>ML675603.1:26496515-26618598 GCA_007922155.1 Mesoclemmys tuberculata
TTACTCACTAGCCAGTTAATTATACATTTACAGTGAGAGCACTTCAATTCCCACTTCCCATTCTAGAGAAATGACCACTTCTAGCAGTATAGCCCATTTTAAGTACAGGGAATATCTTCGAAATCTGAAGCATCTCAAAAAACGGGGATGAACTTTGTAAATGTGGCTGCTGTAGTGAGCTACGTACAAGTGTTACATACTAATAGTTACAGAAAGAAGTGACTCAAACCGTATGTCCATTTTACCAGCTTGCACAGATGGCTTGCCCTTTCCACTGACTGCATTGCATCTGGCCTATCTCATCAGGACCACAAAAACCGAACCCAGCTGAATACTCACTGAAAAGGTTGGAGGGAGGTGGGAGGCCAACTGGGAACCATGCGGGAGATCTATGAAATAAGAAAAGTAGTAAGATACTGGACCTCCTGCAAGATGACAGCAAAGAGGGGGGAGGGCCTGAGGCATCTTTCAAAAGTGTGGAGATTGGTCTGAGATAAGAGGTCCTTGTGGGTATTTCCCCAAGGTCCCCTGGGTACCTAGGATGTTAGAGGTCTTCTGGAGATTTTATGTGAAAGCCCTGGAAAATGCACCTGTTACTCATAGGTTTCATCTGAAATCCATAAAAACTTGAGATTTTGGCAGTTTCACTCTGTTTTCAGGTTCATTCAGACCAGAAGTTCAAAGAGAAATTACATAAAACAAAACCCAAAGGAAAGGTTCACTGAGCTCCCTGTAGAATGAAATGGCTTGGTCTCTGGCAGTTCTAACTCCACAGAAGCCTAAAATAATGACCCCATGTTTTGCCCACACACTTTGGGAGATTTTAGCATTGCAATATACTTCTGTTGCCCTAAACATTCTCAGAATAACAGGATGCTTTTCATTACGATCTCATGCAGGAAAGAGCACTGGAAAATTTTCAGTGGTTCTGCAGTACAATATAGTTCAAGTCAGGGAGTTTACTAATGGCCTTCTCCCTATATGCTACCAAATAAATAAATAACGAAATCAATAAAAATCCCCCTTTCCACTTGAAGAGCAACGAACAAATAGGAAAAGATTTGCAAACGTGAGAGGTTCCTTAAGTCTAATTATTTAATCAGCGTTCTCTGTGGGCACCGTTTTGACACATGTATATGACTATTTAACATGCTAATTAAATGCTTGTACATGGAGCAGACTCCTTTTAGCACGTACTGTATCTGAAAATTCCAGGGGGAGCCCTGGTCTGTGTCCAGTCCAAAGACTTGCACAGCACTTCCTGACTTGCTGCCTTTTACCTCAGCATTATCTCCTGCTAGGCTGAGCCTTAATGCCAGCCATCTGGCAAGTTCTCTCTTTCAGCTACTATGACAAATGTCTGACCTACCAGACAAACTGAAATGAAGCTGGGGTTTTAACTCTTTGTTTTTCTTTGGAACAAACCCATGAAAAATTGATTCTTTAGTAACATATTGAACAATCACTTCACTTATGGCATGTTTAGCAATGTTCAAAACTATTACACTTTTAGCATGTAATAAAATATGATGATTTATTACAGGAGGTGCCATTCGATTATATTTAATGAATTTCCATTATATCAGTTTATTAGAAGTGCGATTCAAATCAGTTGATGATTTAAACTAGAAATATTATCCAGCATGTTTTGGGGTACAATAGCCTCATCTGGCTAAACAGGGGAGATACATATATAAATCCACCTGCGAACAGAACACCCCCCCTTAATTACGGGACAGTTAACAAGGAGCAGTGGTTTTGTTTAAGCCTGTAAACAGAGCTTTAGTTAACTAGAAAATTGCTTTTCAGGTTCTGCATGATGACTTCAGGGTAGTTTTATTTTTACATTAGGAAAATTGTTAGCTAAGGTATAGGAACGAAAGAATCCCACCTTCCACTGAGCTAAGTAAAATGCAATTTATAATAGGATACTAAATCAATTTTGTATTCTAAAACTAAATGATGGCAGGTTTTTTGTCCAGGGAAGCAGTGAGACAGTTTTACTGCCCACCTTTCAGGACACCTCAGGTTTCCCTTACGATGATTTATTTTTGCTTTACTTTGCATTTATTAAAGGTTTGATGCATTGAGATGCATTGGAAACCAAACAGAAAAATAACGTTTCTTTGTGGACTGTAGTTCATCAAATACATGAAAAATTTGGAACAAAATATTCCTGCAGAGAGGATTATTGTCCAACACTCATTTCTTTCTTGAGTTATTTACATGGGAAAGGAAAATTTATTGACATGTTTGTGTGTTTAAGTTGGACATTGAACTAGTGGTGTCAAAGAAGTGCAGTGTAACGTTAGTCTGGTCGCTACATCTCATTATAATTAAGCTTGGGAGCTTTTCTATACTCCCCAAACTCTCACTGACTTCATTCTCCATTGATCTCAATAAGAATTTTAAGTGTGCAAGGATTGCAGCATCAAACCCTATATTTTTATGGACCAAAGTCTTGATTTTAAGAGGTGCTGAATACCCACAGCTTCCATGAGCACTGACAGATTTATTTATTTATTTATTGCTTGTTTTGAAGTCTACTGGAGTTGAGAGCAGTCGACACAAGACAGGATTGGGCCCCAAATGCTGGTGCCATTAATCAGGACTTCATTAGGCACTTAGCCTGAGTAAAATGTGAGTTGTAACTTCTGGATTTGGTCCTATATTTTGAGAATGTCTTAAATCAATGACTGCTGAATAACTAATAGTGACACAGGCTGCCGCCGTGATGGTTTGGTTATATAGATGGAGACCCAGGAACTACAGCTCAGCCACTGAATGGCTGACAAAGCAGGACACTTCCAAGGTGCGGTATGGGAAGCTTATTTTAAAACTTGTTTAATTAGTCAGCCCTGGGGAATGAATCACACTTGGAAAAAAATATGGTCCTGCTCCCTTTTTAATCTGTGGAAGTTTGTCCATTGACTTCGTTGGGGAGTTGATGGCACACTAAGCATTTCTCAAGAGGGGCCTAGCAGCCGGCAGGATCAAGCTTTGATGCAGCAAATCTGTATTTGAAATCTCTGTTTTTACTGTACTCGTGATCCTTGCTGTTCTCTGTAGGCTACATTGTTCCTTGGTGGTTATGATATTTTCTACTTCTAAAAGGTGGCTTGACAGCGCTGCAGAATGCGGCCCTCTGATTGCCAGTGAGTGGCTATGCATGCTTCTTCCACACCTCCTTGCTGAGATGAACCCACCTTGGTTGGGGGGAAATCCACCTCTATGAGCAGGGCAAGAGTCAGTTCAGTTTGCACGGTCCATTCAGTCCTTTGCTTCTCTACTGAGGCTGTCCGCAATAATCTTAATTCCAGTGTTTGTGATGCTGGCCTTTATAATGCGGACTCCTGTCAATTAGGGAAACTTTAGATCACCAGTTTCAGTTCGTATTCAGATAGCGTGTGAACCGGCCATTATATTAATAGAACGATAGTAATGATATTTGATTACTAACACCTTGGATTTGATTTGACTTGGTTATATTAGATTTGACTGGAAAGAATGGTATGTGGGGTTTCACGTAGAGATTGATTCATGGCTCTGCTGAGCAGGGGTGCTGGAACTAGAGGTGCTGAGATGCAGCAGCGTCCCCTGGCTTGAAGTGGTTTCATCATATACAGGATTTACAGTTTTGTGCAATGGTTTTCAGCAGCCCTACTATAAAAATTGTGCCAACGCCATTACTGCTGAGATTATAACAATTCAACAGAAAACACTTAATTTCAAAACCCCACCAATATATTTGTTCAGTATATCTCCAATGGCTGGAGATGAGACACTAGATGAGGCGGGTTCTGAGTTACTACAAAGAATTCTTTCCCAGGTGTCTGTCAGATGGATCTTGCCCACATGTTCAGGGTCTAACCGATTCCCATATTTGGGGTCAGGAAGGAATTTTCCCCCAGGTCAGATTGACAGAGATCCTGGGGATGGGGGAGTTCACCTTCCTCTGCAGTGTGGGGCATGGGTCACTTGCTGGTCTGAACTAGTGTAAATGGTGGATTCTCTGAAGTCTTTGAATCAATATTTGAGCACTTCAGTAACTCAGCCAGAAGCTATGGGCCTATTACAGGAGTGGGTGGGTGAGGTTCTGTGGCCTACAATGTGCAGGAGGTCAGACTGGATGAGCACGATGGTCCTTTCTGGCTGTAAAGTCTGAGTATTCTGCTGGGGTTCTACTCTGCTGTGTGCCAATGAAGCCGCTTGAAGTGGTGGTTTACTCCTGTATTCTAGAAATCCCACATGAGAACTTTATCTAAACTAGTTTTACCTGAGCCAAGCAAATGGGCTTTCATCACCCAGCTCAGGGGGAGGCTTCCACAGTCTGGTACATCTCACCAATCAGAGTTGTGGCCCTTCGGAAAAGACAGATTTTCTTTTTGTGTAAATTCATCCGATTCCACCGATTCATACTCCATATGAACCACTGTGGGTGTTTATAGCCTTCAAATACTTGTAGATGGTTATCATATCCTCCTCCCTTAGTCATCGTTTGGCCAAGCTATCCATGCTGAATTCTTTCAGGCTTTCCTCATTTAGTCATTCCCTCCAGCCTCTCAATTCTTTGTCGTGGTATTCTTTGAATTTTCCCCAATTTGTTGACATCGTTGTGGTCCTGAGGTGCACGAGTGCTGTATTCCAGGTACAGTCTCAGCAGAATCCTGTAACCTGGGCCTATCATAGCCGTGCTCTGTGATGTGGTACCTCTGTGTATTACAGCCTCAAATCACACTGGCTTGCTTGATGTTGCTGTGTTGCAATGCCAGCTCATATCTAACTTGTTGTTCACAATCAACTCTGCTTTCCAGGTTTCTCCCTCCTCTTGCATAGCTGTGTTTTGGATTATTTTCCCCAGATGTATTAACTTCCATTTTCCCAGGCTCAGTCTAATTTTTTGTTATTTCCTGATCATATTTCTAACCTTTCAGTCCCTCTGTATTATTCCGGCATCCTCCTCTGTTTGTTTCAAATTGTTTGGGCCAAAATCTAGAGAAAGTGGAGATGAGCCAGCATGTGAATCCAGGAACTCTGGCAGCCATTTTGCAAGGGAACCATCCAGTTCACCAGATTCCATCCCTTTACGGGTCACAATAACAAGCAGCAAGTTAACAAACCTTGCTTTCTTTCTCTAGCATATCTATCTGGTTAGCAAGAGCAGCTTTGTAGTGGTTTGCAGGCACACATTTGTGATCAAAGAAGCTTTCAGAAGTACATCTCCCAGAATAACCTGCAACGGGCCACATGTGTCATAAGGGGAAAAGAGCATACCAAATTTCCAAAGTTGTTTGAAGTTAAACACCAAAATGAACATGTCCTGATTTTCAGAGTGGCTGAGTCCTCGTTGCTCTCACCAATAATTTTGACTATCACTTCTACTTAAGGAGTGTGGCCTTCTGAGAGATGTAGTTCTGATTGCAATGAGGGTTAGGTGCCTAAATATCTTTGAGGATCTGGGCCTCAGGGCCTGTGCCATTACTGTGTGTCAGTGCTCTAACATGAATGGTGTTACATTTTTCTCTTCAGTAATGTTCTGTACCAGCTCATGCCCCCCCAAAATGCCCTCTAATACAGCTACCGGATTTCCCAAACCTGACCAGTTAGTCAGCTCTGGTTTTGTTTTCATTTTATTTCTTTTAACAAAGGTTACTCGCAGTTCTTGGATGTTATCGGCTGCTTCATGGCCTTTCATCAGCGCATCACTCACTTCCTGAGTGCCTGCTTTCCACTTGATGACTGAGGAGTTGCCTCTGCTGCCAGGAACGGAGAATTTTTAATTTCACTGCCTTGAGGTTTTAGGAAAATGGATCTCTTACAAGAAGTGGTTTATATTTCACCATTTCACTAGGCTGTAAAGGATCCTACAGACTAATATTAATTGAAATCAGGCTTAATTCCTAGAATGTTCTCTAATATCCAGATGTGTGACAGCTGTAAACTAAGGGTTCAATTGTGGGAGGGGGTTCAAGATCACGCTGTACAGGAGCTGGGGAGTGCAGGGGGAGGATAGCCCCTGCTTTGGGAGCTGGGATCCTCTTTACAGACTTTGATGGAATGGGGTTTATCAAAACAAACGCATGTCCACTATTCCAAGGACTCAAAACCAAGTACGCTACAAATGCATTTTCAATGCCACAGGCAGCTTCTCTCAAGAGAAATCCTACAGCCTAAGCCAGGACCATAGAAGATGCAGAGAGATCATCTTCTGTGCAGCTATAGCAGCTGCAAAGTCTCATCTAACATAATTGTTTTTGACTGCAAAAGGAGCTTGCCACCCCAGTGTGGCTCCATGGACTCCCAGGATTTGAGGGCTAGATCCACAAATGGATTGAACTACCACTCCTGGCACCTAAATCCAAAATTCACATCCTCAACACCTCCACTCAGCTGCTGTGTCACTTTGTAGGTGCCTTAATTTTTGGTGGTAAAGTTCCTTAGGCAGTCAAAAATTGGCCAGTGAAGATGTGGGCCGATACCACAGTCTAGTTGCCCAGATCCTTAGCTCATGCATAAGTCCTAGCAGAATCTTCAAACCTGATGTTCCCCTGCCTATCTCACTTGTAGGGCCTGATCTGGTGGGCATTCTCCCAGCTGTCTAATGGCTCAGGTACTGTACAATACAACACAACACAGCTACTAGTGCTCTGGCCACACTTCTGCTTTAGCTCAGTGATTAGTAACACTCACCTGGCCTGTAGGAAAGAGATGTTCAATTCCCCACTCTCCCTGATCTGGAAAAGAAATCTGAATTTGTATCTCCCTTCTCCTTGAAGAGTACCCTAACTGCTGGCTATAAGGTATGCTGGGGCAGGACCTCCTCAATTTCTCCTGTTGACACAGTTCCACTTTATATGAATAACTAAATATTCGCTGTGCCAGAGCATAGGCTCTAAACCTGGTTTAGGGTACTCAGCTGGGTGGGATACAGGAGACTCAAATCCCCATGGTGCAATGCACGTTTAATTAATTATCCACAGTGGAACAGCTCCAACAGGAGAGACTGAGTGTGCTGCCCCAGAATACACTGTAGCCCAGTGGTTAGAGCTCTCTCCTGAGAGGAGGAGTCTACGGATACCTCCACACAGCAAAAAAACCACACCCACAGCAGAGAGTCTCAGAGCCCAGGTCTACAGCCTTGGCTTGCAGGGCTCATGCTATGACGCTAAAAAGAGCTGTGTAGATGTTCCAAAGTGGGTTGGAGCGCAGGCTCTGCAACCTGGGGAGAGAGATGGACTTCAGAGGCCAAGCTCAAGCCAGAACATCTACATGGCTATCTTTCACACCACAGTGCAAGCCTCAGTCTGTAGAGCCAGGCTCTGAGACTTGCTATGAGGTTGGTTGGTTGGGGTTTTTTTGAAGGGTAGGTCTACGCTTTCCCTAGCTGGATCTAGTCCTGGGCCTGTGGCGCACACAGGATTGTGCCCATCAGGCCCTGTGTATTCCAGCAGTCCATGGCTATTCGTTGAATCTGCCTTTGCAAAAGCTGATCTTGATATTCAGAGCTCTTGGTTGTCTGGGGCAGGGCTGAGCTGTCTCTCCCTTTGCAGCCAAGAGCTTCTGTGCTATCAGTGATCTCTTCGGGAGCCACTAGACAGTGAACATTAAAAGGTGAGATTAGAAGGCATGAAACAAGTTTCTAAGGTGCCAGTCAACACCTGTCTAGTTCCTTCCAGAGGAGCTACGCATGCAAGGCCTGGCTCTTGGCCTGCCTTGGGTTTCCCATAATAATATATACATTACTAAACCTTCTGCCTGCTCATGGGAAGGGCAAGAGGACAAGCTCTGTGTCTATGGGTAGGCACCCACTAGGATTTATGGAAGGTGCCCAGAGACTCTGATCACCTCTGTATCACTCAAATTAAATGGATTCAACCTCGTTCAGTCATGTCCTTAATCCTGCCACATCTTGCCCCTCCCCCACATCTCTGAGGGTCATTCTTTCCATCCCTTTCTCCTCCCTACTGTTGGCCAGCTCTCTCCCTGGGCCATTCAGCTGTGCTGACTCTGCCTCCTGGTTTAGTGCCTGGGATGAGAGATGGTAGTAAGGAAGCAGCCGTAGTCAGGCACCAACCTGATCTGGGTGAGCATTTTGGCAGCTGGGAGCCAGACAAGCTCTGCCCTTCCTTTGGGGCATAGTCCCACTCCACCCCATCCCTTTGGTGGAAATCCTATCCACTCCCCTATAGAAATACCTCCTACTCCTCTCCTAAAACAGTGAGAAATTTGGCTTCTTCCCAAATATTAAAAATAGCACAGCACGCTCCCTTGCCCAAAACAAAAAGCATAAGCAACAAGCGTAAATGTCGAAGAGCCCACACAATCCTTTCTCCAGCTCTGGAAACACACTATTATAGTAAAGTATTGCAGCAAAACTAGGGACGTTAATGTATGCCGTTTATAAATTCTGTGCAAGAAGGAATTGTCTGAACAAAGAGAAAAGTCCCATTGCATGGTATCGCAGCAAAAAGAACAAGGGGCTCGGCTAGGAAGTATTGACGCTACGCAGCACACCTTTGACTTTAAAGAAATTCAACTTTTTGCAACTACGAGGACTGTGATATGACAAAGCACCTCACCAATGGAATAAAGAGAAAGAATTAGCTTACCCAGAACAAGAGCTGTTGTAAAGCCAAGAGCTTAAAACGAGCAGCAGGTGTTACTCCCTCCCCCATACTGGGCTAAATGTGGTTAAAATTTCCTGACAATTTTGAAGGCAAGAGAACACAAGGGTGACTCAGGGAGACGTGGGGGTGGGGGAAGGCGGGGGTGGAAGCAGGCACGTGAGAGAGGAGTGGGACTCGCTGGCTCTCATGCCAGCAGGTTTTGGCAAGGTGAGTCTTACTGTAATTAGTGTTAGCACTGGACTGAGGCAGTTCTCTCTCTACGCAGCTCGGCAGGGTGAAAAATGTAGCACGCTAGCAAATCCCAAATCAAACAGCTGCGGGCCAGATCTCCATAGCTGATATGTGCCAGATGTATGCCACTGCTGAACTGGTCACAGCACTGCCCGTTGCTTTGCTTGGGTTTGAGAGGAGCACGGCTGAGGGGAGGGGTCGGGGAAGAGGGGGAAAGCGAGTCTGCAGCATAATGTTCCCTGTGCACACACTGCCAAGTCACACAACTCGCTTTTTTCCCTTCACTGTTAGAATTCCCTAGTGCCTTTAATTTAGGATGCCCTAAGTGAGCGTCTCAAATGCGCAGAACAGGAACATTTTCCAAGCACACACCCTGTGTGAGAGCAGCCATCAGGCAGCCCTTCCCTTGAGCTCACCCAGGCTAATTACAGCTAATAACTGTAAACAGAGTAAAAGCCACGTCACAGTACGGCTGCTGAAACACCAAACGCAAACTCACAAGTGGGCCTGCGCTTTCCCGTTACTGAGAAGCCTTTACAGTGCGAGGGCCACATGCAGGCCCAGCGGCATTGAAAGCACGCAGCCTGCCTCTGGCCCCAGGGAGCATGCGCAAGCCGTGTAATATTCACAACAGGAATGGTGAGCAATGGTTAAACGTCACGGGAATGTTTTTTTTAGTCAAGTCGAAGAGGAAAATTCCTGATAGGGCCGAGCAGCTCCCACTAGCCAGAGCAGAATCAGCTTCACACCACCCTGCATAAAGACAGACATTGGTGTCACTGTCCCGCGAGTCAGCAACGCAGTATGCTCTTGCTGACGGTATGCTGCAATCTTCCCCTCCCCCCAGCCTACTGGCTAGTTGAATCAATAGCACCATTATAGAAAAAAAAGTCTCCCTGGGTATTGCAGCAAATATATGGCACAAATCGAAGGAGTCAGTCAGATTGTGTGTGCTCTGTGACTTCCTTATATGTAAAGCCAGCCACATTATTATATAATACACTGGCCTGTGGGTGTTCAGCAGTGCCCTCTACTGGATGGATTATCAAGGTGATCCAGTATGTATCCATCTGTAAATGGCTTGCTTTCCTGTGGCTGACCTGACGCCAGCTAATAAATGATAACATTACCATCAGTTAGTGGAAAGTCCTTTGGCTATGTTTTTTGGAGCCAAATGTCATGACTAGAAGAGGTTTTAGAGTGAGGAAAAAATATTTGGAAACATTTTGGCAAATTAGAAGACAGAATTTATCTGTGCTAGTGGTCATGGGGAAAGGACTTCTGGTCTGTAGTTGTATTTCACTTAGTGACAAAAATGACCTTTCAGTAGAACAGCAGAGTTTAATTTGCGTAGTGAATAAAGGAAGAGGCTGCACTTATCATGCAGATGTCCCCACTTCAGAGACGTTGCAGGGGACAACCCCTTTGTAAGGTCCATAAAAGGTAAATGAATTGATGTGACCAGTGCCTCATCACTGGGAGCTGATCTGTAGCCTCATCCCAATAGGAATGGAAAGTCCCTATAGGGATTGAAACTTTGAATTTCTGAGTCAAAAGCAGGAGCCGCTGCTGCTTGCCCTAAACAATCAGATCTATTAACTTAAAGGCAGCAAAGCTGAAAAAACCCTCCTATATGGTCCAGCCACTAGAGAGAGACAAAGCCCCTTGTTGCATTAATGTGAATTACAAGCATAGAAGCTATATAGCCACTGAACATAGCCAGAAATAAACCTTGTTTTAAAATCCTATTTGAAGAATGGCTCATCTGTCTGTGCAGCACCTCCCTAGGGTTCACAGTGTCGGCAATGGGGCTAAACTCATGTCCTAGAATGGGATTCAACAACAGTCCCTTCCAATCCTGAGTTGGGAAGGCTATGGGCACAGCCATACTGACACTGAGAAAGCGTAAGAAAGACAAACGCCTCGAGAACGTGGCAGCTAGCTGGCTCCAGTTCGGTTGCTGAAGTATTCCCTCAAGTACCTGATTTTTTTGTACAATAAATTATTGATGCTGTCACTGTGTGCTGAATAATACACCACTACTTATCATACCATATGCCTTCCTGCCATAATCGGCACTCCGAGACTGTACATTTTTAGAAGCCAACTATGGTGCAATGAATAAATTGTGTTTCTTAAACATGAAACGTTCAATTCCCAATTTTGGCAAACACTCACAAAATGGCTGCCCACGTTCAGACCCCCTTCAGCAATGACAACGCTGACGTGCCAACATTGCCCAAATAAAGCAAGAATATGCTGTAAGATCACACTTAATTTTTTTAAAATTTCCACGCCCTTTACCCGACTCTAGTAAAATAGGGTGGCTGATTGCTACAGCAGGGAGGGTGTCGTGCTGTCCTAGAGGCTCGATCCCTCTTGCTCACAAAAACCAAGCTGATATTCTGTGACTGTGTCCTGTTAGCAGGATGAAACCAGTGAGCCAGCTGCCGTGCTTATGGCTGTTGGCGTTAATATTCCTTACCCTAGTATCATTCCTTTAGCCCAGATTGGATAAATTAGCAATCTGCTTGTTTTACTGTATGTAATAGCCTTATCTAGCTCCAATTCACTTTCTCTTTTGGATTGGCCTAGTAAAACTTGAAAGCATAGCAGCCCAGGCTCACTTAATGTTTCTTTCCATTTATTTTGTAGTCTTTTACCTATTCAGCACTTTCCATTTTACATTGCGAACTGTACAGCACACAACATTCACACTAAAGTAGCCAGCACATTATTTTTTCCTTATGGAGAACCTGAAAATAGTTTTCTTGAGCAACTTTATCCTTCTACATGTTAGAACGGCTTTCGACAAAAAACACACTCTGTTTCTCCAGGATGTACCCTGAATTGTTCCATAGCATTTACTAGTGCACTGAGACCCAAACTAGCTCCCTTAATTAGCCTGAAGTGCCATCTGCTGGTTATGTGTGTCAATGTCATAGTTCTCCCCCTCCCCACGGCTGTTTGCAAACACCTCCATGATTCTAATTTCAGTCATGAGACTGTAATGTTCAAGATTTTTGACCTCAACTTGGAACACCCCAAACTTAATATTTTTCTGGCACCCGTAAAAACATTTAAGTAAAGAGACTGTTTAGATAACTATACAGCATTGGGCTGTAGCTTTGAAGAGACTTTATAGGAAATAGAATCAACCTGGAAGGAAATAAATTACTTTGCTAGAACTTAAATATTTGTACAACCCAAAGAACTCAGAGATGCTGAAACCTCTGTTTATTCATTCAGTCAGTGTAAACGTAAGGTGGGAAAAGTGATAGTAGTTTTTATTTAATGTCTTTAAGGAAGAGTTGAAGTAAGGAAGATTTTTTTCTTTTTTTGTTTTTAAACCTCCTGGGGTTTTGAAGCTGTTTGGTGAAAAAGCACCTTGAAAGGTTTTTCACTTTGAGCTTTTGCCTAGTCAACTCTGGTGAACAACAGGTCACACATGTACAGGCAACAGCCAAAGTAAACTAAAAAAGACCATCTGTTGCCTTTAATCTTTGGCAGGAGAGGGGGGCGGTGGGGAGGGAAGAGAGGGAGGATTTCCTGACAATACCAGCAATTGCAGTAGTAGTGAGCCACTCCATTGGCTGTTAGCATCAGGAAATCCTGACTCCCAACACGACTGCATTACATGAAGCTCCACTGCCCTGAAATAACAGCCATGAACAGAAGAGCAACTTCACAGGGTGTAATGAAAGAATTTGGGGTGCAGGGCTGCGAGGTGGGTAAGAAGTTAAAAAAAAAAAGCAGTAACTAAATCCTAGCTTACAGTAGATAGTCTGAAAGCCAGACAATGACATTCTTAGGCTCTGTGTTTGAGCAGTCAGGGTTTTTTTACTCTTTGGTTACAAAAATGCTGAGTACCAGCAGCTCCCAGTGATTTCACTGGGGTTTGTGCGTGCTCTGCACATCTGAGCATCAGGCCTCTTATTTCAAGTGTCTAACTATGGATTTAGTAGCTTAAGTTTAGACACCCAGATTTGAAAATTTTGGCCATAGCCATCTTATGGTGCCATCTGAAGTCTCCATGATAGGGTCCACTACAGGCTTCAGCCCCTGAAGGGTGACTTGACCCTTTGAGATGTCAATTCTTGTAAAAGTTTTTAGCAGTCTGACATGATCAGACACTCCTGAGCAGGCCTGACCGTCCATCCTGTACAGCTGGTACTATTGTGGGAGAACTGAGACCCAGCCACAATCATTCACAGGAGAACCTCAGAGTTGCGAACACTTCGGGAATGGAGGCTGTTCACAACTCTGATCAAAATGTTGTGGTTGTTCTTTCAAAAGCTTACAACTGAACATTGACTTAATACAGCTTGGAAACTTTACCATGCAGAAGAAAAATACTGTTTTTAAACGTTTTAATTTAAATGAACAAGCGCAGAAAGTTTCCTTACCTTGTCAAATATTTTTGAAAACTTTCCCTTCATTTTTTTTAAGTAGTTGACATTTAACACAGCACTGGACTGTATTTTGCGTTTTTTGTGTGTTTGTTTCTTCATCGTCTCTGTTGCCTGACTGCACATACTTCTGGTTCCAAATGAGGTGTGTGGTTGACCGGTCAGTTCATAACTCTGAGGTTCTACTGTACATTATTTATTGTCACTGTTTCTCAGACTGGATGGAAAGAGCATTGCCCTGGAACCAGCTATGTTATACAGTACTGTAGCTACTTCTCTGTCCTCACAAGAATGATCTCATATTAAGTTCAGGCAAGGACAGCAGAATATATATATATATTCAGAAATGTGTATATACATATATATATATAGTAGCTTCAAGCTTTTTCTAAAACAAAACAACAAATTCAGTAAAGAAAAATGAAGACGTGTGGATGAGAACCACAAATGTAATTCACTGCAAAGGAGCTGGGTTAAAGCAAAGCGGCATAGTATTAAAACAAAGGTAGCCAAATGTGTGCCAGAGGAGTTGTCACACAAACGAATCAGACAAATGAATTCAGGTGCCTTATACAATTCCTAGACAGCATTTTCTTGAGCAATATAGTAAGTGACACTGAAGGAAACATTTTGTGACATCTGAGGTGCTGGGAGCTAAGAATTTCACCCCGCTGGAAATGAGGAAACACAGAAAAGCAGTTCCACCACTTAGCATGCAGGTAGATGCTGATACAACCAATGTAATAAATACTGTATCAGCTAATGCGCCACGTGTGACCCTAGGATCCCTGCAATGCCCACTGTATGGGAGCTGTCTCCCATACCACCAAAGAAATTAGTGCATGCAAATTAGCCATAGAGAAAAGGTGGTGAGTGGTTGAGTTACCTCTGATATCACAATGGTCTAAGATTCTTGGCATGGCTGAGAACTTGAAAATTGGATAGTAAAAGACTGTGGAACCCAGTGGTGATTCGAGCTAGTGATACTCTGAACAAAAAGAGCTCTCAGCTATGCTTGTAGCTGCCGCCATCGCTTCATACTGACTCAGACATTCTAGGCTTCAGAGTGACACAGAATGACAATCTGGAATCTTATTATACAGCTATATTGGAAAGGAGGAAGGGGATGGTCTTTGGAGATCTTTTAACTTGAATTAGATTTCCTCTTGCCTTTTTCACAGCATTTGAGTGTCTGTTCCACAATATTCATTTATGAGTCATTCTTTGAATGTTCCAGTTCAGTTTTCTAGTGGTTAGAATGAGGACTGGAAATCAGGTCTCTGAGTTCTTTTTTCAGACTCCGCCACTGACGTGTATAATTTAGGTAAACTGAGTCACAGAGTGACATGCCCAAGCATTTAAAAACGTGGGAATGACAAATCCCTAGAGCCCTACAACTCTGATGTAGGCCCCAGCACTGTGATGTAGGCCTGAACCAGAGCAGGCCCGGACCATGGATACGTATTTGAAGCTTAAGGGTTAATCCTCACACTGAGAAAGAATAAAACTAGGCATTATAGATAGGGGTGTTCTGGACACACTGATTGTTTGTTCACGCCATCTCAGGCTTCACTATGATAACTGACTGCTTGAACATATGAGTAGAAACATCCTGCCTAAACATTCTGTGATTGAACATTTATGACACAGTGAAGCCCTGTTTGTGAACATCTAAATATGAATGTTTGTGAACATCCTGGAATCCAACTGTGACAATTCACAAGTGAAGGAAAGTGCCCAGTGCATATCAGGATGTGTAAATCATGGGGCAATGAGAGGGCAAATGAGATTCTTTTTTTAAATTTTTTTTTTGTAAAATTGGTATTGATAAAATTGCTGTAGGTATAAGAATTTTATTATGTTAGTAAGTAAGTATAAGATAATGTACCATTGTAATGGGATAAGAATGTAATGATTTTTAGTATGTATGACTTAGGAGTGAAAGCAGTTTGAGTTTGTGAAAGATAAGACAACAAGGAAGCAATTATTGAGGCAGTGGTTCTCAGATTCCAAGGACAGAAGAGAGAGAAGATGCTTTTGTTTAAAGATCTTTTACAACCCAGATGGCTGAAGATCAAGATAACCCCAGAAAACTGGGGAGTTAACACCCAAGAACAGGAAGAAGACAAAGTGTGAAACAGGAATGAAAGAATGATGGGAAAGCTGTCACACTTGCGATATCAAACGTAATTGACAGTTACATCAAACAAGGAGACTACCTGACATGAAAGAATCCATAGACCCAAATGGGGATGGATAAATATAAAAATCTGAAGAAACCTGGACTTTGGGCTCATTCTGCAAATCCCAAGGAGCATCGTGTCACGACCGACAGAGCCCGGCTCCCCCCCGCCCGCTCATGTCTGAATCACTTAGCCAGTGATTCAGCTCGGGCAACACAGAGACTGGTAATTAAATCCCTCCTGCAGAACGTGTGTGTGTGTGTGCGTGTGTGTGTGTGTGTGTGTGTGTGTGTGTGTGTGAGACAATGTGTTTTAGGCAATTGCTTTTTGAAATATTTTCTGTATTCATAATAAACGCGGCATACTGCCTTATCCCCTGAATAAGATCCTACTGTTTCTTTCTTACGTGTAATACTCAGGCTGCTTTATATCCGCAGACCATGTTTGCGGACTGCATGCAGATACAAATTTTGTATCCATTCAGGGCTCTACAGATACCAAAGGAGCTTGCAGAGGGGTTGTGATGCTTAATTAGCTCATGTTTGTAAAAAGTAGAGCAGGTTAGAAAAAGTTTAACGGAACCAAAGTCCAACAGAAAATATGGCTCTGCTGAAATCAAAATACTTCACAGAACACAACACTGGGTCATTTTCCTGGAAAGAAAAGTTACATCCTAACTGTTGTTCTTCCAGATGTGTCAGGGCATGGCACATGCACTGGTGCCTGAAATTTTTCCCATAGTGGTATCTGTAGGGCTGGATCTAGTGCCCTCTGCAGCAGTGCATGTATGTGCCTGTATATAGGGCACTGTCGGCCCTGCTCCCTTCCAGTTCCTTCTTGCCAGAACACTGACAGAGGGGATTGAGGGTGTGTTGTGGGGTGGATATGAGTAACACATCTTGAAGAACAACAGTTACGAGGTAAATAACCGTTCTTTCTTCTTTGAGCGCTTGTTCATGTCCATTCTGGATTATGTGACTTACCAGCAGTGCCTCTGGAGGCGGTGAGAAGTTCATGGCCATGATGTTTGTAGAACCACTCTGCCAAACCCAGCATTGTCCTGAAGTCACTGCGTGATGGCATAATGGGATGTGAAAGTATGTACCAAAGACCATGTAGTGGCTCTACATATGTCCTGTATGGGCACATGCTCTAAGAGGGCTGCTGAAGATGCCTGAGCCCTTGTATAATGGGCTGACAGGGATGCTGGAGGCATGACCCCCCTTGCTAATAGCAGACGTCCCACAGGCGTAAGGCTTTCCGACACAGGTCTGAAGATCAGGCTCCCTCCTGTCTGTTGATGTAATACATTGCGGCCATGTTGTCTGTAAGAACCCTCACCACTTTGTTGGACAGGTGTGGCAGGAACACTTTGCAGGCCAGACGAGTCGCCCTGAGTTCTCTGACGTTGCTGTGAAGAGCCAACTCTTCCTTGGTCCAAAGGCCCTGAGTCTGTAGGGCACCAAGGTGGGTATCCTAGCCCATATTCGAGGTGTCTGAAACCAGTGACAGAGTCAGTCTTGGGGCCTTGAAAGGTACTCCTGCCAGTACATGCTGCGGCTTCCATCCACCGTGACAGAGAGGTAAGTATGTGGGGGGGATTGTGAGTAGTCTGTCCAAGGATTACCTGGATGGAGATAACACAGTCACCAGCCACATCTGAAGCAGTCAAAGCTGTAGCCTGACATACCGGACCACACTAAGTACAAGCCGCCATGCCGTGGTGAGGGGCTGGTTTGTCAGTCTGGCTATAAGCTCCAACATTGCTAGGAACCTGGCTTTGGGCAGGAGTGCTTTGGCTTGCATAGAGTCTAGGAATTTCCTAGGATCCTGTGAACTCTATCCTATAGACCGTTATCGATTTCTGTTCGTTTCTCAGCAGGCCCAGCAACTGACATGTGACCCTTATGATCTCAATGCCATGCTGGACCTGCACTCTCAACCAACACTGGATGAGCCAGTTGTCCAGGTAAGGAAACACTTATACTCCTTTGCACCTGAGGTGGGCTGCTATTACCACCATGCACTTGGTGAATATGCACGGTGTGGTGGAAAGGCCAAATGGAAGGACTGCAAATTGGTAGTGCCATGTGCCAGCCATAAATCGCAGGAACCTCCTATGGCCCTAGAAAATAGCAATATGAAAGTAGGTGTCCTTCAGATTGAGGGCGGTGTACCAGTCGCCCAGATCCAGAGAGGGAACGATGACCACTAGAGTGACCATACAAAACTAACTTTTTGAGAAATTTATTTAGGCCACATAGGTCCAGTATAGGTCTCAGTCCTCCTTTTGCCTTCGGGATTAAAAAGTACTGGGAAAAGTACTGGGTTGTTGTGATGGTACCAATGCTGGCTTCCCCTTCAACATATCCCCCATTGGGGTGTCTGTTCCTCACTGTGCCACCCATCCTCCTGCAGTGTAAGCAGTACCAGCATGGCCAAGAGGTCCTTCATTGCCTGGAACACCTCAGGCATGGTGGGAATCAACAGGCGATGCAGGCCTCTGCCACTCCCTTGAGTCAGCGGCGGCACAGGTGCCAGGCTCGATGCCCTCACAGGTAGAGATACTCTCAGGGGTGACTCAGGTTTCCTCGTGGTCCCCGAACTATTCTTAGCCAACTTTGACACAGGCAAGAATTCTTTTTCGGCATGCGTCTTCTTTGGGCATGTCTTCGGCACCAGAGATGTCGAACGGTGCCAGGACGATGTCAACATCGGGGGCACGCTCCTGGTTGATGCCATAGTGCTGGGTACCAAATCTGACCTCGGCTCCAATGTCAGTCTGCGTGTTGACTCTATCAAAAGGCCCTTAAGCCTAATGTCCCAGTCCTTCTTGGTTTGTGGGTGAAGCCCCTTACAAATCTTGCACTTCTCTCGAACATGAGCTTCCACCAAGCTCTTCAAATAGTTTTGGTGTGGGTCACTTCTTGCACAAAACAAAGGGATTAAACACTGGGGACTGGGAATGCCCCAACCATGGGTAAATGCACTAACTAACTTCAAAGTATTAACCAACAACTATATACACTAGAAAACAAGCAAAAGCCATTATGCATACTAGGACTTGCAAGAGCAAGAGGTGTTCCAGCACCATCACAGGCAGTAAGAAGGAACTGGAAGGGGGGCGGATGGCAGCACCCTATATATGGGCACATATGTGCACTGCTGCAGAGAATGCTAGATCCAGCCCTACGGATACCACTAGGGGAAAAATTTCTGGCACCAGTGCATGTGGTGCACACATACCTAATTCACAAACCTAATGGACATGAGCAAGCACTTGAAGAACTTCATTTCAGAAGGAAAACAGAAAAAAGTGCTAAAAGTGTCGCAATGGCCTGTGTCAGTGTTCTCAGAATTAAACATTTTTATTTTGAAACTACTTTGTTTCAAATTCTTATTTTTGTTATATATTAATACAAAATCAAAAAATCAAAATCAAAATGATTTTGTCTAAATGAAATGTTTCAATTAACTCAAAATGATTTTGTTGTTGTCATTTTCCTTTGAAGGATTTTGAAATTTCAGTTTTCATGCTGATTCAAAATGAAGTCAAGATTTAAAATCTTTTTATACTTCAAGAAATGGAACTTTGTCCTCTCCACAGCGCTAATAAAATTCTTTGAGATAGAAAGCATTGCTTTGAAAGAAAGTTGCTATAAGTGCATTGTGCTCATTGACTGACAGCACCAGCAGCTGTGTCTTTTGCAAGAGAAATGGTAAATTCTATCTCACTGAGGACAGATGAACCTGAAACATTAAGGACACTGGCTGTGCTCAGCGACTCTGAGAAGTCACTAAACTAGTACAAACAAAGCCACACACTAGAATCCCTTTAGCAGCCAGAAGTGCAGACTTGGCACTCTGCTCATACATAAATATGTAAGGACAGCCCATGTGGATCATGAAAGAAAGGCCATATTGTATTCTTTAAGACTTTACAGAAATAAAGTAGTGCTCTAAGTGAGACAAAGATGGAGAAACAAGAGGAAAAAACAATAGGATTAGCTTGGATTTTACATGAATAAAAATTAATTACGTGAATGACTCTCCAACATAAACATGATCCTTTTAGTGAAAAAAGGCATACAAGTAGATAAAATTTTGCATACTCTCTGGTAAATAAAACAGACAGATCAATTTATTTGCTGTCTATAAGTGATGCCCAATTTATCAAGCATAGAGAGAACAATGTTTTTTCCCTGGGAACAGAGGCACTTATAATAAAGTGTTACTACTCAGCTACATTATAAATAACATCCAATTTATGAAGTTAGGAAGCAGATGCATTTCCTAGTAATATGTCACCATTATCTAGAATAGGCAATAAAATCTAGGATACTATATATTTCCTGGCTGCATAAAAACAATTAATATCCCCATAAAGTAAACTCAACCACAAGTGCAATTTAGAAATTAGTTGTTCAATAAGATGATTACATGTCAAAGACCAATCTCATTACAGCCCAAGATATTTGAAAACGTCACATCTTTAAGGAGCAGTTAATGTACTCAGTAAGAGAAACTGGAGCCCAGAGATTTCAATGGGAGGGTCTGAACAAAATACCAATTTTGAATAAGTGTCAATTTAAATTCAATAGCTTCACTTCATGTTAGTATGTTAGTTTATCAACTTTTACAAAATAACTGCCAGGAAGGCGCTCATGACCTTCTTGGAAAACTGGTCCAACATTTGCTTTGCTTCCGTCTTCCAGAATTGCACCCCCTCAGGTCTCTATGGCTTTTGAAAAATAATGCAGTGATACATTAAACTTGGTGGTTATCAATAACACAATGCAACCTTGTAAAAGTTCTTCAAAAATGACCAAGATTAGTCCAAAAATTAACTGGCCACCTGTGCCATAATGTTAATGAAAGAACTATGTTTTGGCTACTTCTCAACAACCAAAATTGCTGGCTGACTAGAATTTTATAAGTATTTAAAACAAGTACGGTGAACACATGGAGTGGCTGCTCATCCATGGGACCATTTTCCACCCATCCCTGTGTCTGTTTTGCATGAATCACTATTTGCTACAAAGGAGTTGTCCTTCATTTGTCAGTGAAGTTCACCTGTGCTGCCAGCCCCTTGCATTAATTAAGCACCTTAGAAGAGCTGTCTGGGCAAACCATTTATGAAGGAGAGGTTACTCATCCTGTGCAGTAACTGTGTTTCTTCAAGATGTGTCCCCCCAGGAGTGCTCCACTCCACGTGCGTGTGTGTCTTATGCACCTTTGAACAGAGCCTTTCGTTAGCAGTGCTCATTTGGCCTGTGTATGTGACACAGCCTCTTGCTCTGCATCGACTATATAGGTCTGAGCCGGTGAACACCCCTCAGTTCTTTCTCAACTGCAAAGACCCACAATGGAAACTCTGACGTAGAGGGGAAGGAGGGTGGGTAGTGGAGCACCCATAGAGACACACATCACAAAAAACCACAGTTACTGCACAGGGTGAGTAACCGCTTGTTTTGCGAGTAGTGTCCCTGTGGATATGCTTCCTTTTCAGGTTGCTCCTGAGAGCAGTATCCCCAAAGGAGGAGGCAGCTTGGGAGTCAGGTCCAGAACCAAAAAGGGAACAACACCGTGATGCCCTGTACCCCATTCCCACCCTTATAGTGTAATTGTGTATCATCTAATGCAAAGTATGGCGTGCTAGATGTCGTTGGAATGCTCGTGACATACTGATCATTAAAGTTAGAGTAATATATTGATTGCAATTTCAGGTGTATAGTTATGAGGCTGTACTATGTAATATTCCCCAAAAATATGTTTTCATGGCTTAAAACATGTCCAGGCAAAACACTCCAGGAGCAAAGGGGCAATTCACACCTCATCAAGGTATGCATAGGACAAACCCAGCTCAGCCTTCCAGGAACAAAGGATTGGCTTGGGCATGAAGGGGTGATCAATTGGACTCTTGAGTGAGTCCCCTCCCTTCCTTGGCCAGCTTGGAACCCTGAGGAGGTCATGATCACTGACTCAGGATATGGATGAATCCATATAAGGACATTGTTTGTCACGTGACCATGGCTTGGGGCGAGGGGGCGGGCAAAGCCACAGAGGGGAGAAGGAACATTATAAAAAGGGGAGACATTTGCCAAGTTCTCTCTCTTCCACCTCCATCTACTAACACCACCAAGCAACTGAAGTGCTGACCAGAGGGGAGAGCCTGGCTGAAGGGAAACCTGTCAGCTGGTGGTGAGAATTACCTTAATTTGTCAGGTTGCTGAAAGTGTTAAGCTTATCTTACAATGTGTTTTATTTTTATTTCTATTGACCAAACCTGACTTGTTATGGTTTGACTTATAATTACTTAAAATCCTTCTGTAGTTAATAAGTTTGTTTGCTTGCTCTACCAAAGCAGTGCATTTGATTTGAAGGGTATTGGAGACTTCACTGGGAATAACAAGGCTGGTGCATATCAATTTCTTTGTTAAATTGACAAATTTATGTGAGCTTACTTTGTTCAGTAAGCATAACTGAACATTGTAAGATGGAGGCTCCTAGGGTTCTATCTGGGACTGGGGGTAATGGCTTGGCTAGTGTTATTCTGTTGTATAATCCGAAGAGTGACTGGCTAGAAGCACTCACTTAGTTGAGAGCATCTTATATGCTGGAGGATGTGCATGAGCAGCCCAGGAATGAGGGCTCTAGGAGTGGGGGGTGACACAGCAATTCACCAACTCAGATTGCACCTGGGGAATGTCACACACTGCCAACTGCTGCATCGGATCTAATGGCATGGATCAAAAAGCATAATGCTTGGAGAAGGTATGTATTGAAGACTATGTAGCACTCTGCAGATCTCAGATACTGGAACGTCTTTACGTAATGCCATAGATGTTGACTGTACCCTTGTAGAGTGTGTTAATACCCTGCAAGGAGGCTGAATGCCTGTCATATCATAATGTGCAATAATACACCCAGAGGTTCACCTCAATAGGTGATAGCACGGCTTCGTAAGATCAACCCTTGAACAGCCAATCATTGATGTACATGAATAACTTAAATGGCCTCTTGACAAAGGTAAGTGGCCACAACCACAAGAACCCTTTACAAAACTCTTGAATTGAGAAGAGTCCAAAGGAGAGCACCCAATATTGAAAATGATCCTGGCCTATAACAAAACAGGTATTTTCTGTGAGATGGATGAATCATTATATGGAAATAAGTGTCTTGTAGGTTGAGGGCCAAAAACCAAATCCTCTGAATTTAGTGAAGGAACAATAGCTGCCAGAGTCACCATTCTGAACTTCTAAAGTGTTACAAATTTCTTTAGTAACCTTAAATCTAATATTGGTTTCCACCATCTATTTTACCTCAGTACAAGAAATTACACTGAGTAGAAACCCTTTCCTTTGTGTGGAGCAGGAACAGACTCTTTCACTCTTAAATGAAGATGGGATCATATCTCTCATGATTTAGTAGGAGTACGTGAAAGGGGTCCCTTAAGAGGGAAGTGGAAGGGAGGGAGTGTGACAGGATCCCTGGATCAACCTGGAACTGTGAGATCTGTGTGTCCCCTTAACTTTCCATCCTGAACTGTCTCCCACAATGTTTTGCCAGTGACATGCAGCAAACCCCTTCAGACTCTGTTATCACTCAGCCACCAGCATGCAGAGGCACACCCACTAAGTTGCATGAACTGTAGACCAGGAACTTTCATGAACTGTAGACCGGGAAATACCAGCAGATCTCCCAACCGCCCAGCCTTGCATCCCAGGATTATACCATCCTGCACTGCTCAGGCCCTTCTCTAGGAGAAAGGTCCTCACATGATGCCACTGTCCCTTATTTTATACCTTCAGTCTTTGTGCCTGGAAAACACTAGCCCAGACATGTCCTGGTGGGTCTTGCTGAGTCACAGAGTTGAGCAATCCCCACTGTGCGGTGCTTGTGCAACTCTCTTACAGAATTGCAAATCCCTTGTTTATACCTCCCCTACTGATTAATGGTTGTTTAATGCCCTGCTGGGTGTGGGTCACCTCCTTTATTGTCATTAGAAAATAAACAGCAGGTGACTCTGAAACTCACAACCTATTTCAATAACAACCATAAAGCAAAAATCTCAGACTACATACAAACTAACAATACACATATTTTGACAAAAAAAGGGGTTTGAGCAGATCATGACCTTACATAGGATATCTTACAAGGCATGCTTTGTATAAAATATCACAACCATACATGAATGATGAATATGGGGATTACAGGGTGCTACTTTGAGATACAGTGTGTTACAGCATGGAGCTAAAATGGATAGTAAAGCCAGATGTTTCAATTGCCATAACTCAGGCATGCTGAAACTGGGAAGATGGGGAGAGGTGGACAACATGGTTACTTACCCGTAACTGTTGTTCTTTGAGATGTGTTGCTCATATCCATTCCACTTAGGTGTGTGCACATCCTTGTGCACAGTCTCCGGACAACCTTTTCCCCTAGCAGCCCCTGTAGGGGCCGGTCTTGGAGCCCCCTGGAGTGCCGCCCTCATGCGGCGACATATAGGGCGCCGTGGGCCCCTCCGCTCCTCAGTCCTTTCTTTCTGCTGACTCCAACAGCGGGAATGGAGGGCGGGTGTGGAATGGATATGAGCAACACATCTCAAAGAACAACAGTTACTGGTAAGAAAAACATGGTTACTTACCAGTAACTGTTGTTCTTCGAGATGTGTTGCTCATATCCATTCCACTTGGGTGTGCGCGCGCCCTCATGCATGGCCTCCGGAAAACTTTTCCCTAGCAGCCCCCTGTAGGGGCTGGCCTCGGCGCCCCCTGGAGTGCTGCCCTCATGCGGTGGCATATAGGGCGCTGCCAGCCTCTCCCCTCCTCAGTCCCTTCTTTTTGCCGACTCCGACAGCGGGGACGGAGGGTGGGTGTGGAATGGATCTGAGCAACACATCTCGAAGAACAACAGTTACTGGTAAGTAACTATGTTTTCTCCTTCGAGTCATTGCTCATATGCATTCCACTTAGGTGATTAACGAGCCATACCTGGACATGGGTAGGAGTCAACGGCGAGCTGCCCTCAGCACGGATCTGCCAACTCGCGCGTCCTCCCTCAACTGCTGGACGACAGCGTAGTGCGCGGCAAAGGTGTGCACCGAAGACCAGGTGGCAGCCCTGCAGATGTCATCCAGGGGGACCCACTCCAGGAAGGCCACCGACGTGTCCTGGGCCCTCGTTGAGTGCGCCGTCACCAATCCAGGAAGCTGGACGCCTGCGCGTCCGTAGGAGAACGTGATGCAGGCGGTGATCAATCTGGTGATGCACTGGGTGGAAACTGGGGATCCCTTCATCCTGTACGCCATTGCAACGAAGAGCTGCATGGTCTTTCGGAATGGCTTCGTCCTCTTGAGCTAGAACGCCAGCGCCCTCCTTACATCCAAGGTGTGTAGTCTCCTCTCAACCTCGGACCCATGCGGTTTAGGGAACAACACGGGGAGGAAAATGTCTTGGTTATAGTGGAATTGGGTGACTACCTTAGGCAGGAACGCTGGATGAGGTCTCAGCTATACCTTATCCCAGAGGAACACGGTATAGGGGGGCTCAAAGGTCAAAGCTCTTAGCTCAGAGACTCTCCTAGCCGAGGTAATGGCCATGAGGAAGGCCACCTTCCAGAACAGGATCAGCAGGGGACAGGTGGCCAAGGGCTCAAAGGGGGGCCCTGTCAGTGTAGGTTTGAGGTTGAGATCCCACAGAGGCACCGGGTCACGGACCTGCGGGTAAAGCCTCTCAACCCCCTTGAGGAACCTCACCGACATGGGGTGGGAGAACAGGGATCGCCCCCCCCCGCATCGGCTGATGGAAAGCAGAGATGGCCGCTAGATGCACCCTGAGGGAGGCTAGCGCTAGATCCTGCAGCCTAAGCTGCAGCAGGTACTGGAGGACAGCTTGCACGGGGGACGTACCGGGGGCTACGCCCCACGACTCCGCCCAGCAGGTGAACCTCCTCCACTTGGCTCTGTAGGCGATCTGCGTGGATGGTTTCCTGCTTCCCAACAGCACGCGTTGGACCTGCTCCGAGCAGGTTCTCTCCTCCATCAGCCAGAGAGCCTCCAGGCCGTCAGGCGCAGGGAGTCCAGGCTGGGATGCAGCAGGCGACCGTGGTCCTGGGAGAGCAGGTCCGGCCTCCTCGGGAGCTCGATCATTGGGGCGACAGAGAGGTCCTGCAGCAAGCTGTGCCAGCACTGCCTCGGCCATGCTGGGGCGATCAGTATGACGTCCACTCTGTCCCTCTTGATTTTCAAGAGGACCCTGGGTAAGAGCGGGAAGGGGGGGAATGTGTACATGAGGGTCCCTGTCCATTTGATGAGGAATGACCCCGGAGCGAGCAGAACCTCGGCCACTTCCTGTTCCAGGACGACGCGAACAGGTCCACTTGGGGAACACCCCACTCATGGAAAATCCTGGCTGCTACCTCCGGATGCAACGACCAGTCGTGTTGGGGTAGAAACGACCTGCTGAGGCGGTCGGCCTCGTTGTTCCTGACCCCCGGGAGGTGAGAGGCGGTTAAACAGAAATCGTACCTAACCACAAAGTCCCAAAGTCGAAGCGCCTCCTGGCACAGAGCCGAGGAGCTCGCTCCCCCCTGCTTGTTTATATAATACATTGCTGCGGTGTTGTCCGTCAGCACCTGTACCATTTTCCTCAATAAACAATGGCGGAACACTCTGCATGCCAGTCTGACTGCCCTCAGTTCTTTGACATTGATGTGGAGGGCAGTCTCCTCCTGTGACCAGCGACCCTGGGTGCTCAGGCCACCGCTGACGTGAGCCCCCCACCCGAGGGCCGAAGCATCCGTAATAAGGGTGACCGAGGGAGTCAGAGCCCTGAACGGGACCCCTTCCAACACTGTCCCAGGGTCCAACCACCAGCTCAGTGACCCTAGCACCGCGGGGGGCACTGTAACCACTCTGTCCAGAGAGTGCCTGCTGGGCACATAAACTGTGGCTAACCAACCCTGGAGGGGCCTGAGCCTGAGGCGGGCCAACCTCACCACATAGGTGCATGAGGCCATGTGGCCCAACAGCTGAAGGCAGTGCCTGGCTGTAGTCGTGGGGCACCTCTGAAGTTGTGATATAATCACTGCCATGGCCTCGAACCTCGAGCGTGGGAGGAAGGCTCTGGCCCGCACCGAGTCTAGGGATGTCCCTATGAACTCTATGCGCTGTATCGGTGACAGCGTCGACTTCTGCTCGTTGATGAGCAGCCCCAGAGCATGGCAAGTGGACTGGACGAGGGAGACCGCCTTGCGCACCTGCGACTTGGTCTTGCCCCTTATCAACCAGTCGTCCAGGTAGGGGAATATCTGGACCCCCTTGCACCTCAGAAAGGCCGCCACCACTGCCATACACTTGGTGAACACTGTGGGGGAGGAAGACAGGCCAAAGGGCAAGGCCATAAATTGGTAGTGGCCACCAGCTACCATGAACCTTAGATAGTGCCTGTGGGCGGGAAGGATGGAGACGTGGAAGTACGCATCCTTCAGATCGAGGGCGGCAAACCAATCTCCTGGATTCAATATGGGAATAATGGCTGCTAGGGACACCATGCGAAACTTCAGTTTCCTTATGAACCTGTTTAACCTGCGCAGGTCCAGTATAGGCCTGAGGCCTCCCTTGGCTTTGGGAACGAAGAAGTACCTCGAGTAGAACCCCTTCCCCACCTCAAACAGCGGAACTGCTTCTATGGCTCCCTTGAGCAGGAGGGAGCGGACCTCCTGAAGGAGTAATTGCTCGTGAGAGGGGTCCCTGAAGAGGGACGGGGGGGGGGAGGTGAGTGACAGAGGGGAAGCCACAAACTGCAGGGCGTAACCCCGGCGCACGGTGTCGAGGACCCAGCGGTCCGAGGTGATGTCCTGCCACAGGCCACGGTAGGGCCTTAGCCTGTCTCGAAAAGGCGGGGGATAATCCAGGAAAAAGGAGACGATGCCATCCTCGGGCGCACCGTCAAAAATTATGCTTCCCTTTGGAGCCCTGGAAGGGTCCTCTTTGGGAAGACGTGGACGACGTGGGGCGGTCGCACCGTCCAGAACTCCTACGCCTATCCCTACCCCTCGTGGGGAAAAAGGCCTAGGCGGTGGCCTAGGTTGCTGCCGCTGCCACTGTGGCGGTTGCTGCGGCTGCTGGCGAGTCTGTAGTCTCGCTGCCTGAGGGGTATACAGACCCAAGGAGCGAAGCGTTGCCCTTGAGTCCTTCAGGGCGTGCAGCTTGTCATCCGTCCTCTCCAAGAAGAGGGCGGCTCCATCAAACAGCAAGTCCTGGATGGAGTGCTGCATCTCCTGGGATAAGTCCGTGGACTGTAGCCACGCTGCTTGCCACATGGCAACGGCGGAGGCCATTACCGTACTGGCCGTGTCCGCAGCGTCAGAGGCAGTCTGAAGGGCTGCACTAGCTACAGTCACTCCTTCTTCCAGGACCGTGGCGAAGTCCGTGGCCTGGTCCTGGGGTAGGGACTCTACGAACCTTCGCAGCAAGTCCCACAAGTTCAGATTGTATCTGCCCAAGAGGGCCTGGTGGTTCGCCATCCTGAATTGGAGCGCCCCCGTGAAGTAGACCTTTCTGCCGAAGAGGTCTAGTCTCCTACCCTCCTTGTTCTTAGGGGAGGCGTTCTGAGCCCCCTGCCTATCTTTCTGGTTGGCAGCGTCCACAACCAGAGTACCAGGGGCAGGGTGCATGTACAAGTACTCATGCCCTTCGGCTGGCACATAGTACTTCTTCTCGGCGCCCTTAGATGTAGGGGCGACCGAGGAAGGGGTCTGCCAGATGGCCTTAGCCAGGCGCAGGACCCTCTCATGAATGGGGAGGGCTACCCTGGATGGGCCTTGTGTCCCCACACACCCAAAGAGGGGGTCCACCTCTTCCTCCAGAACCTTGACCTCCAGGCCAAGGTTAGAGGCTACCCGTTTCAGGAGCTCCTGGTGAGCTCTGAAATCGATAAGAGGGGCCCCCTGGTCCCTGACAGCCGCCTCATCCGGCGACGAAGAAGAGGACAGGCGGCATGGTCCAGTAGAGGGGCCCTCCCCGGGGTCCTCCTCCTCTGAGGAGGAGTGGTCTCCCTCCTGCACCACAGGTGCCTGTTGAGGGGCTATCTGTGTAACAGAGGCAGGGGCTGACATTGTTCCCTGCCCCATCTAGGCTGCCCACGGGCCCCAAAATGGCCACTGCCAAGGGTGTTGGGGCCAGCCAGGTGCCGGTGCCGGTGCCGGTGCATGTACCTCCTCCTGGTGCCGGGTCCGGGATTCCGAGCCAGGAGATCGGTGCCGGCGGCGACGCCGGGAAGAGCCGCTCCGGGACTCGCTGGCGGACGATCCCGATGAGCGACGTCGTCTGTGGTGCCGACAGTGGGGCAAAGCTGACGAGGAAGACGACCGGTGCTGAGAGAGGGACGACTTGCGACGCCTCTTCCCGGAGACTGGTGAACGGTGCCGAGAGCGCTGTCTCGGTGCCGGGCTGGAACTGGACGCCGACGATGAGCGGTGCCGCCTGGAAGACCTCGAGTGGTGCCGTGACGCCTCGTCTGATGACGAAGAAGGAGAGGAGCTGTCGAGCTCGACTCGCCGGCGTCGAGTGGTGGGCAGCCGATCCTCCGGTGCCGGGCGCACCCACCCTTCGGGAACACCCATCGCGGGTTTGCCCCGGGACACAGGCCCTGACTCTCTCAGCTGAGAGAGGGCCGGAGGCGTGGGCAGGGCCAGCAAGGCTCGAGCCGCTTGAAACGCCTCCGTCTTAGAAGGGTCCTGGACAGGGGTCCCCCACTCCCAGGAGTCGGGGGAGGTTCCATGATAGTCGGTGCTGGTGCCGGTGCCGGAGCAGGCGGCACATCGGAGAGCCGGAGCACCTCCGGGCTCGACCCCGGCTGCTCCAGCGGTGCGGGGGAGTGCTCCAAGCACGCACAGTGCTTCTTCCTCTTCGGCACCGGAGACGTTCGGTGCTGAGGAGCCTGTGGTGCCGGTGGAGCACTCTGCACCGAGGAAACGCTCGGTGCAGAGGGAGTCCGCGTCGGCTCGGACGCTGGACGCAAGGCGGACTCCATAAGAATAGCCTTAAGCCGTACCTCCCTTTCTTTCTGGGTACGCGGCTTAAAGGCCTTACAGATGCGGCACCGGTCCTTGCGGTGCTGCTCCCCCAGACACTTTAGGCAGCAGTCATGGGGGTCGCTGATGGGAAAGGCCTTCTCGCAGGCAGCTCAGGGTTTAAACCCCAGTGAGCCCGGCATGGCAGGATCGCCCAGGGCCCTAAGGCCCTTTCCTACACTAACTAGAAAAACCTTATCTAACTGAAAAACTAACTGAGTTCGGGGTGAACTGCTAACTAACTACTTACATAGGGAAAAAAGACTTGCGAGGAGCAAGAGCTGTTCCCAACGACTGTCATGGGCGGAAAGAAGGAACTGAGGAGGGGAGGGGCCGGCAGCACCCTATATACCGCCGCATGAGGGCGGCACTCCAGGGGGTGCTGAGGCCGGCCCCTACATGGGGCTGCTAGGGAAAAAGTTCTCCAGAGGCTGTGCACGAGGGCGCGCACACACCTAAGTGGAATGCATATGAGCAATCACTCGAAGGAGAACCATGTTTTCTCCTTCGAGTAATTGATCGTATGCATTCCACTTAGGTGATTAACAAGCCATACCTGGAGGTGGGTAGGAGTCACCGGTGAGCTGCTCTCAGCACGGCTCTGCCGACTCGCGCATCCTCCCTTGCCTGCTGGACGATGGCGTAGTGCGCGGCAAAGGTGTGCACCGATGACCAGGTGGCAGCTCTGCAGATGTCATCCACGGGGACCCTTTCCAGGAAGGCTGCCAATGCGGCCTGGGCCCTCGTTGAGTGCGCCGTCACCATCCCTGGGAGTAGGACGGCTGTGCGCTCGTAGCAGAACCTAATGCAGGCGGTGATCCATCTGGCGATGCACTGGGTGGAAACTGGGGATCCTTTCATCCTGTCTGCCACCGCGACGAAGAGCTGCGTGGTCTTCCGGAATGGCTTAATCCTCTCTAGGTAGAAAGCCGGGGCCCTCCTCACATCCAGGGAGTGTAGTCTCCTCTCCTCCTCCGACCCGTGTGGTTTAGAGAAAAACATGGGGAGGAAAATGTCTTGGTTATAGTGGAATTGGGAGACTACCTTAGGTAGGAAGGCTGGATATGGCCTCAGCTGCACCTTATCCCGGAAGAACATGGTATAGGGGGGCTCCGAGGTCAAAGCTCTTAGCTCAGACACCCTCCTAGCCGAGGTAATGGCCACAAGAAAGGCTACCTTCCAGCAGGCGGCAAGTGGCCAAGGGCTCAAAGGGGGGCCCCATCAGTCTAGCGAGAACCAGGTTGAGCTCCCAAAGAGGCACCGGGTCACGGACCTGAAGGTACAGCCTCTCAACCCCTTTGAGGAACCTCACCGACATGGGGTGGGAGAACAAGGACCGCCCCGCCATCGGCTGATTGAAAGCCGAGATGGCCGCTAGGTGTACCCTGAGGGAGGCTAATGCTAGACGCTGAAGTCTAAGCTGCAGCAGATACTCCAGGATGGCTTGCACAGGGGACGTACTGGGGGTTATGCCTCACGTCTCCACCCAGCAGGTGAACCTCCTCCACTTGGCTCTGTAGGCGATCTGCGTGGATGGTTTCCTGCTTCCCAGCAGCATGCGTTGGACCTGCTCCGAGCAGGTTCTCTCCTTCTCCGTCAGCCAGAGAGCCTCCAGGCTGTCAGGTGCAGGGAGTCCAGGCTGGGGTGCAGCAAGTGACATGGTCCTGGGAGAGCAGGTCCGGGCTCTTTGGGGGCTCGATCAGCACGGTGACAGAGAGGTCCTGCAGCATGTTGAACCAATACTGTCTCAGCCACGCTGGGGCAATCAGGATCATGTCCACTCTGTCTCTCTTGATTTTCAAGAGGACCCTGGGTAAGAGCAGGATGGGGGGAACATGTACATGAGGATCCCCGTCCATTCGATGAGGAACGCGTCGGAGAGGGAGCCCGGCTTGCAACCCCAGAGTGAGCAGAAACTCAGGCACTTCCTGTTCCAGGATGATGCAAATAGGTCCAGTTGGGGAGCACCCCACTCGCGGAAAATCCTGGCCGCTACCTCCAGATGCAACGACCAGTCATGTTGAGGTAGAAACGGCCTGCTGAGGTGGTCTGCCTTGTCGTTCCTGACCCCCGGGGAGGTGTGAGGCGGTTAAACAAAAGCCGTGCCTCACAGCGAAGTCCCAAAGTCGAAGCGCTTCCTGGCACAGCGCCAAGGAGCATGCCCCCACCTGCTTGTTTATGTAATACATTGCTGCGGTGCTGTCCGTCAGCACCTGTATCATTTTGCCCAATAAACAGTGGAGGAACACTTTGCAAGCTAGCCTGACTGCCCTCAGTTCTTTTACATTGTGATGGAGGGCAGTCTCCTCCTGCGACCAGCGGCCCTGAGTACTCAGGTCACCGCTGACGTGTGCCCCCAACCGAGGTCCGACACATCCGAGATCAGGGTGACCGAGGGAGGTCAAATCCCTGAACGGAACCCCTTCCATGACTGTCCCAGGGTTCATCCACCATCGTAGTTACCCCAGTACTGCAGGGGGCACCGTCACCACTCTGTCCAGGGCGTGCCTGCTGGGCACATACACCGTGGCCAGCCAATCTTGGACAGGCCTGAGCCTGAGGCGGGCCAGCCTCCCCACATAGGTACACGAGGCCATGTGGCCCAACAGCTGAAGGCACTGCCTGGTTGTCGTCGTGGGGCACCTCTGTAGTTGCAATATGATCGCTGCCATGGCCTCGAAACTCGAGCGTGGGAGGAAGGCTCTGGCTCGAACCAAGTCTAGGGATGCCCCTATAAACTCTATGCGCTGTACCAGGGACAGCGCCGATTTCTGCTCGTTGATGAGTAGCCCCAGACTGTTGCAGGTAGCCTGGCACGAGGGAGACCACCTCGCACACCTGAGACCTGGTCTTTCCCCTTATCAACCAATCATCCAGGTAGGGGAATATCTGGAACCCTCTGTGCCTCAGGTAGGCCACCGCCACTGCCATACACTTGGTGAACACCCTGGGGGAGGAGGACAGGCCAAAGGGCAAGGCCGTAAATTGGTAGTGGCCACCAGCTACCATGAATCTTAGGTGCCGCCTGTGGGTGGGAAGGATGGAAACGTGGAAGTATGCATCCTTCAAATCGAGGGCGGCAAACCAATCTCCTGGATTCAATACGGGGATAATGGCTGCTAGGGACACCATGCAAAACTTTAGTTTCCTTATGAGCCTGTTTAACCTGCGCAGGTCCAGTATAGGTCTGAGGCCTCCCTTGGCTTTGGGAATGAGGAAGTACCTTGAGTAGAACCCCTTCCCCACCTCGAGTGGCGGAACTACTTCTATGGCCCCTTTGTGCAGCAGGGAGCGGACCTCCTGAAGAAGTAATTGCTCGTGAGATGGGTCCCTGAAGAGGGACGGGGAAGGGGATGAATTGGGGGGGGAAAGCCACAAGTTGGAGGGTATAACCCGGGCGCACGGTGTCCAAGACCCAGCAGTCTGAAGTGATGCCTTGCCACAGGCCGAGGTAGGGCCTCAGCCTGTTCCTGAAGGCCAGGGGTGAATCCAGGGGAAGAGTACTGGTGCCACCCTCGGGCGCACTGTCAAAATTGTTGCTTTCCCTTGGAGCCCTGGGAGGGCCCTTTATAGGAAACTGCGGACGACCCGGAGTGGTCACGTCGTCTGGAACCCCTGCTCCTATCCCTACCCCTTGTGGGGGGAAGGCCTAGGTGGTGGCTGAGGTTGCTGCTGCTGCCACTGTGGCGGGCACTGCGGCTGCTGGCGAGTCTGTTTCCTCGCTGCCTGAGGGGTATATAGTCCCAGCAAGCGGAGGGTGGCCCTCGAGTCTTTGAGGGCATGCAGCTTGTCGTCTGTCCTCTCCGAGAACAGACCGTCAGGTCCTGGATGGAGTGCTGCACCTCCTGGGACAGTTCCGTGGACTGGAGCCACGCTGCGCGACGCATGGCAATGGCGGATGCCATAGCCCTTCTGGCTGTGTCCGCAGTGTCCGTAGCAGTCTGCAAGGCTGCGCTGGCTACTGTCAATCCTTCCTCCAGGACCATGGCAAAATCTGCAGCCTGGGGCAGGTTTTCTGCGAACCTTCGCATGGAGTCCCAAAGGTTCAAATTGTACCTGCCCAAGAGGGCCTGGTGGTTAGCCACCTTGAATTGGAGCGTTCCCGTGGAGTAGACCTTCCTGCTGAAGAGGTCTAGTCTCCTACCCTCCTTGTTCTTAGGAGTTGCACTCTGGGCCCCTTGTCTCTCTTTCTGGTTGGCAGCGTCCACAACCAGAGTCCCCGGGGCCGGGTGGGTGTATAAGTACTCGTGCCCTTCAGCTGGCACGTAGTACTTCTTCTCGGTGCCCTTGGAGGTTGGGGTGACCGAGGAAGGGGTCTGCCATATGGCTTTGGCCAGGCGCAACACCCTTTCATGGACGGGGAGGGCTACCCTGGAAGGTCCTTGAGTCCCCACACACCTGAAAAGGGGGTCCACCTCTTCCTCCAGTACCTTGACCTCCAGGCCAAGGTTGGAGGCCATCCCTTTCAGCAGCTCCTGATGAGCTCTGAAGTCAATAAGAGGGACCCCCTGGTCCCTGAAGGCCGCCTCATCCAGCGACGAAGAAGACAGGTGGCGAGGTCCTCCCCAGAGTCCCCAGGGTCCACTTCCGAGGAGTGGTCCCCCTCCTGCACCGAAGGTGCCTGTTGAGGAGCTACTTGGGTCACAGAGGCAGGGGCTGACGTAGTTCCCTGCCCCAACTGGGCTCCTCACAGCCCCCAATATGGCCATTGCCATGGGGGCTGAGGCCAACTCAGTTCTTGTGTCGGAGCTGGTGCCGGTGGCTGTACTTCTTCCCAGCGTTGGGTCTGGAAGCCCGAGCTGGGGGAACGGTGCCGGTGGTGTCGCTGGGAAGAGCCACTTCGGGACCCGCTTTCGAACGATCCCGAGGAATGGTGGTGCTGTCTGCAGTGCCGATGCTTGGGCGACGACGACGAGGACAAAGACCGGTGCCGCGGGATGGAAGACTTGCGTCGCCTCTTCCCCGGTGCTAGTGAATGGTACCGAGCGCGGTGCCTCGGTGCCGTGCTGGAGCTGGACGACTCATCCGACGACGAGGAGGGAGAGGAGCTATCCAGCTCGACTCTCTGGTGTCGGGTGGTGGGCGGCTGTTGCTCCGGTGCTGGGCGTGCCCACCCTTCGGGGACACCCATCGCAGGTTTGCCCTGGGACATAGGTCCTGGCTCTCTCAGCCGAGAGAGGGCTGGAGGCGTGGGCAAGGCCAGCAAGGCTCGAGCTGCTTCGAATGCCTCCGGTGTAGAAGGGTCCTGGACAGGGTGTCCCCCACTCCCAGGCGTCGGGGGAGGGTCCCTGTATGTCAGTGCTGGTGTCGGTGCCGGTGCCAGTGTCGGTGGCTCATCCGTGAGCTGCAGCACCTATGGGCTCGACCCCGGCCGCTCCTGTGGTGCAGGGGAGGGAGGGCGCTCTATGTGCTGGCGGCGCTTCCGCTTTCTCGGCACTAGAGAGGTCCGGTCCCGAGGCACTTGTGGTGCTGGCGGAGCGCTCTGCACCAATGAGACACTCGGTGCCGATGGGGTCCGAGTCGGCTTGGACACTGGACGCAAGGCCGACTCCATCAAGATGGCCTTAAGCCGAATTTCCCTCTCTTTCTGAGTCCTCAGCTTACAGGCTTTACAAATGCAGCACCGATCCTTTCGGTTCTGTTCCCCCAGGCACTTTAGGCAGCGCTCGTGGGGGTCACTGACCGGGAAGGCCTTCCCGCAGCCAGTACAGGGTTTGAACCCCGGCGAGCCCAGCATGGCCAAGTTGCTAGAGCCCTAAGGTTCTTCCTATCTAACTAAATTTCCTAACTAAACTAAAAACTGAGTTCAGGGAGAACTGCTAATTAACTAACACAGTAAAGGGGAAGAATATTTGTGATGCAGCAAGAGTTGTTCCAGCCGACCATCACGGGCGGAAAGAAGGAACTGAGGAGGGGAGGGGCCGGTGGCGCCCTATATGCCACCGCATGAGGATGGCACTCCAGGGGGCGCCAAGACCAGCCCCTGCAGGGGCTGCTAGGGGAAAAAGTTGTCTGGAGACTGTGCACGAGGGCACGCACACACCTAAGTGGACTGCATATGAGCAATCACTCGAAGGGAAAAATTGTTGCAGCTGGTGAAACAAAGAACAGAGTGGAGTCAAACCTTTGACCAGCCCAGTACTCAGGCCAGATGGGTGAGTGGTTCTTACCCTCTGAAATCTGTCTTTGGTACACAGAGAATCAGATTGGGTGGTACCTCTGGGCAGTTTGTGACCTACTAAATGTTCTTATGTTCATAGGTGTGTAAATTCCCAGAGCTTGTAAAGCACTCTTGGAGTCTTTCACAGTGTGCATGGATTTGTCTGTGTTTTCTGAAAACTACTTCTGACCATCAAAGGGGGCGGGGTCCTTTCCAGTGTTTGGATCTCTGTTTGAAAGCTGGACATTTGGAACCAGGATGCCCTGTGAATCACTACTGCCACAGAGATGGAACCACCTGTGATGTCTGCAACATCGAGGGAGGTTTAAGGTGAGGTCCTGGGCAGTGATTGTCCCTTGGCAATAATGGCCTGAAATTTCACTCTTTACTTTGATGGAAGGTACTCAATAAAAATAGTAAATTTTGTGCAGTTTGTGTAACAATACTCTGCATATTTGTCTGGTAATTTGCAATCTGAAATTGCAGATTGCAGATGAGTAGGACTTCCGTCCAAAAATATTTAGGTACTTCCGGTCTTTGACAGATGCAGTTGATTTGTGTGGTGTTATTGCCTCCAGTCATTCACTGCATCCATCACCAGACAATGAGGTGGGGGTGGGAGAATAAAAATTTGGAGTCTTTGGTGGAGACATAATATTTTTTAATCTTCCTGCTTGTAAGTTGATGGTAGTGTTGCTGGAGTCTTCCAAACCATCTTTGCTAGATTCAAAAGCACCTCACTGACTAGTAGGTGTTGCCAATTGTAGATGTCTGGCAATTTGTGTTATGCTTCCTTGATCTCTTCGAGTGGTATCACAAGAGCATCTGACACCATTTGAAGAGGTCCTGATATTGCTGGAAATCCTCAACCACAGACAGTGGTGGAGGCATTACTGCCTCAGCTGAAAACAACAGATACTGGTTTGAAGAGTAATCTCCTTATTTGCCCTAGCTTCCTGATCCTTTAACAGTCTCCTCCTGCTAAGGAATGGGCTGGGGTGGAGGGGATTGTATCTCTCTTTCATCCCACTGAGAGAGATTCAATGACTTGGAAAATGGCTTTTTGTATGTCACCCAGGGGTCTCAGTATGGCCATTGAGATGGGCCATCTAGGAAGGGGATGGAATCCAAGGCTGTTTCCACCACTTGTGGTGTCTTTCTTGAAATTCCTCTCTCTCTCTGTTGGTATCAAATAGTGGGTTCCTTCTTCTTGTGTGTGTGTAGAGTTCCATTTGAGGATTTGTGTGTAGCGGACCTCAGCCATTCCAGTGCTTTGTGAGTCAGGAGGTTAAGGGAAACCCATCCTCCTTTGAGGCAGTGGATGGGGTATTCCTCCACGAGATGGTCCGCTGTTTGTATTTCTCCATACTCGCAGGCTGTAGTAGCACAAAGGTTCCAGCTGTGCATGCAGGAGTTGAAGTGCCCAACACCAGTCTTTAGGCAGTTTAAGTGGGTCCACTTCTTTCATGGCATGCTGCAGTCTATGGGTAAGGTGGAGATGGGAGGCAGTTGTTGCCGTTTGCCAGAGTGTTGTTCCTTCCTTCACTGGCTCATGATCCACTCGCTCTGGCTTTGCCCATTATCTGCCTGTATGAAGGCCTAAGCCGCTCTTATGAAAGATCTGAGGCTCCTGAGGCATTGAGCCTGGAGGATCCTTTCATGAAGGGGGTGGAGTAGGCAGTTAGCAGCTTTGAATGTTGCCTGCCTGGTTTCAGCCAGCCATATCAGGTGGTGGGGTGGAATATCAGACGGAAGAGGCAATTCGTAAGATGGTGTGGGGCGTAGGCATCTGCTGAGAATGCGAAGGGCAGCATTGAGATATGTGTCCAGCTTAGGTGTATGTGTACGCCTGCCCCAAGCAGATGCGCAGTATTCTGCTGGAGTGTACACAGGTGCCAACGCAGCTCAGCTCAGGGTTGTGAACGCTGCACCCCAGTCATAACTGCACAGCCTCCACAGCAGGTTGATCTGGGCTGCCACTTTCGCTACCACTCCATTAATATGATGCTGGAAAAAAAGGGTTCTGTCTGGCTTTACCCCTAAATAGGTTGGGGTGCTCAAGAATGGCAGGGATGAGCCAGTGAGTCGGATGATGAGTTCTTTGTTTACCTCCCTGTGGTTCAGGTGAAAGGCTGAGCGCTTTTTTTTATGTTTATGTTTTTTAATATTTTTTAATGTTAAGGCGAAGCCACCACTGATGATAATAGGGATGCATTGCTTAGATGTCCCTTTCTGAGATCTGTTGCGTGTCCTCAAAGGACTTGCTGGTGTAGAGAATGACCATGTCCTTGGCATATGTGAGTTTCATGCCTGTGGTGTGTGGAAGGTCAGAGGTATAGTTGTTGAAAAGTGCAGGCGCAAAGCCTGACCCTTGTGGGACACCATAGGGAAGTCGGTGAAGTGAGAACTCTGCCTGTCTCAGTGGATGATATTGCACACACCCTTGTTAATAATGAGCAATACACCCACCAAGGTAGAGCTTTCTCACACTGTTAGGCTCAAGATAAAGTCCCCCTACAGTACTGGAGGAATCCTTTGCCTCTATGGTACTGAGCATAGAGGTTGTAGCGTCTGAGGTATTTTAGGAAGAGGCTTTTCATGAAGAGCATTGGAGCTCCTCTTTTGAGGAGGTCTTTGGTGTCTTCCTCTTTTTGGGGAAGAGCTGAGCCAAGTCAAAGGGCTGCTGGATTTGCCTGGAGACTGGCGTACAGGGGTGTTCTTCTGATCTGGTGCTGAAGCAGGCCAAAGGGTATGCTGCGTCATTAGTAGCCTCAATTTGATCTCCTGGTTCTTTCGTTCCCTGGATTTAAGGGCTAGACAGACGTTATCCTTCTAAGGGATGTGTGACTCTCCAAGGCAACGCATTCACATGGAATGGCCGTCACTAACCAGGTGGCCTCCCAACAAGTGAGGCAGTGTTTAAATCCCAGTGAGCCAGGCATACCCCCACAAGGAAGACATGCCTTCCCAGGGGGAGGAGTGAGGAACAAAACTAGCTTAGTTTAGTAGTTGAGGGGAATCAACCTATTTAAAAACTGAACTCACTATTAGGAGATCAAAACTTTAGTCAAGGCATGCTCAAGGTAGACACACTGAAGATCCGTCACAAGTCGAGGTGGTTGAGAAGGAACTGAGGGTTCACCTGCTAAACCCTATATAATCTCGCTGAGCAGCATGAGGGTGTGTAGGTGCCTGCATGGGCCGGATGGACACTGCTAATGATAATCTCTGATTGAATGCACGTGAGCCGCTGAAGTGAAGCTACTTTGAGTAGCTGCTTTGAGTAGTAGGGACACTACTTAAAGAAGCAGCACGGCCTTTGCTGCTTCCCTAACCTCACACCTTGTAGTGAGGAGGCAATCTGTGTTGTTCTCTTTCAGGGATGGGGAGGTTTGATGGGCTTCAAAGTATACGGCTTAGACTAGTGAGCATGGGGTGAGGAGCGGCAGCAGCTTCTAACCCACTGTAGAGGCTTTAGCATGGATTGCAGCTCTCAATGGGCTATTGTGCAGCCCTGAAGCCTTCCCATCATTTTTTTTTATTATTCTATTGTGGTTTGTTCTAGGAGGCCCTGTCCTGAAGCAGGCCCCATTGTGCTAGGTGTGGTATGAATGCATAGCAAAAATATAGTCCCTGCCCTAAGAAGCTTGGGATCTAAAGACTTGTCTAGATGGGGAAGTTAGTGCTCAGGGACCTCAGGTGTAAATTTGAAGCACACTAGCTTCTCTGCACTAACTCCCCGTATGGACACTCTTAGTGGGCATGTCCTCAGGCAATTTCACTTAATAATATTCCAAAGTCTATTCGGCTAATGTATACCACTGCCCTTTCAGTGGAGGGTGTGTCCATGTAGGGCGTGAGAACTAGCATGTGCCAGTTACTGCGGGCTTTTTCCCTGTGTAGCCAAACTCTAAGTGTAAGACAAGGGACAGCTGGTGCGTACAGACAGACAGAGATGGGGAGCACACGGAAACAATGCAACAATACTGGTCAGCGTAATACACAATGGTCTCAGCACCCCAGCTGCCTAACTGCTGTTGAGTTTCTCTGCAGCTACACTGCAGTTTACTGTGCAGTGTGTAATCAGGGTTGGTGCAGAAAGGGAGATGGCACCAGCTTTTTAACTTGCCACAGTGTTCAGTATCTCAGACATTTGTCTCATTAATTTCATCCTGCTCACCTCTCAATGAGCCTGCTATCTCTCCAGTACCTCTTCCTTAGAACCATAGAAGATTAGGGTTGGAAGGGGCCTCAGGAGGTCATCTAGTCCAACCCTCTGCTCAAAGCAGGACCAACCCTAACTAAACCAACCCCAACTAAATCCTTCTGGCTTTCCACACCTCTATCCACTACCAGAAACACAAGCTGATATTTGGGTTTTTCAATTTTTTATTTTTAATTATAATGCTCCATTTCTGCACCTTTCCACTTTCAGTAGCGCTTCAGTTTTAACCCTGAACTCGCTGGGAAGGCCTTTCTGAAGTCACCGTGACTCATTCCACATTACCTTAGTAGTCTTTATGAGTTAGTTCCTACACTTCAGTGAGTCGTAACAGCTTCTTTCCCCTTTTTGGGATTTCTAATTTATGCTCTCATTTCTGATCCCTCTACACTAGTAGAAACCTGGCTATACATGTGCCTATTTATACATACATAGTAGCAAGCATATGACTACACGAGGATACCATTAGTCTTATTTTTAAAATTCTAACAATTGCTTGTTTGCGTATCAAAAATTAACAGCAAAACTGTCTTCTTCTAAGAGGCCTGTGGTATGGTGCCAGAACTGCAATGTTTAATTGTAATATAAAGCAGAATCATCGCACACAGGTTTTTTTATAAAAGATCTGTGATGTAGTTAGAAATGGCCCTTCCTTTCACCAAGGAGGGGGACCCTTTAAAACATTTCAATTCTTGTGTTTGCAGTTTGCAATGAAATGGAAGTGCCAGTGCAAACTGTTCTTATTAGAGCAGTCTCCTGAGAACACACCTAAATCTTCCGAGTGCCCTCAATAAGGCAACAGCTAATGCTGGCACTTAGGCTCTGTGGAAAAGACACAATTGTAGCTTCAGTGTGTCATCCTGGCTGGCTATTAAGCTACTAGAGGAATACAGCACTTTGAATTGTCTCACAAATTGTCATAACATCCATTCTACAGACTGAAATATGCCATAATTAGGAATTTGAGCGGAAAGGTTTTTTTTTTAAAGTGCACACTCAATCTAGACATTTGTAGCAATGTTGCTTTTTTTTTAAAAAAAAACTACCTGTGCATGAACACTTATATAAGGATTTGTTAGGTGTGAAATGGGCTGGAAACAAACACACGGATATGTCAAAACAACAAATACAACTTTACTCTTGAATAACCCCCAGCTGGTACGTTTCAGCTACAAGAGGAGGCTAATGAAGCATAGGAAGGAAAAGAACCAAGTAATCTTACCTTTTGATTACTGGTTTTCTCCAGTTTGTTTCAACACTTGGTATCAAGAACTGTAGAGAAGTCCTTACTGAAGGGAAAAGCTTCATCCAGACTCCTCTGAAAGAATGCTCTCATCTCTCTGCTTCATTAATTGAAGATGACCCAATGCCGTGGAGCATGGTAATGCTGAACAGCACAAGGGGATGAGGGGTGGAGTGACTCAGTGAACAAGAAACTTTACCACCACATTAGTGGTGGTGGTCAGGAAATTAAGTGAACCACTCATTTCAGCCTACATGAAGTGTGCCTCCTGTATTACTAAAAGAACGGGTGACTTCTCTCTGAGCTCCAGGCGTTGTGAGCTGGATGCTGCGTGGAGCTCTTAGAAAGGGCACTTCAGCAGGCAGAGTGCAATTTCACTGGGAAGGCCTGCATCGTTTTACCAACTATCTAATCTCTCACTACCAAGGTTACACTGAGTCTTTTCTTCACTCTGCCTTGCCAGGTGTGCTGATCAGCCAGTACCTGAACTGGAGAGAGGGGGGAAATAACTAGACAGAATAGCCACGACTTTTATTCGCTAGCTCAATGTTCTGTGGGGCTGTGCCATACTTTTCCTGGTTAAAGCGTTTCATAGCTCTTCCTCTTCGGGCTGTGCACCATGGCCAAGGGATGCTACAGCCTCCTCCATGGGCTGTACACTACCTCAAGCAGGCTTCTTGAGACTACCAGGTCCTAGGCCCATGTGACAAAACCTCTCTTCTCTCCCTCAGAATCGACCAACAAACCTCCCCCCCCAACAGGGTTTTCTCCTGTTCAGGTGAGAGCGCCTTGTGACAGAGTGCTGAGGCCTATGGAAAAGTCAGCTCTCTGAACTCTGTAACCTCAGTTAGTGGATAAAGCTGCAAATGACAGGTGGAAAACTGAGTAGGTTAGCCCTGGTGTACGTAGCTGGAGAACACACCGACTTCCCTTGTGTAAAGTCGTACTGGCATAGGCTGGTAGATATCATCTCACAACCTAAGACATGGCTAGGAAGGCAGCATGGAGACCTGCTCAAGGACATCTGTTTCAGTCAGACACGTGAATGACCAGTGCTGCTAAGGAAGCTAATACCTTTTTAGCAGATTTGTCTACCCAGTGAATACGCCCGTGATAAAAATGAGTAAAGCATTACCATGCTTTTGGGTACAGTGCTGGGTACAGATAGCATTGCATAGCTCCAGAGGAGAAAAGGGCACTGGATTGATTAGACATGCCCACGATGACTTCTCCTGTGGGAGGAAATTGTTTTGACTTTACAGCTTGTTGAGGTGAAAAGCTGGAAGCTGTTGAGGGGGTTGAATTTTTTTTGATGCATTGCCATAACTGGTTGGCACAGAGCTTCCTTGCATCCCACAGTGTTTATATTTGTTTGCCTTCCAATTTGACGCTTGCTGACAGTGGCTGTCACTTTTGTATTGTTGCTCATAGACTATTTATCAATATCTAATCTGTGGGGTAAGACCAGCCCATGGACCAGTGAGCTGACAGTGACTAATGGTGCTATAAATGCCCCCAAGCAGTTGATGCTGATCCCAGAACCCTGGAATTATAACTCCATGAGTCAGACATGTTCTGGTTTGGTTTGCACAGTACACAGAGTGGAGCTTCTCATCCGGCCTCACCCACTCCCCTGGCAGACCCAGAGAGCTTGTCCCCTCCAGCCTCCTTTCTTTTAGCCACCAGAAGGTCAGAACAGGCAGTCAGACCTGAAGCCCAAGCCTAATTTATGCCCCAGCTGAACTTGGTTAAATTCTGCCATGCTACACCCATAACGTCAAACTGCATTGTCCTTACATGATGCTATCAGGCTAGGCGAAGGGGCCCGGCTCTGTAGCCAAGGCTGAAAGGGTGGCCTAGGCCACTAGTGGCTGCCATTGGCTTCCTCCCCCCCCCATTGATGTTTGAGGGTGTAAGCCTGCCTGCTCTCCAGTAGCACTGCCAGGGGACCATGTGTCTCTCTGCTGTCTGGGCTCTCATCCCTCCTCCACGTTGAGAGGGGCCTGAAGTGCTGCCAGGCGCTGGAGAGAGAGGCCGACCCAACGTCCGAGTTGCAGGAAGGTCAGTGCGCGACCAGAAAGTATCAGGTAACGACTGTTCTAGTCGGATTCACTAAGGCAAATCCAGGGGCGACGCCAGCAAACACTCACCACTGTGCCCCTTGCCTTAACGCACTGGGCTGACATGCAGGGCCAATCCTGCTCTAGGACGGTAGCAGCTGGGCCAATGCCACGGCTCCTTTCCTAAATGACAGCTCATTGTTCTAAAGTAGCAGCCAGAGGCCCTGACTCCCCAGGGCTATGGCTCACACTGGTTGACGAATCTGTCTGGCAAGAAATACGTGCAGCTTGCAATGCCGTCCATTGACACACACAATCCCCCCCATTGTTCACCCGCCTGCTTGGCAGGCCTCAGTCCTGCTCTGGGTCAGGGACGGTGCTGTGCGGGATGATTGGGTTTTGTGACACAGGAGGGAGACCTGACGTGTTATGTATCTTGCACGACCTGCACTCGACAGCCCTGTCGTGCAGAGAGAGCCCCTTTCCCACCCAGTGCCCTTTGGGCTAGAGGCAAGCATGCTATGTAACGTGAAAGCACTTGGGGATCAGCCTTACGCAGCCTGCAAAGCTGTGGACTGAGGGTAGAAACCGATTAATTTTCAGTCGCTGGAGAGTGGTTTTCCTACCATTCGGTGTATTTGAATGGTGTCACGGAAGGGGCGTCTGTGCCGCATAAGTGTGTGTTCCAGGCGCCTGCAGCACTGCCCTGCCCTCAGTCATTCCCCAGCCCGGGCCTTGGGGCAGCTGGGTTGTCGATGCTGTAAAGCAAACGTGCTCCACAGCAGGACACTGCCCCCTTCTTACCCCCAGGGCTGCATCTCCTGGATTTTATTCCACGTTAGGCCAGATTCTGGGATATTTCAGGGGGCACAAAGGTTGCTTTACATCACTTTTGTGGCCCCTGATTAGTCAGCCCCAGAACAACCCCCAGCACAAGTGCGAGCTGCTGACAGGTTGGGCTGCAGCCCAGAATTGACTCCAGCGTAGAGTGGCAGGGCAGCTGCTCCCTCAGCCAAGAGCTGTGCAAACCACGCCCACAGCACTCCCAACCCTGGGGGGTGTTTCCCCAGGGACTGCTGTAACTCCTTCACACTGGCAGCATGGTGGGAAAAGGCCACAGTGGGAGCTAGAATCATAGATTAGGGCTGGAAGGAACCTCAGGAGATATCTAGTCCAACCCCCTGCTCAAAGCAGGGCTAACCCCAGCTAAATCACCCCAGCCAGGGCTTTGTCAGGCTGGGCCTTAAAAACCTTTAAGGATGGAGATTCCACCACCTCCCTTGGTAACCCATTCCCCTGCTTCCCCGAATGCAGCCCTATACCTCCCAGGAAGGACTAATTGATGAGAAATGCCAGTTTTGCCCATCCAAAGCTGTCTTTTACACCAATCATTCCTAGTAGCTGGTAACAGTCACAGAAAACTGCACCCACACGGCTGGGCAGCAGGTTTGAGACTCTGGGGGAAGCGAAGCCTCCCCAAACAGCTGTTGCTAGAAGCTCCTGTTTGGCCTCAGCCCATGTGGCCCCACCCCTGCTGCTCCTCTCCCCCGCCCAGGCATGCTGCTGAAGCTGGAGCAATTCCATTAGGGCCAGCATCAAAGGGGGTGGAGAGGCGTGAGCATGGGCAAGGGGGAGCCTCTGGGGAGGGGGGCAGAGAAGGGCACACCAATGTGAGAGACCTCAGAAGACGGGGACAACCAACTTGCATGGTGAGGGATCTTTGGGGAGGGAGTGGAGCGTGGGCAGGAGCGGGGGGGGGGAGGAGACAGCTGAACATGGGTGTGGCCTCTGGGTGGAACTACCCTCTGCTTACATGCCGCCTGTACAGCACACAGGAGTTGTTGGTTTGAACGTTTCCCTTTCCTTTACTCAACAGCACGTGTCTGTCTCAGTTTTTTTTAAAAAGGAAGTTGGAAGACACTTAGGTAGGCCTAAAACTATCAAGTTTTTCTCTTTCTAAGGAACATGTGCCTTGGATGCAGAATTACTGCATGAGCTGCTCCTCATCACACATGCCCATTGTCTCTGCTGTGCAAAGGTGCTGTACAAATAACCGCTGTTGAATTGACTTCGCCCCAGTGGATTCTGAACATCCATGATTGCGCACGTGGCTGTGATGTTAGGCACCAGTTGATTCACCAGTCAACAAACATCTTTCTCTGCACAGCTGCTCCAGGTAAGATGACCGTGTTTCCCAAAGGGAAAATGGGACAGCGGGAGGGGCTAGCTTGAGGCCCCCTCTGTGCACGGGGCTCGGATCGCTGCTTCCCCCCTTGCGTAGGACTGGCAAAGCTGCTCCCCCTCACCCCCGGATGTTCCTCAACATCCCACTTTTTTGACAAAAGTGGGCATTTGTCCCATTTGCTCTTGCCAATGGGTCTGACTTCCTGCACAACGCAGGCCCCAAAACCTCACCCATCCACTGCTGTAATAGAGCCCTAACCTATGACTGAGTTATTGAAGTCCTCAAATCATGGTTTAAAGACTTCAAGATATAGAGAATTCACCAGCAAGTGACCCGTGTCCCATGCTACAGAGGAAAGCAAAAAACCTTCAGGGCCCCCTGCCTTGAGGGAAAATACCTTCCCAATCCCACGTGTCAATCAACTAAAACCTGAGCATGTGGACAAGACTCACCAGCCCGATACAACCCATCCCTTCACAGGCCCTTGGGCATATTAACAAAAAATCCACTCCTTTTCTTTTGAAATGAGGTTAGAGGTCTATTACAGAAGTGGGTGGGTGAAGTTCTGTGACCTGTGTTGTGCAGAAGGCCAAACTAGATGAGCATAATGGTCTCTTCTGACCTTATAGCATATGCTTGTTTTATGTGATACCTGAAAACAAAAAGGGTTTGGTTTCAGCTTTTTTCTTTTCTTCACCTCCCTCTGCACTTTGACCTTTAAAGTAGTAATATAGAAAGCAGGGGAGCGTGAGGAAACAAAAGTGGAGGGAAAAAAGGGGAAAAAGCCAAAAGTTTCATTAAAAAATACTGAAAAATGTCCAGTAAATTTGGTTTCTTTCTGAAATTTGCAGAACAAACATGACTGAAAATTTTGGGTGTTCTTTGTGAAAAGGCCTATACCGTTTTTCACTCAGCTCAAATTTTGACTTGTACAAAAACTTATACGTTTGGGGTCCTGCCTGTCTGTACAAGTGGCCTCTCCTCTGTGTTACCAATCCTATCAGCAGCACCTGAGGCACCAGAACGCCTCTGCCAGAATAGTTACGAAAGCCTAATCGCTTTAAAGCACGTGGATAATCATAGATTTGGTCTGGAGGTTTGACAAAACATACATCCCACTACACTCAAGATCCACTTTATTTTCCTGTGGTCTCAGTCAGGTCAAGAGCAGCAATTATCAAAAATACAAAGTCACTTGGCACTAATAGGTAACATAGATGTTTTCCCTTTATAAGTAGAAAGGAGATTTCCAGTAGCTACAGTCTATAAGGCAAGTTTTCTGGGTTTACAGGATGTAGTATTTGAAAGGTACAATGACATTGCAAAGGCAACAGTAGCAATCTTTACAAAAATTCAAGGTCAGAGAGATCAGCTACCTGAAAATAAAGATAAAGTTTCAAGCAATGACAGAATCTCAACCTGATTATACAGATGCTTACCCAAACTAGTGCAAATGGCCATGTTTTCAGTTCTACCACTTTGAGATTGAAAGTACAGAGAACATTCAAATGCCATGTTAATTTTGTTTCAAGAGCTTTAGTCACAATCATGCATATTCTTGGTAAGTCTGCACTAGGCCCAACATTTTACATCAAGTATAAAAAGGGGCAATTGAAAGTAATTCAATAGTTGTACAATTGTTTCAAGAGGTAGCAGTTGTTAAGACTGTTGCACAGTCTAATATTATCTTTGTATCATCATCTTAGATTTCTCTGTATTATCTGCCACTCTTAAATCACAACACTGTACAAATCCTCTAAATGCCTCCGGTTACAAATATTTCAAATGTAAATCCAGTATTATGGAACATTCTATATGTTAGTATAGAGTATGCGTGTAAATAATGACTAGCCAGAGCATTGCTAAGAGTTTATTCTGAAGCTCTCTCTTTAAGCTGTTATATCAGGAAAGACGTTTAATCTTTACAACACGTATTAGAAACTGAGATGTTTTTATTTCTACTGTTATAAAAGTAACATAGGATACCGTTCTAAACCATCTCCAAAATGCAGACCAATCTTTTTTGTATATAAACTGTACACAAAAACAAGGCACTATACATTTTTGGATATTGAAGTATAAAGGTTGATTTGCATAGTTTCTAAAGAAACACATGCCATAAATACAAATGCTTTGTTCGGCTTAGCACCTGAAGCAGCACTGAGAGCAATTCATTACCTATTGCGAAGAGAAACTTTTCAGAATGCGTAAGAGATACATATTGGTGGTATAGCTAATTCAGTATAAGCAACTGCCATCCAGCTACCTTCTGTAGATTTTTTTTTTTTTTTAAACAAGGAAGTCTTGAAAGTGAATACATATTGCATTGTTAAATACATACTTGTTCTATGTGTTTATATAAATATAAATTCTTTGTAATCCACAAACTAACAAAATAATACTTTACAAAGAGACCCTCTTCAAAAAACACATGGCAAGTACTATATATAGCCAAAGGATTGTTGCAGCAGTAGCTTGAGAAACTACTGTTTAAGTGCACAGGAGAGCAAAGTTTAAACACATTACCCTTGGAGTTGAAACCAAGTTTTCAAAGAGTTCTCTTGCACATTTACAATATTACACAACTCAAGATCAGGCAGTATCTAAAAATTTAAGATCTCTAATTTGTTTTTGAACACTAATCCAGAGCAATTCATTTTGCTAATCCCAAGGTATTGAAAATGATGATACAGATCCCTCAGGTAGTTCCACTACGTGTTCACATTACTTAGAAAAGTCCTTTTGCCTTTTTCAAGTTAACCTGTTTCCAAGAGGGCAGTGCATTGTACTCGTCTCTTGTCATCTCTAAGGCGGCCTGAATTTAAGACAAAAAACGACACCATTGTTAGGAAAGTCATTTACTAAACTCAAAGTGCTTACCAACTGAGTAGTGAAACTGTCAGAAGAGTGTAGGTATGACTCAATACATGCATGTACACATCCATTTACCTCAAAGTCTTCATCTGAAAGATAAATTTCAAGTTTCAGTGGATCAACTCCCTCAGGCAGAGGCCTTGCTAAGAGATCTGCTAGTGGATACACAGTTTTGCACAGTTTGGCTAACACATCCTCTACAAGGATTATTTGATTAGAAACTTCAGCATCCTGGAGGAGAGAAAGGAATAATAGGAAAGAGTTCAGCAACATGCTATTGAAATCAGCAACTGCTGATTTTAAATACAGCTCATTACACTGCTCGTACCAATTCTGCAGTAGCTGGGGATGGTTAGCTGGCCCCTGTATTTTAGAAGCAGACTATGCACATTGGGAGCTAACACAGTTCTTTGGCTGGAACAATTTGCTACTATAAAATATCTGTATTTAAGAACATGAGGGCTCCCCTCTTCCTCATTTCACCACAATTTTGCTATCACATTTTGACTGAGGAAAACTGCAATAGATCCCAGAGATAGCCAATATCCCTCCTTGGAAATAGTTTACACTTAAAAACACATTGCATCTGAGGATCTTAAAGCAGTCATATATGTGGATTGGTATTAACTCCATTTCCCTGAAGGGGAAGCCAATGCAGAGAGGCCCAAAGAAATCCCTGTACAATGGCACTCTGAGATGCTAGGATGGAGATATTATTTGAATTACACAAAAAACATACTGCTGCTTGTTTTGTTCAGTTTCACGGAGATTTTTCCAGGTGAATCATCCCCACCAAAATTTGTGTAATATTTTGTATGGAAGCAAACAATATTGCCCTTCATGGCTTCAAAGAAAACAAGAGCATTGCTTGTTGGTAAGGAGCAGGACTTAATCAAGGTTTTGTGGTGCTCAGAGGTGGCACCGTTTTTTTTTATCTTACTAGTTTTTAAGTGGGATTCAAAGTTAAGAATCAAGTTCAGAATTTTTAGTTCCAATTCTTAAGTCCTCAGAGAATGAAACATTTACTAGAATGTATGAAAATCTGTAATTCATTGAAAATATATATAATGCCCTTGTCAAAATTTAGTCATGTGAATGATATTTATTTCTTCCAGATTCCTGAAGTGCATTATTTAGGTTAATCCTCTGGAGTTTGAGACTTCCCAGCACAAAACAGGCTGGCTGTTACTAGTGATATCAAACAGCAAAATACAAGAGCAGCAACAGGAAAAAATGGCAAAGGGAAGTTTGTTTACCATTTCTGTGATCTCAGCTATATCTTCCCTGTGTTCCCAGCTAGGGAACATATTGGTAAACGTCAGGGGTTCAAGACCAGCATGGATTAGGTAGGATTTGGGAGGCTTCTTCACATTTTTTCCTGTAACATCCAAAACACAAAAAGAGAGTTGTGAAACAGGAATTATCTTTCAGGCTCTCAGTCACTCTACACTTCCAGGTAAAATTCATAAAAATTAATTCACTGTCAGAGCCCTTCATCTAGACTTCATTAAGCAAATTGTCATTTGTACATTAGAGCAACTTTAAAAAGGTCTATTTTTCAATATTTTATCACATCACCTCTGGGCACATATGCCAATCCAATTTTGCAGCTTACTAGTGAAAGAACAAAACAAAATGAATCCCCTTCTAACATGCACAATATTATATATGTGTGTGTACACACACACACACACACACACACACACACACAAATCCACTGCCCTGCAAAAAAGCCTGAGTGGAAAGGTGAGTTTTACATAATGTTCTGAGGGTAACAGATTAGGCTTTGCCACACCACCAAGAGAAAGGAATTCCAGAATGAAGTGTCCTCCATTGAAAACATCAGCAGCATGCACAATTCAAGTTTGGAGACCTTTGTGAGAACATCTCAGCTGTCCACAGTGCCACTGCAGTATGTGGGGAGCGCAAGATGGTACTAGTAGTTAGAAGCTAGAACAGACAGGCCTTTAGAAAGCAATATAAACACCTGGAATTGAAGTGAACCCAGAAGTGAACAGGAAGTCAGTGCAATCTATGGAATACTCCTAACATGCTCCGTATAGCCAACTGGACTATTGCAATTTGCTCCATTTGGAACTTGTGAAGGACCTTCAGGGATACCCTGCACGTCATCCAAAACGCTGTATATTCCTATCTGGAGGTCAAAAAGGCATACCCATAGATAACAACTGCAGTTATTACACTAAGCGCAGATGCAAAAAGGCACTTGTGGCCAGCTGAATTCATAAAAATCAGGGACCCAAGAATGTTCCTAGATGGTGAACATCCCTGAAGAAGGGTGGACAAACGTCCTTAAAAATGGAGAGGGCATCATTTCTAAAAACAGCTTCAGACCATCTTATTTGGACCCTCATCCAGCTCTCTCTACCCCAAGTCCCTATCTCAGGTAGGCACTGAGAAAGATGACACCACAACTTGTAGGTTAGATGAAATCAAGACAGAGAAGCTTGTCATCAGCTTAAACCACCTTGCTATCTCATCTACCAGCCTCCCCTACAAACTGAGCATGAGGAATGATAACAGAACTTTGCAAGAAGACACACTTGAGCTATTACCCAGCATTCTAGGATCTCAGAGGACAGCCAGCATCAATCCAGGATCAAGAGTGACCCTGTCTATTGTACTCACTGTCTGGACATAATGTGCATGGTCCTTAATAGAATCATAGAATATTAGAGTTGGAAGGGACCTCAGGAGGTCATCTAGCCCAACCCCCTGCTCAAAGCAGGACTATCCTCAGCTAAATCATACCAGTGAGGGTTTTGTCAAGCCACAGCTTAAAAACCTCTCAAGATGGAGATGCCACCACCTCCCTAGGTAACCCATTCCAATACTTCACCACCCTTCTAGTGAAAACTTTTTCCTAATGTCCAACCTACACCTCCCCCACTGCAACTTGAGACAGTTGCTCCTTGTTGTGTCATCTGCCACCACTGAAAACAACCTAGCTCCATCCTTCCTGGAACCCCCTTTCAGGTAGTTAAAGACTGCTATCAAATCCACCCTCATTCTTCTCTTCCGCAGACTAAACAGGCCTACTTCTTTCAACCTCTCCTCATAAGTCTTGCGCTTCAGCCCCCTTATCATTTTTGTTGCCCTCCGCTGGACTCTTTCCAACTTATCCACATCCTTTTTGTAGTGGGGGGCCCAAAACTAGACACAGTACTCCAAATGTGGCCTCACCAATGCTGAAGAGAGGGGAATAATCACTTCCCGCGATCTGCTGGCAATGCTCTTACTAATGCAGCCCAATAATGCCATTAGCCTTCTTGGAAACCAGGGCACACTGCTGACTCATATCCAGCTTCTTACCCACTGTAACCCCCAGATCCTTTTCTGCAGAACTGCTGCCTAGCTCGTCGGTCCCCAGTCTGTAGTTGTGCATGGGATTTTTCTGTCCTAAGTGCAGGACTCTGCACTTGTCCTTGTTGAACCTCATCAGATTTCTTTTGGCCCAATCCTCCAATTTGTTTAGGTCCTTCTGTATTCTATCCCTCCCTTCCAGGGTATCTACCACTCCCCCTAGCTTAGTGTCATCTGCAAACTTGCTGAGGGTGCAATCTACCCCATCCTCCAGATCATTAAGGAAGATGTTGAACAAAACCGGATGCAGGACCGACCCTTGGGGCACTCCACTTGTGACCGGCTGCCAGCTAGACATGGAGCCATTGATCACTAATCATTGAGCCCTTTGCTCTAGCCAATTCTCTATCCATTTTATAGTCCATTCATCCAACTCTTATTTTTTAACTTGCTGATAAGAATAGTGTGGGAGACCATATCCATGTCCACCGCTTTCCCCACATCCACAGAACCAGTTACCTCTTCATAGAAAGCAATCAGGTTGGTCAGGCATGACTTGCCCTTGGTGAATAATAAAAGCAGCAAGCAGATCTAAAGGAGCAGCATGGATACCAATTTTCATCCACTGTTAGAAAGTCAGCCAAGAAAACTAGAGTCATCTTGCCACTATACCTATACATAAACCTTACAGACAGGGACCAATGAAATCTGAGGAGTCCAGATACTGCCAGAGTTGTCTCTTCACAAAAATCACAAACTGACAAGGGGGAGTAGAGAGATTACAAAAATCTCACAAGTCTGGTGTGTACATTCCAGTTTACCAAAGAATGCCACATGAAATCTCAACTGAAAGCCAGTGTCACATGTGTCATTAATATCACTGTGAATTCCATGTATACAGATACAATGTAAGGAGTTACACAGATATACCGAAAACGTGGTTTTCATGTCTGTATTAAGGCATTAGTTACCAGCAAAGGTGAAAAAACGGTTCTCTCCCAGACAGGTGGAAAGCAATGTCTCTCTGTTGGGATGCAAATTAAGCATTGTATGCTAACACAAAGGATGTGCATTTACACATGAAGTCAAATGTTAATGAAGAGATGTGAAGACAACAGGGAAGGCGCACTCAGGAAAAAACAAGCCAATGGGGATGGTAGCAGAGAGGGGGCTTATGCTGGCTCCGAGTAAAGAAAATGAATTTGGGGATATATCTAGGAGGCAAAGATGACAGAGCCTCACCCTGCACCTAGGAAGTAAATTTACATTTGCATTCATGAAAACGGGATCTCAAGCAGCTTTGCTTGAAAACACTGCAGATAACTTTGAATGAGAAACTTCTTTAGACAGGTTAACAGGTTAGTTAAGCGAGCATGTTATAATTTTATTTTATATGTAACCCATTTGTTTCCAGTATTCTTACTCACTATCATTTGTATCTTGTATCTTGATTCTTTGATAACAAGCTAATCCTTGTTTACACTACAAATATATCTATGTGTTGTGATATTAAGCAAAATGCTAATTCTGAGTTGAATCTTAAAATTGGTGTGTTCTGTTCCTTTGGGAACCCAGTAGTTCTGTCAGTAGCCAGCATCAGAGGCTGGATATCATAGGGGAATGCTACTGTTTCCCAGCCCAAGCTTTGCCTTGCAGCCCGAGTGTTTGGGTGGCTAACAGGCTGGTGAGGTCAGGAAGCTGACGCCAAGATAAGCACAAGCAAGACTGTCTCACACTAGAGGCAGAGAGTAACAAGGTGACTCGGGTTCCTGGGCACCCAGAAACATCACAGCCACTTTCTCAATAACTCTGCAAAATGTGAGCACTGTATTTTTTGTTTGAGGTCCAACATGTGGTAGCAAACATATTAGAAAGCATTCAGTTGCATGAAACAGACTAATTTACAGAACTTCAATCTCAAGTATCCCAACAAACAAATGATCAATTTAGACAAGAGATTTATCATTTGAATATCTGCTTTCCGTTTGATCCTCCTATATCACAATCACAATCACAATATGGAAACTGCTTGAATTTACCATGGAATACTTTGACAGCTATTTGAAACTCTGCATTTTGCAAAATTTGTCAGTCTAGTCTAGACACTAAGCAATTCAGTTCAGTAATACTAGTGGTGGAGTACAAGGAGGGTGGTTTGCACCAGATATTATTACTCTAATATAGGCTTAGCCATCTGGAAGGACAATTTAATTTTTGTGCAGAGAAACATTTTCATCAATTCAGTTAATGAAGTGAACTCTCTGCCCTCTACTCAAGCTGGTTTGCCTCTCTTATGCAAGAGCACGAATGGCAAAACATACTCTCTCTTTCTCATGCTGGAGCTCAGTGCTCCAAAGTAGTCTGCTGATTTAGCAGACAAAGCTTCAAAAAGTTTCAAGAAAATCTAACAGGTTCAATAAAGAGATTTATGCACAAAAGAAGCAAAGAGCCCTGCTAGGAATATTCAAGCTGTTATCCAAGGCTACAAACCAAACTACTTTATGGCATTTTGTAGTTTGACCACTGGCTGTAAGCCAAAAAAGTAACAAAAAACCCTCCACTTTAATTCTTCAGATTACCCACTTAATGAGATCCTTCTTGCTATTCTATTTTACTTTTAGGATAATGGCACTATTTATATTTCTTGCTATTTAATTGCTCCATCTTATTAGCATAGTGAAAGACCAGAGCTAGTTAATCCAGGAAAGCTTAATTCCTCTGCAGTTTTCAGCATATCCGACAGGAGAATCACCCAACCCAGAAGCCCAATAGGCTGACAATTCAGTAGAACAGCGTAGTCAAATGATGCTGGCTACCACTGCCACCTGGCCACAACCCTAGCTCCTTTTCCTTCCAAGTGCTTGAGATCATCCTGGTATTCAGATTGATTTTGGCAGGTGAAGTGCTTAGGTAGACTATTAGGAGTTTGATGGTGGAAAATTTGCTCTGAATCTATACATCAACAGCACAAATAGCTCTTGCCGAACTAAAACCACACCGGGAAAGGGAGCAAAGGGAGTTTTCAACTCCAAAGCCACTGCAGCTGAAAAAAATCACAGCCAACAGAGTTATTGCAGTTGGCAAAATAATTCATCAGTTTGTGATACGTAACCCCAAGGAACCACCAAGGAACTCTCAACCTACTTTGCATCCAAATATGGGAGGGAGGAAGGGGAAACAGAGACAGAAAACCCAAACCACTGTAGATGGCATTCACAACCCTGTTACCATTACAGCCACTGAAATTCAGAGGCACATTCAAGTCACAACCTGTAACAGAGATCCATGCCCCTCCTCTCTGATGAGAGCCGGAGGTGGGAGGGGTCAGTTTCCATGAACACAGGGTTGTATTGTCTAGCAGCTAGAGTCACTGGACTGTGTCTCAGGAGACCTGGATTCTATTCTCAGCTCTTCCACTGGCTTGTTGAGTGACTGGGGCAAGTCACTGCATCTCTGTGTCTCACCTCCTTAGTAAAGTGCTCTGAGATCTACAGATGAAAAACGCTATGTAAGAGCGAGGTGGCATTATCACCAACAACTCCTTCAGTGTTTCAGAACTGCAGTAGTTTGCCCAGTCCTCAAAAAACGAGCATGTGGTGCTCAAGGGCCTTTCCAGCTATTGCTCCATCTTGCACCTCTCATGCCTACTCAAATTGAACACACCTAAAGGCCAACATGTGAAAATACTTGCCAACATCCTCTGCATAGAGAGACATCATGTCTTAATGCTCTCCCTTTCAATGACTTTCCACACTCAGCCACCAGGGGTTTCTGATCCACCTAGGTGACAACTGGAGTAAACTGTACAGTAGCATAAGGACAATCATTCCTCTCCTATGGACCCAAAGAGCCATGATCAGTAACTGGCAACTTCTTCCCTAAGGGTCCACAAATGTAGAGTTCAGCAGGGGTAAATAATATATCCTTTCCCCCCTCCACCTCTTTCACCCTAGTCAACGTATGAGAGAGACCACTGAAAGGTGCCACTGACTCCATTGCCAACAACATGAGAGTTGTACAGTTCATTTACTGCAGTTCAAACCAACATCATCAAGGATGTCACAATGCCACAAGAGATCAGCTCTTTAGTTGTAACTGGGAAGAGCTGGCTCAAACCAAACTGGAGTGATGCTGGTCAGACTGAGGAAATGCTCTGAAATTACAGCTGGGTCAATGTCCTCTTCTTCCAATGAAGGCATCACCCAACCCCTATTTGTCAGAGAGGTGAGAAGTCTCACGGTTCTTTTCATCTCATTCCCAAGCTTGGATGATCAGGTAACATCAGAAAAAACAACTTTTTTTCCCATCTCCTGCTCAGTCCCTTCATCCCAGATAAGAATCAATCCACATTCATCAACTGCATCCTGGATCACTCTCTGTGGAAGCAATATATGGAAGCAATGCAGAGGCTCTAATTTATGCAGAACATATCTGGTTGTCTCCTTAATCAGGCAGCGTGAGCACATCATCCTATAGTTTGCTCCTTACACAAGCACCTGATCAGCTTCCACCTTGTCAGTTCAAAGCCTTGTTCCTGATTTTCAAAGCCATCAACAAATCAGAAGCCAGTTACATCAGCAATTGCATCTCCCACCATTTCTTTGGGACAATGCAGTTCACAAAACCCAGGATGAAGTGCATGACAGCTGGAGCCACAGCATCCAGGATTAAAGGGGGTTCTGTAACAGCATGAACGTCCAAAGACAATCAGACAAATCCACCATCTGCTTTCCTCTTTGAGAAAGCACATTCGCGTTACACGTAGGATGATTTAAAAATAATAAAAAAACATTACTTCCCAAGTGGAGGCTCCTAATCCTGATGGAAGGATTGGGGGAAAGAATAGACGAATTCCTTGATGCTTACTAGAGACTCACCTTGCCGATTTACTTTACCAAGGGAGAACTTATATACTCTGGTGATGGTTACTGCAGAACCTGAAAATAATCAGGATCAACACTGGCACAAATTTTCTTATTACCTTTGCAGTATTGCAGTACTGTCTCCATGGCACATTTCCTGTCTGTAGCCCATCGGATTCGAGCTGATCCAGTTATTTTGTTTTCTACAGGCCACCAACCTTGCCAAAGATACACTTCGTGGTGATTGTCAACAAGGAAGAGTGCTACACAGCCAAAGAAGAACCAAAAATACCAGAGATTTATACAGTCAATGTATTACTAGGTTCTCCATGAGATAACTGCATAGCCCAGACTAAAATCAGCTTATTTTGGTAATGGAGGACAGAGGAGACCCATCCTAGAGTCCATCAATGCCATCTGTTATTCAACCACAGGAAACCCAAGAAGCAAGGGGCTAAGCTCTGGTTCCATGAAAGTGGCCTCTCTTTAGTAATGGTTCATGTACAAATACATTTAATGGGTTCTCAGTGTCTGCAAAGTGGAAATTTCAATCTTTTGTTGCTTACGGTCGAACCCCTCTTGGCTTTACACACACAAACTTTACTGCTGTGAATTAAATCTGAACAGATCCATGCTTACCATGTCCCAGTGCAAAGCAGCATGTGCCTTTTCCCTCCCTACTTGCTTGTTGCATGGATATTTTCATAGGTCACCACTGCTCAATAACTCTTATCAATATGTTTCATCTACTTACGTGGGAACAACAGACTGGGGGTGTCTGTGTTTGGAAAACTTATTCATGGGTATCATAGCTGGCATTAGTGCAGCATTTACATTGTCTGCTTCTGTACCTGGCTGTGGGGCAGTGTAGAGATCCTCCTGCAGGAATGGCATGGAATTGACGACAGTGGGATCTCTTGCAGGGTATATATATTCAGTGGCTGAAAAGTCTCCTGATGAACTGCTAAGGATGAACAGGCGAGGGGTGAAGTTAAACTTTCCAGGATCTAATAAAGCAAACAAAAAAATGTCTAGTATAACAGGACACCATTAATTTGAAAAGCTGCATTTACATTTTCTACATAACACTTTGGCTTTTGAATAACCAGGAAAGGACACTGGCAACAGAGAGCATTTTGAATCCAACCCTGCCTCATCATGACCAGCCATTTGGGGTATATCCACCTTTCAATTAAACTCCTGCGGCTGGCCCATGCCAGCTGATTTGGGCTCATGGGATTTGGGCTAAGGGGCTACTTAACTGTAGTGTAGACCTTCAGGCTCAGGCCGGAGCCTGAGCTCTCAGGCCGGAGCCTGAGCTCTCAGGCCGGAGCCTGAGCTCTCAGGCCGGAGCCTGAGCTCTCAGGCCCTCCCATCTCACAGGGTCCTAGAGTCCGGCTTTAGCCCGAGCCTGAATGTCTACACCACAATTAGACAGCTCCTTAACCCAAGCCACGCAAGCCCAGTTAGTTGGCATGGACCAGCTGCAGGTTTTCAGTTGTACTATAGACACACCCCTTGGCGGTTGACTGTTCTGTGGCTTATGTGAAGTTAACCTACCCCACAATCTACTACGTAACTGACAGATTTTCATATCCTCAATCCACTCCACAACTATTACCTTTGTTGAGAGTTTCAACAGAGAGGCCAATGATTGGCCCTCTGAAACACCTGTATTGGCCACTGTCGGAAGACAGGATACTGGGCTAGACAGACCATTGGTCTGACCCAATATGGCCATTCCTATGTTCTTAGGACTGAACACAAAACAGTCATCCAATCCCAACAGAAGAACACTGAAATGTATTTGGCAGGCTAAGAGTTAACTGCTGCTCTGTTCTATCTGCCTAGGGGGAAGACACTTCGCTCTCTGGCCTCTTCCCTCCCCAGACCCCAAGAGATTCACTTGTGTGGGGCAGGAAGCATATTCTACTCTCAAATGACTGTCTTGACTTCACCAGGGCCCTGACGACTGCTGAAGTTTCACGTCAAAATCAGAAATGTGTTGAATTAAAACAAAATGTATTTTACAGTCCTGAAACACAGTAACATTTAGGTGAAGATCACTGGAATGCAGTATTACCTTGCAACATGCAATCATAGGCTTTTCGATCTCTCCTTCCTAATGCATCCCAGAATCCTAATGGCTCTGACCCTTCATCACATTCATGTATTGTCACCTTGCTGCTGCTGTGCAATCCTGCTTCCAATGGACATCTGCAACACAAAGAAGTTATGTGAACCTAATACCCTCACTCCCCACACCACATAGCTTCATGCACTTGTCAGCAGCCCAAGTCAGTGACTCTATGGACACTTCCTTTTTGCCAGCCTCATCCATATGACAATCAATACAGGAAAGAACAATGTAAGATTATAGTGAATGTCATGCAAGATGTTGTGACGTGTTACAGATAGTGATGCCATGAGTCTGGTCAGGGCCGGTTGAGTAGCAAACAGGTTACATAAGTTGTTTTGCAATTTGTTATCTAGCTGAGTTTGGTGCCAAGGAAAGCAAGAGTGTGAGCTCAGTTATTTCTTGTACATAAGCCAATTACTGCTGTTCCCTAGAGTAAACATGCTGTGCTGTATAACAGCTTGAAGTTATTGTAATTGCTTAGAGATTCAGCCATGAACCCCACTTGGAGTGTCTGGCCCTTCCCCTGCAGCCCGCTTCGCAGAGCTTCATTAGGGTCTCCCTCTGCTGTTTGGAGCGTAAGCCGTGATTAAAGTTAAGTGTACCTAATTGGTGTGGGCGTGTTTTTATTCCTCACCTGATATCCAGAACCTGCAGGCATAAGTGCCTGGCATAACAAAGATATGACCTTTCAGTAACTGTATTGTATTCGTATAACAGATCATATACCCAGAGTTTGAGAGAATACTCATGTGAGCTCTTTACCAATTCTCCAGTTTTTCCTTTCATCTCCCATCAATTCCTCTTGCAATCTTCATTCCATAGCCTCATCATATCCTCGCTCTCATAAAGCTTTTTCTTATCTATCACCTCTGTTAGGTCATAGTTTAATCTTTACTTTTAGATGTTGTTCAATCTCATGGAGATTGAACACATATCTCCTTAACAGGAAATCCAGTTCAATACAGCAAGAATAGTAAATGTATCTAATCCTACTGGGATTGTGTGGAAATCAGGATATGCACATAAAGAACTAGGTGACCTGTCCATTCCTCCCTCTCCCAACACACATCCTTGCTGCAATATCTCAGCAACCTACTCAAGATCAGTGCTGTTGCTCAGTTGTTGGGTTTTTTTCAGGCAGATAGCTACGTTTCAAACCCTGCTAGCAATACAAATGTCTCCAAGGTATAAATCAGCTACTTACTGTTCTTTGATTTTATTGGCTGCTGTCCTTCCCACATCTTTCGTATGAGACTGTGCTTTGCAGCCATGCCACAGGTAGATAAGGGCTTTACTTATATTGAGAACAATCATGGAAGTCCTGGATCTCAGGCTACTGCAGTGACAAGCTACTTCAAGTAGATTTCCTTCAATGGAAACTTCTCCTCGTACACAGTACAGCCTCCAGTCACCTGGAGTGGACATGAACAGGACAGCTTTGTTACATACTAGCAAAGCTACTTCTAATTCAAGTTCTCTTAGGGTACATGGCAAGCGCTGCATGACATTACGCAATCTTAAAATGTCACAAAGTGATCAAAGGAAATTCAGAGTCAATTTTATCACCGCTCCTTAACCCTCCCCCCTTTTGTGTTTAGGGCGAACAAGGGACCAATATAATGACGGTACTTTATCTTTTAATGTCATCTCCTCTTGGTGAACTGTAATACCTAGGCATAGCAGGGCAAGTTCAGGTTTATCCCAATATCATTTCAGCCTTTCCAGGCTACTATTGGATTGAAAAAAATTTGCCTAGTGTTCACAGAATACCTACTATGAATTGCAGTGTGTGATCAAAAGATCACACAAGCTTCATTTTGTTTGAGTAAGAGAAGTCCAAAATGACAACATGCATGTTCATAATCAATAATCATTGTTGCGGGACTATGTAAAACAGAGGAACATCTTAAAGCCGTGGAGACAGTTTCCTCATAATTAAAAACCGACCAAGCCAATTTAAATGTATGCTGGTACAGCAAAATGAATTTGCTCCTAGACTGACAAAACACATTTTAAATTTAAGTGGGGAACGAACTAAAATGAAAGCAGAGCATAACCCCGTGACAAAGGTCATCGATAGAAGAACCTCCACTGTTCCCGTTCTTACAGAATGAGTGCTAGTTTAGCCTTAATCTAAAATCCACTTTTCAGAAAACGCAGATCTTGGAACAGAAAACCAGTATCTAATAAGTGATTTACTTTGCGTATTTTCTTCTTCCTCTTCCCTTCTTCCAGCATGCACAATCATCCCTCCCTCGAAGCACTGCAGGAAGCATGGTGGTTCTTTCCCTTGAAGCACTTGTACCTAGAAATCGAAAGCACCACAATACCACAACCACAGCAAATGGAGTTAGAGATTGAGGGAACTGCCCCTTGGTCGATTATTAAAAATGGCATCGTCCTGGCCACCCCACAAAGGTGGTTTTTCTTATATGTTGAAACACAGGCTATTATTTGACCTGCCAAATACATCAACATTCAGTGGGAATCAGATATGTTGTTCTGGCTAGGAACAGTGTTCAGCAATCTTAAAGTTCAGAGGATAAGGAACACTGAATATATTGGAATTTATTTACAAAAAATCACTGGAGTCCATTAATGGCAGGAACCATCTTCTCAAAGAATTGAGACAGTCGTTATATGGCAGCACTATGAAGACTGTAAACGTCATATAGAAATATGTTTTAATGTTGCTTAAAATGCTAATTTCTATGAAGCCTTACAACATTTTATGATTATTGAACTGATATTGTTGATTATTCAACTAATAGGACAGACTGGTTTATCATCACTTGCACAGAATTTGATATGGCCAGCGTCAAATGTGATCATGTCCCTTGCTCCCTTCACTCCATACCTGCTCCCCATATCATTACAATACTTTCCAAACACAATTCAATTTTATGTCTTGGTCTGGCAGAAAATGCTTCTTATGGGGCTCAGCAGAAAGGCTGGAACAATTCTGATACTTGCAGTGTGAGAGGATATGAATTCCCTAACTGGATTCTGGACTTGAAGGGGGGGGGGCACCTAAACATTCATGCCTTTAACTACACCTGGGGGAAGGAGAGAAGAAACATTCTTCCGCAGACATCCCCAGAAGACCGATATTGGAATTCCATAATCCACAAAGAGCCAGTTTTTTTACAATGCTGGGATGTTGCTTGGGAAGTAGGAACGTAGCCATAGGGAGACAGGTATGCCACTCACCTGTGCTCCTCTCTCTTCATCAAGCTCCACAGTCATCAGTGCTGATGTCCCCTTCTCACTCACTGTCGAGTGCCTCCCTTGCCAAAAGAAGTACACACACTTCTCTTTTCCAACAACCCTTACTTGCTGCTCTCCCTTTTGTCTGCTTCCAACTGCAAAACAAATGGCTCACGTTGAAGGAAAACAGCAATCAATATCATTGTGGATAGCATGTGCTTAGCCAGCCAGCAACATGAAATCCAGTGCAGCACTGACTACATACACAATTCAACTGACCATTACATTTTAGTCTGAGCAGAGGACCACGGGCCAGGAAATCTTTTTTAAAGGATTTTATCCATTATCTAATTATTGCAATTAGTAATCACTAGCATGTGTGAAAAGAGACATGTTCTATATTAGAAAGTTGGATGGAAAGTGATGGAAAGTTTTACCTTAGCTATCAAACACTCTGAATAGCCTGTGATGCAATTAGGACTAGATTATTTTGGCACCGACCAGGTGTTCAGAAATGCTGAACTACTCTAAAGTCATCTCAAAGTGGACTCCCAAAATTACTAGCCACTTCTGAAAATTTTTGCCTCAGTCTCCTTCTAAACCCTTCAAAACAGTGAAAGGCGCTGCTGCCCGCCTTTGACAAAATCAGACTTTCAAGGTCAAACTATTTGCAAGGTATAAGGAAAAAACACTAAACTCTTCACGGAGTGAGAAGTCAGTTTTATTTTGTTTACATACAAAATCCGCTTATGGTTTCATGTTTAAGTTGAATCTTTTTCTTATTAAAAAGTTTCCACAACAAAAGCGTATGTGTCTGACTTCACTTTATCTGCAGCTACTCTCAGATTCACAACTTTTTATGCTCTAATGTATTCTCCGGTATCTTGGCTCCACAATTATGCATTTTCTGACCCTTCTGAAGAGTGAAGGCATATTTGTGCCGTGTGGTGCTCTGATTAGGGCACTTCCTCTATTGGAGCACAGCTCCATCCATTTGTGGGGCTGTTTGTATTTTACTTGCCAATGAGGCCATCTCCTGCTCTGATGTTCATTCCTCATTTTGAGAGCATGGAGCGAGGCACAGCCCTGCCAGTTCACTGTCTCAGCAAAGATTAGAGTTAGCTGCTTGCCAGAGATCTACCTACTCGGTCTTTTCATCGGAGCATAGTTAAGAATTTTCAAAGCAAGGTCAAGAATCCATCGACAAGTGTTTGAGGAGTCAGCACAAAGAGAGATTCCTTCCCTCTTGGCTTCACCATCTAGAATAGCCTTTTCCTGCCCCCTTGGTTCCTCTCTCTACTACCTGGCAAAGGCTTCACTTGGAATTAAACCTGCATCTCTTGAAAGTCAGTTCAGAGCACTGCCACTAGTTCAGCTCCCTAGCTGATTCAGTTTGAGGTTAAAGATGATATAAAGGGTAATTGTAATCATTACTCAAGCCATTTTGCAAACCAGAACTATGCAACTACAATTTGGATGCAAGAAAGCGTGCATTATGAGGGTGTGGCTTGTGTGTAATGTGCACGTTATCCTAAAGCAGAGGCCACCTACGGAGGGAAGGGATATTCATGAGCCAAAACCCCAGAAAGTAAGTGTTCCTAAACTAGCTCTGTGCACATGCACGCACGGACAGAAGGATGGTGGATCAGACAGCATAGTGGAGTCATGGGGATTTAAACACCTTTCATTGGGATTAACAGAAGTGTTATAAAGTTAACAAATGGAAAATTGTTGTGTGATAGTAGAGATTGCACTTTGGTGTGAGGAAGGAGAAAAAACAGCCTTGCTGTAAGTAAATTCTTGTCTTGTTTGCCTAGCTGGGTGCCTCGCATGGAAGGAGATTTAGCTCTGGATTTTGCTACTAAGATTAGCTGTTTTAGCCACAGAAATCAGTATCTAAGCATGAAGAAATTCACTAACCTGCAGTGCTCACCATGTACTTCCATTTAACCACATATGTGTCTCCCTCATGAAACTGGCCAATGCTTTGTTTAGGCAGCCTACTGTAATCAAATTCCAGGATGTGCCAGACATCCACAGAGGCAGTGATAATTTCAAACTGCCTCCCATCTTCTCCTTCAACAAATCCATAGCCACGGCCAATATTTATTCCATCCAAAACTGTGCCAACTGTCGTTTGGGGCACTGGTACCATTAGCATGACATCATATGGTTTAAAGTCAGACCTGGAGTCTTCCTGTGACAAGACAACAGATTTTTTTTGTCTAGCTTTAGATTTTTTTCTTCTTACCTAATGATTTAATTATTAACACACAAGTAGCAAATATATTAGATACTTCTTGATACAGTGATCCTGTTTTTCTCTTGTACTAAAATCAGTTTTGTAGCATTGATCAAACCCCTCAACACTAGCTGATAAAGAGTGGGTGCGTGGGTTTACCACCAATGATATTGTTCTGGTTGACATTTTAAAGACAGAACCATCAAGGATGCAGTCCAGACCACTGAGAACAAAACTTATATAGCTACTGATGACTGTCAGTCATTTATATGTTTCAAATTCAAATTTGCCTTCTCATTACAATCACACCAAATATTGAAAATACTCTAAGTTTATTTGCTCTACCTTTTGATGAAGAGATTCATTAGAGTTTCTCTCATTGTGCTTCTTTAATTCAGTCCAATCAAGAAATTTTTCTTTGAACAATATAGTCTCATTGTGCTCTGTTAGTCTACCAAAGATAGCCCAGTCAGGACGCCCTTGTCCTTTTCTGTATTAGAAAAGGCAAAAAATCGGATTAAATTACACACTGTAACATATATGCAAGAAATCTAATGTTTTAAATATCCTTGAAAAAACTCATGTTCAATACAGGTTTCTGAGTCTTACTCTCCTTTGCAAATGATAAAGTTTGAAACTACTTAGGTATCAAACATTTGCCACTGATTCGATGCAGGATTTTAAAGGTGACCAGCAAAGGAAAGCAAATGGCTATGTACCTTTTTCCTTATGATGTACAACAGCAGCCTGAAAGATTCCACCTCCCTGAACGTTCATTTGCCAATACATAGCCCCTCAGCTGGCACAACTTTACATGCTATGTCATGCCGGCTTGTGGCAACTAAAAGCCACTGTTTGCACAGAGGACAATGGCAGCTGGCAGTTACACACTGACCCAGTCTAAGGGAATTCAGTTGCATTAATGCCCAATAATGCACATCCTCAATGTACTAATAAGAGAGTAAAACAGCTGTAATTTTGATACCTTGGGATAAGAGGATTGCACTCTCCAGGATCTAGAGGATTAATGTCACAATTGGCGTAGTCAAAAGTTCCATTCCACAAATGTTTGGCCAGCTGGAATGCTACTTTTCTTTGTGCTAATGTGACTTCTTTCCCATGCCACACGTATACTTCGCTGCCGAAATCAAACACCAGAACCTAGAAACAATCCAAGTAGTAATTTAACTGCAGGGAAAATATGCTCAGTTCACCAAACTCTTTAGCATAGCAGGGGCCAGGTTGTGATATAATTAATGTAGAGAAACAAATACATACAAATGTCATATGTGGCAAAAGGAGCACCCCCAGCACAGTGTGGTTGCAATGCCATGTAGGGTTTGATTTATGGACCCAATTACTTGTACTGGGAATTCTACAATGGAATTTGCTTATGAGGAAGTGAGGTCACGGGAGCATTCAAAGCTTTTACTGATCACAAAGCAATACTGATTTGTTCTAAAAACCTGCTTTCAATCTTTCCTGGTTGGATGATGTGGCTTCAGTAAGAGTTTACTGAGGGTGGAGCAGAATTATTGGGCAGGGGAGAGGAAAAAAAGTTAGAACTGTCCAGTTTGGACTTAGATGGTCTGGGAGCAAACGAACCCACTATGGAGAAAAAAAGTTTGAATTCTTTAAAATTTGTCAGTGTTGAAATAATACATTTTAATTTTTCCTTATGTTCTTGGTATCAGGGTTTTGCAGATGGTCAGTCTCTGGTAGTGAAGGGTTGAAAAGTACAAAGAACCTGATTTTCAGTAAGTTTGCAGATATGTATTTGCAACTGTGTGCCTACTAACTTACTTAAAAATCAGACCACCAGTATCTTCCAAAGGAAGTGTTACGTGTTCCAAATCTAAAACTTCTAAAGGCAACTTGCTGTACCTCTTTGGGTTGTAGCAGAGTACATCTTGGCATTTTCCCCCAGTAATCATCATCAGGAATAAGTTTATCATCTACTAAACGATAGATGCAATTTGTTTCTATAATTGCAGCTTCGTACATTTCATCTTCTTCGGGGTTTCCAGCAGCTTGATGAGAAAAAATTACAAATACAAAATGTTCTAATATCAAATTTCTCTACAGCCAACTCAGGTATTTTATTCTGATAGAACATCAAGGACTGAAACAGTGAAAATATAAAAACTCTTACACTGGTAACTTGTCTGGCCACCGAGGAGTTTCCAGAAGTCTTTGGCTGCATGGGTATGGGTATTTATTCCTTCTTCTATGGGCTGCACATAAGAAGCTCTACAGCCAAGTTCCCTCTTTGTCTGAATTAAAGTTGCAAGTTCTGAAGCCTAAGAGATTAACGTAAGTATCTGAATAGGATCAGTTAAGTCATTTGTGCAAGTTCAGTTGAGGGAAAGTGTAGGAGCAAGAAAGGGGACAGCATGGTTGGTAGCAGTGGTAAGAGTAATTACTTCTCTTTTCACTAAACACACAGAAGCTAGAGAAAAATGGCAGAAATACACTAGTGCTTTTATTTGCATTATAATGAGAATTGATTGTGCTGAACACAGAAACAAAAACATCCTGCAATTCAAACTATTTTTCTGTTTAAATACAAATCCCTTTCTAGAGGATTTCCTATTTTCTATCGCAGTTTTGCAACTTGCATGCCCCACATCAGCTTCCAATAAATGCAGACGGTGAAACATATTTAGGGAATAAGCCACATTTGCCAACCTCTGATCATCAATGATATACTACTGTGCACCTATTCCAGCACTGGACTATTCTGATAATTGGCCTCAAGAGTGATTATGTGGAAGGAGGAAATAACCTGTGAGATCTCATTTTAGTGGACTAACCTTAGCTTTTTCTATGACGTTTGCAAACTCTCCTACCCACAGGAAACAGTAATGTGGAGTTAACAGCAAGAAACAGTCTCCACTGTTCAGCGATGAAGCCCTTGGTTCAACTAATCTTGTCTGAACATGTCTTCTTCCTAAAATATAAAACCAGGGTAATTATATTCCTAAAAATACAGGCATCAACCTTTGAAGACCTAATTATTTTGAATGAAAGACAAACTTGATCCCATTGCACTAATAATCCATTTCCAAAGTCTTTCATTAGAAGAATGAATAAAGAATAGCATAGGGTACATACTTGGGGTGGAAATTTGTTTCCTTCTATTAACTTGTATTTCTATATTGCCACCTGCTCCTGCCTTGACAATTTTATACCCCACTGGAGAAAAATGAATAATAATAAATGGCATAAAAGCAGTCAAAATCCATAGCCTTTTCCATTTGTAAAACTGCTTTATCGCCTTACTAGACAATCACATAATCAGTAACAAGTTTGAAAGATTCTTACTTGCCAACAAGCAGTCAGTATTTATCAGACATCATGCACACTAATAATGTCTTGCAAGAATAACTGAAATGGCATTATGGTGTTCTTACTGTAAGTGAAAAGTGGATAGTAATGGACACCAGAATGGAGGTAAATATTTGGGAGAAAAAGCAAAAAATTAAATAAGACCACACAGGACAGAAAAACAGAAATCCTGAAGTTTTTATCCTCCTTCTTTCCTTACCAAAGCCAAGCCAGTCACCACCATATTCATTTATTTGGTATGTTATATCCTTGCACTATAAACTTCAACCTTTTAGGTGGTAAACTTTCCAGGGCAGGGTGTTCTTTTTAGTACAGAGGGGCTCCAATTTCTACTGGAGCCTTTGAATGTTACTATAATGAATATGTATTAATATAAAAACTTTTTGCATACCTTTAATTTGCAACAGCATCAGTTTCTTGTATGGCACAGCACTGTTGTTGGAGTTTTGTTCAGTTAAATTGACACTTCGTAGACTGACACTGCTGAAGTTTTCTTTGCTTGCTAAGCCAGCAAGTGCTACTTCTGAGAAATTTGAGTTTGTAGACACTTACACACAGAAAACAAAAAACCAAACAGGAGACACAAAAAGTAAAAAACAAAAACAAAAAACACATTATGTTTGGTTTCTATATTTTATTTAGATTTTTTTTCTTGCATGGCTCATTTTCAGCTTTTTTTGTTGTTGCCACTGAAAAAGACAACAAAAAACAGGTTGAACTTAAGTTAACAGCTAGTCCAAAGACTTGTTTGTCTTAACCATTAGGACAAGTTTCTAGATATCATCACATAGTAAACTGTCAGCAAACAGTTTACCAAACATTTTATTTGGCAGAAATTCAAATTAAGTAAGAAATCTCGTATTCAATATTTTGGGAAGTGCATGATACATTTGTGATTCAAATTTAAATGATCAATCATGACACGAAGCTGACAGAGAAACCAAGTCTAATTAGATGCAATTCCTCTCAAATGTGTCTCACCTATTGTGATATGACATTTACACACTCCATAGTCTCAGACTCAGCTTATTGCCAAATGTTAAAAGAATTTCAATAATTGGCAATTAATGTCTAGTTTTCAACCCAAAACAATGATGATTTCAGACGTTCATAATTCAGATTAATGTTTCTCTTTACATTACATCGTAATGCAGAAAGACAAGGCAGGCGACGTAAGCTCTTTTACTGGACCACCTTCTGTTAGTGAAAGAGAAGTTTTCGAGCTACACAGAGCTCTTCTTCAGCTCTAGGAAAAGTACTCAGTGTTCCAGCTAAATACAGGTTGGACCAGATTGTTTGGTATAACACTGCAAAGTACAATACTACACAGAATATATGTTTTCATCATTACAGGCAACAAAAATTAGTTCTCTTCTCTGCGGAGGCAATAAGGGAAACTTAACCAATACACTGTAATGATGGTTTGCCAGCAGACTTCGAAGAAACAGTACTGTTATTTGTTAGTGCTGTGGTTTTCACAAGAATGCAATGTCACTAATACACTTCTCTGCAAATTCCTGCCCGAATACAGTTACTCTCTAGGTAAGCTAAGTTTGGCGTTACAAGGTCAGTTATGAATGCCTGAAGGATAATTATGGCTCTGATATTGAGGGCAATTTACAAGAACAAAAGTTCGTATATTTTTGCCAGACTAGACTTCTTCTCTTTTCCCAACAGCAGTATAATTTGTCATCATTCTCAACACCCATTTTATCTCAGACCTGCTCTCTAGCTGTTAGTGCAATCTTCAGCCCTGCTCCTCCCACCTCTACCCAATCTCTCAAAACCCAGTGATGCTCTTTCTTCCCTTGTTGAACAGACAGGAAAAGTTGGTGTCAGAGTAATGAAGCAGATAACCTTCCCTCAAAGGTCCAAATGCATCACTTCTTTCCAGTTAACTGGAGTTCAATACTTTACCAATGTTCAGCCTTGGTAAAGGATGAAAACTAAAGGATGAATTCTCAGAGAGAACTAGGTGTTTGTTTTGTTATCCCTTCACTACTAGAAAGATACTGGCCTATAAGAGCCGTCAAATTCACTTACTTTTTTCTACTTTCATTCGCTTTGACTCCATGAAGGCAATGTTTAATCTTTGTTCGGTGTATTCATGAAGAATGTCCTCTCTTGCTGCCAGCAATTTGAGGGGGTTCCTTGAAGCCTGAACTCTGCGCGTAGGTCTCACTGCACGTTTGTGCTCTGCTACAGAAGAAATTAACCTAAGCAGCAAATGAAAGTTGTATAATGTTCAGATGACATAATTGTTCTTAGTCAAAAGCCTCTAATGTTCACAGACTTGCTCTGTACTGGGATGACATATAAAGCTAAAGTCAGCTCACTGATGCATGCATAAGGGCATTCCAGAAATCTAGAGAAGAATTGGATGTGGCAACGGTTAAGAAATATCTACAAAACAATTTCTACAACTGAACATCTTGTGGAGCTCTGCATATCTGTGATTAAAATTAGCCAACTCTGGGGCAAAGACGTGGTCAAGTTGTATGCTTTCTCCTGTTGGGGTAAAGATGGGAGGGGACAGGTAAAAAAAGCGAGACCAATTGCCATTTGTAAGAGAATGTGGAAAAATTCATATTTGTTCATTTAGAAGAGTGAAAGAGAAGTTGCTCACTTTGGGGCATAAGGATCAAAGATGGCATCAAAGTCCTCATCAAGCTCCAAAGGGACTGTGGACACAGGGCAATCCATGTGACGGTAAAATTTGGAAAAGGTTTCATCATCATCCAGCTTCATCACCTCTTTCACCGATTTTCCTGTGACCGTTAACACTGTTTCTTGCATCCCACCTACTGGAGATACAGATAAAAGAAAGATGGTCTTAAATATGATGCTGGGTTTCTGAGCTTAAAGTTGAGTGGTGATGGTTTGTTTTTCTGTGTTGTGTTTTTTTTTTTTTTTTTAAACAGAGATAACATTTAAAAGCAAGCCTAAGATGAGGTGGCTTCACACAACGATGATACATGCTGGGTCTGGGGTAATCAGTATCATGAAGTTCCTACACTAAAGAATAAAGGCTAAATTCTGTCATCCTTCCTCAAGTGATGTATCAGGGTTACTTACAGGGAAAGACACTATGCAGAGCTAATACGGGGGGCAAAATCCAGATCTTATTTCAGTGCTTCACCACGTGAAATTGCTCATTTTAACCTCCTCCAGTGAACGTTTACTTATTTCTGACATGCATGGCACAATGCCAAATATGAAAATAAGGTCTTGGTCCTAAAACATTTGCCACGTAGAAGTTAGACACTAAAATTGGAAAACTAAATATCTAGATGTGGGGACAACTTAGTTTATAACCAAAGCCACTAAGTTATAACGTGAATTGTAAAAGGGCACATCAAAATATTTTAAAATATGACTTGAACGAACAGGGTTGGGGAGGTGACCAATGCATTGCTTTGGTATTAGTAAGATTAAACAACGGACCAGCATTTGAAGACAGATTACCATAGGTAATAACAGGTTCCTAACCAATGCTCAATGTGGTGATATGGCTTTATTATATTATCTGGATAATTTGCTAGAAGCAAGAATGTAATGGGAAAAGATGGTGGGGCACGGAGATTGTACAAAGAAAGAATTATAATTTTTGTAAAGCTTTTTGTTTTCTACAAAACAAATAGCAGGTGGTAACTAACAACATTTTGCAAAGACTGAATCAGGGGGAAGAAGTTTAAGCTATGGTCTTGGTGAAATGAACAATACAAGTACACAAACTTCTGCTATCAGGACAGTAACTAAAAGACTTTAATTGCTTTGCAAAATCAGGCATAGGAGTCTATTACATTCTTGAATTACTTTTACAAACCTTTGTTATTCAGCCGTCCTAAGAATGTTTCCAGCTTGTCTAGCTTCATGTCCGATTCTAACTGCATATCAGGCCTGGCTTCTATTTCTAAGCAAAATGAAAATATTACGAACAGTTACAGTATGATTCAAACACGTACAAAAGCCTGATTTAAGTTCAGCCATTTTTGATTACCTACCTTCCAGAGGCTTTGAAACTGGAGTGGTAGACTTCAGCCTGTTACAGAAAGGGGACGCCACTGGAGTTATGGCAGTAGGTGATGCCAAACCTGCAGAACAAGCAGAGTCTTTCACATTGCCACACCCACCGTAAACTGTGAGGCTATGTAACTACGTGAACTTGTAAATTATTGCCTGTTAAAGTAACCTAGTATGGGAAATGGGTTCTCTTTGGGATTATTTTAAAACGTATATGGCTTGGATTGTGTGCATCACTCAGACATTTGTAACGGTTTTGTGCAAAATAAATGATCTGCAGGGAATCTACCAAGCTTTTGTTCAGAATATATTCTGTGGAAAGAATCTTCACACATCTATTAAGCAAGGTAGCAAAAAAGAAAGGCTTGAATTGTCAAGACACTTTCTTTCCCCATTCCCACCACCAGCCAAAGTCTATGGGGCTCGTGGCCCACGTGCATTTGTGGAGAGAGGAGTTAAGGGGAAGCAAAGCCGTAGACTCGGATTCAGGGCCTGCATCCTGATTATTAAGAGTCCCAGCCCCAATTCAATATACACTATTCTCTCTTCCCTAATAACTAGCACATTTGATCAGAACAAATTAAACTCAGTACATACGTTTAGAATATTTTTAAAAAATGAACATATTCGGATTTAGTAAGAAGTAACACTACCCAGGGTTAAGGGTTGCCACATTAGTTGGGGGAGTATGTTGCAACACTGAATTGTATACAACATCCCTCACTGCTTAGCTTAACAGTGAAGAAGAAAAATCTTGATGCCTTTTAAACACATGACTATTTTTCCTTATCGTAACTGTTAATTACTGAGCAGCTCAGGTTTAAGTCTTGTTTTGGAAACTTTACTAAGATAAACTGATGCAGCTTCAATATATGTTAACAACTTTCTTCATTATCTATATGAAAGACCCATCACCCTGGAGCAAGCCCTAGTATGCAGTAATTATCAAACACTGAAGTGAATTTAAAACACAGTTGGGTAGCTTATTAATGAAGACACTTTTTTACTAGTAATCGAGAGGCCTGAATTCCGGATACATTTTAAAGTAGCCAGTAAAGTCTTTGGCCAGTGGCGTGTAGGTGAGCGAGTGCATGGACTCGTTACACAACTCCCCCTGCTGCCAGATGAACACAGCAGTGCAGAGAGGAGCTCCCAAGAGAGAATGATAAAAGTTCATTTGACCGTTTGAAGACAAAAGAATCCAACCACAAAGTGATTAAGACTGAAGGGAAAACCAGTGACTTGATTGTATATGTTTTGTTGTGTTGTTACCTTGCCATTTAGTTTAAATCTCATCTTTGAGAATTCCCTCATCTAGGCAACACACAAATGTCGCATACATATAAACGAAATCCAGCCCAGACTACTTCTAACCAGTACAGATGTCAATGGCTCTCTAGGTTCCTCTGCAACACTAACATCTAGAGCAACTGACAAATTCCCTCCCCCCCAGATTGTAACATCAAATGCCAGTCTCACGCACTCAGGGGCGTGGGGCTCAGGTTCTCAGCCTGCAATCTGTGGCCCACCGGGCACTTGCTGACGGCTGAGAGAGAGATGGTAAGTCACATGATACTAGCTCTTCTGATTACCAGCAGCTAGAAATACATTACATATTTTCCGAATGTTACTTCCTCATTAAACAACTAATGCAGCTGCCACAAAGATGATACACAATCACAGATGGGAAGATGTGGGGAGCAGGTCTGTAAGATTACAAATAGGACAAGGGAATGGCCGATGAGTAGGGTGGGGAAAATTTTTTTATATCGTTTATTCAAAAAAATGCAGGTTTTGGTTGATCTGAAACAATTTGCAAATGTAACATGAATTCACTAAATATTGGCCAAAAATATTTTTGTTTGTTTTTTTGGGAGGGAAGGAGGTGCCTTAAGGCACCATACATAAAACAGAAGGGAGGTGGAACTTTTAGCTCAGTGGTTAGGGCACTCACCTGGTTCAATTCCTCCCTCTGTCTGATGTGGAGCACAGATTTGCAACTTTCATCTCCCACGTCCCAGGTGGGAACCCTAAACACCGCCTACTGGGTCACTCCCTGTCCCTGGCTCAGCAACCATTCAAGTATTTTACACCAAGCAGAACAGCTTCAACAAGAGGGATTGAGAGTGACACTGACACAGGCTGGCTGGCCCCTAAAGATCCAGCCTATGACAGCACAGGCCCCACTGCTCCTCACAAGCTGATCAGCTGAAGAACAGGTTTCAGCTTCAGTTATCAGACCTAGAAGGAGATTCTCATGAAGAACTGGGTGAGTCCAATGGGGGGGTGGGGTAACCGAAAGGGGGGAGAGGGGAATTGCCTACTGTCTGGGAAACAGCCTGAAAGGAGGCTGAGAAGCAGAAAGGGAAGAAGAGCAGACAGGCTATGCCCAGTATGAGCTGGAACCCCAAGGAGTGAATGCCTGACCCCGAAAAGGGGGAAAGACTGTGCTAACCCCTGGACAGTGGAACTGCTTGAGGCACAGGAGCATGGGACTAGATGTGTGGACAAACTACAGTGGTCAAGGTGGGCCTGCAGAAAGAGGGGCCTTCGGAGCCCAGCTGGGCTCACCAGTCCGTTGTTTTGAGTATTTCTGTTGGACCGGGATAAAGCACTCTGGGTGTGTCTACACAGGGCTAAAGAACTCAGGGCTGGCCCAGGCTCATGGGGCTCTGGGTCCGGGGCTAAAAATTACTGTGTGGACATTCAGGCTGGGCTGGAGCCTGAGTTCCGGGACCCTCCCACCTCGCAGAGCTCCAGGTCCACCCCGAGCCTGAAATCTGTGTACTGCAGGGCTTTTATGGGCCCTGGAAGAGGCAGGACTCTATGAAATAATGTGGCCAGAGGGCCAGGACATATCTATGGCCTGAGTAGGTGGAAGGACAGCAGGGGAAAACACAAGCAAAAGTGGCAGAAGGGGACATGTTGGTGTGGCAACTTTGCCATAGACCCATGCTAGATTATGCCATAGCAACATGGGAGTCCCAAGACCAAATGCCTCCTCCACATAAAGCAAAGGGAGGAACTGATCTTGGCTCTCCAACATCCCAAGAGAGTGCCCTACCCACTGGGCTAAAAGTGAGGCCCCACCCTCACCTGCTCCCCTTTTTGTAAATCTAGGCCCTCATTTCCTTTGCTTTTATATCACAAAAGCTCCCACAAACAGAAACAAAATGTTTCATTTGATCCAAACCAAAAGTTCGTTGATTTCTGGGCCTGGTCACACGACATGATCAGGGTTACAAAAAGTTAGCCCCCCATCACATGGCAGGGATCAGCAATTATTGATTCCACTGCTACTGTTACACACACAAAATTTGAGAGACTTTTGGATTAGGTAACTCCTACCACCCCAATTCTAGATATACATTCCCACAACACAGTGCTACCCGATTAGGTCCAATGACTAAAAGGCCTTTCTTGATATTTTGACCATTAAATGGACAATCTGTACAAATCCCTATGCAATTAATTATCAAAAACAAGGGTTTTATAGCTGGCTGCTTCTATGAGACCCCAATTATTTGTTCTGTGCAGAAAATCTATAGTAAGTCCTTCAGCTTTTTACGGTATCTCAAGGATAACACCATAACAGTAAAATTACCGGTGAGTTCTGTTTCATACCCTAAATGTAGTTTATTTTTTAAAAAAAAAATCCATAGATGTGCATTTGCTAAATACTTGAGAGATTCTCGCAAAAAGAAGTCAGTTACAGGTCAATAGCTAAATCTCACAATTCTTATTGAGACAGAGCACTTTGACTTTCAAATGAGAGCTATGTAATAAAGGGAAATCCAGTTATGCCCCTTGGGTTGGACTGGAGACAAAAACTGAACATTACCATGAGAGTACAAACAATTTACTGTTCCTATTTACGGACTATTGAGCTTCATAATAACAACTGGATGTAACTGCAAACAATGCAGGACAAAACGATCAATAGATGCAACCACTGGATGCAATTACACTGGATGCAATTACAATCAATTACAATCAATCAATAGATGCAATTACAGCAAGTAGCACAATGACATTTGGCTGAAGATTAACAGTCCTCTCTTGATAAATACGAATACTGTTTCTGTGTAATATTAGCCCTTCATTTTGACCAGATAGAGAAGCAGTGGCTTATTTATATGTAGATGATTTCTTTACAGACCTTTTTTCACCATTCGGCCAGCTACAGTGAACTGGGTAGAGTCATTGGCTGCTCCTTTACCCTTTGTCTTCCAGGCTTCTTCCCGAACAGTAATCAGGTGTTTTCTTTCTTCAATAGTCATTTGACTCTCATGGCTATCTGCCATTCTCTGCTTTTTTGGGAAATGAAGAAATATATTTTAACTGATGTAAACTCTGCAATATGTAGCAATGAATAGGAGAGACATTTCAACCATTATCCTTTAAATTGAGAGAAAAGCAATACATGTTACTAAGGAACATCCATAGATGCTATTGCCCAGTGACTCTGCACCAATAAAAAGCTTTATTGTTTTGCCACCCTATTACAGTAGTAAGATGAAATTTCAGTCAATGGTATACCTTAGGTCAGGAAATTGTCAGGATTCACTCACTGCAAGACAGTTAGTTTGCTTTAATTAAAGCTAGGCTAAGTGGCCAAAAATATAACAACTTTAGGTGGCTTAAATTTTCTAAATAATTGTACTTCTGAAATATTTCCTGCTAATCTGTTTCAGTGATCTCTGAGAGAAGCTTCCAAATGTGAATTCCAAAGTAGCACAGTGGATTAGTAGTAGAATTTTTAACCTCTGAGTTTAATGATTTTTAATTCAGTCTCTTGCTGTATATTCTCCAAGCCGGCTTAGCAGCCTTGTCTCTAGAGGCAGATCACTTTGGGATCTGCGCCAGCTTGTTCTTTGGAATAATTTCTCCAGAAGCTGTGATCAGTCCAAATGCCTTTTGTCTCACCCACTTGGAGCTTTTGCCAGTTTGCTTTAAGGGAGACATATTCAACAGCTTCAATCATTAGAAGTAACTTTGAGCAGGAACTATTTCAGTTCCCGCCATTCACACAGGAAAGTGGGAAGGAAGATACATTAAGTAGGAAAAAGACACCATAAATACTTCCCTCATCCTAGCTCAGAGAATCAGGTCAGTTTCTACAAATCAGTTACCTTAAATAGAAGCTAACATTTTTTAGATTTGTGTTACATAGAAATCAAATAGGACACACCGAAGAACAGTATTACCAATTATCAATTTCATTGCAACTCTTATCTATTTGGTGCTTTCCTTAGAAACCCAGCAGCTGTAATCAAACAATGGCATAAGAACATCAGCTTTCATTTAATTTTTTCCTACCCTCACAATTACAGAGAAAAGCTTGAAAACATGAAGTGAATGCATTCTACAGGTTCTTAAACCAGAAAGATGATTAAAAACCCAATTTATAGAACAAATGTGTTTTTAAGAGCCTAATTCATGACATTTGAATGCTTGAGCTGACAATATTGAATGAATTAAACAATTCAGTACTTTAAGATACCAGTATCACGACTATAGAGGCAGGTAGACAGGGAAGGAATGTCTTGTAATTAAGAATTTATCTGAAAAGATAAAGAATCATCCACCAATAGCAAAAGGAATTACAGGGTAAGGAAAAGCTAGCATAAGGATTGGAAGCTCTCGGTCTTTTCCCTCCCTCCTTCTCTAGCTGAGTGTGCCTTCACCGCAGCCCTCTGCACAATTATGTTTGTTTTGAGTTCAAAGACATGTTAACTGGATGGGAAACCAGACATTTTAATGACAAGATACATAGCAACTTAGAAAGTGTTCAGAGTGAGGTATAATCTTTTCAATGCTGTGGGCCAGATGTTAGTTTTGGGGCACCGTGGTGGGTCACATACAAAAATATAATTCCAGATTCTAGAACCAGATTTGTATTAAGGTCAGGATTTATTTTAGCCATAGAAAAAAACATTAAAATAAAATTGAGTAAGTCTGTTAGAGAATAGCACATCTCAGTGAGAACACGGAAGAATTTTTTTCCCTTTGCACTACAGTCCCAACATCAGTATCCATATTTGTAATGGCAAGTCAAAGACAGAATCAAGGGTGTCACTCTCCAGTTTCTTGCAGCATTTTGACTTCAAGTTATTTCATTACTGAGTATGTACTTTTGCAGATGTACGAGCTTCCAACATTGAACACAGCTTCAGCACAAAAAGTCTTTGAAGTAGGGACAAGTTTCTAGAATATTTCATGCATTCCTTTTTACTTTGATAGAAAACAAGGATGAATCTGCAGTTCACACAGCTTTAGCTAAAGATCTTATGGTTGCTGTTCAACTGCTATCTTCACCAGATTGATGAACAGCTGAATCTCAAACTCTCAAAATCTGCAAATCTGGTTCTGAACTTGGTGAGATAGCAGATACAACTTTCAAGAAGCTGCAAAAACCACCACCAACAGTCTCAGTTGAGAGCTCCTTGCATGATGGAAAATTGGTGATGATGTTCTTCTGAAGAGTCCAAGCTTTCTGTGGAATGCTTCAATATGGCCGTAAGTGTAGAAATACTTCGATCTATGCCTTGCAGCTGGAGACTGAGTGAATTGGTTAAGTCTGCTAGGAAGGCCAGCAAGCAGAAAAATGCTCCGTCTTCTAACTTCTCTTGACACTAGGCAGTGTTGCTATTTTCTCTTTTTTCAGAACAGCAAGGATCTCCTTTCTGATTGAAAAAAATTGTTGAAGGTACTGTCCCACACTCAGCTACTGAACTTCTGAATGGAGAGGCAAGCCCCATATTCTGCATTCAATTCCTCAGGGAAGCTGATTCATTTTCTGTGCCTCTGTGCTCTATTTCCTCCACAGATGATGTTCACTGTTCATATTACACTGGTCATCACATCACTAATTTTAACAGATTTCCTGCAAAGTGCCTTCTAGTGTACAATGCTGTGGAGGGTCAGACATTCAACTCTATTTGCTCTTAGCAAACCTACTGATCCACTTTTACTGCTAATCATTACTTTTGCACCAGCTGTGAAAATGCAGGAGCACTGGAAGCCACCATATTTGCTCATGGCAGAAACAACTGCCTTGTAAATATCTCCCTCCTTTGTACTGCACTCGAGTGGAACTAGCTCCAGTAACTACTCATGCATGAAGAAATCTTCAATACTTCAGATGAAAATCAATAACTATCCGACATCACAGATGTCAGTCCTCTTGTCTAAAGCTAATCTAATGAAAGGCACTTACATTTTTCACCAGCTGTCTTCAGTTTTGAGGATACAGGATTGTTTATGTAACTTACTCTCCTAGCTACAGTTTGCTGAGACGACACAATTTCAAAATTTTGCCATTTTTTCCATCCCCAAATAGATGAGCGATTTACTTATGGGATTCTATATTGACACCACCACTGTTGGCTCCACCCGATCAATTAAGTGGCAGTGCAGACCTCCTCAGTTGATCTGGAAGTTGACGCAGTTAATTCACCCCCGCAAAAAAAGTAATGCTGAGTTGATGGGAAGGCACTTTCCGTTGGCGCAGAGTAGTGGGGACGCCACGGTAGGTAGAAGTTAGGAAGTTGAGGGAAGATACGCAAGCTACTCTATGCAACTTGTGTATTTCCCGTTGACTGCTGCCGAATTTCACTGGCAGTGTAGACCAGGCCTTAATGTATTTGCCATGGCATCCACACAGGACAGATTGGGCCTTCCAGCCATGAAGGATAACCAATTTACAAGTGGAGCCCTAAAGGCAGGCAGACGGAACATCTCCTCTGCACTGGCAACTTCTGCAGGGTAGCTGGCTCCAAATATATCAACTTCTGTCCTTCATTTGGTTTAAACCAGTGAAGCTGAGAGGGAGACACTGAACCATGGGCAAAGCAGTGCATATTAATTGTCCAGGCTGTTGCAGCCATATTACATGAAGAGGTCACTCCTTGCTGACAGCATGGACACAACATGGAAGATGGCAGTTGGAAAAAATAAGAAACTAAGAACTTTCCAGCTTGGAAGCTGGAATGTTAGACCATCTGCCTGGGACTGACAGACTATGATGACCTACAATATACAGGCAGCATACAGAAGTCAGCTTTGATAGACCATGAGCTGTACAAACAACGCTGACGTTGCAGCACTTCAGGAAACAAAACTTGCAGATGCTGGTTCTGGCAGGGTAAAAGCAGTGAAGAAAATTGTCAGCATGATATCAGTTTCACTGTGAAAAATAAGTGGTTAAAACTCCTAAAAACATCCATTGGGAAGTCAACACGCAAGATCGCACTTACATTTGAGATGATTATTGGCTTTGTGAACATCATTAGTGCTTATGCACCAACACTCAAACCTAGCCCCGAGTAGAAAGATACATTTTACCACTCTTTGTGCCAAGACATCAAAAGAATACCATCAACTGAGCAACTTTTCCTCCTCTGCGACTTCAATCCAAGAGTCGGCCAAGATGACAACTCATGGCCAGATTGCCTAGAACATTTTGGCACTGGCAAGCTGAATGGGAATGGCCAACAACTTCTTGAATTCTGTGCCCAAAACCAAATATGTATTACCAATTCATATTTTTGCAGGAAAAGATTGCCACGATCAGATTAGACTTTGTCATCTGTGCTGGGGCCACTTATGTTCAACATCTTCATTAATGATCTGGAGAATGGGGTGAATTGCACCCTCAATAAATTTGCAGATGACACTAAACCGAGAGAAGTGGTAGATATGGTGGAGGGTAGGGATGGGATATTGCGTGACCAAGACAAATTGAAGGATTGGGCCAAAAAAAAAAAAAAAATACGATGAGGTCAACAAGGACAAGTGCAGAGTCCTGCATCTAGGACAGAAGAATCTCATGCACTGCTACAGACTGGGGACCGACTGGCTAGGTAGCTGTTCTGCAGGAAAGAACCTGGGGGTTACAATGGATAAGAAGCTGGATATGACGTCAACAGTGTGCCCTTATTACCAAGAAGGCTAATGGCATATTGGGCACCATTAGTAGGAGCATTGTTAGCCGGTCATGAGAAGTGATTATTCCCCTCTATTTAGCACTGGTGAGGCCACATTTGGAGTACTGTGTCCAGTTTTGGGCCCCCCACTACAGAAAAGATGTGGATAAACTGCAGAGAGTCCAGAGGACTCAAAAATGATTAGGTGGCTGGAGCATATGACTTATGAGGAGACAGTGACAGAACTGGGCTTGTGTAGTCTGCAGAAGAGAAGAATGAAGGGGGATTTGATAGCAGCCTTTAACTACCTGAAAGGGGGGGTCCAGGGAGAATGGAGCTAGGCTGTTTTCAGTGGTAATAGAAACAATGGTCTCAAGTTGCAGTGGTCTAAGTTGGCTATTAGGAAAAACTTTTTCACTAGGACGGTGGTGAAGCAGTGGAGTGGGTTACCTAGGGAGGTGATGGAATCTCAGTCCTGAAAGATTTTTAAGGTGTGGCCAGACAAAACACTATCTGGAATGACTTAGTTGGGGTTGGTCCCGCTTTGAGCAGGGGATTGGACTAGATAGCCTCCTGAGGTCCCTTCCAACTCTAACCTTTTATGATTGTGAGGAGGAAAGATTTATCATCAGTGCAGAACACCCACACATTTCACAGTGCTGAGTGTGACACCGACCACTCTTTAGTCACTAGCAAAGTGAAGATTACAGCTAAAAAAACTACACAGAGCAAAACTTGGGAGCAAGCCCAGAATCAATGGTACTAACATCAAAAAACAGGAAATGCCATAAGTTTGTAAAGGCTTTTGAACTCAGAATGCGTGGGAAGTTGCTCCATAGAAGGCAGAGTAATGTTGGGAAGATTTAAGAACAACAAACCATGAAACAGCTTTAGCTACATTTGGGGGAAAGAGATAATCAAAAAAGGATTGGTTTGAAGAAAATGAAATGGAACTATTACCTTTTATTAAAACTAAGAACACAGCCTACCAGGAACACAATAAGAAGGCAACAGAGAGCACTAAAGTGAGACTTCAACATGCAAAAGCCGAGGTGGAGAGCACAAGTAGACATTTTGCAAATTATTACCGGATCAAGCTCTGTGAAGAGACACAGACAACTTCATATATGGAAAATCTCAAAATCATGTATGATGGCCTGAAGAAAGCTCTTGTTTCTGTCAATAAGGTTGACCCTCTTAAATCAAAAAGTGGTGAAATTATTACAGATAATAGTAAACAGCTGTCTCGTTGGGTTGACCAATATTCAAAGCAATATGCACATGAAAGGAACATCCCTAGTGAATCACTGGATCAAATACCAACTCTATAGGTCATGCCAGAGCTAGATGTGGAGCCCAAATGTAGAAGAGCTAAGCAAGGCCACTGACTTGTTATCAAGTGGCAAGACTCCTGGAAAAGATGACATCTCAGTTCTTAAGTGGAAATTCTTAAGTGCAGGAAAGAAAGCCTACTACTATATCTCTATCAGTTGCTATTTAAATACTGGAAAGAGAGATCCACAAGAGATACATGATGTAAACATCATCACTTTCTATAAAAACAAAGGCGAAAAGGGTGACTAGCAATTACAAGGATATCTTAATACTAAGTGTAGTAGGAAAAGCTTTCATAAAAGTCATCTTAATGAGTCTAAAAGAGCTAGTGAAGCATGTCTCCCCTGAACCACAGTGCGGATTCAGGACAGGAAGATCAATTATAGACATGGTATTTTTGTGGCCCGGTCCATACTTACCTTTGCGATTCGGCGGCAGTCGACGGGATATACACAAGTGACATAAATCACTTGCGTATCTCCCGTCGACTTTGCAGCGTCTCCTCTGCGCAGCGTCCACTGTGCTGCATCGAAGGGAACAGCGGTCCCTTTGACGCAGCACTACTCCACTTACCGAGGTGGTTTTCCTGCGCCGCTTCCTGGATCAACTGAGCGCATGTATACAGATATAGATCGCTCAGTCGATCCAGAGCAATCGATCTGATGGCAGCAAATTAGCCACCGTCAGTGTAGACCCAGCCTGTGTGTCAACTTCAAGAAAAAGTGCAGAGAGCCAAACCAACCACAGTACATTGTCTTTATGGACGTAACCAAAGCATTTGACATAGTCAGCAGAGCAGGTCTATTTGCAAAACTAGAAGAGATAGGATGTCCATCAACTTTGTTAAGTTTTATACGTTTATTTCATGACAACATGAGAGCAAATGTCCAGTTTGACAGGTCTACCTCGGATAATTTTGTGATGAAAAGTGGAGTGAAGCAAGAATGTATTATTGCTCCTATATTCTTTCGAATCTTTTTCTTGGTACTCCTGAACTGTGCGTTTGTGTGTGTGAAAGATGGAGTGTACCTCCAACACAAGATTGAATTGGGAAACTCTTCAATCTCTCATGACTTAAAGCAAAGACTAAAGTAAAAAAGGTACTAATCAGGAAACTTCTATTCGTTGATGTTGCTGCCCTGATAGCACATGATGAAGAATATTACAAGAACTCATGGACTGCCATTCAAACTCTTGTCAGGCATTGGCTCTCACCATCAGCAATAAGAAAACGGTTATATTAGGAAAGGAGGTTCCAGAAGATCCTTTAAATCACCTTAAATGCAGATCAGCTAGAATGGTCCAAAAGTTCAGCTATTTGGGATTTACAGTGACTACCAAGTTCTCACTGGATGAAGAATTAAATGTTCGCATTGGAAAGATTGCTACCATCTTTAGTAGACTAGCTAAAAGAGCATGGAAAAACTCAAACCTCACCATCAAGACCAGAATGCTAGTGTACAAAACTTGTGTCCTCAGCACTCTCACGTATGGTGCGAAAACACAATAACTTATGCTCATCAGGATAAAAGGTTAAACCGTTTCCACTTACACCATACACTTTACATCAAATGGCAAGATAAGGTTACCAATGCAGCAGTTCTTCAAAGAGCAAATGTACCAAGTGTGACAGACCTGCTCAAGTGAAGATGACTGAGCTGGTTGAAACATCTGAGCAATTTGGAAATTGGACGCCCACCTAAGGACATACTATATGGTGAGCTATCAGAGGGAATGACAACAGGATGTCCCAAGCTTCACTATAAAGACACATGGCAAGCGAGCTAAGAAGGAATTTGGAATTGATCCTGACTGATAGGAAACCTTGGCAGGTGATCATAACAAGTGGCACCATTGTCTCCAGCAGGGCATCTAAGTCCATGACAGGAGCTGGCTCCTACAACTTGAAGAGAAATAAGCTTGTAGGAAGCAAGCAGCTCCCAACCAAGACATATATTTGCAATAACTGCAAAAGATTATGCAAATCTCGGATCGAACTATTTAGTCATGAGACATTGCAAACCATCTACTGCATAGGCTGCAATTTTTCACCATCTGTCGCAGACAAAAGGATGCCAAAATCAATCAATCAAATGCATAAGTGATCTTGATAGCATATATTTTTACCACATTGCCATCCCTGTAAGGCTTTTTAGATTTCACTAGCTCAAAGCAGATGCAGCCAGACTTGCAGTTTGGGCAGCTGAAAGCTTTATCAGTAGGGTTCTCTGCTTTCAAAGTTTGCTTTTCAAGGCCTTAACTAGAGTGACAAGTGACTCTCAAGGGTACCTCTCATATTTTGCCTTGTGAAGCGTGTTGTAGTGTCAGCTGATATTGTACTCCTTCAACACAGCCATCAGTTTCACACGCACAAGGTATTGTGGTTGTCCATTATGTTCAGTGGACAAGAAATTTTCTTCCCATTTACGTTGAAATGTTCTGTTCTCTACATGAACTTCTCTCTTATTACGAGCAGCCATTACAGTTGCTTGCTTCCTTGTATCTGAGAGAAACCCATCAATCCTCACTCTCTGAGACTGAATGCCACAGGGGACTGGGCTCTAAGTGTGGGTATGGGAGGAAGGGCAGGTTCCTGCAGCTTCCCAGCTATTTTCCTTCACCCTCTGCTGCTGTGCTGTTCTGCACTGCATATGCTGTAGAAGACTGGCTCTACAGCATTTGTGTCCTCTGAATGGCATGACCTATCATGAATAGTGCTTGAGAGGTTACGAGTCATGGAGGACGCCATTTTGTCTCCGCACTTGGATTGTGCATCAGAGCATCATTTCACTCGTGCAAATTCTCTTGTCCAGGCAGCTACTGCTGGAGGAAAGGCTAACTCGGAAGGCCTAAAGGGCTGAATGGAATTGTTCCGTGGGTCCATTTCAGCCCGGGAGCTGTCAGTTGGACCCACATCAGGGAATGACAATATCCTTACATTCACATAGTGCTTTTCATCCAGAAGGATCCCAGAATACTTTACAAATTATAAAGAAATATTTCACCTCCTGCCAGACCAAAGCAACATTCCATAGCACATCTGGACAGAAAATTCATATCAATCCTAGTGAAACCACAAGAGAGATTTTATATGCAAAGTGAATACTAATGCTGTAATTTGGCAAGAACAATGGCATTAATACAACCCTATTTATGTGAAAAAAATTCCCCAAGTGGTTTAATTTTAAATTTTGACTGAAAGGCTGTACCTGTGCTTCATGGCTATTGAAAATTCAGAAGGGCAGAAACAGGAGTGGATCAGTGTACTGAAAAACCATAAAACAGGGTAGTGGTGAACTTAGATCACCGTATCAGACAAGGGACCAGGATAAGCAGCTCTTTAAACATATAAATAATATGTAGAAAGAAAAATGCTATCATGAGGAATTTCAATCTGGGGAACATATATTGGAGGTTTCCATGTTTTCTTTGGTCAAACATCTTTGATGTTTCTAAAAATTATAGTTGATAATTTTCTCACACAAGAAATATTTTCAACCAATTTGGGGTAATTCCGTATTAAATCTCATTCTGATGGAGAAAGATGAGTTGATCACTGAACTAAAAACTGTTGGTTACACAAATGGAAGTGATCACAATCTGATTTTATATACAATGTGCAAACAGAATATAGTATCAACCAGTAACATATCTAGACACATAGGTGCCAGTTTCCCAAAACTGAAAACTATTATGAGAAAAAAATCAGTGGGAGGAAATAGTTAAGCATAAAAATGTGAATGATGATTGGGAATTAATGATTTTTAGAGGCCCAAATAAAACAATTCCAGGCATGGAATTCTTCTTTGGTTAAAAACATCGTGATAAAGGGGGGAAATGAAGACAGCAATAGAAAATAAAAAAAATATGTAACAAATGGAAAAATGGGGTACAAACCAGCATTTTGGAAATATAGATAATTAATAATGGAAGTTAAAGGTATCAATGAAAAAATCTACTGCCAGTATGGTTAAAAACAATATGACATTATTTAAATATACCTGGAACAAATTAAATTCAAGCAATGGTATAAGTTCAACAGTCGATGAGGATAATAAAATAATCAATCAGGATGCAGAAAAGATAATAGCATTCATTAAATATTTCTGTTCTGTATTCAGAAAAAAAGCAGGATGATGTATTCAAATCTCCCATTACTGGAAATGAGATAATTTGTTTAATCAATAATGAGGGAGGATGTTAAATGCCAACTATTAAACATTTGCAAAATTGGCTTGCAGAACTTATTGTTTTTGATGAGATTAGAAGTTTTGCTGATGAAGGTAATTGTGTTGACATAATATACTTATGCTTTTGTAAGGTATTTCAGGCATTCATGATCTTCTAAAAAAGTTAGCACTATACAAAAGTCTATGCAGCACTTAAAACTGTGCAGCACTTAAGCATTTAAGACTGGTTAGCAGATTGCAAAATGTAATTGTAAATGGGATTCAATTGTAAATGCCATTCAATAGAGGCATTTCTAATGGGCTGCTGCAGCAATCTGTTTTTGGCCCATAATGATGAGCCAGGTCATTTACACTGACTGACCTTGATTGATTGGTAAAGTGGACTCATTTGAGCAACATTCATTTTAATAGTCAAGGTCACAGATCTATGAACAATGAATAGGTCGGAGGATCATAACCTTGAAAACGGTGTCTCTGAAAAGGACTTGGAGGTCATGATAGAGAAACAATGGAGCATGAGCTAAGACAGTTAACACAACTGAATCAGTGAATGTATAAATAGGGAAAGGAAGAGCTGGGAGGAGGTATTACCTCTGAATAAGGGATTAGTGATACCATTGCTGGAAAACCATGTCCTGTTCTAGCATCCACACCTCAAAAAGGATGTTGAGAAATTGGAAATGGCTCATAAGAGAGCTATGAGAATGATTTGACATCTGGAAAACATGCCTTATAATGAGAGACTAAAGCTGCTCAATCTATTTAATTTACCCAAGAGAAGTTTAAGAGATGAGTTGATGGTGGTATACAAGTACCTACATGGGGAAGAGACTTTGGATAGCAGGGGTGCTCTTTAACAGAAAAAGGCTTAATGAGATCTGATGGCTGTAGCTGAAACTGGACAAATTCAGACAAAAAATAATGTAAACATATTAACAGTGAGGGTAGTTAACTATTGGTGCAACTGCATAGAGATGTGGTGGATTTTCTATCACTTGAAGGTTTTAAAGCAAGACTGCATATCTTCCTAAATATATGCTCTAGCTCAAGACACAAGTTACTGGTGGGATGCAGGAGTTACTAAGTGAGGTTCTATGGCCAGCATTACGCAGGAGGTTAGATTAGATGATCATGATGGTCCCTTTGGCATTAAAAACTATAGCGCATGTTGTGTTTGGACATTTGTTCGGTACCAATTCAGAGGGAAGAATGGCTTACAACTAGGTAAATGCACCACATCCACATCATATCCCTTCTTGCCTTGTGAGATCACAACCCAAGGCGATACGGCTGCATGTAAGTTTGAAAGCAAGAGACAAGAGAATGAATAGATAGTGGTTAGGGATGGCGACTATGACAATTGTCTTCTGTTGAAAGGAAAAGACTGAATGAAGAGAGATGAAACGTCAAAACGTAGTTTCAAAAGAACGAGAACTTTCTTTAAACTATATACTGTGAATTGTGCAGAGGAGTAGGAATAAATGTGCTAGTTTAGCTTGTAAAGCAGAAAACAGCAGGACCTGAGCTTCCAAAACATGCAGACACGAGAGAAAGCCAATGCTTTAAGAACTGGGAGAAAATTACAATTTAGGAATAATTTTTGTTTCCTGGGTTACTTTATTGTAACATCCCTTCGTCCAGTTCACAAATGGTCTGTGAACAAAAGACAATTTTTGTTTGATTGTTTGCTATTTGAAGTTATTCAATTAATGTTTTCTGCAGACACTATGCAGATTACGCTTCCAACAAACAGTTCACGCATGCCTGGTGAATTTGTGTTACCAATTCAATATTTGAACAGGTCTCTCTTTTATACAAAGTATTAATTTAATGTAGTCACAAAACTAAATTTTAACAAATTTCTGCTGCATGCTCAAAATTAGGGGATTTATTTTGGTTAAACATTTGTACAGACAAAACTTCATTCATACAAATAGTCATGAAAAACTTATAAAAGGGGTATGGATTCTGATCAAAGCAAAGATTTATTTAGAAACTGTGCCCATGAACAGTTTCTCATTTGTTCATTCTATGAGTAATATATATCTTAATGGAAGGCATGCAGCCAAACTACAACCATATATTTTAAGTAGGACAATCACCGCACATGCTACAACTAGCATCTAATCTGGAGAAAAGCCCAAAGGTTCTTCTATAATGCTGCAGCTATAGATCCAAGCTGGGAGGTAGAAGACAGGGTGAAGATATAAAACAAGAATTCAGAGCTGCCAGCTCTGCTCAGACCTTCAAATTAATTGCTCTTGCTCCTTCCCTTCACTTTTTTTTCAGATTTCCTGTAACTTGATTTCATATGTTTAGTCAGTTTTCTCCCCCCCATGCACACACTTTTTCTCTCATCTCTTTTGAAGGAGGACTGGTATTCTCATTCTGGTTACTCTGACCATTGTACTAAGCTGGTTAAACAAGAGGCTAAGAGAAAGTGAATTACTTTACAAGCCCTAATTAACTATTACCTGCTTTTAAATTAGTTTGTTAAAACTTGTTTATAAAGTAATTCCAGATCAGTATTCTATAGACATACTTTGCTATGTCATATGGCACTCTCCTAACATTTGCTCGAACAGCAGAAGAATGCTGTTCCCAAGCAGAGCATCTACTCGGTCATGCTAATTTGCTTCGTGAATATGTCTTAGAATAGTTTTATTTTCTGTCTCATTCCTCCTTCAACTAAAACAGGAAGTTTACGCAATATTTCACCTTCCATCTCCAAGGATGCCGTTCATCAAAGACCAGGGGGCTTGATTCTCTCAAACTAGAACTACTGACCTTAAAGGAAGAGAAACAGAAGAGTGAGGAAAGACAGGAGAGGCAGAAAACAGAAGCAGGATGTGCCATCCTTCACAAAACCTTACAGAACCAAGAGTAGGGACCACAATGTAGGAAAAACTTCTCTGGCGGTAACCACAGCATGAAATAAAAAACAATTGACAACTGGCCACTTTGTTCATTTAATGAATTGAAATGCAATCATTTTTCATGGAAAAAAATTCAAAAAGAGGCAGGTTGCATTGCAGTTATTGTGAGAAGCAAAACTGCTTAGGATTATTAATGGAGGAGTTCCTAAATTCTATTTGGGAGTTTCTAATGATTCATAGTACTGTAAGTGAACACAGTACAACAACATCCTTAGACAGACTGTATTTAGCCTGATTTAGTTTATCATCTGTAATTTAAAAGATAAATGCAATTTTTAGAGATGTAGTTTAATAAAAAATACTAATGGTATTTATGTTGGTGAAAAGTATGTAATATAGGGACTTTTAATGGTACATTTCTTAGAGCAGTATTTATTAGGCAGAATATGTAGTATTCAACATAACTAAGTGCTCTTTAAGTGATCAAGAATTTCAACAAACGTGTGTAAAAGTTTGCAAGCTTTTGCTCACCTGATGAATAGGTACAAAAGGATGAAATTTATGGGCAACAGGTATAGCAGGAGAATAAGTAGAAGCATAGACAGGTTCCTATGGTAGGGGCAGAAGCACAGCAAGAGAATTAGAAGGGGGAAGGAAAAGATTTGTCAGACAATGGAGGAAAAAAATCAAGTGATTTCTTAAAAGAAAACGAATTTACTTATTGCCATTCCAATCTAATCTTTTAGTAACACTTTCCCTTCTGAAAAGTCAGTGCAAGAAAATATTTCACACAACAGCGTGTTTACCAAAGCCATTTCATGCAGTAATTAAATGAATTAGTGACAATATCACTGCAATTTGATGTGAAACTGAGCTGCACACAGCAGAAACATTTTTCATATTCAGATGGTTTTAATTGTCTCTGCTTTCATGATCCATTAAATAACTGAAGCATGTCTATAACAACATGGATATTTCCACTGGACATGTACTCAGTCCTTACTGGAATAAGGAACCATGTATCTTCCAGACAAAATGAAGCAATGTTTTCTAAAACTTGAACACAAATTGGAAAGATGTCTAGAGGGAAATACTAACACCCAGCACCCAGCAAAAGTGAATTCACCACTCTAGCCAAAGCCTAGAATAACCCCTACAGTACAGTCACAGGCTTACCCAAAGCTGATTAGACATGGCATTATCATCTGTAATTCCTCCTTCTTCCTACAGGTTAAAACAAACAGGAAATATTGCACAGAACGTTGGAAACGTGCAGTTCATTAGAAAGCAGCTCACTCAAATTCCAGTGACCAGTGCTTCAGGTTTAATTAGAACTGTGTGAATGCACATTCAGTAGATGCTATGCATACATAAGAGATAAAGTTATTACCAAACAGACTAATCATCTTTTGTCTGGATGCACAGATGATTTTTAATTTTATTTATTTATTTTAGGGATTACACCATCAGGGTTTCACAAGTGTCATCCCGAGAGTCATTCTGAATCATGATGACAACACACAATCCTGACACAAATGCTTTTAGCACTGTAACAGATTACAATATGAATCTGCAGGAGCTTGCTGTGGGAATGAAACATATTTCAAACTTGAGTCACTGTTTTAAAACTACTGCAGCACAGCTGGGGGGGAAAAAATCACATCTTAATCTGGGACTCTAAGTAGATTTAGACTTAAAATGGCTGACTACAACACAGGAATTTTCATTCCAGTAAACTTTTGTGTTTTTGATGCTAGAAAGGGTTTTAATTTGTGTTTTTATTTTTTGTCGGAAAACAAAAAAACTCTGAAAATTGAAGACCTATTACCCAACCTGACAGACTGAATACAACATGCTAAATCCAATGTGTTATATCTCTAAATAATTTGGATTTGGTATGTCAAGGCACTTCATCTTGTTATCACTGGGAACTATGGGCAATCTACTATTGATATACAGAGTATTCTATAAAGTGCCTGAATAGGGCTGCCACTGTACAAATGAAAAACTAAAAATCCTCACACCAAATTTCAACATAAAAAATATATATATATGGACTACACTAGGGTCGTTTTTTTTAAAAAATACTTATTTTTCTTCTTGTAAAGTTTAACCCTTCAAAATCTTATCAAGCTCTTCCATTTTATTGTTTATTCTGTATATTACTCTTTCATCTGAGGACATGAGGGCACGTTCTTCTGGAACTGTACGGCTCTTCAAAGTTTTTAACTACCGTAAATCACTAACATTAATAAGGGAATTTAATTTCTGGGAGTACTGGAACGGTCTCACCTGTAGGCAACGAACTGCCTATTGATAATTTAAGCATTTTGATTAAAACTTATTGTACCACATGGCGTACCAGTTAGTGCACCCATTCTAATGTGAGGAATACAAATCTTACAAAATACGTGGCTTTTTTTTTTTTTTTTTAAAGACATCTGACAAACTTGACAGCTTGCATATTTACACATGCTATAATAATCAAGCCCTTTAAAGCAAGATTGGTAAATTGCGCCACATGCTCTTTAAAATTGTGCCCAAGCATGTTAATCAGAACAGTGATTTAGTACAGCTGAACAAATTTGTAATATTTGTAAAATCCATGTTTTATTCTGAATAAGAAGAAACAAGTGCCATGAATGTAACTTATTCCCTGCTGTTGAGACATGATTCTAGTATGCAAAGTCTGTATTCTTTACTAGTTCAAAGCTTAGGGGTCAATAACTCCTTCTGCAAATCCAACAATAGACAGACTGTATGGCTTTTTAAATACCAAGGAGAATCCAAATCATACCCAGGATGCAGATGTTTTGTAGAGTGGAGTACTGTTCCATGGTCTATGTGAATTGGGGCAATAACTAACTCCGACACAGATGTTTTACTGATAACTCATTTTGGATTCAAGGCCAGTTAGTAACAACATTTACAGTAGATGCTCACTGAAGACACTGAGGTTAAAGTGATTTCAAAGCTTTGCAGAGTCAGACAGTGTTCTCTAAGGATCAGTAATATCTTTAGAAACACAAACTATGTTCAGTGAAGCTTTATGTATAAATTGCTTTGTGCGCCAGCATCAGTGATGCCAGTACAGTTCTGGGAATTATCATGTGCTGCAGCACAAGTAAGACTGCCACAAAATCATATTTTTGTACTGTGTCATCATTCAGCTAGGCACAGGTTTCATCAGTAGCTTGATGGGAGTGCTAAAACCTCAAAACGGCCTCAAAATAGGCAGGAGTTAATGCTGTGCAACTCCAGAACACTCAATTTTTGTTGGGGTCAAATTGCTAGTATGATCACATCCAGGCCTGAACACACTTCAAGGCACTACATACTTGTTTTGGCATGGTGTTGAACTAAGTCAGGTACAAGCACTAGGAATGATATGCTCATTAATGGCTACTGGGGAGCCATCTGAAAGAAAAGACAGTTACTTCCATAACAGTTGGTCTTCAAGATGTGTTGCTCATGTCCATTCCAATTAGGGGTGCGCGTGCCACATGCACAGTTATCAGAAGGTTTTTCCCCAGCAGTACCCAACAGGTCAGTGCAGGCGCCTTTTGGAGTCGTGCTTTCATGGTGCCGTATATAGGACTCTGCTGATCTGCCGCCTCCTCGGTTCCTTCTTGCCGCAGTGCTCCAACAGAGGGGATGGTGGGTGGGTCTTGGAATAGCCATGAGCAACACATCCTGAAAAACAACAGTTATGGAGGTATATAACCATCTTTTCTTCTTCGAGTGCTTGCTCACTCGATTCCAGTTAGGTGGCTCCCAAACTGAAGTGGAGAGGTCAGAGTTCATGGAATCACTGACTAAAGCACAGCTCTGCCGAATGCTGCATCGTCCCTGGCCTGCTGAGTAATGGCATGTGCAGAGAACGTGTGAATTGATGACCAGGTCGCAGCTCTGCAGATCTCCTGCATTGGGACATGTGCCAGGAACGCTGCCGAGGAGGCTTGTGCCCTTGTGGAGTGTGCTGAGAGCGCCAGAGCTGTCACCTTAGCCAGGTTGTAGCAAGTTCTGATACAAGAGATGATCCAAGAAGAGATCCTTTGGGACGATACAGGCAGACCTTTCTTACTACCTGCTATAGCAATGAAGAGTTTGGTTTGACATACGGAAAGACTTAGTTCTTTCCATGCAGAAAGCCAGCGTTCTTCTAACATCTAGGGAATAGATATTCTGCTTCCTGCTGTTGGTGTGTGGTTTTGGAAAGAAGACTGGGAGGAAGATACAAAACTGGGACACCACTTTAGGAAGAAAGGCTGAATGAGGTCGCAGCTGCACCTTATACTTGGAAAAAGTCATGTATGGAGGGTTGGACATCGGAGTTTTAAGTTCAGACACTCTTCCGGCTGAGGTTATTGTGACCAGAAACGCTATCTTCCATGAATAATACAGGAGCGAACAGGAAGCTAAGGGCTCGAAGTGGGGTCCCATAAGCCTGGTAAGCACCTAGTTAATGTCCCATGCTGTTACCGGATGGTGGACCTGCGGGTGAAGTCTATCCAGTCTCTTGAGGAAGCAGGTCACCACTGGATCCATGAAGACCAAATGCTCAGATGTGCCCGGGTGGAAAGCAGATATTGTCACCAGGTGTACCTTTATGGATGATGCTGTCAGTCATAGTTGTTTTAAGTGCAGCAGATAGCCCAAGAGGAAAAGCAAGATGCATTAGAGAAGTGCCTCTCTGTGAAGCCCAGATGGAGAAACTTTTCCACTTGCCCAAATGTGCTGCTCTGGTAGATGGCTTCCTGCTACCTAAGAGGACCCCCCTGACTGGACCTGAGCAGGTAGACTCCCTGGGGTTAGCCATGGAGTTTCCATGCCATGGAGGTGAAGGGACTTGAGGTTGGGGTGCCACAGGCAACCGTGATCCTGTGTGATGAGATCCGGCACCAACGGTAGAGATATGAGAGTGACTACTGACAGCTTCTGCAGTGTTGTATACCAATGCTGCTGGGGACAGGCTGGAGTTTTCAAAATGAATGACGTCTTTTTGACCTTCTGAAACAGTGGGAACTGGGGAAATGCGTACTGTAGATGGCACCCCCATGGAAGGAGAAATGCAGCCACTATTGAGCCTGGGCTGAGATTCAGGAAGGAGCATAACTGCTGACAATTCCTGTTGAGTTGTGTCATGAACAGATCCACTTGGGAACTCCCCACTGTTGGAAGATATTGTTGAGTATATCTGGGTGGATGGACCATTCGTGGTTGTGGAATGATCTACTAAGATGATCATTCTGAGCTCCCAGAAGGTAAGGAGGTATGGAGTGGTCGATGCAGAAGTCCCATGGCTTGAGGGCTTCTTGGCACATGGGAGAGGAGTGTGCGCCACCCTCTCTGTTTACATAAAATATTGCTGTTGTATTATCTGTCATGACAGATATGCATCTGCCCTCTGTATGAGGCTGGAAAGTTTGACAGGCTAACCAAACCGCTCTCAGCTCCCTCACACTGATATGGAGCATCAGCTCTTTCTGGGACCAGAGACCCTGAGTCCTGAGCGACACTAAGTGTGCTGTCTCTCTCAATTTAGATGCATTCATTACCAAGGACAGGGATGGTTGGGGCTTGGAGAAGGGGACTTTTGCATATACTAACTGTGCATCACGCCACCACTGGAGGGATTTGATGACCTGATGGGGGGGTGAAACCACTTTGTCCAGCTTGTCTCTGTTTGGTTGGTAACCTGATGCCAGCCAAGCCTGGAGAGGTCTGAACTGCAGCCTCACGTGCTATACCACATACGTGCAGGAAACCACGTGATCTAAAAGCTTCAGATAATTTCTTGTTGTTGTGATAGGAAAGTGACTCAAGTCCCTTATGATGGTTCCATAGGCTCGAAGTGATACTCTAACAGAATCGTCTTTACCTGAATTGAGTCTAGCACCAGTCCCATAAATTCTATACTCTGTGTAGGTGAGACTGTCCATTTGGGCATATTTAGCTGAATACTCCAACAGTCGAAGGTCGATCGTATCAGGTTGACTTGCACCTCTGCTTTTTCCTTGGAGCAGCCCTTGACCAGCCAATCATCTAGGCATGGAAACACTTGCACCTGCCATTTTCCCAGAAAGGCAACGAACACCACAAACCTGAGGAACCTTCTGAGAGATGGAACTATTGATATATGAAAGTAAGTGTCCTTTAGGTGGAGGGCAGCATACCAGTCTCAAGGACCCAGGGAGGAGATGACTGCGGCCAAAGAGACCATGGGAAACACCATCTTCTTCATGAATCTGTTGATATTTCTCGGATTCAGAATGGATATGAGACCCCCTTTGCCTTTGGGATTAGGAAATATTGGGAGTAGAATCCTTTTCCCCTTAGCTCCGGAGGAACCTCCTCCACAGCTTCCAATTGTAGGAGTTCCTGCACCTCCTGAAGAGGGATGGGGAAGAGGAGCAGGAGGGTGGGAAGGAGGAAAATTGGAGAGAATATCCCAATTCTATCATGCGTCTCACCCAAGTGTCCAAGGTGACGTGAGTCCATATTTGATAGAAAAGGGACATACGATTCAGGAAAGAGCGTGAGGGATCCTAGCTCTGGAGTGGTGTGTTGCCCCTAGGTGCACTTTCAAAAAGACTGCTCAGAACTCGAAGGCTCTCTCACCAAGCTCTGGCCCTGGTTAGGTGGAGGCTGTAGAGTCCTGCAGCTATTGCTCCTGCCTGTCTTCCTGGGGTATTCGTGCCTCTGTGCCTGGTAAAAAGTGGGGGAAGGCTGAGGCTTGAAGTGTTTCTTCTGAGTGCTCAGAGAGTGTGAAAGCCCAAGGACTTCAGGGTAGGCCTAGAATTCTTTAGGCTGTGCAACTTGGGAGTCAAATTGCTCTGAGAACAACCTTGAGCCCCCAAACAGCAGGTCCTCTATGGTCTGGTGCACCTCTGGGGAAAGTCGGTCACCTGCAGCCAGGAGCAACTCCGCATCACCATCCCTGAGGACATTGTGCATGTAGCAGAGTCCGCCACATCCTTGCAGTGATGTTCTCAGTCATGGCCTTTCCTTTCTAAACGACTGTGGCAAACGTCTGCTTGGATCAGCTGGGAGCAACTCCTTGAATTTTGACATAGCCTCCCAGGAGTTAAAATTGTAGTGACTAAGGATGGCCTGCTGGTTGGCTATATGAAGCTGGAGCCCTCTGGTAAAATATACCTTGGACTTGGGCATTGGTGCCTGCTGTCCCTGTCTCTTCTTTTCATTTGCTTCAGCCATCACCAATGATGCTAGCTGTGGGTATGTGAAGAGGTATTCGAATCTGAGGGATGGGGGCAAGTACTTCCACTCTATCCCTTAAGCCATTGGGAGAATAGATGCAGGGGTTTGCCACAGTATTTTAGTGGTGGCTTGAATTATTTTAATTAGAGGTAGGATTACCTGAGAGGGGCCCTCCAGCATCGGGATGTCGACCATGGAATCCTCCATGGTCTCCTCTGCTTGGAGACCCAGATTTTTTGTCATCCTCCTAAGCAGTTGTTGGTGGGCTTTATTATCCACCAGGGGAGAAGTAGCTACATTTCTCACCACTGCCTTGTCTGGGGACACTGATGATGATCTGGGAAGGGCTGGGTCTTTCTGCGCTATAGGGTCCCGTGATTCCCCTCGGCCCTCCCTCTCAGTAATGTGGTCCTCATTGGTACTGGGTTCCACACTGAGCTCTGTCGTCCCTTGGTGCCGTGGTCATCATCCCTCTCAGTGCCACGGGGAGATGGTTGCAGCGCTGAAGGCTTCGAACTCCTTGCGTGGGAGACGGAGTAGAATCTTCTGGATGAGGATCCCTGGGCCTGATAAGCTCAAGAAGTCCTAAAGGGCCATTGCACTGGCATCTCCCTCTGCGCTTCCCATAGTCCCATAAAGAGATTTTGTCCTTGCTTCTACCGATGGTCACGCCTCTGCAACTAGTGACAGCTGCGCTTAAGACACATAGGATTGCACCTCTGAGACAGACGAGTGAGACTCAGAGCATGGAGACCACAGCGGTGCCGATAAGGACAACTCGGGGAAGCAGTGCCGAAAGTGTTGTTTCTTGCTCATCCCTTCTGATGGGGGAGTGCTGAGGTGTCATGGCTATTAAGTCCTGCGCTGCCCCAAAGGTGTCCAGGGTGAGGGAGAGTGCAGCTCCCCCACGTGGCTCTCCCTGTCAAGTGAGGACAACAGCACCGGACTTGACGGATCCCCTTGCGGGACTGAAGTTGATGGTGCTGATCTGGTTGGAGAGGACGCCGAGTGTCCCAGTATGGGTTATACTCGGGTATCCCCTTCTCCTGTGCACTTCACTGTAGGTGAACATCTCCTGCCCGTCTTTTGCATGCCTCTTCTGTGGCACCGGAGAACGGGAGCGCTGCTGGTTCTTTGGTTCTCAAGAATGCCGGTGCTCTTTCGGTACCAAGTCCCTCTTCGGCACCATAACCTCCATAACCATAACCGACATGCTGGGTGCTGAGTCAGAATGGCTCAGTTGAGGGCAGAGTGCTGCTTCCATAAGGAGGTGTTTGAGTTTGACGCTCCTGTTCTTTTTAGTCCTCGGCCAGAAGGCTCCCTGCAGATCTTACACCAGTTGGCTTGAGACAGGATTTTTGTGGGTCTCCCTTCAGTATAGTTTTATGGCAGGTTCCGCACAGTTTAAATCCTTGGGACCGAGGCATACCCGGGGGAGGGGGGAGGAGAGGAGAGAGAAATTAACTACAACTAATAACTTTAACAACTCTCTCTCTCTCTTTTTGGCTAGAGGAAAGCTAGCCAGATAGAAGAGGCAAGAAGCTCCAAGAACGGTCATGGGCGGTAAGAAGGAACCGAGAAGGTGGCAAGTCAGAAGGGCTCTATATACAGTGCCATGGAGGCGCTACTCCAGAGGGTGCCTGCACTAACCTAATAGGTACTGCTAGGGGAAAAAATCTTCCGACGACTGTGCACTAATTGGAATAGAGATGAGCAAGCACTCGAAGAACATTATTTTTGGTTTTACACGAGTTTGGCTGCTTTATGTTCACTGGTGATTCCCTTAAGTGGTTTTCATCCCGAGGATGTTACCAGTGTAACCTTAAAGGTTGTGATTTTGGAGACTGAACTGTTACACTGCGAGCTCAGTTTTGTTTTCCCCACCAAATTAAGTTTGCTTTATCAACCATGCAAAGCATTGCCTATCTTAAAAATAGTCAGGGGACAAAATACAGCCACAACTGATAGTTTTCTTAGTCTTACTGTGCAGATACCAATGTTTCAGACATGTTCACTTATGATTCAGATACTCCTGGATACAAAAAAAAGTTTTCAGCAAGGACAGGTTTCACACCAGCCCTACCATTACACACATGCTGATGGGAATAGAACATATTTTCTACTTTTGGCTGGGTACCTGTACTGAGTATTTAATAAAAAGAACATTTTTATTACTAACTAATGAGACAAAGATTCTTGTCCCAACTGGTAAAGAGCATATTATAAGTGTAATTTTCTTCACCTGTACTTTGTGGAAATACCACCTCTTTGGATTCATTACTTTTGAAATGGTCCATTTCGTCTGACAGACTGAACAAAGTCTCTTGCAGTGCCATATCCAAGAAATGCTCCTTCCAAAATTCTTATAGCACATATTCAAGCAACAGATAGTGCTAAGGAAAAAAATCTTCCTGACTGATAGTTCACCTCCGTGATCCACTGTACTATAGTATCCCTTGCTCTCAGCCTGTTTTAAAGATCTTAAAGACTGCTATGTAAAGTGAATTAAACTTCACAATTGTAGTTTCATGGAATGACCAAGTTGGAGTTGGTTGATCTATGGTGGTAAAGAGCATGAACTTTTGGGTCTTTGCTACCTCATTCTGTTCATCCTCCATTCCACTTGTTGGCTCTGATAAGCAATACTAAACACTAGTTTGGCTACCCACTAACAGCAAGAACTATATAAGGGACTCAAAAATAGAAGTAATCCATGGGTATTCTAATATTTTCATTTTAGTAACTAATCCTTGGTTCCATCAGAACCACTGAAAATGCTTCTATGTGCATGTAGACAGCAAAACACCACCCAAGACTTAAAAGTTCTCTCTCATTAGAAAAATCCCTGAACGTAGTATCTTAAAACCATTTTATATAAAACATCAAGAAAGATTCATGTAAGTTAAACACTTGTTAACCTGAAATCTGTTCTTGCTTTTGTGAGCATGTGAAATCCAAATGTTTCAGAAATTATTTACTTTCCTCAAAATCTTAAAAGCCCACTTAATTTCTTGGTATCCTGCTGATGAAAATACACTCTGCTCAATGCTGAAAATACTGTGGTAGCAGACACGCAACAAGACAACTTTTCATTTAAGAGCTCTTGTGACAGAGAAACTTTGTTTTTGTTTCTTTTTAAACAAACTCTGAAGCAAGTTAAACATGGCTGAAAATGCTACAGGCTGTTGCTATTAACCAGTGTTAGGCATGCTAGTCTAGTCTGATGCATCTCTAATGCAATAGTGTTTCAATACCAATACTTTTTCCTAACATGGGAAGCTTTACCTTCTTGAACAACTGCTCGGCTTCTTGCAGCTGCGTGCTACGCTCAGGGACAGACACTTTCCCATACTCCTGCTTTTTGTTAAGCCTGCTTTTCCAGCTTTCTTCACCGCTCTTCTTCAACAATGCCAGCCTAAGAAGGAAAAATATGCCAACCATGTAGATTTCAACACTGAACATTTCAACATTACCCACGAAAGCTATCTACATTACTTCAGGAATGATTTGGTCAGGAAATTTTTAAGTAAGTCTCTGACTAGGCTTCTCAAATGTGCTATCATTAGTCTAACCACTTGAAACTCAGAAAGACGTACAAAGGGCTTGTCTACATGCTGAGCTATGGCAAGGCAAGGCAAGGCGTGAATATACGGCACACCAGCTTGCCATAAGGACACTGCTACAGCACAGTGGAAGTCCCATAGTGTGGTTTAGTTCAATGGGGCACTGTGCTGCACTTCGGGACAGTCACTGTACTGTGGCAGTGTTTACACAGGATGTTACTGCATGGCATGCTAGTGTGCTGTAGATTAACAGGCTGTCTTGCCATCTAACTGAGCCCAAAACCTGAAGACAAAATAGCAAAGATGCAAAACACAAAATGTCCAAATAACTTTTCAAAATGTATGGAGGAGATTTTAATGGTCCCTGAAATGCAATAAGGAGGCAAGTCTGTTCAGCAGCAACCCAATTCACTCCAATAAGGCACTTGAGCTGGGAAGTCCTAAGTTCTTTAGTCAGTATATGTAGCCTGGCACACTGGAAGTTTCAAGGTCAGCACCTAGGAAAGAGGGAGGGTTTCATATCCCCCTGCCTATCTTAGAGCCCATCACAGTAGCATCTATGCAGTAGTAACTAGTCATGCTTGAGCAGTTGCACTTAAGTTTCTTCAGCTTTAAAAGATTCAACTGATTTAAGAGATATTGCTTACATTTAAAATGGAGAACACCAGCAAAACCACTAATCTCTCAAAGTAGCAGAAGCTTTTGCAACTACTGTATCAACTCTTGAGCAACCACCTGTGGCTGAAGTATGAAGACATGCTGACTCACTGATATAGTGTGTCAAGCTCTATTTTGCTGGAAGGGGAATTGCATAGTCAGATCTCTGCAGACACTAATGGGCAGTGAGAAGCAAACGGAGAGGAAAATCCCAGATTCCTATCCTTCCTCATCAAAAGTACTGATACGAAAGCTTTCTGAGCTGCTCTATTCTGTTTACTATATACAGCACTGAGAATATCGATCTGTCACCATTAGCTGAAGCAAGGGAAAAATAGAAATAAAATTATCTAAATTAGTAAAAAATGGAGTGGCAGCAGTAGACCTTAATGTGTTAAGATGCATATAAGAAAATAAGAATTGTTTCTAGTAAAAAAGATGTAATATTTTTAAAAGGCAGTTTTACGTGGTTATAGCCAGGGATAGTAAAACGGTGGTCCCAGCTGATTACAGCCAGGAACGCTAAGATGGCAGTTTTGGGGCAATTTGGCCTATGGCAAGCATGCAGGCTGAGGTTAGGTATAGGTCACTCCAAAACCCAGAAGGAGGGGTCAGTCAGTCAATAAGCAAATTTACAACTAGCTCCGGCTTTGACAGACAGACAGATCTGGCAGCTGTGATTGGTTTATAAGCATGGACCAATCAGAGAGGGCTTAAAAGTGATTGGAGAATAGATATGCTAATAATATGTATTGAGGGACTAACCAATTAGAGTATGTCAAAAACTGAATATAAGGCAGAGAGCTGGCAGACTGGGGTCAAAAGATGTAAGGAGACAGAAACAGAGATAAGATAGCAGAAGGTGGACCAGAAGAAAGGGTGAAATCACTGACGACACAGAGGAGGGTTCGGTTTTTACAATGGAACAAGAAACACTGCAAACAGCAGCCGTGGAGACGCAGCAGAAGCAGAAGAACAGCAGCAGCCAGATGCTGAGCCAGAACAGAAGGGCCCTTTTTTGACAGACCAAAGGGAAAGAAGCCTACAAAAAGTGAGCATGTTAACGCTGATATAGGATATACAATAGGGCTTTGACTGCGTATGCTTGGGGTAATAAAGATGAACGTCTAATGTGCATGTCTACGTTATGGATGAAGTTTAGTGTTTATTAAAATTGACTGATCACCATATGTAGAACGTAATCACTCAAGCCATTACGACATTGCAGTATTGGGCACTTTAATGTGTATACATGTGCTGACAGGATTTGTGTTTCTTGATTTATGATTTGAAGACCTATTGTATTAAGGAATATTAGCACATTAAATAAAGAATATTTTGTTTTCAAAGATTACTGCCTGAGTATCAACCCTTCAAGCAGAAGGCTGTATTCATGTCCTCCCAAGGGTAAACAGATCTAGTCTGTTCTAGGGAGTCTCCTGAAGATCATAGGGAAACCTCTGGTAATACCCTGGTAATTCCTCTAGGACAAGCCCTCTCCTTTCACCTACCAAAACAGACAAATGAGCTAGGTAAGCCATCATAGAGGTCTGTTTGTGGGGGTAACAGTACATCAACATGAAGTTTGTAGCTTTCAGAAATTATGGAATTTATGGAACATTAAAAATATGACATCAGGTTTGCTTATTCAAGTGCCAGGGCCAATTACTTCCTGGTCCCTAATCCACAAGTGCTACGGTACGTTATGCCCTACCTTAACATCAGTGGCATCTGCCTAGAGAAGACTCAGAAAGTTTGTATTTTTCATTTGTTTGATGTATGTATTTTAAAAAATACTGTCAATTGCATGTTTGGGAAATGGGGGTATTTTTGTTTCTATGCCCGTTCTAGGTTATAGAACCTACAGAACGTTATTTTCACAGGTGCTGACCACCAAATCACTCCCATTGAAGTCAATGAAGTAGAAAACTAGGTTATACATTCAGGTGCCTGTAAATGCACTTAGGAACCAAATTTTAGGTTCTTGTTTCTGAAAATCTTGAGTTGCGTGTCCAAATTTGAAGGTCCACGTGAATTCAGCATGGAAATATTTCTGGTAACAGAATGTATTGATAACCTCACTGGCTTCTTTTGTTTTTCAGTGTACCATAGCTACAGATAAAGTGAGAATAGGATCAGGGCTTGAGCTGCTGTGAATTGGCATGCCTTCACTGGCGCATACTGATAGAGCTCTAGTCAGGTCAGTTGAGGATTGAGCTCAGTTTCAAAATGTTTAGTCTATTTTAGTTAAACTACCATAGCACGTAGGAGTCCCAGTGAAGGACCATGACCCCATTGTGCTAGGTGCTGTACAGACTAGGATAGCCCATATATTTTATTTCAACACAATGAAACTGGATTTTAAAATGACCTTATAAACACCCCTATTTCCACACATATGCTCAAATATTATTCCATGCAGCAGTTTCCTAAATTAAAATTAACAAACCAAAGCCATTCACACATTTATAAAGCAAAGACCAAACAAATTTTACATACAGATTCTACTGCTAGATTCTCAGTGCTCTTCTTATTAAAACAGATTGCTCCAGATCAAAAAGCAAATGATTAATGTACAGTACAAAAGTCATAATTTGCTACTGTAACTGCGTTGCAAGTAAAAACAGAAACTGAGAAAATTCATTAAATATGCTAGCAGAAAAGGTAGCTAAAATGTGTGTTTGGAGTTACTTGCTTCCTTAATCACTTCTTGTCACTCAGCTGGCACTTTCAAAATTAGATTAGCCTGCTCTCTTTATGATAATTGTGATTCACCACTGTCTGCTTTTACCAGTCTAGTGTCAGACAGATGGGTTGCATGTTTTCACTTTAACAGCTTGACAAGTAAAGAATCTGGTCCTTAACGCATACATAGCTTTTTAAAAACAATCCCAAAAAAATGCTCTTGTGTACACCACCACCACCTAAATGTGTACATGCAGAGATCACTTCAGAAAGAGGAACCTAATTACCTTTCTTTAATTGACAATGTTTTGCTGGGTGCATCCAAGGTGTCCTCAGTTGTTTCTGTTTTGTTCTCTCCAGCAGCGCACAGCTCACAAGAATTCTTATAGAATTTTCCCTCTACTTGTTCAGAAGCCACCTGCTGTCTACAAGGTACTGTCTGAGAAACTGTTTGTGCTGCTGTCATGCCAACAAATTCAGAAGTAGGCTCACTATAGTCTGTGTATTGAGAAGAGCAGAATTAGCACCTACTGCTGTAACCATGCGCTTCTTACATTACTAACCAGGAACCAGACGATGTGCTATTTAACACTCAGATCATGCACTACTTTAACCGACAATAACTTTCTGACTAAACTATTTTACTAAAATTAAGATTTCAAAAAAGAACAATTATCGCCAGGGGTATCACGCTCAGTACAAAATCTCAACCTTGCACTGTTTAAAAAGGGCTTTTAGCTCCTCTTCTTTTGAAGAGAGCAGATCTCAAGAGAAACAGCGGGCAGAGAGAGAAGGGACCAAAGGGGGGGAGAGAGAAAACCAAGGAGGTGGAGAGAGAAGTGTAAATGGAAGAGGCAGTGGTAGGGAGAGGAGGGGACAGGAGAGAGAAAATTAATTGTAGGTAAGTGGATATGGAGTGAAAGTGTGTAAGAAAGATGGATTTTACAAAAGAAAATGCATCAACAAAACAGCTTGAAAAAAATATATCTTTACAAACATGTACAAGGGAAAAACCCAATATTGAAGAATCACTCCTTAGAATGATGTAGATTACCTTCATTTTATCTTTGAAAACTTGACAGGCATGATATAGCTCTGATGAACAATAGAACAAAGGCAATTGCTTCTACTCTAGTTCTCCCTTCTCCCAATGCAGTCATGGGAAATTAGCTGTGCAGAATGCATGCTGGGTGTGAACACTAAAGAGATCCTTCTGGCATTTTCGTTTTCTGAGATGAGTTTCATTTATACAACTTCATTAACAATTCAGGGGCCACGTTTTCCCCATTAATAAAGCAGAAGCAAACCAATTTGATCTTAGAATCTTCTACAAAGTCAGACACAATAATATATGCGGGGTTTGGGTAATTACTAGTGTCACTGGTTGTATCAATTATATGCCAAGAAGCCATTTAAGTAGGGATGAGCTAATTTATTTCATCTAATTCTGACTCCACACAAACATCATGGGTTTAAAAGTTCTATCACTTTGAATATACAGTCTACTTATGACTTTGAAGAGACAAGAGGAGTGGGGCAAGAGAAAATGTAAGGAAAATAAGTTATGTTTGCATATTGGACGCTGTATATGTGCATACAAGAGAACGACAGAACTATGTAGATATTAAATATAGGTCACAATTTGGGATTGCTTAGCTGTACGTGGGGGGTGGGAGGAGAAGGAGCACAAGCTTTCTCTTACTTAGAAAAAAATATGTATTTGATTAAATAAATTCACCTTTGAAGATCAATGAGTTTCAGAACTTTAAAAAATGAAGGGGGGCTGCAAACTAAGTTTGTGAAACTAAAGAAACCAGAGGTTTTCAAAAACCTCAAACTACACAAGGTTTGTTCATCACACTTTTTTTTAAAAAGGCCTAAAGATAAACAACTTATTTTCTATTTTGGCAAATGATCAGACTTGGAGGCCAGAAAATGTCCACAATTAAAGCAACTACTTATGGTACCTTTCAGCAAGGTCTTGCTTTTCATGACACTCTCCAACTCCATCTTTTCCTCCAAGGACTGTCCTTCTTTGACTTCCTGTTTACTGTGCAGGACAGCATCAGAAACAAATTCCTTCTGTTCAGTGGGCTGTAAAAGTGCTTGTTGGCTAAACAATTCCATACTGCTCTTTCTTGTGAAAGTGTATTTTGTCTCTCTGTGGTAGTCTTCTGTTTTACTGAGAACAGGATGTGTGGTTGCTTCTTCAAAAGAGCTGTACTTTTTGACATCATTATCTTCATATGCTAAGATTCTGTTGGTCTCCTCCTCTTCATGCTCCCTTGATGCTCCCTTGCTTTCCATAGCTTCCACTGATGACTGCCAAGGTTGTGATTTCAGTATGTCTTTTACTGGAGTGTCTGCATTTTCTACTGAAGAGTAGAATCTCAAATCAGCTTTACTGGTAGCACTTACATTTTCATGAACTGTTGACTTTGTGTGCAGATCCCCAGCATACACTGGACAAGTCGCAGAAGCCATAGTTGACACTGACGTTACAACGGTAGGTGACAAGGGAGTAATTTTTCCACTTTCATTTTGTACCTATGCATAATAAAATCACTATTGAAAAAAGTGCGTCCTTAAACAGAGCTCTAATAGTAATTCACAAGAACAGGTTTATAAGCAGTTCATTAGTTCTTCAGGGCAAGGAATGTGCCTGTGCAAGTGTATGGTGCTATCTAAACAGAGCAGGAAGAGATGATGAAGGCATGACTAGTGCCCTTATAGTTTGGCTTGGGGTAGATAATAACACCCAAACAAGAAAACTCCATAGATGAACAAAATGCTATCATCTTAAGTAGCATACCATTTCTATTTCCCTAAAAATGGAGGAAAAAGCACACGCCTTTCTCCATGAAAGCAATCACAAGACACTGACATGAGACCATTCTTGTAAAGCATTTGAAACATTGAAATTTGTCTTCTGTTAGTCTCCTATGCTACAAATCAATGTGTTTGCACTTTCAGGAATATAATGGTTGGGGGAAAAAAACCCAACCAAATACTCAATTTGTTCTGAAAACTGTTATACGACTACTTTATATGGGCCTTTACAACATGGCGTGTTCTTGATCTCTTCTATCATCTAGTTTGTTATACAGTGATCCCTCACTTATTGCGGGTATTAGGTTCCTAGACCCCCGCGATAGGTGAAAATCCACGAAGTAGGAACTGCTCTCCGCCCTGAAATTGACTCTGCCTCGTCAATTTCACTGTGGAGCAGGGCACACTCTCCGCAGTGAAATTGATGCTGCCTTGTCAATTTCGGCAGCGGAGGGGGAGACTCAGCATCGCAGGGCACACTAAAAAAATCACACTAAAAATTTTTTTTAAATCCCGCGATACAGTGAGGCCGCGATAAGTGAACCGCTATATAGAGAGGGACTACTGTACTATCATTTTTTAAGAGACTAAATATTCCATGTGAATCTGATATAAGTGGCTTAATTTTGTCTGCCCAGAAGAGAATAAAGTTGCACAGGAATTGACACAATTATTTTCATACCAATTGAGGGACGCTAGTCATTTCAGGTGTGGCACTTGAACCCTTAAGCGTGCAGTATGCAAAGGGAGTTGTCTAGCTCAAAGCAGAAAAAAAAACTGCCTTTAAAAATTTAAAATGCTTGTGCAAATTCCGTAACACCACAAAACTGGAACCGAGTGAGATGATTTTAGCTTCAACCGAAATAGAAAGCAAAGTTGATGTCACTGGACTTCTTCGGAGATTCCTAGAGAAAGGAAGAGGTTTGGAGGTTCTCAAAAGCCAGACTATGCAGCAAGTCACTTTCTCCTAGCTTCACCAGAGATAAAGGTTTAGAGATCAACAATAGGGGAATTTAAGCTTTAATTGGTAGATTTGTAATTAGGTTCTCTTATGCAGCAGATTTGATTTTATTTTTGCTCATTTTTTAGTAATGCATCTGCAGAGCTTATTTTGCACAATTTTCTCTGTTGTGTTATGCCCTAGTAAAACTAAGTCCTAGTCCTCCCAACTACACAGTTCACTACTAGCACATCTCTTCAAAAAGTATGTACAACATAGCATGTCCATTACAGGCAAATCTAATAGTCCTCCTTGGCTGAGGTAAAAACAAGGCCAAAGATCACACCCCAGTGCCTGAAGTATTTCCATGTTTTATGCTCAAATTCAGAGAGTAACAAGTTTAGCAGATTATAATACAAGGCCAACACAGACTTCCCTCCCACATGCTCTAGCCCTATTTCCATTCCTCAAATTCCTACACCACCACCGTCAGCAAAGGTGTCAGGCTATGTGTCCATATGGTATATAATTTGAATGGAAGTGGAATTAAAGCATGGTCCAGGGAAGTCTGACAGCCTGTTTTAAAATCTCGCAAATTTTTGCTGTTACTGAAAGTGTGGATAAATTAAAAATAGTGAAAATTACAACTTCACACTGGAAAGACAGAACTCACACAAGCAAAATTCTGCCATCAGATGGCAAGCAAACAGGGACATTTGTGAAGTGATAAAGGGGTGTGAGGAAAGGGTGTAGACGTCTTAGTAGTCACCATGCTGTCCAAGAATCAAGAACAAGTTTAAATTGAGGTAAAATACCTAGAGATGCACCGTGTACACATAAGGTCTGAGCTACTCAGGTGATTTCAGTGTTATAATACTAAGCAGGTGACATGTCTGCTGCTTTTCTGGACTGCAGTTTGGCCATTCTGTACTCAAATTGCAGCAGTAAAGGGAGTACTTCTGCAATTCAGTGGATAGGATAGCGTCCAAAGCAGAAAACCGCCATGGCGCAGTAGACAAACTCCACTGCGCAAATTACGCCAGTTTAATTTGCCATCACAGAGACTATCAGCATTGATGAAAATTCTGCCTTTGAAGATCTTAACAACCCCGTGTCGAGGAAAAATGCAGCAAAAAAAGATGGTTTCTTACCTTTGTAACTGTTGTTCTTCGAGATGTGCTGCTCACGTCCATTTCAATTAGGTGTGTGCACGCCGTGTGCACCGTTGCCGGAAGAGTTTTCCCCAGTGCCTCCATGGCGTTGCATATAGGGCGCTGCTGAACTGCTGCCTCCTCAGTTCCTTACTGCCAGAATGCTCTGACAGAGAGGAAGGCAGGTGGGTCTTGGCATGGACATGAACACCACATCTTGAAGAACAATAGTTAAGGAGGTAAGTAACAGTCTCTTTTTCTTCACGTGCTTGCTTATCTCGGTTCCAGTTAGGTGACTCCCAAGCTGACCCAAGCCAGAGGGGTCATAGCTCATGGAATCGCTGACTGAAGCACTTCTGTACCAAATGCAGCATCATCCTTGGCCTGGTGGGTGCTGGCGCGGTGTGCTGTGAACATGTGAATCGATGACCAAGTAGCGGCCCTGCAGATCTTCTGCATAGGAATGTGAGCCAAGAATGCCACTGGAGAGGCCTGAACCCTCATGGAGTGCGCAGTTAATGCCGAAGCTGGCATCTTAGCCAGGTTATAACAAGCTCTGATGCAAAAGGTGATCCAGGAAGAGATCCTCTGGGATGATACTGGCAGGCCCTTCATCCTCCGCAATAAACAGTAGGTTTGTCCTACAGAAGGGCTTAGCTCTCTCTATAAAGAAGGCTAGTGCCCTCCTGACTTCTTGTGTATGAAGACTTCACTCTGCTGTTAGCATGCTGTGCTGGGAAAAAGACAGGGAGGGAGATGTCTTGATTCATGAGAAACTGGGACACCACCTTCGGTAGGAAGGCTGGGTACAGTCACAGCCGCACCTTGTCCTTGTGAAAGACAGTACACGGTGGGTCCGATATTAGTGTTTTAAGCTCCAAGGGTCTCGTGGCTGAGGTGACTGCAATCAGGAATGCTACTTTCCATGAAAGATGCAGGAATGAGCAGGAAGCCAAGGGTTTGAAGCCCCCCCCACCCTCCCAATCAGTCTAGCAAGCACTAAGTTGAGGTCCCAAGCTAGTATCGGGTTCTAGACCAGCAGGTAGAGCCTATTCAGACCCTCAAGGAAACGGATTGTCACTGGACCAGCAAATACGGAACTCCCACACGTGCCCGGGTGCAAAGCGGAAATTGCTGCCAGGTGTGCCTTCATGGAGGAAAATTGTCAGCCCTATCTGCTTTAAGTGCATCAGATAGTCTAAGATGAAAGGAATTGACACCCACATCGGGTAGCTGATTTTCTGGGCTGCCCATATGGAGAATCTCTTCCACTTCGCTAGGCATGCCATCCTGGTAGATGGCTTCCTAGTACCTAGGAGAACCTCCCTAACCAGTTCCGAGCAGGCAGACTTCCTGGGATTTAGCCATGGAGCTTCCATGCCATGAGATGAAGAGATTTGAGCTTGGGATGTTGAAGACAGCTGAAGTCTTGCATAATAAGATTCAGCACCAGAGGCACAACTATGGGAGTGGCTTGTGCAATTTCCTGCAGCATCGTGAACCAATGCTCTCTGGCCCAGGCTGGGGCTATCAGTATGACTGATACCTTTTCCCGTTTGATCTTGAGCAGGACCTTGTGCACCAAAGGGAAAGGAGGAAGTGTGTAGATTAGACCATGTCCTCATGGGAGAAGGAATGCATCTAAGATTGAGCATGGCTGTGGTTCTGGAAGGAGCAGAACTGCTGTCATTTCCTGTTCAGCCGAGTCACGAACAGATCCACTTGGGGTACTCCCCACTGCTGGAAGATATTGTCCAGAGCATATAGTTGGATGGACCATTCATGGCTGTGAACTGACCTGCTGAGACAATCCGCCAGCACATTTGCACCCCTGGAAGGTAAGATGACTCCAGTTGAATGTAATGAACCATGCAGAAGTCTCACAGCTTGAGGGCTTCTTGGCACAGGGGAAAGGAGCATACTACACCCTGACTGTTTATATAAAACATCGCCGTTGTATTGTCTATCATAACTGAAATGCACCTATGCTCTAGGTGCAGCTGGAAGGCCTGACATGCTAGTCGAAGTGCTCTCAGCTCTCAGTTTATGTGGAGGGACAGCTCTTCCTGAGACCCCAGTCCTTGGGTCCTGAAGGAGCATGGTGTGCTCCCCAGCCTATTTCGGATGCATCTGTAACCAGGGATAGCGATGGTTGGGGCTTGGAAAAAGGAACTCCCACACATACCAGCCACACATCTTTCTACCACTGGACGGAATTGATAACCCAGTAAGGAAGCAAAACAATCTTGTCTAGTCTGTCTTTGTTTGGATGGTAGACCGATGCCAGCCAGATTTGGAAAGGTCTGAGTCGCAGCCTCACATGTTGCATGACATGCATGCACGAGGCCATGTGGCCTAATAGCTTCAAACAAACCCTTGTTGTCACAGTCAGGAAATGACTCACATCTCTTATGATGGACTCCATGGCCTTGAAACAAGACTCTAGTAGAAAGGCTCTTGCCAGTCCCGAGTCTAGCACTGCACCTATAAATTCTATCCTCTGGGTAGGGGCCAGGGCTGATTTGGGCACGTTTAGGTGAAGGCCCAGATTGTTGAATGTTAACTGTTCCAGTCTGACTTGTGCCTCCACATGCCTGGAGTGGCCCTTGATCAGCTAGTCATCCAGATATGGGAATACTTGCATCTGCTGTCTCTTCAGGTGACCACTACCATACATTTGGTGAACACTCAAAGGGCCACTGACTGGCCGAATGGGAGGACTGTGAAGTGTGCGTTGCTCACCACAAATCCGACAAATCTCCTGTGGGATGGGACTATTGATGTGTGAAAGTAAGTGTCCTTTAGGTTGAGAGCAGCATACCAATCTCCTGGATCCAGGGAAGGGATGATTGCAGTCAATGAGATCATGCAAAACTGTGTCTTCTTCATGACTTTATTGAGGTTTCGCAGATCCGGAATGGCTTTTGGGATTATGAAATATCAGGAGAACCCCCCTTTTCCCCTTAGCTCCTGTGGAACCTCTTTCACAACTCACAAATCACAGGAACTCCTGCACTTGCTGGGCCAGGAGTTGCTCATGAGAGAGGTCCCTGAACGGGTACGGGGGACAGGAGGATGGGAGGGAGGAAAATTGGAGAATATTCCACTTCTACCATGTGCAGTACCCAAGCATCCAAAGTAATGTAAGACCATGCAGGGTAGAAGTGGGACAGACAGTTCATGAAACACGGTGAGGGATCCATGATGCTGACAGGTGTGTCACTCTCAGGCACACCTACAAAATGGCTGTTTGGGACTCGATAGCTGTCTTGTTGAGCTCCAGCCCTGGCGAGGCTGTAGTGTTCTATGCCTATTGCTTCTGCCCTTCTTCCTGGGGTAGTCCTGCCTCTGAGGCTGGTAAAAACGAGGGGCAGGCTGTGGGTTAAAATGCTTTCTTTGTGTACCTGAGACAGGCCCTCTGGAATCAGGATGTTGACCATCAGGTCCTCCGACTCCTGAATGTCCTCAGCTTGGAGGCCAAGGTTCTTTGCCACGCTCCTCACTAGCTGTTGGTGGGCCCTTTTATCCAAAGGGAGGGAAGTAGCAGATGTCCCCGCCACTGCTTCATCCGGGGATGATGACGGGGATGCTATTTGGAGGGCTCAGTCCTCCCACTCCTCATAGTCCTGCTGTTCCCCTGTAGCATCCCTCGTGGTGCTGTGGGTCTCCTTGCAGTGCCGTGGTCCATACCAGGATCCACCCTTTCCATGATGCCATGATGATCACTTTCCCTCTCAATGCCGTGGGGAGATGCCCGTACTGACAGCCTCAAGCACTTTGTGTGAGAGGAGATGAAAGATGACCTCCTAGATGCGGCTCTCTGGGCCTGATGATAAGCCCAGGGGGTCCATAAGGACCCACTGGGAAGGCGCCTGCCACTGGGGCTGCCAAGGTCCCATAAACGTGTTTTGTCCTTGCCCCTGCCAATGGTCGCATCTTTGTGACCTGTGCCAGCTGCGTGTGGACACATGACTCTGTTTCTAAGCCTGATGACTATGACTTAGACCATGGCAGGGCTGAGCGACGTTGGTCCAGGGCACGGTGCCAAGGTGAGGGTGATCGGTACCGAACCATAGCAGGTTTGTCTCTGGATGGCACCACGATGGGCTGCGGTACTGGAAGACTTACTTCCTTCTCCTCTCTTCTGGTGGGGGGCATCTAGGCTGTCACGGCTATAAAGTTCCACATTGTGTCAAAGGTGTTTGGGGGGAAGGAGAGTGCAGCTTCCCCACGTGGCTCTCCCTGCTGGGTGAGTCCAATGGTGCTGGACCCAACGGATCCCCTTGTGGGCCAAAGTCAGCAGTACAGGCCCAGAGGGGAAGGTGCTGGGTGTCCTGGTGTAGGATGCATCTGGGTCTATCCCTTGTCTGCAGACCTCACTGTCAGCGAATGCCCCATCTGCCTTTTTCCCGCTTCTTCTGTGGCACCAGCGAGAGTGGTGCTGGGACTTCTGTGCTGGGGAGCGATGGTGCCGGAGTGGTCTGGGTGCCGAATCCCTTTTCGGTGCTGAAGCCACACTTACTAAGGCCGGTGCTGTGTGTGGAGTTGGAACTTGGCTGAGGACAGAGTGGTGCCTCCAGAAGCAGGTGTTTAAGTCCGACACTCCTGTCCTCCTTTGTCCACAGCTGAAAGCTTCTGGTGATCCTGCACTTATCTGCTTGGTGTGCGTCCCCTAGGCACTGTAGGCAGGATTGGTGAGGGTCTCCTCTGGGCATGGGTTTGTGGTAGGTCCTGCACGGTTTGAAGCCTGGAGACCAAGGCATGCCTCAGTCCATGGGAGGGGTTTGGAAAAGGGGATACAACCCCCAAAATCAACTTATCTACAATTAATTAATAATTATTTACAACCCCCCCCCTTTTTTTTTTTTTTTGCTTGCCAAACAACAATGCAGGAAGCTCCCAAAAACTGTCACAGGTGGTAAGAAGGAACTGAGGAAGCACTGAGTCGGCAGGGATGACCCCATATGCAGTGCCATGTAGACACCATTTTAGGGGGTGCCTGCTTTGACCCGATGGATGCTGCCAGGGGAAAAATCTTCCAGTAACGGTTCACATGAAGCACATACACCTAACTGGAATTGAGATGAGCAGGCACTCAAAGAACCACCAAGAATATTTTTCGGGACACTAAGAGGAATAAACACTGGCTGCAAATGTGTGTACAAAACAGAAAGAAATGTGCATAAACAAGGGCTTCAAAGTGCTCTCGAAATATTTTAGGCACATTGTGCTTCACTTCAGTCTGGAAAATTGTTCTGACAAGATGGGCATTAATCTAACAGAACATTTTTTTTTTGTACACAATATGAAAGGAACAACAATGTATGCATTCTTCAGGCCAGGAAGAGCTTCTGTTCTTAAAATTACTATTAAAAAAAAAAGAACATTAGCAAGACTAAGTTTACAGGATGCTGTTCCCCTGTGCCAGGACCCTGCTTCCTGACAAGGTTTTTCCTGTAAGCAGAAGTGCTATTATATCCTCTGTTGTCAGTATGTAGCTGACTTCTGATCTGTTAAGGAAGCTCATATTTAAATTGAACTTAGTCTATTTTATGAAGAAAAGTTAAAGCTGGAAATACCTGCTCAACTTCTCCAAGTGTGACTGGCTGTGTTTGGTAACGAGCATTCATTCTCCTGTGTCTAATGTCCCCTCTGTTTCGTGTAGAGATGGCCTTCGATACTGGTTGAGACAATTTGTTAAACAAGGCCATCTTTTCTGCTAAGCTTAGGGTGGAGGAGTCTGGTTCGCCAGACTGATCTTGCTCGACCGCTTCTTTGGTTTCTCGTATCTCTTCTTTAGCTAAAGCCTTTTGGCGAGCTGATGCCTGTAAACTGAAACAATGGAACTAAACATTAATTAAAAAAACCCTCTTAGGAGTTTATGGTTTAACATTTTAAGTTGATATAAAACCAAGAGAACTGCACACAAAGCATAACAGCAAATACAAAATAGCAGCTTAAGTGGTTATGTAGAGTGTAAAACATTGGCATCATGAATTCTGATTAAACAGCTTCAGACTTAAAAAGAATTAGCATTAATTTCTTTATAGGTTTATTTGGCTGGGGGTAAAACATCTTTTTTAAAGGCAGCACAACAGTTACAGTTTACACTTCAAGTAGTATACTTATTTAATTGAAGATTATAGTTTACCTTTATAGAACTAGAAAGTGAAGTTTCTGCACACAGAATTTGAGCTAGTATATTTCTAGAATTCTGCTTTGGTAATTTTGAGTGGAATTATATATAGTAATCATGAAGTCCATTGCAGTACTTTATTAACAGTTTGATCAATGTTGATAGCATATTTATTAGTTTATGTTTGTTCATATAGGCATAATTGTACTTGCCTCTGTATTACTCATTTCATTGAATCTAATTACAGATCAAAGTTCAGAGTGCTTTGATATTCAATTTTTTTTAAGAATATATTCTGTAAATAGAGTCTATTGTATTTATCTGTAACAACCAAAAATCATTCTATGAACTAAAAGCAATTGTAGCAAACAGGAATTTGTGCTTACACCTATAGGTGGTGCAATTTCTTATCCTTCCATTAATTCAGCAAGCTAAAAATAAATATTGAGAAAGACAAATAGGGATGTACTGCTTGTGAAATCAAACACCGTTGGCTTTGTTTTTTTCATTCTAGAGACACATTACATTTTTAAAAAGCAAGGAAGGCTTTTGCTAGTGTTTCAACATGCAAGTTCATGTCTTCCAAATAGGAAACGTGTGCTCTAGAACAACTAGTTCACTGGTTAGAAAGGTCTTAAGTCAATACTTAACAAGCAAAAAAGATTTACTGTTTTACCATGCAGATAGCTAAAAGATGCTCATATGTATCTTTAATACATTCTTAAAATTCATGTAATTGGCTTGTTTGACACATTGATTAGGCACATTCAAGGATTGTAAGATGCATCTGCTATCCAGGACCCTTGCGCTCCATGTAACATGCAGGTTTTTCCCCCCAGTACCTGGTAGGCTGTACAGTGCTCTTAACTACAGTGGGACTAGGTATTCTTGTCACTACAGTGTGGGTATTCACAGTACGTGAAGCAGGGGTAGGTTCACTTTAAAAAGAATTGCCAAGGGAGGGAAAATTCATAAGGAGAGAGAAGAAAAAAGCATTAAGAAAAGCATTGTATTAAGTGTTAACAACAGAAAAGACAAAATCAACACAATGTTTAACAATTACCAAAGTTATCTGCTGTCAACTTTTGCAGAATAATCCCAGGAACTAAAACTTTAAGACATACAGTTTCTCTCTCTAGAGTTTGCTGGTTTTTTAAAAGATAAGCCAGTTTTCAAATTCTAATCATTAGCTATGTGCATGTATTCTTTTCTGACAACTGGCTTGCTCGTAAGTTTTTCAGAAAGGTTACAGGATGCGTGAGCAGAGAGGGTAAGAAACTTATTTTCAAAACATATATGTGAGATTTATTGAGTCTTCAAGTTTCCTCCAATACAAATATGCTCCATAACATTGAGAAGACCTCTTCAAGGCAGAAATCTGTTTCACCTGGCTTACTAACCAATGCTCCAATTAATTTCTTCCCTTAAATATATTCCTTCATAAATCTTTTGCCAGATTAGTTCATGCGTTTTACCGTGGTCTGCACCCCCTTCTCCCAAAAGCAATCTCTATGTAGCATTCCCCATATGTTTCTCAAGGAAGTTGGTTCCTAACAACCTTTTTCCCGACTACCAAGATGTAAACAACCACACGTATGAAATTTGATCTCTGAGCTAATGCCTAGGCTAACACATTAGTCGAACTTACGTAGCTGCAATGACGACCTCTTCAGTAGTAACTGGCTGGGTGCGTGATCTGTCCTGCATACGCCGCAGTCTTCTCTCTATTGCTGAATTTCTTGAACGTGGTTTAGGAATATTTTTTCCTTCAAATGATTTTTCCATTTCCTAGGATCAGATACATGTCAGCATCAATAACTGAAAGGAAGATAAATTACTGGAGCAAATGTTTATTTGGCTTTCCTTGATATCAGGTGTGAAATGTTTTGGAAGAGCATCTCTGAATTGGCAATGAGGTGTACTATAACAACCAGAACTAGAGATATTATATATCTATCCAGATTACATGTAGTGTCCTGAAAACTATATAAGCAATATATTTAGCACTGAGATAGGGGAGAAAAGGGCAAATTTAGGTGACCTGTATTGGGATACAGATGCTAATGTAGCTACAGATCAAGCATATTAAAGTAGCATTACAGTTACTGACTTTACCCTTGCGCAAAAAAAATATTTCTGAAGAGAAAAACAGAACACCTACCTTGAAAAGCAGCCTCTTTGCAGCAACACTCAGCTTGGCTCGTTCATCCAGTTTTTCTTCATCTATAGAAATCAAACAACATGATATAACAGGAACATAAAATGTTACACTCTAAATGTAAATGTTTCAGAGACCAAGTCCAGAAATCCTTTTAATGTCAAGAACAAGCTTATTTACTAGCATGAGTAATCACCAAGAGAATGACCAACAGTAAAACGTAGAGAGCAAGTTAGTGTCTGTTTAGCTGAACAAAAGTAACGTGAGCATGATTATACATGGAGTAGTGTAAAATTGACTTTTAAAATCAGAATCATTCTTAGGTGCAGCATCTTATAACATGATTTAAGAATAGAAAAAAAAATTTCTTCTGGACAGTTATTTTATGTATTAGCATTAATTTTGGTATGTCATTCCAACAAGCGCGCGCACGCACGCACGCACAAAAAATCAAAACCAAAATTATCCTGGTCCATGTTTGGATTTTGTATTAAGCCCTGGACATACATCAGGAAAACACTGCTGGAAACAAATGCTTGATACCAATATCTTATAACCTGTTTCCTATTAGACCTTAAGACTAAGGCCCGGTTTACACTTACCTTTGCGATTCGGCGGCAGTCGACGAGAGATACACAAGTGACATAAATCACTTGCGTATCTCCCGTCGACTTTGTGGCGTCTCTTCCGTATGCCATCCACTCTGTGCTGTGTCGAACGGAACAGCGCTCCCTTCAATACAGCTCTACACCACTTACCGGGGTGGTTTTCCTGTGTCACTTGCTGGATTGACTGAGCGAGTCTACACAGACCGCTCAGTCGATCTAGAGCAATCGATCCGACGGCGGCAAATTTGCCGGTCAGTGTGGACCCAGCCTAAGACATTCTGATTACTTTCTTGTTTCCTACTTCTAAAAGTTTCAGCTGGTATTCTCCCGCTGACATAGTGCCGGTGTGGACAGCACTTAGGTCACTATAACTTGCGTTGCTCGGGGGTGTTTTTTCACGCCCCTGAGCAACGCAAGTTAGATAGACTTAAGCTGTAGTGTAGACCTACCCTTACATCTAGCCATTCATGAGATTAGCAATGAAGTTAGCTTCCTAATTTGTGTCAGATTTGACGTATGTGTATAGGGGCAAAAAATTAGCAAAATGGTAGTCCACATTATGCAGCTTTAAGATCCAGTAGCTTGCAACTTGCTTGGATAGAAATTTTTTTAAACCAGTACAAGTGTCTCCATTAGCAGTAAAGCTTTTCAAGCACTGGTCCCAGACCACTGGTTTGAAGTAACAGATTTTTATTCCTGGTATAAACTCATCTGTACTTTTGGTCAGATACAACTGACTACATAAAGAAAAAAGTAGTTTGGCTCAATCCTTTTTTATAATATAATGTTCATTAGGAAGTTGAAGATAGACTTTTGGGGGGCTTAACACTGAATGGCAAATCAACCCTTCAAGATACAACCCAAGGAACAGTGACATTGCAAATATATTGTAGTTATTCATACCATATTATCCAATGGGCTTTGGCTGTATTTACAGATACTCCCTTTTCAAAAAAACCCCTAAATTCACAGTTACCCAAGAGGGATCGGGATGAAGAGACAGACTTACCCTCAGCAGTTGGCAATTCTGGACTCAGAGCGGACCTATAAAAATCAGCAAATAAATAAAACACAAGTCAGTTGGAAAGAAAATCTAGAAATATAAATCTTACACTCAAATTGTCAGCTGGGACAGTGAATGTCTTATGAATGAGGAAAATCATGGATGCTTTCCAAGGTTCTATAATTTTCATTTATGACAACTTCTAACAAAGCAGAAAGGCAAGCAATTCCAGCCAAATTTAAATCTAATAAAGAAAAATTATTTCAAGTACAACCCATAGCTTAAGATTTTCTGCCAGTTCCTTTAACCCAACATGGAGTTTTGGTTTATTTTAAAAAAAAAAAGATATCTTTATATAAATATACACACACACAAACCATCAATTATTACTGAGAACCAATTACGTAGCTGCTCTTCAAAGTTTTACAACAATTCACTACCTATTGCTAAAACTAGGCATCTACTGTAAATTCATTTTTTTAAAGAAAAGAATCTGTCAGGAGTCAGAAAAACTACATTTCTTATCTTAAAATGAAGACTTGACTATTTTACTTATATGGTGAAACAAAACCCTTTTATAAATGGGTTTGCTAACATTACTGTGAGAAAATTCTCTAAACTCATTCATATTTACCTGGATCAGAACACTACATACAGTCTCATTTGTGCCTACCTATCTGTTTCCTTTCGTTCTGCTGAAGTTATTGGTTGAGTTCTAAATCTCTCAGAAGTTTTTCTACTTTCACCAGGAGAAAAATAGCGCCTTGGCCTTCGTGACCCTCTTTCACGTTCAGTATTGGCAGACAAATCAGTACCTGATGCTGACATCTCAAATCGAGACTCACTTTTAATCACATGACAGAAAGTGCAAAGAGAATAGAAAAGAGAAGTAAAGCACAGATATAAGCATCCCATCAAAACAATCCACTAAAGATCACTCCGCATGCTCCTACAGTAACATGCACAGACGTATAGCAAACATTCCAGCTACCCAACATCATAACTTGCAGTAGCAAGCAGAAGCGTAAGAGTAGATTCAGGCTGACTCAGCCTCCAATACACACTGGTGAGAGCTAAGCTGTGTTTTAACGCAGAACACTACTGATGTTGAGTTTATTTGTCATTTTGCCAAGACCGTGCAAGTGTCACATGAAAATATTTCTGAAACGTCACCTACAGTTCAGTTTTCTTGTGGGCACTGATAGTTTCCAGAAAGGCATTACGGAGTTGGGCAACAGAGACTTTTGTGTCAACCATGCCAATTTCACCATTGGGCACATTTGCTTCGGCACTCTGAAATGCCAGCTCCTTTTTTGTAACAGATTCCTTACTTTTTAAAGCCTCTGGCTCAGGAGAACCAGTATAATCAGACATTGAGCGAGTAAGGACTTTATGCTTCGTTGTACATGCTTCCTGAGCATGACCTTTCGCCTTAGCAGAATGGGATACGGATCCACTTTGTACGTACATAACCGTCTCACTCCTTTCAATGTTCTCACGAGTCTTAACCTGGGGTTCAGGCACCAGGTGCTTAGTGTACTCTAGCTCTTTCTGAAGCTCTGAGGAGTTAGCCCTTGGCTTGCTTATAAGAGATGAGCGAACAGTAGCCTTGTCAAATTCACTTGCTCTAAAATGGTCTTCATTGCTCTTCCCTTGCCCGAGAGCCTCAGATGGCAAAACTGGTTTTCTGCTTTTCAAAAGCTGTTCTGTCCCCAAAGGATATTTGTCAGGCTTTGATCCATAATTCTGAAGCATGTTACTTTTTTCCTTTTCCAATGCAGCGGCTGTTGAGGATTTTGTCATGACGCTGGCATTGTTGAGTGCTAAGAGGCTGCTAATTGAGATATTTTCTGGGTCTTCTGTTGCCATCAGCTTGGCAGTATGAGCAACACCAGCAGGCTGAATATATCCATGTATTGGTTGGCGGACTGAACTGAGTGTCTGGTTGGCAACCCTATCAAAGGAAGAAGTTTCTGACTGAAGAGGCATGTAATCAACTGGCACTGGATGAGATTTTTTCTGTGATACAGTGTCTGTGACAAGTTCAGGGCTTCCATGAGCACTTTCCTCTTTCACCAGTTTCTCTCTAACTTTTACTCTTTAAGAAAGAAAAAGGATTAAAGCTGTGAACAGCAATAACTAGTTTTGAGGAAAACATGAATCAATTGTGGGAACAGGGAGCAACAACACTAATAAAACAAAATAAAAGGATAAACATCCAAGTATTTTAGAGATATATTTAGAATCAAACTCCCCATCTTAAAATCTTGGCATTAACACCATGCTCAAAGACTTTTAAAATTATTTACAAGCACCTAGAACATGTGTGACTTTTTAGAAAGATAACTGAGCAGGAATCAAATTTAGAGCAGGTTCCTATTAATCACAATTACACTCCTTTGTCAAACTTAATACATTTTCATACATTTCAAAATGGAGATTTAGGAACTGCTTTCTAAAAAATACAGTTTTTGAAGGGTGTCTACGTGTGAAATTCTGCTCCTTTTGCTATGTGTACTGTTAAGCTGCCAATATACTGATACTTGCTGAATTTGAAACAAATTAGTCAAACATGTTGGTATCTCCCCACATTTCTTTTTAAAAAGTTATAGGAGAATATGTAGCAAAGACAAGTCAAAATCTCCATGTGAACCTCAGAAGTGGGAGCATTTCAAATGTTGCACACAACTTTATCTACCTTGATAAACAAGACCAAATAAAGTTAAGGAGCCTCTCTAAAAATGAAAAACATGTTGGTAGAAATGAAAGTCTGGTATGGTATCACTCCTTATGAGCCTGCAGAAAAACTTACATTGTATGAACATTTAAGAAAAGTTTCAGCACATTCATGAGAATGTATTGAAATGTATCCCACCTTGGTTTATTTTCTAGCAAATCTGTTCAACTTTTACAATGTACATGCACAACTATGGGCCATGGCCTGCCTTTGGATGCATGCTGCTGGCTCCCACTAACATCAGCAGGAGCTGAGCATAAGCTGAGGACAGCATTTGTCCCACACGTATTCACACAGTTGTAACACATCGCTAGCATAATTTTTAGAGACACAAAAAGTGCACAATCAGTGAAACAGTTCAACAACATTTTAAAACATAAAAAATTAAACTGAAAGCCATTCCCCTAACCTCAACACACAAATGGCAATCAGTAAGGTGTTTTTTTGCCCTAAGGTTGGGAAAAGCTCATGTACAGTACCAAGTTAACTACTGAGTGGTAATTAACAGATATTCCAATTCCCAAGTAAATACAATTCAAGGCTTGCTACCAACAGACTTTTCTTAGTTGCAGAATTTATTTTACAAAAACAAGATAAAAAAATAAACTAAATGCTTTTGAGCACCAGTGTAATCCATTATTTTCCTAACTACCTGAAGCATCACCCTTTCCATCAATTAGTACTTTATATCTCTTATGAGGATTGGTCCACTTTAAAATGACTTATTTTAAAGTAAGTGATTTATTTCACTTTACTTCACAGTGACTTATTTGAAAACATGACTAAGGGTGCTTATTCTCAAAGGTTAAAGAAATGGGGTTTTTTTGTTGTTTTTTTAAATAGAGTATTATGCACCCATCAACTACCCAGAACAGCCACTGGTGAGGTGCTCAGAGTCAGATAATTTGTTTAATCAAGAGCCTGAAATGCAATGAAGAGTCCTCCCCGGAACACATGCTTCCAGTTGTGGACTCTCTTGATGTTCTGTCAAACTGGAGAGTAGTGGCTATTTATAGCTCTGAAGTTGATCATTTTGTCTTCCCAGTGACTTAATTCTTACTCCTCTCCCCTCCCCCCCCTTCCATCCTTAAAAAAATAAAGTAACTTCTTATTTTTAGTCACACCCTGCATTCTGGGTTTAAAACATTTTGTAATACAAAAATCTGTTGGTTTGCAGAGTGCCAGGGGAGAAAACGGTTTAGAACAGGTTGGAGACAAGGTAAGAAATTACAGAAATTAGCCAAAACCAATATAATTGTTGTGAAGAAAACACTAGGGGCATTTCTAGTTCTTCACGAAAACATCAATTAGTTATAAGTGACAAAAAGCAGATGCTCCATAAATAAGTTTCAGAAGCAGTTTATTGAACAGAAGCAGTATTTTCTGATTCACTGCTGTCAAAAGATATAAAAGACAGATGTTAAATGAGGGCAGGGGAAAGGAGGAGGAGAGGGAAGTCAGTAACAATAGGTATAATCCGATTATTAGCCACACAGCTACATTCTAGGATACCTGGAGGGCCAGCTGATAAGTGAAGGTGTGTCCCCTTCTGAATCTTTCTGAAGAAACCATTCAGGTTTTGCTTTCCCTGTACTACTATAGAAAACAGAACTTCAGATAACTTTCTGGTAAGGCATCAACACATGCACAC
>ML675603.1:26618998-26730838 GCA_007922155.1 Mesoclemmys tuberculata
TTCCAGTAACTCCCAACCTACCCCCCTTTCAGTGGGGACAAGGCTGTCTTTTAGGATAAAGTGGGAAGAGCTAAAACATTCTAAATGAAGAAAGAAACATATTCTTGGGCTGATAAATATTTATTCCATTTTGGAGTTGGATGCAAAAAGTGAGTGCCTACTGAAATCTGAAAGCACTGAAGGCTACAAAAGCTCTTCAGAAAACAATTGAGGCACCTACCACTGCCCACTTTCATAGATATATTCAATATTTGCAATGTCCACAAAAATGAGGTCCTATTGCCACAGATTACAACATAGAATACATTGTTAGACAAAGATGAAGTGTATGAACAAAATGCAATGTAAAAGCAATATAGGCCAAATTCTGCTCAGTAACACTGGTGTAAATCTGGAGTAGCTCTTTATACTTTAGTAGAATCACTTTGTATTACACACTATTTAACAGTTCAGTTTGGCAAAAGAATCTTTATTAAACTGAAAAGAATTTAGAGTAAGCCTTCAACTTATTAAATTGTCTTATTCTGCCCTCCTATAAGGGTCAGATGAAAGATCACAGGGAAATTATATATAGGTACTGGAGATAAATCTGCTTATTTATAATGTTCAGTCTGAAAACCCAATCATAATTATGACTTTCTCCAAATCTCCCATTTAAAGCCTACCTCTTGCTGTTAAAATATTTTTTTGTTTTTCATCTTACTAAGATCACCAAAAAGAGTTTCACACCAAAGGGTGGAAAAAGCCTTTCAAAGCATTCCTTGGGGAGTTGACCCGGCAGAGCTCTGAAACAAGAAAACTTCCTCCTAGCTTGTTAGTATGTACTTTGGCATTTATCACAATGGGCATGAAGAATAAGCATTTGTATTCGATCTTGTGTCCTTTGAAAAGAGCAGCTGAATGTATGTAAACCATGTTAAAAATGTGGGATTAATCTGACATTTTACAAACAAAATGCAGACAATAGCAAATATCTTTGTGGGGTTTTTTGCCTTTTCAATGATGGAAAATAGAATAATCAAATCTTCTCAACACAGGAAGTGTTCTGTTCATATTTGTTCTGAAGTAAGCAGTATTTGGTTTTAAATTTTAAGTCAGCTGAAAACAAGTTAGGCTTCTTTTAACACTGAAATTTTAAACTCTGATTGTCAAAGCTTTGCCCCAGGTAAATTGATTTTGAGCCAGACTTTGCAAAATCAAACTTGATGGAGAATACAATGTTGCAACATTAGTAGAACAGACTGCATTGAGACAACAGATCATTTACCATCCTGAAACAGCTGTAAGTATTTCTGAAAAATAGTTCTGAATTCTTTAAAGCCTATTGTGATGAACTGGGAGACATTTGCATACATTTTTCGTGCGCCTTAGTGTCCCTGTTCAATTTTGTATTGCTGCCTGTTTGAACTCAAAGGATTAAGTCAGACCAGAGAAGGGGGGAAACCTACAGGAAACAAAACAATGGTGAAGATACGACAGCCTCACATTTTCAAAGCATCTAAGAGAACAATTACTGGGCGATGCTACTTCCAAGCACAGGAAAGTTACTTGTTTGGCCAAGGCTGAGATTTTCATACAGATCGAGTGCTTAACTGGTTAAAAAGGTTCCCCTGGCAGAAATGGAGGAGGGAAGCTGGCTGACACACAGAAGGAGACAGGCAGAAAGTGCACCAGGAGCAGTCTGTTTCTACCTGCCAGAGACAGAGCTGACTGACCTTGGGGGAACGTATGAAGGTTTAAGTATAAGTAATACCCATGCATGCAGGCCTTTATTATTTTTACCCTCTGCTCTATGTGCTCAGCACCTTTGAGGAATGACTAACTAATGCCTGGTTTTTAAGACTCCATATGTGTCACTGCATACATCCTATCTCAGGCTCCTGAAGGGAAATTCAGACAGATACCAACATGGAGTTGGGCCTGTCTCAATGGGTTGCAGCCCAGAGATCCAGCCAGCAGTCAGAACACGTGGTTCCATCCAGGGTGAGGTGCAGGATGCCTGAGGTGTCACCTAAGGGGTGCACTCAACAGGGAGTGAAGAGGTCCAAGATGCAGTTTGCCCAGTAACTGACACATATGTTCAAGAAAAGCAACTTGCTAGTACAGTAGAGAAAACTATAGGAGGTGATCAACAGACTAAGAGGAGAGATATAAAAAGACTAAATGAAAAGGCTCAAGAAATCTAGACAATTATGGTACATCTACACATCAAACAAACACCCGCAGCTGGCCTGCGTCAGCTGACTCTGGCTCCTGCATCAAAACTGCCATGTAGACATTTGGGTAGGCTGGAGCCCAAGCTCTGGGACCCCATGAGGGGTGCTGGCTGCAGAGCCTAGTCTCCAGCCCAGGCCCAAACATCTACACAGCAATTTTTAGCCCTACAGCCCGAGTCTGCTGACCTGAACCATCGACAGACATGCCGCTGGTCTTCTATTCCAGTGTAGATGTACTCTTAGGGCTGACAAAATACAGTCTAACGCCCACACAAGTATCAAAATAAGAGAATAAGTCCTAAGTTTAAGCAGTTTAGTTTCTGCACAAAACCATATCACATCCATGTGAGCACTGATGTCCAAGGACATCTGTTGTTGAAATTTTGTTTTCTAGGTACTGACCCAGGCTTTATCCAGAACAGGATGGTAACCACCTCAACATGAGCAATGTTTTTTGCTCTGTATTTATAGTGCCTAACACGATGGGTACTCCTGGGGGAAATCTGTGCCACTGTAGACGCACAAAAATAATGTCCACTGCAGAATCTCCCCTGAACAAAACAGATTCTGCTGGAGAGGGGCTGCAATTACACCTTTTGCCCACCAGGGGTTACTGTGGTGCCGGAACAGAGAGCAGCCAGCCACTGATAGGGAGGGAGAATGGCTGAATTCCTCACAGCATCCTGCTCATGGGGCCAGGAAAGGAGGCACGGCATATGGGGGGACAGACTGCGGCAGGGGCACAGAAGCTAGTGGGGTGACTGCATTGAGGCAGGGGCTGAATGGAAGTGGGGTACAGGGACAAATAGGGACAAGGGAAGATGGGAGGCAGAGTGGGGATGCAGGGACACACAGGGATGTGGGGAAGGAGGTGGTGCAGGGTCACATGGGGACAGGAGAAAGAGGGGGCTGCTGCATGGGAGTGCAGGGCCACATAAGGCCTGGTAGAGATGTGCCTGACCGAATGGGGGAGGCTAGGGGTCAGCCAGGATCTGCATGGGGTAGGCTCTCAACAATCCCTCTTTCTTCCCTTCCCCTGCAAAAAACCTGTTCCATACTTCTCCCATCCACACCCAACAACCCTTCAGGCTCTTTCCCAGCAATCACTTCCCTCTCCCTAAGGCCCTCCATCACTCCTGACTCCCCCCCAAGCCTTTGCACTGCTTCTGAGGGGTGTGGAAAATAAGTTTCTATATTGTAGTTTAAAGAAATTATTACTCAAAGTTCTGTATTAATATGCCTAGTACGGAACCTATTTGTCAAATTAATCTTTTTTGTTTGTATGGTTACAGACATATTTGCTGACAGGTATTTTGAAATAAATCATCAAAATAATTGAAACTGGCATTATTATATTGTGTTATTTTGGCAAATAAAATCTCCAGAATTCTGGAGAATTTTAAAAGATTGTGCACAGAGTTTAATTTTTTGGCACAGAATTCCCTCAGGAGTGAATTGGGTCCTAGTCTATAACTGAGGCTCCTAAACTACTGCAACACAGATAGTGTACATATAAAACTAAAAATGGTACTGGAACTGTAGCTTCAAGTTTCCTTCCTGGATGCACAATAGAAGTGCACTAACTTCAGAGACAGCTGGTCTAGTGTTACACCAATTCACTGTCTGGAAATGGAGAAAAGAGACGAGTATGAAAGAATGACAGTATGTAAGGAGTAGGTACCATCAGTTCAAAGTCCTCATTAGGCATAACTAATTAACTTAGTATCGCTTTAAAAACATAGTCATTTGTAATTTTTAGGCCAGCAAAGATCTCTTTACAATAAATGGAAGTGTGCATGCGTGAAAAAAAAGGTCCCCCTTCAGACCAATTATCTCAGAGCATTAGGACAAGAATGGAATGGAAAGGAAGTTGCAACTTTAAACAGAAACAGCTAGGAAACATGGATGCCTGGATCTCTCTTCTCCCCTATTTGATATCAATTTTTAAAATTGGTTTCTAGAACTACATGAACAAACAAAACACTAGGCATCTCAGAGCAAGGAGCAACTAAATATTTTAAAAATTTAAAAAGACTAACTGGGATGAAATCATATTTCACCAGGAAGGCATTTAAATATGATGCTGGACAGAAGCCATAAACAACCCTTTCTCACAGTTAATTTGCTATTTAGGAGCAGAAGTTTTCGACTCTGAAATGGTCTCAAAGATCTGTATGCTCTTTCACCAGGAACATAGCCTGCTCCTTCCCACCACCCCACAATGGTGGGAAAGTCCAAATAACTTGTTCTGGAGCTGGCAAGTGATACCACATGGAAGACAGGGTTATTCTAAAAGTGTCTCCTCATGGCTGTGTGAACTAGGGATGTTTACTGTGGTTTATAACAGAGGAGAACAAGAATCTCAAATTGAAGTGGACAGGTTCTTGGATTTGAAAAGTGGCAGTCTAATCTCTTTGCCTTTCTTAAGGCTAGAATTTGGTCCACTCCTTTAGCTTCAGGGATTTATAAACCAGAGAAGGAAGAGCTCTGAGGGCTCACACTTTAATTGTTCCTATTAGTAACAGGATTAGTCAGGAGTGATTTATCTTTAGATTAACTGAATAAAGCTCAAGATAAAAGTGTGCAGTGCTTGAGTTGAAACCTTCTGTTGGACCAGGCTCCCTAAAACATCTTAGCATAATGGAATAGCCAGTCAAAACTCTGCAGTGCAGTTATATTCTGCAGTTGTTTGCATGGGCAATAATGCAGTTCTAATCTTGTCAACTTTCTTCTGATAGCTCCCTGAGATGAGCATGGTTCCTCTCTGACTTTTGTTTAACTTGAGTGTCCAAAGACAGCTGTGTGCAGATGTCTACATAAAGGAAGCTAGGATAGGACCAGAAGCTGTCTTCAAAATTGATTTTTCAAAGCTCTAAAAATATTAGCAGTACAATCATCAGTCCTGTCCTACATGCCATATTGAAACAGAAAGGAGAAGTAAGCAAATTGCAGCAGTTTACCGAATATGGATAATGGAGAGCTGGCTGTGTCCATCTACTGGCACGAAAAGATAAACCCCAAAAGACACATTCATACTATTGGCCTTTGTCAGGGGGTGTAGGGACGCCTTTCCTTATACTACATGAAAGGTGCATAAATATCATAAAACCAGGAACTTGGGACTCATTTATAGACTTTCAGCAGTTTTACTCCGCTCATCTGAATATAATACTTCATTAAGATATGATATACTAAGTCAAAGTAACTTGATTTTAATAATTTTCTCCCATCAATAATTAAATTTACACAAACCTCACAAACCATCCCACTTATACTTGTTCATTTATGTTATTCTGAAGTAGTCAAGATTACGTAGCACAGCTAAATCTTACCGACAACAGCTTACTGTCTGTTTGTGAAATGGCACACTGTCAAACTACTGTTACAAGATGTCTCCATTTCATCGTGTCTTTACAGCATAGGATACATTCACTTACATCAACCTTAAGGGAGCCAAATTAACAACTAAAAATGCATATTTTAGGGGAAGAAATTGTTAGAAGATGAAGTATTTAAGAGAATTACTAGTGAAACTTTATTTTAAATTTGCTACAATAAAGCATTTGATGTCTCTCATATTTCAAAGTAACATCAATGCTCTTATGCTGCAGCTCTCAAATGAAGACTGGGAAATCTGTTTGGTTCTCCTATCCATCAGATTTCTCAAGTCACAAGAGTACATGAAAATATATCACTGATGTGGGAAGGATAAAGTGAAAAAGTTTACATTTCAAGTGTTTTGGTACCCAACATGTTCAGGGTCTCAAAAGAGAACATTGATATGATCTGTGTGACTACCAACAGAGTCAGAATTTGCCTAAATCCCATGGCCCTAACTTTTTACAATGGTCCGACAATTCTTTTCAACCGACCCAATGTACATTTTAGTTTAAGACTTTCATATGCAGGCTATGGAAACAGGCTACTTCTATTTCATACTGGCAAAATACTCCATAAACAGACAAATTAATAATATAGAAAATTTGCTTTTACTGAAAAAAATACTCAATATGAAATAAATGCATTTAAACTTAAAATATTTTCTAAATCAACAGTAAATGAAAATTTATTTTAAAAAAGCAGCAAATGTGTAGTACTATAAACATCCCCATTCTTAATTTCTCCAGAAATCTCTTTAAAAAGAATCATTTGTTTTAATAAAAAGTAGCTTCTTGTTACAGTAGCTTAAAGCTAAGAAACACTCAGCAAATGCAGACATGGATTTGTAAAACAGTATTGCACTTAAGCATAGTAACCCAGTTTTACAAGATATGACAATGAATAGCCATCAAAAGCCAGAACTCAAAAGCCAGAACTCAGCTCAAGGCACACAAAACATTAATGCCAGTGGAGAATTTCGTCATTCAGGTACAGCATCTTTAAGTCTTGTCTGTAATAGAGAGATATTTATAAAGGTCAAAGGATACCAATATAAGAAAGGCATGCTTACCCTTGTCTGGTGTCACCGTACAAGAACTGGTCATTGTGTGAGTGACTTGGTGAAACTGGCTGTTTTGGTGAGGAAAGGGATACCCTGCAAGTTTGCTTTGGTGATACTGGCGCTTCCTTAAAGGACGATTCTTGCCCGGAATATGAAAAAGATGCAGAACCATCCACTTCCAATGACAAGTTCTGGGCCTGTCCAGTAGCACTAACATTCTGTGCTTTTTTATTCTCCAAGTCTGAATGCTCCTCTCTATCTGGAATGCGATCTTTTTCGTGGCAGTAATCCTTTGATTCGGAAGCAGTATTCCATGACTCCTTAGTCTCAGACCTGGAGGAGTACAGGGAACTGTACTCCTTGCTTTCATCCTCCTGCTTACCGCTTTTTACTTCCTTTTTTTCGGCAGTGTCAGGATCTTTTCGTGCCCTAGTGTATCTGGAGAAATATTCAGAATCTACCTCAGATTCTAAAGGCAATCCATATTTTTCCGCTAGCTGGCGTCTCCTCTCTGCCTTGTACCTAGCTATTCTTTCTGCTTTTGACTCAAGTCTCTGGCTATCCATGTCTCCTGTGCTAGATGTAGGCTCTGTATTTGCTCCTGCAAGCTCTGCTCGATACCTGGATGATCTAGGTTGTTTTTCTACAGAAGAATCTGAAGTTTCCTCCTCTTCATTTGATCTTCCTATAAAAAGCGTGTATGTAGAAGAATAAAGAGGGATTTAGTGACTTGTCCTGAATTCATACTTTATTAAAAATATTATTCAAAACTGCATGGAGTATCATACCTGCCACTCAGTAAGCAGGCTTCAAAACATATGTAGTGTTACTTACACTTTTTAGTTGTTATAGGTTTTTGCAAGTCAAAATGAACTATCAAAACTGTTTATGGATACTCCCATGAACTAGTCCAAAATAACCCTCTCCTTGTTGCACCAACGTCCCCAAAAAACAAACAAATGAACACGGAACATGCAGTAAGTGCTTCTGAATACTGAGTATGTGTTTAACCTTGAAAGGAAGTTAAGATTCTTATAACAACTGACAGGTTTTAAAAATACAACCAATGTCTCTTTCCAAAATGGCAGGAGGACAGATTCTATACCAAAATAAATCAATGCCAGGCAGCAAACTGAAAAGCAATTTAAAAGTATCTTGTGACAGCTGTCTCTCTCTGAAAGTAAACCATTAAGGATGAGAACTGGGTATCTGCCACTGCAAGCCCGTAACATAGCAAGCACGAGGTACTTCAGCAGTGTCAGTTTGGCTGATATATATGTGAACACAATTCTTACCAAAGTGGGGACTATATGAGTCTGTTGCACGCATATATCTTGGTGTATCCTCTTCTAGTAAACGATGGGTAACTAATCCTGGACAATTCTGTAGGAGGATGGGCTGCGTATCATTTTCAATTCCCTCTAAACGTCTGGCAATCCTCTCTTTCCTACAAAAGATGGAAGAAAATGTATAAGTGTTATCTAAGGATTTGGAGACAGAACTATTTCGTGATCTCCTCTAGAAACTAGTACTAAATTATTTGTGTTTTACAGCAATTAGAAAAAAGGCTGTTTTACCTTTTCATTTCCAAAATATTTTGCTTGTTTGGTTCAAAAAGTTTTCTCAATTCTGAAACTAAAAAGAAAAGAAAAGATGATGCAGTATGCTATTTAGAAATTGGGAATTCTCAGGCATCACAGCAGGATCTCTATAAGCTTTTGTTTTAAGCAGCAGAGCAAGAAGGGATGGCCTAGAAAAGTAGGTTTTCAAATAAAACCAGTCACCTGTGGGTAAACACTTCCTATTTGGGTTCCTCGCTTACTAGCCTCCTTAAAAAGCATTTTGTACTTACTTCAGTAAGTACCAGGGAGTCCTCTAAAGATTTATTTACACTAGGTTAAAACAAGTATTTTAAAGAATATATTAAAATACAATTTGCCCTCTCTAGAGTTTTAAAACATGTAAACACATTAGTTGGTTGAGGTGAATCCTGGTGGGGAGCTTAGGTGACATCACAACCAGCTAATATGTTCATACAGGTTGTTCTGTCTACACTAGTATTTTTATTATTGGCTAAATGTGTTGGCTAATAGGTTTAAGAAACCCCACCAAAACAGGCCCTTTAACCCTAGTCTTGACATGCCCTCAGAGTCCGGATGATTTGTGGCCAAAGGCCACATAGTACTTTTCATCAACTTTTTCCGGAGTTATCCCCTGTACTCTGGTTATTTTTCTATTTTGTTAATTACATTCTGCTTAGATAATTTCCCCCCTGTAGTTTTAACTGTATAAATATTTACTTCTTATCCTAAATTGTTTAATAGTGTTACCTGCTGTTAGACAACTATCACATTTCATCTTCTGTCATTTCACTAGCATTTCTGTGATGGGTGAAGTAATCCCTACATATACAGTTTCAGCTGACATTTGTAAACCCCTTTGAATAAAAAAGGGTGCTATACAAATAAAAGTGTGACAATTTCTTTTCACCAGCCAAAGAAACTCCATATAGGCTGCAGAGGTTGGGCAGTGAGAAACTAGAAGACTGATTTTCTTTGCAATAGTGTATGACTAAAAGCTGAATCATTATGCGGACCTCTGACTGGGTTTTAATACTATTCTCTATTGTTTTTAGAGTGGCTTGAGTTTGCCTCTTCTATTTAAAAGACTTCTTTGCTGCTTCTTTATGTGAAGTTTAGGTTTTGTTTTACCGCAAAACAGGTAATTTAATTCTTTTCACGTGACTTCAGTTCAAGTACTGCAACTGTACCCACAAAAATACAGACTGATATATTTTAGAAATGAGGTCTGGTTAGTAACACAGCAGTTTCAACCCAGAGCTTGCCCATAACAAGTATGATTGATCAACAAATCAGCATAAAAATAAACAAACAAACATTCAGCTTCTGAAAGGACAAGATTAACTATATTTTAAAATATTTGCTTCCAGGTTAAAGGTTTGCATTCATCCAAGAGCACAAGTTTATTGCAGCATTAAGTCTCTGGTTTTAAAAGGAGGTTTTAAAACATACCACTCTAGTATTTAGTAATATGACACACACTTGGACTCAACTTCCAATGCAAAATATGGGTAATGGACATATCTACCTGCATACCTGAAATACCTCTGGAAGTGAAAGACAAGTGTATTAAACCATTACATTATCTTTTGTCCCTTTATTCTTGGTTCTGATCTAATTTAGACAGAGATTGAAAGTTAAAATGGGCCAAAATGAGACTTGCTATATTTGGTCTTGAACCAGTGCAAAGAATCTGACATCTTGTCTTGTGAATTGCTAGAACAGGAAGAGAATGTTCTACACTGCTGCAAAGATGAGCCCACCAGATATCTAGAGTTAGTCCTTGTAGCATTGGATGGTCATAAGATAAGTGCGTATTATAACACCTGCTATCATATTGCACTGTAGTACTTCTTCCCCACTTCCTTCCTTCCCACTGGATTTTCTCAACCAGTCTTCTGTCAACCATTAGTGCTGGAAACCAAATGCCCTTCCACCCCTTGTAAATTTGGAAATGTAGCTCTCAAGGGGAACAAGATATAAATTTCTGACCCATCAGTAGCTGCTAAAATGGTGTGTTGAAGACTGTTGCACGGGAACTTCCAGAACATGGTCCAAGCACTTGTCCTTTAGTGTTCAGAAAATGTTACCTCAACTTTATAGAAGTTAAAGATTCATCTTGAAATACAGCTAAACATAAAACAATGTGTTGAAGCTGCGAGTCTTTTGTGCTTTTCATGGTTTATGCTAATATTCTTTTTGTTTTTTGTTTTTAAATAGAAATCTCTCATGTCATAACAATATAACAGACTGTCAAACGATAAGTTGGAATTCATGATAGTATCACAGAGAGAAGTTGTACGATGGAACTGCAATTCAGGGAAACAAGAATCTTCAAATTAAAAAGAAGATCACTGGAAAATGAAAGAGTCAGTTGCTGGATTCCCATTCCCCCATTAAAAAAAAAATGCTCATGGTTTGCCACAGCATGCATTCTCTTCCAGAGGAAAAAACAATTTGATCAGGTGGATTTCCCTAGATATCACCAATATTACCCACCCTGATCAAACTCAATGTGAAGATTGTATAGTTTAAATATTGTCCCAGCATACTCTAATCAGATCAGATCGAAGCACATATGCAGGGAGCAGTTCAGAGAACTTGTACTATCACTACCAAGAAGGCACCTGTTTGAAGGACAGATATCTCAACTCTCAGTGCTCTTAATAGAACTTCTCTCAAGCACCAAAATTCACTTTAAAATTAAACTAAAATGGATGGAATGTAACGCATATAGAACACTATTAAATTACAAATATTTTAACTTTAAAGACATCATTGTCACCTAAATCCTGTCTGCTTTAATCTCTTGATATCACTGGTCAGGACGATATGATAACAACTAGTGTAAAAATGTTACAGCAATATTAGTTCGGGATTCAATCCCATCAACTTTTATATATATATATATATATATATATATATATATATATATATTATATATATATAAATCACAGTGTATGGAGTCTCACAGTGTATGGTGTCAATCATAAAGTCTTAGATTGGTTGCAGGATTTCTGTACAAAGGCATGAGTAAGACCAACACAGTGTGCACTATCACCATATTCTTTTGTTTAAATCTTGGGCTTTGGAACAGTCTCATGACCAGCCATGTGCAGTTTGCGAAAAATAATATTTTAGTTTATTTTGAGGGGGCAAGGAGGCTTAGGGGAATGACATGTTGAACTTTTAAATGCACTGCAGAATGGCTTTGTATAGTAGGCAATGAGGGTTGCAATATAAGTGGCATGTATTAATTTTTCTTTTCTGTGGCTGTAAAGAAATGGATAGTGTTTATTGAACCTCATGATCCTGTGTTTAAATACAATATGCAAAAATCAGCTTTTTAAAAAAATACTGTTTTGCAGTTGCACCTAAAAGCTCCAGTCTTGGATCAGGGCTCCACTGTTCTAGTACAAAACACAGACAGACCACTGCCCCAGCAAGCTTACAATTGAAGTAGAAAACAAGAGACAACAGGTGGATGCAGACAGAGATAGCAAATGGAAACAATGACACAACAATGATCAGCATGATAGACAGTGGTCTCAACATACCAGCTGACTATCAGTTGTCAAGTTTTTTGTAGGCATCACAACTTAAGCTGTATTGGCTATGCAAGAATGAACCCTAACAGAAATTGACTTCATTTGTCTTAGATCACAGCAAGGTAAACACAAGGTGACATCAGCTGGATAATGAGTGTGGAAGTTTTATGGGCAGTCTTCTCTCAAAGTTGCCATGGATAAAAATTGATTATTTTAAAAAAGATGATTTAATTGAAATAAAATCCTTTTAAAAAAAAAAAAAAAAAAGGTCTTAAAATAAATCTATTTAAAATTAAATTTGAAATTATGACAACATACGTTAAGCCCTACATTTACTAAACCCATTAAAATAATTTTAAAATATTAAACACCATGTTTGCTGCCAAGTCTTAAAGAAAGTCAATCCCCTGAATGGGAGGAAGTCACTGGGCTAAGGACCTGGAGCCAGAGTTTGCTGACGTGCTCAACTTGCTTTGACAGCAGTAGGCTCTTTTGCAGGTGCGGAGCCCCCCCGTCAGTTTATTCACTTAGTTCAGTTCAACGACTAGTTCATTCAACGTGTAGAAAACGATGGGAGTTGAAAAAGCAGAAACGCTTTTTTAAACTGCAAATCAGTGTGTTTTAATTGTTACCAACCCTTGAAAAGAGCCAACCTCTCTTCAGGAAAATAACTAAGCACCACCAATGCAAAGACGATTAGAACTGACCATTTAAATCAAGGTTTCCTACTTGCTGATTTAAGTCATGGTTAAAAATCAGTGATTTAAATCAATCCACACTGCTGAGGTCTAAAATTTTACACTCCCTACTCACATCCACTTTGTTTAAAGAATTCACTTAGCATATGTTGCTCTGATGGCCTAATGAGGGTAATGTGTGCCTAAATACCACATGGGACTACAGGTCAGATCCCCAGTGACCTGCAAGGCCCCGTTGGTTTTAAACAGCGACTGACAACTGAACTAAATGTATAGTTCTGCAGGTACAGATGAAGCTACCTTACGTACAATTTGTAATTGGTTGCTGCAATACAGGATCTTTAAAGATCAAGGGTGGTGGAGTAGAGTGAAATTAAAAGTGAGGGAGAAAGAGCCTGGTGCATCAATTGAAACTACTCATTTAGGTCTTGTCTAAACTAGAGTTTTGTTGACAAAAGCCAACTTTTGTTGCCAAAAACAGTGGAGGTGCACACACTCCAATCCTCCTTCTCTGACAAAATTCTTCTGCTTAGCTGACAAAGTAAAACCACCTCGATGAGCAACGTTGAGCTTTTTGTGGCAAAGTTAGATTGACGAAGTGTTAGTACAGACACTGCGCTTAGTTATGTCGCTGTAAATGGTCTCCAGGAGGTGTCCCACAATGGCCATCCTGATCACTCTGGTCAGCAGTTCAAACTCCGCTGAACTGCAGCCAGGTACACAGGCATTAGCTTCTCCCCCTTTAAAGGCCTGGGAAATTTTGAAATTCCACTTCTTGTTTGCTCATTATGGAGAATTCACATTGCACCTTCCCAGCTGACCATGGCACCTCCATGTAGCAAATACTCTCCAGCTTGGAGCACCCTTGAAGTTTCAGATCTTCTAGCTCTTTGGGGAGAGGAGGCTGTGCAGTTTCGGCTGCTTTCCTGATGTCAGATCTTCACTACCTACGGTCAGATTTTTTGTGGCATGTTGGATAAAAGCTATGAATGGGACATGCATCAGTGCCGTGCGAAGATAAAGGAGCTGAGGCAAGCTTACCAAAAGGCAAGGGAGTCAAGCCATCACTCTGGTGCTGCGCTGAAGACCTAAGGCTTTTATAAGAAGCTGGACGCCATCCTCGGTGGTGATGCCTCCTCCATCATCAAGAACCCTGTGGGTACTTCAGCAGGGAATGGGCTAGAGACAGTGAAATCAGGATGAAGTGATCGATGAGGAGGTTGAGTTGGAAGATGAGATGGGGCAGGCAACAGGGTTGTCCAGTACCATGACAGTCCAGGACCTCTTCTCGATCCAGGAGAATGAATCTGGCATTCAGAGAATGACTCTGGCATTCATGATGCAGGAGAGAGAAGCCCGGGTAAGTAACCTTTTTGAGTTGATGCTGCTTGGTTATATGAGGTAGAGCTAACCTTTCCTTTGTTATGTGCTAGAAATGCAAATGTTGTGTTTGCATGTGCTTCACCATTCCCCTATGTAGCTATACAGTGGGGCGGAACAGTGTGTTAATGCACCCTGAGATTTCACAGGAATCCTCCAGAGATCTCTAGGAAACTTTCCTGGAAGTACTGTCCAATCCTCTGCCAGAGCTGCTTTGTTCCTTTGCTCGTTGTAGGAAACTTTCTTGGTAATCGGCAATACCTTGTACAGGGACCAAAGCGACACACAGATGAGCAGCATAGGGAGCTGGTGCAAAGCCACTTGCATGCAGGAGATGCACCCCTGCATCCTTGCTTGCCCTCGAGTGAGATATTGGCTTGAATGACCCCTGCCTGTGGAAAACGGCAGCAGAATTTACAATTTTTGTCCCTAGTCACTTGCTGTTATCCCCTTAGAAATCCACCAAGACCCTTTAGCCCATCTTGAGCGCACTCTCCCCTCCTCCAGAGGGGAACTCACCATTTTTAAGGCATTTGCTGCGCAGTATGCTTCCCAAGGAATAGTGAGAAAGAGGTGTAGTTTATGGTAATACTTCAATGCTCTGCGTATACTATCAATCATGCTTTTGTTTCTTGTGCTTCTGCAGACGTCATCTTCAGGGCAAACCCTTACCCACTGGCGAAGTGCCTCCGCTAGAGAAGGAAGTGACTGAGGAGGAGCAACAAGGATACATTTCAAGAGCTGCACCAATCTTCACACGTCAGAAGACAAGACACAGGGCATGCAGAGAAACTGTAAATGAAAATAATAAAATGGAGAGGAGAGAGAGAGCAACAGCAAATTTTAGTGGGCCAGGAGCAGATGACAGAAGTAATGGGGGAGCAAACGAAGATGTTGAAGTCCCTATTTGTGCTTCAGGCAGAAAGTGTGCGCTCACCCCCCACAGCCCATACAGAACTGCTTTTCACACCCTTCCCAAAATTCCTCCCACACATTCCTTGCATCTTCCAGGCCTGTCACAGTATCCCTGTTCACTCCACCCCTTCAGACAGGTTCCAAAATGATAGCTGGAGTTACACACAGCTATGAGAGCCTCCTTCAAGAGATTAGTCTTCACTGTTACCGCTCTTTCCACCAAGCATTTTCTGTGTCTTGTTCATTGGTATTCAATAAAAACATACTTTCTGAAAGATAATTAATCTTCATTTGTCTCCTATGCATGGTGGCTGCTGATGGAGTTAATACACCGGAGTAATAGGAAAATTCCTGACCACGATTTGTAGTCTGCAAATCAATCATCAAAATTTTCATGCAAGGCGGCAAGTTTACAAAGCATGGCAAAAGACATTACAGGTGCTCATTGTCAAAATGGTTCCTCAAAGCCTCCCTGGTTCAAACAGCCCCCTGGTTGTGCCCCTCTAATAGCCCTGGAGTCTGGATGCCTCCACTCGCCACCCTGTGGGAAAAACTTTTCACCCTTAGCCTCACAAATATTAGGCAGTGTACAGCAAGCTGCTATGACCATGAGAACATTCTCTTCATTTAGATCTAACCTGCCATAAAGTCAGCGTCAATGAGCTTTTAATCTGTCAAACACACATTCATCTGTCAGTCTGCACTTGTTCAGCCTATTGTTGAAGTACTCCTTGCTACTGTCCAGGTTTCCTGTGTAAGGCTTCATAAGCAATGGGAGTAAAGCATACCTTGAGTCTCCCAGGTTCACTATGGGCATTTCAACAGCGCCCGTTGGAATCTTCTGGTCTGGAAAGAAAGTTCCTGCTTGCAGCTTTCTGTCCAGGCCAGTGCTCCTGAAGATGCGTGTGTCATGCACCTTCCTTGACCACCCTACGTTGATGTTAGTGAAACGACCACGGTGATCCACAAGACCTACAAAACCATAGAGAAATACTCCTTTCTATTACTGTTCTCCATCGCAAGATGGTTCAGGGCCAAAATTGGTTTGTGTGGGCCATCTATCACCCCACTGCAGTTAGGGAATCCCATTGCCATAAAGCCATCCACTATTTCACGCACCTTTCCAAGCGTCACAGTCCTTCATGGTAGAATGCAAACTTACATTACCGCAGCCCCAACATTTCCATACTGATTTGTGTAGCGGTTTGGAGTTGCCAGCTTCCACACAGCTATTGCTACGCGCTTCTCCACCGGGACGGCAGATCTTATTCGAGTGTCCTGGTGCTGCAGTTCCAGGAAGATGACTTTCTGTATTCGAAAGTTCTGCAGCCGCAGCTTGTCACCCCAGACCTGCACAATGATGTGATCCCACCACTCAGTGCCTGTTTCCTGGGCCCAATAGCAGTGGTCCACTGTGTGCAGCTGCTCTCTGAATGTCAAAAGTAACCTGGCATTGTTTCTTTCCATAGCGCACAGCAGGTCAGGCACCTCAAATTCCTTTTCAGATTCGGAGCTCATGATATACTGCACGGTTGGCCACAATGTGTTCATAACAGTGAGCACAACAATAGAAAACAGAGCAGGATCCAGCCTTTCAGGCAAAGATGGCAGGCACACAGTACTCAGGGACTGCTGAAAAATGGCACGAAATGCAGCTGGAAGCCCATGGAATGATGAGACAGGAGAAAACTGCATCATGGGGTGTTGACCCCGCAACCATGATGCATTGTGATCCATTCCGTCTTCTCACAACTCCTGCCTACAGAAGGCGGCAAGTAGCACAGTAGGATAGCTACCCACAGTGCACTGCTCTCACTGCCAATGCTAGAATACCAATTGTGGACATGCTCCACCGACAGAAGGAGTGTTGTCTGAACATGCATAAGCGACACAATTATAGCGGTTTATGATTTTCGGCATAACTTGTGTCAACAAAACCGTAGTGTAGACAAAGCCTTAGTTAATCAGGACTGAAGAAATTAAATTCTGCTAGCTAATATTTTGCTTAAATAAATCATTTCACCTCAGACATCAGCTATCTTAAAGGCTAATGCTGCAGAGTTCTGCTTCTTCAGATTTATTTATGCCTTTTCCACTTTATTTATGGTTATACATACACACGTTGGGCAACATTTAAAAAATACTGCACTGCTTCAGGCTGCTCAGAAGACTTCTTTGACCTTATAATCTCTTCTCCCCAGGCCACAATTTCACGTGCAATTAAAAGGAGCAATGAAATGATTATACAAAGACTCCCTGGAGAATTCTTCTGCTATGTAATGAGTAGGGAGCACTGTGGTTTAGGATCTGACCATTTGTTTTTCCCCCAATTACAGATAGCTTTACCAACGGACAACACCAGGCAGCAGTTATAGTTTGGTTCATTTTACAAAATATTGAAAAGACAACTTCACAAAATAAAGAAAGTCTTTTTTTTTTTTAAAGCCTAACTTTAGCAATTCAACTACACTATAAATTACATGCATACTCTAGGCTGTAATTCTAAGTAGAGCATCAGACACAAAGCATTCTCCAACACCTTCCCAAACAAGATGGAGACAAAAATAGCATGGACCTACTCTATACTGCTTTGCATTTTCCCCCCCCACTTTATGTTCCAAAAGACAATTTCATGCACATAGGTCAACATTTGAATAGCACTTCCCCCAAAAGACTTCAGATTACACACGCACTCTCACTTTCTATTTGGGAAATGTTTTCTATATGTATTTTAAAACAGGCAGTAGTCTGCTACTGCTGAGTCGTCTTATTTGCTGGATAAAATGTTGAATCTCAGACATTTTTCTCCTAGCCAAGCTTACCTAATTGGGATTCACTCTTTACTATGGTCTGCAATTCTATCTGTGCTGATGCCAGCGCCCTGTCTGTTCACTAATTCGTTGCTTTGTGACCATAGAAAATTATACCTTCTCACATAAATGCACATGGCAGGTTTGGGGCATAATATTACTTTTAACCAAGCAAGCTAGCCCCGGTGGTGGTAAACTTATCCCTGCTTGATTCTAAAGTGTTCAACGCTTAGAGAAGGACTTGGGGGGGGTTGGGGGGGAATATTAGTAAATTGTAAAATGTTTAATTTACATTTTAACGTTCTTTCTTGGTTTTGGCATGAAGTACATAACCAGTTACTGGTGGTCATGTTGTAGCTAAATGGGACAGCTATTATGCTCTCAGCAACAACTCAAGCTTTTGACTTTAGAACATATTTTAGAATGTTGGTCAAGACAAGGAATAGGTTATCCTCTACTGAAGAATCTCAGAATTTATCTTTGTTTTAATAGCTATAGATCTTCTAAGCAGGATTTACATTATGATACCGAAGTGGCCATTTCAGTAGATGCAGTACCCATCTTCCAATTTAACCGCAGGTCATTCAAGGACAAAAAAAAATGACATGTCAATTTTTATTTTTAAAAAATTTCTTATTCGATACTTTTCTAAATTACTGAAAAATTCAGGAAGGAACAAGCTTCCTGTGAAGGTAACAGCACCTTTATGTTTTGACTGTAAATCTCTTAAATATGAGAGGATCCAATCATGTAAGATTTAAAGTCACAAACATTTTTACAGGCACACAGACTTGTTCTGACATACTGGTAGATCAAAATTTCATCTACCAGAGCACCACTCCTCATTCACAGTTAACATCAACCACAATATAATCCTAAAAATCACAGATTAAACCTCTTTGTTTTGAGAAAAATCCAATAAACTAATAAATGTTTTCAGTTTTAGGGTGGGGTTTACAGGCCAAATTATACCAGCCATAACTTCAGATTATGCCATCAGGGACATGTGCTGGCCCATTTATGGATAATGGGGTTGCACAGGTGTCACAGAGCCAAATTCCTACTGAAGAGCCTTTAATTACAGGTAGCAGTAAAAGATTCCAGGCTTGATGCTGAAAGGCTCACATGGAATTTGCTGAGCCGGCTGTCAGAAAAAAAAATCCCCATCTTTTCATTTGAAAATTGAACAAATCTGATGCTTAAAATCAGTTCCAGGGGGGTAGCCGTTAGTCTGTATACAGGAAAGACAATGAGAGCCCTGTAGCACTTTAAAAACTAACAAATTTAATTTTTGCAGGCATGAGCTTTCGGGGCTGTAACCCGCTTCAGCGGATGCCTGATGAAAAAATCAGTGATATCTAGAGCTAGACTGTCAGAAAAAAATGCTTAGCACTAAGAAGTTCCTTTGTAAATTAAAAAGAGCTGCTGGTAGGTGAGCCCTAGTGAAAATCAGATGCATAGCGAGAATGGATTGCCACTGTCATTAAATTGCTTTTTCGGATAAAATGGCATTTTACCTATACATTTCTGATCAGAAAAGTTTCTTGGGCTGGAAGGCTCAACCAGTGTAAGTACAAGGCAGTTGCTAGCAAAGTGCTTTTAGTGAAGACCCTTTGACTTCAAACTTGTTTTCCTCCTTGGTCAGCCAGAGCTCAATGCGTTAAACTTCCAAGAATATTGCTAAGCCCATTTTTAATCTTTGGAGAGTGAAAAGGTACAGTGTATTGAGAAACTGAGGTCCTGTCTACACTTACCTTCGGGATTCGGCAGCAGTCGACGGGAGACATGCAAGTGACGCAAATCTCCTCTACGCACCATCCACAGTGCGCTGCGTCGAAGGGAACAGCGTTCCTTTCAATGCAGCGCTACGCCACTTACTGGGGTGGTTTTCCTGCGTTGCTTGTTGGATCGACTGAGCGGGTCTACGCAGATTTAAATCAGCCATTTATTTGACAATGACATGCTGAGAAACAGTGTTTCATTCTAAAACGTATTGTCACAAGCTTAATACAAAGAGCAACACAGGCATCATGATGATGCAACAAACAAGTCTACCACAGTATCTTGTTGGACAGTGGCAAATGAGAAAGAGGAATGAACGCTGCATGCCAACATCCTGAGTCCTGCAATATTATTCATTGGAGTGGGGATGAATTCCTGATTTCCTGCTACATGTTATTCTCAAGTCAATAGTTAATTTGATAAATTGACCTCTTTTCTGTTCAAGGGCTTTTTTTGTGAGCAAACAGACATTTCCATTTATCTGGATCTTTCCCTAGATTCCCCCCCACCCCACCTCACATGTTAGGGTCACAAGTCATGTGGCATTTTTAAGATCCCTAATTGATTAAGTAATTTATGCTCAGGATTGAAGAAGCTAGTGGTATTTTAAATCTCTTAGGGAGAATGGCTAAAAGAGCAGGAAATTTAACCATTTCCTTACTAGAAAGCACCGGCATTGCTAAAGGCAACATTACTAAGATATTTAGGCTTAGATGACTTTTACCAGCTAGTTGCAAAATTTAGGCTTACTTTTTTTCTCATCACAGTCAAATAATTGCTTGGGTGGTTCTAGGCAAGAAGGTTGCCATCAGATACTTAACTGGATTGTTTAACTGCATGAGATAAGGGTTTTAGGAATACAATCTCATTCCTGCCTACACCCACAGGATCTCATCTGCAATAAAAGGTATACTATGGCCTGTGCAGATATTCTAGTACATAAGCTTAACATTCACTGAGCTTTCATATAAGTAAACTCAGTGACTCATATTTGCTGAAGGTGAACGGAAAACGGCTGCAAACACAATCAAAGAAAGTTCTTTCGTAAATTTAAGCAACTTCTTTTTCTGTACTGAGTATTCATCCAGCTCTACCAATATAGTTTTGAATTTCAGCTTCTGTCTGACCTTTTTGAAGTTAGGTAAACAAAACTGAACTCCACAGGCAATGATTTAACAATGACATAAAAGAGCATCTAATTTCTGTATTATTCACCTCCCTTATTAATACCATCTCCACAGGGAAATGAAAACTAATTTACAAGTCCTGTGTACCTATTATTAGTTTCAACTGTGCCTTGCACTTGTCTATATTAATTTTTGTTACTCAGTGTGCATATATACACCTATTTTCTTTACCTACCTTTTGGAAGCACTGCTAAAAGATTAGCATCAATGTCCTTTGTGCTATTAGCAAATTCTTCTTTATCTTCAAATGAAAATTCTTTCTGAAAACTGAAAACAATATCTGGTTTACACAAGTGTGGACAATTCAGCTAAAAATCATATTAAGCCAAGATATACAGAGATTGACTTCATGATACCCCAACATACAGACACAAAGGACAGTATTTGCTATGATTTCAGGAGACACACAAACAAGGCCAAACTCCCATTAATGGGACAATTAATGAAAAGTAGTACAGTAAACAGATGCTCTTTAGCTGAGGCTAAACGTAATATGAGAAATACACCTATAAAAAAGTAAAGAAACTGAAACCAAAGCCAGGTTTAACAGAATTTGGAAGAGTCATTTATAACAGACAGTAGTCCATTCTTCATTAAATTATTATTTATATCTGAAATAATCTTGGTGAAATCATTCTTCATAAATAACATTAAAGCTAACATTTCACACAATGTTGCAGATTATATTTATCTTTTCAGTATTGTATTACACTTTCCAGACAGAACACCTTCTGTACAATTAATGTGACATTTATGGTACACACACATGCATACATCTTTAGACCTAACATAGCTTTTAGAACAGCAGGCCATGTTTTCTTGAAGGAAAAGAAAAAGGCTTGATTGTTCACTTATGTGAGAAATAAGCGTTTCTTGAAATGAGTGAATTATTTGAGATTTTTATATAAAACACAGGTGTTATACCTGTCTAAGGCATCTCCAGCTGGCATTGAAACCTCTTATGTTTAGTTAGGAACCATCTATTGAGAGACTGAGGGTACGTCTACACTAGAAGAACAGCTGTAACATAGGCACTTACTACAGTGATGGAAGGGGTTCTTCCATACTGTACTAACTCAACCTCCCTGAGAAATGGTAGCTGGGTCGACATTGCATATGGCCAAGACACAAAAGACTCAGAGAAGAAAGTCAGGATAAAATGCCAGGGTTGGACTGGGACTGGCCATCGTTGGGCCAAGGAAGTGGCCACTGGATGTGAGTGCGAGAGGCGAAGTCTCCCACAATGCCACAATTAGGCACAAGAGGATACCCTACAGGTGAGGATGAGAACTCACCTTTTGGGGGTTTTGTGTGTTGTAATAAAGCAATTTACGAACTCTAAATATAAAAGCGAAGCAGACTGAGTATACTCCAACTGTAAATTCAGGTCTACCCTAAATCATGTATAAGGAAACTTACATAATTCTGAAACCTTTGAACAAGTCTGTTTAGGAACATACAGTTCATGCAATCCACAGTAAATAATTACCTAGGTTCTTAAGATTACCAAGGATGCGCAATGGCGTTACTATGATTAAACACTGACAGATTACATAGTCCATTTACAGTTGGCTGTGTTCTAGAAAATTCTTCTATAATATTACTTTATAAACACTAGTATATATAATGGTCATCAGTTGCCTCCTATCCTGACCATCATAGGTAGATGATATAATTACACTTAATTCTATTATGCACCGCAGTATAATGAAAAAATATTTTCAATGAGTAATATATGAAATACATAGTTATTGCTAATTTGCTTGTTTTGTTTGGAATTCTAAAAAAGCTCTCTCGAGTCAATATGTGCTTGTAAATAGCACTGTCAAAGTATGTGATTCAAGTGATCATTGAATCACTTTACAGAAATTGAGGAAAGGACTAAGCTCTGAAAATGCTTATTAAAATGAACTATGCAAATAAGCATTCATCATATTACCTCATCATAAAATAAATGTGTCTATAATAAACAATGTCTAACTGGCAGTGGAAGTTGCTAGAAATTACTATATATGACCGTTGGACGAATTGTGTTAACTTCTTAAAAAAAAAACCAATAGCAAGCTGAATGCTCAGATTCCTGTTAACTTGTTGATAACAGAAACCTGCACCTCAACATGTGGTAAAACCATTTTTCAATGGCTCCAAAAACATACAGCAGCCATGAACAAATGGGATATGTCTGGCTTTCATTTTAGGCTGCCAGAGGCTCAGAAAAGTTCACTGCATATTTCCATGTATCTTGTGTTGCCAACTCTCCTGATTTTATTGAGTCTCTCCTGATGTGTCGGTTTTTTAAGCCACAGATCTCACAGCCTCACAATTTCAGGGAAAACCCTTGGTTCTGGCTTGAGATGGATGCATGAGGCTGAGATTCACCTTCAGATTCTGAGTCCCTTGACCCCTCACCAGTCTGCGGCACCACAGATTGTTTCACTGAGGAGCAGAATGAACAAAGACCCGGTGCCATGGGGAACTCCCATGGGTTCCAATAAGGCCAATGAGCGGGCCATCGACCCTGGGGCCAGGCAGATGTTCAAGGCAATCTCCTCTGTGATCCCTGTGGCTGCGTCAGTGCTGGCTTGGCTCAGAGCTACGCTCTATCCCAGATGCTGGGGAATGGGAGTCTGATCCTGAAGACCAAGACATTGCTGCTGGATCCTCCAAATGACCCGTCCCCAGTGCCAGGGACCAATTGAGCAGGGAAGGAGACTGGTGCCTGGAATTCACCAGTCGGTGCCGATTCAAAGAGTGCCCTTCTGGAGACCAGTGTGGAGATCAGGATCGACACTGGAAATCTGCCGACGAGTACTGAGATGATGGTGACCGGTACCGGGGGGAGGAGGTTAGATGAATGGCGGTGGCAGGAATATTATCTGTGCCTGTCTGACCTTGGTTCTGACGATGGGGATCTTGATCGGGACCTCGAACAGCGATGCCAGTGATACAGGGATTTCCTCTGTGCCGGTGACCGTGGAACCGAGGACCTCAGTGAACCCTATGGGGCTGGCAAGCGATACTGCCACTGTGGCAGGCCCATTGCCAGCTTTCCCCTGGAGGTCGATACCTTGCCATGGTCCAGTACCGAGGACTCTGCTGTTGGAGGCATAGGCAAAGCCATAAGGTCCCTTGACGCCTGAAATGCCTCAGGCCTCGATAGCAAGGTTAGGTGAGCTGAGCTTCTCCCACTGGCTGGAGTCTGTGGTGGCTCCCTTGGTGGGAACTGGTTACTTGTGGCCCCCAAGAGGGTAACTGTCCCGACACAGGTCCTTCACCCTGAGCTCCTTTCTTGCTCCTCTTGGGCGCTGGCGAGCAGACCCTCTTGGTGTGGTTCTTCTTGTGCCCCAACTCCAGGGATGCCGAGCAGTGCTGGGAAGTGCTCGGTGCCAGCAGTGCATTCTGCACCGAGGCAGTTCATGAGGGCTCCGCGGCTGGTCTCAACACTGCCTCCATGAGTAGCGCCTTCAGGCGAATATCCCTGTTTTTCTTGTCCTGGGCTTAAACCCTTACAAATGGCACACTTGGCCTTTCTGTGTGCTTCCCCCAGACACTTGAGGCAGCTATTGTGGAGGTCGCTTAGGGGAAACGGCTTGTCACAGGCCACGCACGGTTTGAACCCCGGGGATTGGCGCAAGCACTAACTATACTAAAATTATTTACATTAATCACCTAAGACTGACTACTCTAAACTTATTAACAGAACAAAGAAGGTAACAGCTTATCTACAACACAATGCCTTGCAGACCCAAGTGGGAAGGGAATTCCAGAAACCGCCACTGGCAGAAAGAAGGAACTACGAGGACGTAGGGCTGATTGTCCCTTATACTGCAGCATGAGCACTCAACGCCAGAGGGTGCTGGAGCTCGCCCTACAGGTACTGCTAAAGGGAAAAGAGTTCCGGTCACCGTGCATGTCATTGCACACACACCCAGAATGGTATCAATGTGAGCAAGCACTCAAAGAAGAATCTCTGGTCTCTTGATTTATAGGTAGCCTAGTATTTAAAAAGCACTTTTAAATTCCCCCACTACTCCAATATTTTGACAATATAAATTTTCCATTACAGAAGCTTAAAAAACTTTAAAAAGTAATGTAACATGACTAGGTGTGGATTCTGGGCAGTTGCACTAGAAACTTTTGTGTTGGTGTACTTTACTGTTAAACACTTAATATTTTATTATTAAAGTGATTTTTGGCACGTACACAGAATTTTTACTGTTTGCTTTTCTTGCATTTTTTGGCCAAAGCTGAAAATGTTATTTTATCACCTTCTCTTATGTTTTCTTCTCAACAAACCCACTGTTAGATCTGGATTCTGCACAGGATTCATAGAAAGAAATGCATCCAACTTCTTCTGCTGGAAGATATTTTGTAAAAAACGATTACTAACCTTCCATAACTGTTGTTCTTCAAGATGTGTTGCTCATGTCCGTTCCAAGTAGGTGTGTGCGTCCCATGTTCACAGTTCGCTGGAAGGTTTTTCTCCTACTAGTACCCATAGAGTCAGCTCTGGTGCCCCTGGAGTCACGCCTCCATGGCGCTATATATAGGGCCCTGCAGGCTCTAACAAAGGGGTATGTGGGTGGGTCTTGGAATGAACATAGAATCATAGAATATTAGAGTTGGAAGGGACCTCAGGAGGTCATTTAGTCCAACCCCCTGCCAAAAGCAGGACTATTCTCACCTAAATCATCCCGGTGAGGATTTGTCAAGCCACAGCTTAAAAACCTCTCAAGATGGAGATGCCACCACTTCCCTAGGTAACCCATTCCAATGCTTCACCACTCTCCAAGTGAAAAACTTTTTCCTAATGTCCAACCTAGACCTTCCCACTGCAACTTGTGTCCGTTGCTCGTTGTTCTGTCATCTGCTACCACTGAAAACAGCCTAGCTCCATCCTTCCCGGAACCCCCCTTTCAGGTAGTTAAAGGCTGCTATCAAATCCCCCCTCAGTCTTCTCTTCTACAGACTGAACAGGCCTAGTTCTTTCAGCCTCTCCTTATAAGTCTTGTGCTCCAGCCTCCTTAATATTTTTGTTGCCCTCCGCTGGACTCTCTCCAACTTGTCCACATCCTTTTTGTAGTGGGGGGCCCAAAACTGGACACAATACTCCAAATGCGGCCTCAACAATGCTGAATAGAGGGGAATAATCACTTCCCGCGATCTGCTGGCAATGCTCTTACTAATGCAGCCCAATAATGTCATTAGCCTTCTTGGAAACCAGGGCACACTGCTGACTCATATCCAGCTTCTTACCCACTGTAACACCCAGATCCTTTTCTGCAGAAGTGCTGCCTAACTCGTTGGTCCACAGTCCGTAGCTGTGCATGGGATTCTTCCATCCTAAGTGCAGGACTCTGCACCTGTCCTTGTTGAACCTCATCAGATTTCTTTTGGCCCAATCCTCCAATTTGTTTAGGTCCATCTGTAGCCTATCCCTACCTCCCAGGGCATCTACCACTCCCCCTAGTTTAGTGTCATCTGCAGACTTGCTAAGGGTGCAATCTACCCCATCCTCCAGATCATTAATGAAGATGTTGAACAAAACCGGCCCCAGGACTGACCACTGGGGCACTCCACTTGTGACCGGCTGCCAGCTAGACGTGGAGCCATTGATCACTACTCGTTGAGCCTTATACTCTCTAGCCACTTCTCTATCCATTTTATAGTCCATTCATCCAACCCATACTTCCTTAATTTGCTGAAGTCAAGGTATACCATGTCCACCGCTTTCCCCACATCTGCAGAGCCAGTCACCTCTTCATAGAAAGCAATCAGGTTGGTCAGGCATGACTTGCCCTTGGTGAATCCATGTTGATTGCTCCTGATCACCTTCCTCTCTTTTAAGTGCCTTAAAATGGATTCCTTGAGGACCTGCTCCATGATTTTTACAGGGATCGAGGTGAGGCTGACCGGTCTGTAGTTCCCTGGATCCTCTTTCTTGAAGATGGGCCCTATATTTGCTTTTTTCCAGTCATCAGGGACCTCCCCCAATTACCACGAGCTTTCAAAGATAATAGCCAATGGCTCTGAAATTACATCAGCTAACTCCCTCAGCACCCTTGGGTGCATTGCATCTGGCCCCATGGACTTGTGTATGTCCAATCTTTCTAAATAGTCTTGGACCTGTGCCTTCAGCACTGCGGGATGTTCACCTCCTCCCAATTCTGTGCCACCCAATGCAGTAGTCTGGGAGCTGACCTTGTTTGTGAAGACAGAGGGAAAAAAGTCATTGAGTACCTCAGCTTTCTCCGCATTATGTCACTAGGTTGCCTCCCCCATTCTGTAAGGGGCCCACACTTTCCTTAATCTTCCTCTTGTTGCTAACATACCTGTAGAAACCCTTCTTGTTCCCCTTCACATCCCTTGATAGGTGCAACTCCAATTGCACTTTGTCCTTCCTGATTTCATTCCTGCATGTTCAAGCAGTATCTTTATAATCCTTCCTAGTCATCTGACCAAACTTCCATTTCTTGTAAGTTTCTGTTTTGTGTTTAAACTCATCAATGACTTCTTTGTTAAGCCAAGCTGGTCGCCTACCATACTTACTATTCTTTCTGCACATTGGCATGGTTTGTTCCTGTGCCCTCAATAAGGTTTCTTTAAAATACAGCCAGCTCTCTTGGATTCCTTTCCCCCTCATATTAGCTCCCAGGGGATCCTGCCCATCAGCTCCCTGAGGGAGTCAAAGTCTCTGCTTTTCTGAAGTCCATGGTCCATATCCTGCTGTTCTTCTTTCTTCCTTTTGTCAGATCCTGAACTCAACCATCTCATGGTCACTGCTGCCTAGGTTGTCACCCACTTCTACTTCCCCTACCAAACCTTCCCTGTTTGTGAGCAGCAGGTCAAGAGCAGCATGGCCCCTAGTTGGTTGCTCCAGCATTTGCACCAGGAAGTTATCTGCAACACAGTCCAAAAACTTCCTGGGTTGTTTGTGAGCAACATGAGCAACACATCTCTAAGAACAACAGTTACGGAAGGTTAATAACCATTTTTTCTTCAAGTGCTTGCTCATGTCAATTCCAAGTAGGTGTCTCTCCAGCCAGGTCATAGGAGCTGGGGTCGGAGCTCAGAGTCCCACAGATTGGAGCACTGCTCTGCCAAAGGCAGCATCATCTCTGGCATGCTGGGTAATAACATAGTGGGCAGTGAAGATGAATACTTGACCATGTTGCCACTCTACAGTTATCCTGAATCGGTATCTGGGCCAGAAAAACTGCAGAGGACACTTGTGCTCGGGTGGAATGAGCCGTTAACTTGGGGGCAGGAACATTTGCCAAGTCAAAACAGGTTTTGATGCACCAGGTGATGCATCAATAGATCCTTTGAGAGTAAACTGGAAGCCCCTTCATCCTGTCTGACTGCTACAAAAAGCTGTGTTGTTCTCCTGAATGGTTTGCTTCTTTAAATATAATAAGCCAAGACACACCTGATGTCCAGCAAATGCAGCCTATGCTCCTGACTACTAGCATGTGGATTTGGGTAGAAGACCGGGAGGAAAATGTCCTTGTTTACATGGAACCGTGAAACCACCTTCGGAAGGAAGGCTGGATGGGGACGAAGTTGTACCTTGTCCTTAAAGAAAGTAGTATACAGAGACTCTGAAGTGAGTTCCTTGAGTTCGGAAATCCTCCTGGCCAAAGTTATGGCCACCAGGAAGGTCATCTTCCAGGACAGTTAGAGGAATGAGCACATCACCAGGAGCTCAAATGGTGGTCCCGTGAGTGTCGATAGGACAAGGTTGTGGTCCCACTGGGGAACTGGCAAATGTGTTGGTGGATACAGCCTGTCCAAATCTTTCAGGAAATGAACAACCAAAGGGTTAGTAGACACCAAGTGTCCTGCCATCCAGGGATGGAATGCTGAAATGGCCATGAGGTGGATGACCCAGACAGACCCTGTTGTTTCAGGTGTAGCAATGAGACCCTTTTGTGTCCTAGGGCGGAACCTCTGCCATTTTTGAACTTGTCCTGCTGATGTGACTCTCCCAAGTACCTAAAAACAGGATGAATGCACGTCATCTCTTGGCATAGGCTTATTGCAGGACCCACAAGGCTTGAAGGCAGGCATACCCTGTCCTCGGGGAGGGGAGGGGGAAAAAAAATGAGCTACCCATGGAGTGCAGTACTTATGAAAGTACTCTAGGACTATACTAAAATTAACTATCTACTAATCATTAAGTATTTACAGGTACTTGGGATAGCACTTGCTAAGCAAGAGCAACAATGTACCAGTAACCATCACAGGCAGTAAGAAGGAACCAAAGAGGTGTAGGGTCGGCAGGGTGCCATGGAGGCGTGACTCCAGGGGGCATCAGAGCCGACCCTACAAGTACTACTGGGGGGGAACATTCTGGCAAACTGTGCACGCAGCACGCACACACCTTCTTGGAACTGACATGAGCAAACACTCAAAGAAGAACTACATTTCATGAAGTCTGATCAAGAGCATGGGGTGCCACAAATTCCTGTTGATTTCCAGACATGATAAAAAGTGTTGGGAGTATTTTCCACAGCGAAAAGTTAAATAAATGAATAATCTTCAGGAACCCACATGAATCTTGTCAAATGTGTCTGACTGCATTTAAAGGAATTAAATAAAATATGGAGACTGGGAAATGTTATCACTTTTTTGTGCTGCATAAAAAGAAAATGTAATATTCAAAATAGTTGTATTACTTTCCTCTGACAATCTCTGGACAAGAGGTTGTTTTTAGATAACAGAGATTAACATTTCAAAACTTTACCTGCCACTGTAGCCTGTAATGTTTGAATAGCTGCTCCATTAACCTAGTTATATACCCAGAAGCAAACACCAATTTGACTCAAATCCCATAGGCAACAATCTTCAGCCATTGTTTCTCCCATCTACATTAGAGCCATGGGATATATTTCTTTGGGATTTTATATTATAATAGAAATAAACTAGCATAAAAATAGGTTTTACTACCCTACGAATTGGGCATCAGGTTCTCATTTCTCATTCTATTCTTACATCATTTCCTCTGCTTGATCTTTAAAAGGGAAAGGTTTTGATGTCACAGTTTTGTCCCGCTCCTCTAATGTGTTCTTTTCGATTTCTCCTACTTCCCCCACTTCAAGGTCTTCCTAGTCCCTTTCCCCTTTTTCTCTACAATGCACAGAGCTGTGAACATCCAGTTCAGATACACAGCTTTTTGTCGAGCTGTTACAAGGCAAAGAATCATTTTAAAAAATGACAGACATAACACAGATTCAGATGGTTATTACAGGTTATCATCTTACTATCAAGAAACTGCACTTAGTCAGATAAGAGGAATTTTACAAAGTTTTACCTTAGCGTTCTCCTTCTTTGGAGTAGTCTTGAGGTTTTAAATCTGACTGAATTCTCTCTGTCAAGATCTATGAGAGAAGAAAGACACAGGAAAGAGACCCTGTATTAATATGTAACATTTAAATGGATGCATCATTATCTCTACTCTTTGATGTTGGAAAAGGGGGCATCTTGGATTAGATAGTTAAATGAATATGTGCAGCTGCATGCCTAAAATGGTGACAACTTAGAATCTTGAGAAAAAGTAGAGAGATCATATGTTCCAATAAGTTTTTAATATTGTTTGTGGCAATGAAATAAATGTGTTTTAAATGGTTTCAACACAAAAAATGGAGCCAGGAACTACTAAATTCTAACCCTGTGACTGGGACTACATCTTCCTCTGTGACCTTGGGCAAGTCACTTAAGCTCTCTGCCTCACTTTCCCTGATCGTAGAATGGACACATTTGCCTGCTTAAGAGGGGTATTGCATTTGCTAAGGTTTATAAAGCACTTTGAAGATGAAAAGTGCTACAAAAGCATATAGTAACAAAACATGGGTTGGATCCTAGCATTATTACAAAAACTGCACATTCACTGCAAAAATCAGACATGCTTAAGTAAATGTTTGGTGCAACAGTATATTCCGAGGTCAGTGGCAAACAGTGTCTGGCAACAACCAATAATCTTCCTGAATAAACTGGAAATATGTTTAGTCATTTCCATCCTTGGCTCTTGTTCACCATGGGAGCAAAGCTGTGTTAGATACAATCCTGTCTAAATAATTATGGCTGACAGGGTTCTGTGCTAGAACCCTAATACTGAAAAACCACACTATTCACAAAGGAAGTAAGCAATCAATAGTGCAGTAAGGTTAAGAGACTTAGAAACAAACTGATCAGAGATGTTGTGCCCGAAACCAGCTAGCAACAACTATTTAACCACAGATGAAGCTACCATGATTTGCTCCTAGTGGGGAAATAGCCTTCGGCCTCATCTGCACTGAAATCAGTTGCCTCGAGGGACCAAAATACAGAATGGTTATTCCTTGACATAACTGAGGCATTGTTTCATCTTGTGATGTAAATTGCTACATGACCAATACTTTAACATGATTTTAAACATGATTTAACATGTTTAAAAGCTAGTTATGTCCCATCTACTGAGATGGGTAATGTGGTGAGGGACAGCAGGTTTGTAATCTGTACCGACATAGCCATTTACAATCTAGAAGGAACCTTTGATGCAAGCAAGTGATACTCGTATAACAAGGGTGTAATGAGGTTTAATGTAGCAGGAGCTGCATTTTCAAAGGGTCTCATTCATATCTGTATAACTTTAAAAATTTGCTCACTCGTTCTCTCTTCCTGCGTATCTCAGGGATACACGTATTAAAAGGAAGACCATTTAATAGGATAATAGGATTGTAAAAAGGCTAGAAAACATAAAACCAATGACCTTTTGCTAAAGTACTGGAATATGCTGAAACAATATTTCAAGCAATCTTGTTAACAAGTAAACAGCATCCTTCTAGTCTACATGGGCATTATCGTCTTTCCTGCTTTTTGTTGGTATTTTGTTTTTCTTTCCGACTAACTACATGGAAAATAAAGCTCATTAATCATATAGCAGAGACATTTTGAAAGACCAGCTGCAAAGTATTATAAGCAAAGATTTATGAATGGTTTACAAATCATTACACTAATAATTTTTTTTTTTAAATACTCCACATCAAACATTTTCTAGAAAGGCCAGATTTATAATATTGTACAAACACAGCAGATAATACAAATTCTGCACAAAAAACCCAACACAGTATGAGTTTGGTTAATCAAAACCAGGCATGTGTAAGATTTATAACCATTCTAATAGTATATAACCTATCTTATAGTTTTTGGCACAAAAACATCTGTCCACTACGAAAACCACATGTAGGCCACAGAAAAATTCCTCCCCACTCCACCCAAAAGAGGGGGAGAGCAGCTTTCATCATCTGAAATTTGAAGAAGCGGATGGGGGCAGGGGCTCACAGAGGGGCATGATATTTTGACTGACTCTGTTATCCCTGAAACACAGATAGCGTTTAACATTTGTAAACTGCTGTGTACTTTATAGGGTAAATTCATGTGCACTCTCAACAACTTGTGTCTGCTATCCGGCTATGATATTTTTCTGGGTCCCCTCTCCTCAATTCATTCACATGTTGAATGCTTGTTGAAGTTTAATAAAGTAACTTCCTGTCACTACTTGCTAAACCTTAAAATTTAGGTTAACAAAAACATTGAAGGAATGACCAAAAACAATCTCCTTCCAGGAGAACTTAATGGGTCCACAGAACAATCCTTTTAACATGGCTCTATTTCAATGGTTAATCTGAAAACATACACAATCAAACCAGTGCAAATGTAACAATATTGTGTTCCCTCAACAGTCACAGGAAGATTATAAACACACTCATAACCCTATTAGAAATAATTTTAAGTATTTGTATTTACAATTCAGAGTATGTTTACTTTATTGTTAAATTATGAACTTGTTTATGAGTTTAACCGTTCAATATATTCCCACTCCAATCTATAAAGTAGCGGTTAAAACCATAAGCAGTTAAATACATATGCAGTTAAAATATTAAATTAGGATATCTGGACATTCCATTCCATTGTTACTCAGTACATTTAAAGACCTTAATTCAACTGCAAGATAAGCTAATTAGAAGATCCATCTAATCGGATTTTTGAAAAGTGACCTTTGAGGAAATTATAAAATACACTAGATGCCAAACTGAATACTGATTACTAAAAGTAGAAAAGGCTTCTATGGAAGGACCCAGACAAACAGTATGCATACACATACCAAAAAAAAAAAAGAAGAAGAAGAAGAAGAAGAAGAAGAAGGGGGGGAAGGGAGAAAATCAACTGCATTTATCCACTTTGAACTCTTACCTTGCTCCTCAGAGTATTTAACATTTCCCAAATAGCTGGAGATCCAAGGATTTCTGAACATGGTTGCACAAACAAAGGATTCAGCAATGAGAAAATACAATGGGAGCTAATTCTCAACCAGCCACAGCCCTAGGCCCGTCTAAGCAATACTGTGTAGAGATTTTTCATAGCACAGGACTGAAGCTGTCAGGCTATCGCGTCCCAGGGAGTACAGTAAATGCATAGCAATAGGCTGTAAACTAGAGCAGCTCAAGACAGTAATCAGATTACAAGTAGAAATTAGGCACATGAATGCTAAAACAAATTGGACAATGGTGATTGGAAGATGTATAATATTTACTACTTCAAAGTTTAGCCAATTCAGAAATTATATTCTAGTAAGATGATATTGCAGAAACTCAAGAATCTTGACAGGGAAATAAATTTCTCTCCAAAAGAGGAGTAATTCCTTATCTCTAATTAGAATAAACTGCAAAGAATGTTTAAACAAAAAGTAAAACACAGAAACTGTGCTGCCAGAAGATGGACTTTCAATCATATTATTATGCTTAACATTTTGCCCATCTAATAGGCCAAAAAAAGGAATGTTTAAGCAGCCAAGATTTATGGATAACATATGAGCAAAATTACTGGTGGGAGAAGGGGAGTTAAGAACAGATACCCAGACACTCATTTTAATTTGAGACAGAAGGTGTACAACTGTAAGACAATTTATCTAACAAGTACAGCGTAGCTGTCACATGTATTTTAAACTAGATTTTATAGGTTGTGGATGCAATACAACTTCAAGAATGAGAAGTTCAGAATCCTTTTTATCCCCCTCTAAAAATCTGGAAGCACTTCTTCAGAATGATGCAATAACTCTGTTTTACCAAGTAGACCTGTTTGATCATCTAAGGAATACAATGAAGTAACCAAAAGAACAAAGAGGTGTTAAAAGTGGCTGTGACAGAAAAATTCACACACTTCAACCCAAAACAGCCAAAGGCAATTATTGGAGAACTAGTACTCTCCTTCCCCCTCCTCCTTCACTCAGAACCACTTAAATGATTAAATACCAATGGAAGACAAATAGCTGTCAGGAGTGTTAGATCTGAAATGTTAAGGGTACAGCCCTGCAAATTAATGGATATCCGCAGATATGTGGATATCCATAGAACATTTTTGTGGATTGTGCATGGATGCAAATCCAAATTTTGTATCTAAGAGCCCTGCAAATCTGCAGATCATTTTAGCGGACTGGATGTGGAACAAAATTTTGTATCCATGCAGGGCTCTACTTATAGGTGTTCAGGCATAAGAGCCACTGTCTACTTAGGCTGGAAGCTCTTTGGGTCAGGGAAAAAAAAAAGTACATGTAGTCTTGGAAGGACAAACGCTTTTCTATGAACTCGGTAATTTTAAATGAATTCTTACTCATGGTGTTCAAATGCTATTTACACATCCTGTAAGTAAGCCTGAGTTTCCAGAACAGCTGTCAATTCTACTGTGAAAGCAGAACTTATGACAGACACTAGTGTGGGTCGGACTTCCTCTCCCAGCGTTCAGGGCTGACAGTTCAGGAATGCAAGGGGGCAGCTCAGGAGAGTAAAGATAACTACTATGGAGGACTTAATGTGGGGGGAGGGAATAGATTAACTGCAACAGAGAATAGCCATGTCTGATTTTTCCCAAATGATAATTTGGTCTAAGCTCAACATCAAGCTGTCTTCACTTTAAATCAAAATTATTCACCAAGTGCTGCTCATTTTGTGCGTGATATCCATGAATACACTCTACTGATCTTAGCACTGACTACCACCTCTAACGTGGCATTCTGAGACCCTACATCACTGGCACACCACTCTAGGGTAATAGCTCTGGTCCAGTCCTTCAGAATTAGTTCTGTTGGAGGCAGAAGATTAAATACACTAGCAGTATGGTGCCATGCAGAGACAGAGGGAATCTGGACACACACTTCAGTCTTCAAGAGTTTCTCCATTCGCTATATAATGAGCAAGTCCAACCTCCTCCAAAAAACACAATTTGACCTGACCGCCTTCATGGTGAAAACTAGTTTCGTAGGGCCCTACTACACCACGGGATCAGCAGAGAGATGAGACTGACATCTCTTCTCACGTGCTGGTTTTAGTGCAACAACAATTTGGCATAAAAAACAAAACAAAACTGAAAAAAAAAGCTTTTATACATGAGTTAGCAAGAAGAAAAGAAATGAAAGTATCAGCAGGGTTCAGTTTTCCACCACATATCAGCTTAGAAACTCCTGCAGTTTCTTAGCATAAAACCTTTTCCATGGAGGGAGGGATCCAAATATTTCAAGGTGGCCATTCTGTCCTATAAGATGACCTAGTGTCCAGCCCCATGATATATCAAAACTATGTTATAAATCTGCAGTTATTTCCATGCCCATCCCATCCCACCCCAATAAACCAGTTTTTTGGATTTCAGATGCCTCTAACATCTGAGCACAGCTGGAAGTTAAAGTTGCAGTTAATGAAAAAATTAGGTTAAGCATACATTTCTAATCAAAAACAGACTGCCCACGAAAGATCTGTTGGCAGCGGAAGACTGTTTTGTAACTTCCCTCAGGACCTGGGGCAAAACGTCATCATTTTATTCAGGAACACTGATAATTATAATCAAAGCTGGAGCTCAGACTGCTTGTAAACTGCTCCTGACTTACAGCATGGCCTTGTCCAGGAGTCAGCCTCTCCTCCTCCCCAAAATCATGACATTTTAAAAAACATAAAATTTCAAATTTTAGTCTTTGGGAGTTTGTTTTCAAGCCTCTCTCTGCAATCATGGGGGCTAGACATTTCATTGTAAAATAGCACCTGTGAATTGTAATTGTCCCCGGGACCTGTGGTCACAACAACAAAACCAAACCACCGCAAATTCAGGACACATATGGCATTTTTTCCTAATGTTTCCAGAAAAGAAAGAAAACAATCAATCACAACACAACTATTACTTACCAAAATTAAGTGATATAAAATTTAATGTAATAGTTACAGTATTTGTCCTGCAGAGCATTAAACAAGAAACTATAATCCATACTATGTTCAAGCATGAGTGTACACTCTCTTTTTTAAATATAAAATATTCTGGGTTGATGACATCAGTCAACCTCACATACACCCTCTTCTCCTCCATGCATATTGGCATGTGGTGTTCTCATTTTCCTTAGTGAAGGTTATTTATGCAGATTTTAAATCCGGGATAAAATCTCCTGACATGAGATCATCCCTTGAGTGGGGAGTATGTTTAATCCTTTTCATTTTCCTATTATCACATCTATTGTTACGCAATAAATTCCAGAAAAATAGAACTCTGCATCAGGTAGTTTAAAAAAGGTCACGTGAAACAATCAAAAAGCAAAGTAGTAGATAGCAAAATGTCACACTCTACCTATTTGCTGTAAAATGCCAGATATGTTGGAAGGACATGGCCCTTTCACCTGTTCTATATACTCACACATGAATTCTCACATGGGAAAAAGAACCAATACTTCTGTACGTATCCCAAGAATCTAGATATTCTTTACATTCCTGTTTCGGTAAGCGTTTTCTTCACTGAACAAAAGAAGTGGGATTTCTTGAATGAGGCACCAGTTTCAACAAGTTTCCTGAAAAAAGACTATCATAGCTTCCAAGATCACAGTCTGTTTTAGAAAAGATGGGGGCATGAAGGAATTTATTCCAGCATTCATGTAATGTATGTCAGTATTCATAAGACTATGGCACGCCTGTAGCATAATTTAAGATCAATACTCTTAAAAAAAAATACTATTATGCATTTGTTTAAGTTGTGGGTCATGTCAGAGAAACCCATTTCCCCATGCCAGTGATCTACTGTAGCGGATGGGAATATCAAAAAACAGATCCAAATAAATCAGACTTGAGTGCTCCTCAATCTATAGTATATCTTCATAGGTCCTAAATAATTATTTTAAGGTAATAATTCTTACAGTATTTTAAACACAGAAACTGTATCAATACATTGTAAAATCTATTCAAGTCCTATTACATTCCTTTCTGTGCTAGAGTTAAGCATCTTATTCTAGAAGTAACCAATACAACTTTTCTAGATCCTTCTTTGTTAGACATCTCCAGGAAAATAGTTTCCTGTTTACTTTCTCAAAGTCTGCTGTGTATTTGGAATTTATTTTTTAGTTATGTATACTACTGTTTGAAAATAAATCAATTTAAATATTCATTGACATATTTGCATGTACATACATTGGGTACTGTTTCATTCACTTAATTAGCACCACTGGTAAATAATGCAGTAAGTACTTAGTGCAGTCCTACCAGAATCTGTGTATTCTATTATACCAACAATCCTTAACCTGATAAGGACAAACTGCAAGGAATTTGCAGTGTCTAGACACCATCTTTGATTCCCTCTGTGAGTGAATGAAAATCAGAAGTATGCATGCAGTGTAATGGTTGTAGCTGTGTTGGTCCCAGGATATTAGAGACAGAAGGTGGGTGAGGTAATATTCTTTTATTGGACCAACTCTTTTTGTCTCTCTCACCAATAGGAGTTAATCCAATAAAAATTATTACCTTGACTATCTTGTCTGTCTAATCAGAAGTCTGAGGCTTTTAAAGCAAAGACGGCTTGTAGCGTCTTTCAAATAAGTCAACATGTAATATTTGCTAACTCATTACAATATTGAATTACTGCAATCCATTAAATTATAAATTTTACCAAAATCTTCATACTCACTTGGAACTTTTGCTATGCATAATATGGAAGAATCAAGAAATAGGAGATAAAGCTAAACCTAGACTTAAATTAAAATCTTGTGAGGTTTTGATATAAGTAGTTCAGGAAGCATGAAATCAAAACCAGTTAAAGTCATATCAACATGAGAAATCACCAGTGACTGAAATGTATTAAAAACATGTTTCTCCTGTTATAGTATACAAACCAGAGGCACTTGTGAATCTGAGTTTTGCCTTGCCCATGGAATTCCAGAATGCTATTGCTGGACAAGGTTCACAATTAAGTGTTTGTTCTTCACAGACCTTTAGATTTTTTTTTGTTCGAACAGGTTAAGTAATTCAAACCCACCTGCAATTTAAAATCCACCTCCTTCTCGTGCAGAGCGGCTTTTGGCCTCCTGTCAAATAACTGCTTGCACAGGCAGGTCTGCCAAGTTTAACCATGGCATTGTAGATACAGTTTTCTTTGAATTATGTATTTCTCCCCTTATGTGCTCAACAAGAAACTTCACCTCTTACTCTGAACTGGATCTCGTCTTCTTCGGGTTGCCAAACCTTCAGGATTGCCCTGAAGTCTCCAAAAATTAATCTTTAATTAAAGATTGTGTCATGTGATGAAACCGCCAGGAATACGTCCAACCAAAACTGGCAACCCTATGTTCCCCTGGGATTGGACAAGGACTTGCCCAGTCAGTATTGAGAGGCATTGCTTGCAAAAGCCATGTCATCCTGACAAGCTCTGGCAGTGGTGGTGCCGCCCTCCTTCCTGGGGACGTTTCCTCCCCACCATGCCATACCTATATTCACTTCAGCCTCCTCCCCACTACAAGATGTTCCGCCAGATGGAATTCTGTTATTTTTGGGCACTCTGTCCATAGGTCAAATAGAAAATGGCCCTGTGCAGCTGAGCCAGGGCAAGGAGTTCTTGTTACCTAGAAATAGAATGGTTATAGCCATGTCTTGAGACGTGGCAGACACCTTGCAGACACTAACTCATAAGGGAGCCCGTGACACTCTGAAAAGTTATAATTTGTAAACAAAATATTTAACATTAAATGCTATTTTTTCCTAGTGCTGGCTTCACACTACATTTTGGTCTTTCTCTGGGCTCTCACATTGCTGGGGTGACATTGCAGGAATTTTCAGCATGGCAACTGTCTAGAACGCCAGCCCTAGGGCAGTCCATTGGTAAATGCTCTGGGAAGTTACTGCTCACTTGTGGTGGCAAGCGTTTTTCAGTCTGATTTTACATTCTGCTGTCCTGAGCAAAATGCATTAGGAACATCTGAAAAGGGAACTGGTCAGTACAGTTACCAGAAAGGAAGCTTCAGCAATACACAAAGACATGGGTTCAAATGCACAATAGCTGAAAACAAGCTCTCTCCTAGTCCTCTTTCGTGCATATTGCAAAAATCACCAGCCTGCAGCGTGCTCAAGGGAGGAACAAGTCACTACCCTGTTTCCCCGAAAATAAGACCTACCCCGAAAATAAGCCCTAGCATGATTTTTCAGGATTTTTGGAGTATGCTTGAAATATAAGCCCTACTCCAAAAATAAGCCCTAGTTACAGTTTACAAGCGGTTCACAAGTAAAGGTCCCCATACACTTTGTTGTTCATGGAAAAAAATAAGACATCCCCTGAAAATAAGCCCTAACCCATCTTTCAGAGCAAAAAATAATATAAGACCCTGTCTTATTTTCGGAGAAACACGGTAGCAGCGGGGCTGACAAAAGAGGAGGGAAAGAGTGGAAGGGGGTGTAACTGTACCAGGGCCACAGCAAACATGAGGTACTGGGGCTTCAAATTTCTTGACAGGCTGGACCAAGAAAGTCACAGGTTGCAGTTGAACTGTATTAGCAGAGCCATGTGGGGAAGTACCTGGCTGCACTATGCTTGGCTAGTCTATGGGCACTCTATATTCATTGGTCTGGAATAATACTTGCAAATATATGTATATTTTACTGAAAAGCCTCTCTCAGTGTGAAAGCCAGTCATCGTGATGGGTAAGTGAAACAGCTCGGTCAGTACTATTCAACATGGGAAAAACTGGTTCCAATATTCCTTCTCTCACACAGGACAAATTCACTCTTTAGGAAACAGTCGTCTGAGAAGGAAAATGAAACAAGCTAATGCACATTGTAATCTTAAAGAGCTCACTTGCAGGTGAAGAGCAATACTGAAGCCCTCTTTTCTAAACCATATGTTTACATAGAGCTTCACTTCCTCTTTAGCCTAGCTTGTGACACCTGCAAAATAAAATGCTCTCATGAAAATTGAACTGAAATGCAATTTCGTCACAATGCATTATCCATCCAATAGGATTGGGCCACATATCATGGATCTGGGCTCCATCTAGCTCTAAACTGAATGCTCAGTTAGCTGCTATCCAGCATATTCAGTCCCCAGACAATCATTCCCAGCTGCTTACCTAATAAGGCAATGTGCAAGTTGACTGGCTGGTTTATAGGTCATCCAGTGTTTACCTTGCAAGCTTACAGCATGCAAGCCACTGACAACCTACCTTTTGGCAGACAGAGGGTGCTCAGCTATCCCTTGTCAACAGCTGTAAAAAAGCTTTGCTGTCACTATATTAACAGCAATAGGAAACCTTCAGATTACAATTGTGTAGGAGACTGCAGTATATCACTGCTATATACAAAGTGAAGATGTGGGATCTCATTTCCAGAAGCTGGAACATACTACGTATGACATTTCAGGATACTAACAGCATAGTGTTTTGTTAATTTGTTTTACCAACATGAAGATAAAGCCCCAGATAGTAAGTACCATTATTTTTCATTCAACATCGTTTAGGACTGTTTGCTGTTTCAAAGTCAGTCAGTTCCTATACAAATACATTTGCTACTTGCTTAAAAACGATGCATTGCAGCAGGTGCAAACAGCTACTTTCCATCATTCTCGGCAGCTAGGCACCTACTTGTCCAAGATATACATTTTCTCCTTACCTAAATGAAAGCAAATGAGAAACACTGATTTGAAATACTTTTTAATTTTGCTAATCTTCGTTGTACAGCCGTAAAGCAGAGTTCTGCATTGGATTAGTCACACGAGATCTATCATTTGGCAGTTCTTTATAGACTCATAGACTCATAGGTCAGAAGGGACCAATATGATCATCTAGTCTGACCTCCTGCACAAGGCAGGCCACAAAACCCTACCCATACACATTTATAACAACCCCGAACCCATGACTGAGTTATTGAAATCCTCAAAAGTGAGATTTGAAGACCTCAAGCTGCAGGGAATCCACCAGCAAGCGACCCATGCCCCATGCTGCAGAGGAAGGCGAAAAACCTCCGTGGCCCCTGCCAATCCGCCCCGGAGGAAAATTCCTTCCCGACCCCAAATATGGCGATCAGCTAAACCCCGAGCATGCGGGCAAGACTCACCAGCCAACACCCAAAAAGGAATTCCCTGCAGTAACTCAGTTCCCATCCCATCAACATTCCCACAGACCATTGAGCAGACTTATCTGCCGATAATCCAAATCAATTGCTCAAAATAAACTATCCCATCATAACATCCCCTCCATATACTTATCAAGCTTAGTCTTAAAGCCAGATAAGTCATTTGCCCCCACTACTTCCCTCGGAAGGCTGTTCCAGAACTTCACTCCCCTAATGGTTAGAAACCTTCGTCTAATTTCAAGTCTAAATTTCCTAATATCCAATTTGTACCCATTCGTCCTCGTACCTATATTAGTACTAAACTTAAACAATTCCTCTCCCTCCCTAACGTTAATCCCCCTGATATATTTATATAGAGCAAGCATATCCCCCCGGAGCCTTCTTTTGGCCAGGCTAAACAAGCCAAGTTCTTTGAGTCTCCTTTCATAAGGCAGATTTTCCATTCCTCGAATCATCCTAGTAGCCCGTCTCTGAACCTGTTCTAGTTTGAATTCATCCTTCTTAAACATGGGACACCAGAACTGCACACAATATTCCAGGTGGGGTCTCACCAGCGCCGTATATAACGGCACTAACACCTCCTTCTCCCTACTGGAAATACCTCGTCTGATGCAACCTAAAACCGCATTTGCTTTTTTAACAGCCGTATCACATTGGCGGCTCATAGTCATCCTGCTATCAACCAATACCCCAAGGTCCTTCTCCTCCTCTGACGTTTCCAACTGATGCGTCCCCAACGTATATTTAAAATTCTTATTATTAATCCCTAAGTGCATGACCTTGCACTTTTCACTATTATATTTCATCCTATTACTATTACTCCAGCGTACAAGGTGGTCCAGATCTTCCTGAATAGTATCCCGGTCCTTCTCCGTGTTAGCAATTCCCCCCAGCTTCGTGTCATCCGCAAACTTTATTAACACATTCCCGCTCTTTGTGCCAAGGTCAGTTATAAAAAGATTAAATAAGGTCGGTCCAAGAACCGATCCTTGAGGGACTCCGCTAGTAACCTCCTTCCAGCCTGACAGTTCACCCTTCAGCACGACCCGCTGTAATCTCCCCTTTAACCAGTTCCTTATCCACCTTACAACTTTCACATTCATTCCCATCTTTTCCAATTTAACTAACAGTTCCCCATGCGGAACCGTGTCAAACGCCTTACTGAAATCGAGGTAAATTAGATCTACCGCATTGCCTTTGTCTAAGTAATCCGTCACCTTCTCAAAGAAGAAGATCAGGTTGGTTTGGCACGATCTACCTTTAGTAAATCCATGTTGCAATTTGTCCCAATTACCATTGACCTCAATGTCCTTAAATACTTTCTCCCTTAAAATTTTTTCCAAGACCTTACACACGACAGACGTCAAGCTAACAGGCCTATAATTACCCGGATCACTTTTATTCCCTTTCTTAAAAATAGGAACTACGTTAGCAATTCTCCAGTCGTACGGCACAACCCCCGAGTTTACCGATTGCTTAAAAATTCTCGCTAACGGGCTCGCAATTTCACGCGCCAATTCCTTTAATATCCTCAGGTGGAGATTGTCCGGTCCCTCCAATTTTGTCCCATCAAGCTGTTCAAGTTTGGCCTCTACCTCAGATACAGTAATATCCACCACCACATCCAGATTCCCGTTCGTCATGCCTCCATCATCCCTAAACTCCTCACTAGACTTATTAAAGACCGAGGCAAAGTACCTATTTAGATATTGAGCCATGCCCAGGTTATCCTTAACCTCCGTTCCATCCTCAGCGTATAGCGGCCCCACTTCTTCTTTCTTTGTTTTCTTCTTATTTATGTGGCTGTAGAACCTTTTACTATTGTTTTTGATTCCCTTTGCAAGGTCCAGTTCTACGCGGCTTTTAGCCTTCCTCACTTTATCCCTACACGTTCTGACCTCACTAAGGTAGCTTCCCTTACTAATCCCGCCTTTTTTCCACTCCCTGTAAGCTTTCTGCTTTTTCCTAATCCCCTCTCTGAGTTGCTTGCTCATCCACCTTGGCCTACTACTTCCGCCCATAGGTTTTTTCCCCTTTCTTGGGATGCAGGCTTCCGACAGTTTCCGCAGCTGCGACTTAAAGTAATTCCAGGCCTCCTCCACATTTAAACCCACAAGTTCCTCCGTCCAATCCACTTCCCTAACTAATTTCCTTAACTCTTTGAAATTAGCCCTTGAGAAGTCGAAAACCCTAATCCCAGATCTACGTTTGTTTATCCTTCCATCTAATTTGAATTGAATCAGCTCATGATCACTCGAACCAAGGTTGTCCCCTACCACCATTTGTTCTACAAGGTCCTCACTACTCACCAAAACCAAATCTAAGATGGCATCCCCTCTCGTAGGTACTTCAACTACTTGATGAAGAAATCCATCCGCTATCACATCCAGAAAAATCTGACCCCTATTATTCTTGCAAGCACTTTAGCTTTTGCTGCCCACAGCTCCTACTTTTATTCACAAAAGGATCCACACAGCTCCCAACAGAATTTTCAGATGCTCAATTGCCATCACGTCTCGTTTATTAGAGGCACTTTGGAGAGAGGAGCAGAAGACCATTCCCTGTGCTTACAGCAAAGATAAAAATAAGGGGGGAAATGGATGGCAGTACAGATCCCACTCTAGGTAGAGCAGAAGGAAGTTCTCTCCACATCCTCCCTCCTCTTCTTGGATGGAGCAGTGAGTGCTCCTCCTCACATTGCTATCTGTTTTTTCACCAAGCCTCTTTTACACCAGCAGTTAAAGTTTAATACTAATAGTTTAAATGCAGTTCCCAAAATGACCACTTCCAACATCTGAATCAGTATTATTCTTTTAAGACCCTGTCTTCCCCTGAAGACAAATTTATAGACTAACTTCCTTCCACAGGACTGGAAACTCCCACTCCTCAGCAAAGATATTAGGGGTGAGGGAAGGAAAGACTCCAAAAAGAAAGGGTAATCAACAGGTCACTAGATAGCAACAAAAAAATGTCTGACAACTTGGAAAGGTTTCCTCACTCTTTGGATTTTGACACTATATATGTTGGTTTAAAATACTGACAGCATAAAACCAAAATAACTATCCAGTGTTACTGGGTACAATAGCCACACACTTGACAAGTGACTTCCATTGTTAGAAAATCTTTAGTCCACAATGCTATATAAAGTCATGTTTGGGAACCAAATCTGCCACCACAGGGGGGAGGGAATGGGACTGCAAGAACTATGCGGTCACACTTGCAGTGAACCTCATGCTCTAACAATCATGGTTAAAAGTACTAATGTATATGGCTGAGTTGCTCTTAAAAATAGAATGTGTTAAAAACATTGCTGGGAATCATGCTGACAGTTCGTAAACTTGGCTTTTATCATCATTTACTGTCCAAGTTGTACCAAAGTGCAACAACGAGAGTTCTGATCTGACGAAGTGGGTTTCTGCCCACGAAAGCTTGTGCCCAAATAAATTTGTTAGTCATTACGGTGCTGCAGAACTCTCATTGTTTTGCTGAAAACAAACTAACTGCTACCCCTCTGGAACTCATCAACATGCCAAGTGTAACAGCAGATCTTGGATCCAGCCTGCTTATTATTCTTTTCTGTTAAAAAAAGCTATTTTTCCACCAAACCATACTATGCTCTCCCAATCCAAAACAAGGAAATACTTCTAAACATCATTTTAGCGCAGCTGTATTTTGAAATGTGACTATGTAAGAACGGCACCTTTCTTAGCAGATCTGCTGCCTATGTACACCACGTTCATGGCCCCAACCTGCTCAATTTAACAAGTACGCTCCTACTGCCTTTTAATTCTGCCAACGCTGCAGTAGCAAACTAAGCAGCAGCAAGCTGGTTTCTATTGCTTATAGCACATTAACAGAATTATTGACTAAGTTTTAATCGGTTGTAGCTGCACTAAAAAACAGAAAGCAGGGGGATTTCATTTACAGATGTCTCAGAGGCCAATTTGAAGACAATCAGTTATTAATCTAATTAGGCCTACAAAACTTTTAGTGCAGGGAGAGATAAGAACCCCCTAGCCTGATTCATAGTGCAGACTGGTTTTGCAAGCCTGGCAAATCAGAGCACTGTTACATGTAAACTGAAGAAATTTTATACAGAAATCACTGAGACACAATCCCATTTTACAGATACCTCTGAGTATTCCACATGCAACTTCACCAATGAATTTACAAAACTGCAAACTACAAAACTGCGCACTAGCAGGTGCTAAAGGTCTTAATGCATGTAAAATACTCCAAAACTTGCATTTAAGGAGTGTTAAGTGATTGCTGCACTGATAGTAGAGAACGCATAACTGTTTCCATTCTAACCACCTATTTTCTGTCTCTTGCAGATTTCTGAAATGCTCAAACTTTCAGGGTGAAATTTTCCAGAAATGCACCTGGTTCAAAGTGCTTTTTTTGAACAGTTTGATAAAGAGTTCATTTTGAAGTACAAAGCAGGGGCTGGTATGCACTTCAAACACTTTCATTGTTGCACCCTTATTTTGAACAGTCAGAGCAGAGGGCTGCGGCAAGAAGTGGTAGGAAATCATCCTCATTAAAAAGCAACGCTCTTCATTGTTTTGAAGGAAACTGCTTTTGCTTTGATTCATTTCTAAGTGTTCTGAAAGCTGTGTACTTAACCTATGTGGGAGCTTTTCACCACAAAAGCCTAGATGTGCCCAGTACAAAGTTGATTGAGCTGTATAGGAAAAAGTCTAGTCAAATATATTACAGCACGTTTGTGGGGACACCCAAGGATGGAGAAAAGGCTTATTATGTGAATCTTGTAAGAGTCGAACTGAGAGGGCACCCTTGTGAGCTTTGCAAAGACATGCTCAAGCTGTCACGAGGAGTGCCTTGTATATGGGGTGATCTTATGCCATTTCTCAAATATAATATTCAAATATATATAAAGTAGTGGAGGCAAATGTAATATCTTACAGTATAGAGCATTACTATTTATACCGGGAAGTCCATGAAACTCATTCTCATGGGGTGCACGGTTAACTGTACTTATGTAGCAGAGTACTGTCTACCACCACAGAGAGATAATGAAAGTATGCTGGTATACGGCCACTTACATTTGCAACTAAATTTGCTTCAGAGTTAACTAGTTCCTCCCGTGAAAGAATGAAGAATTCCGAGACTTCTCTTACTGTTTGCATGACAGTGACACCCAGAGGTAGCAGTTAGGGAAGGGGCCCCAACTGGATAGTGAAGGACAAACTCCTTGTAAGAGACAAACTTTGCAATCCAAGTTTTGAATCTAAATATGTAATAATTAAATGTTTATTTAAAGATACAGAAAAAAGTATTCTCATAATAGTCTATGCTCATAGAATTAAAGACTATTGTATAGTGCAGTGCTTATTGGCCTGTGGGACATAATCACCAGGCGGGTCATAAGGGAGCACTGGGTGGGTTGCTATATATTACTGTGGGAACGTAGGGAGTCATAAAACCCACAGTGGTCAGTAACAGAATGTCTACAGAGCAGATGGATGCCTGCGACTGGCCAGTGCCCGCTGACACAGGCTCGCTGGGCTTGGGCTATGGGGCTGTTTCATTGCTGTGTAGACTTCTAGGCTCGGCCTGCAGCCTGAGCATTGTGACCCTCCCATCTTGCAGGGGTCTTCAGCCCGGGCTCCAGCTTGAGCCCAGATACTACACAACAACAAAACAGTCCTGCCTTGCCCAAGCCCTGGGAACCTGAGTTGGCTGGCATGGTCCAGTTGTAGGTGTCTAGTTGCTCTGTAGTCAGACTCTAAGATACTTCTTAACTGGCTCCTGTTGTAACATGCTCTAACCCATCTCCTTTCACTCTACCGCCTGCTGCATTTGCAAGCCCTCCGTCATACTGGAGCTTTCTCCCCCTCCATCACACGAAGGGTGAATAAAAATTGATTTTAAATATCAGATTTTATTTATACTAAATACAGATTATTTTAAAAAGATAAACCTATTTTAAATTAAAATTTAAATTATGACAACCTATGTTAAATTTTAAGATTACTATAATCTAGTAAAATCATTTAAATTCAAGAACATGAGAGAAGCAAACATGAACTACTAAGTTATACAGAAATTCAAGCCACTGAACTGTTGAACTAAAGAGATTTTGCTCAAGTGCTTAACCAGGTTTGGAAAACAGTAGCCTCTTCTGTATGTGCAGCGAGAATATTTTCTTTTCAGTTTATTCAAACTAGCTCATTTCAATAATTAGTTCATTCAAAGATGAGAAACCAACTGAGATCTAAAGAAGCAGAAATGTTTTTTTCCTCTTCCAATCTATGAATAAAAACTAGGTGAGAGAGACTGAGATTTACTAGTTTTAAAATCTTGAAGGACAATTCACTAACCACAGATAGTTTTAAATGCAAATTTTTTTAATGTATCTAGAGCATTTAGTGTAATTTAATTTAGCTAATAAAAACATTTCAAAATGTTGTTTTTGTGCAATTTTAATTTCCATCCAAATAAAACTTTACCCCAAAAAATCACAAGTGAATAAAGCCACCATTAACCATTTCTAACATAAAAACTGTAAATTGATAATATATAATAGCTTACATAAATAGGTATAGATATACTATATTCTCTTGGTTAGAAAAACAGTATCCAATTTAGTTAGGAGGCTATATTTCGTTGCAAATAATCATGTTTTAATCATTACCAACCAATGAGAATCAACCTTTCTTTAGGAAAAGAACTAAAAAGTACAATGGCAAAACAAGATTAAAATGGATTTAAACCAAGGTTTCCTGCTTGATTATTTAAATCATGATTAAAACTGGTTATTTATATCAACCCATGCCACTCCATAGTCACAAGCGCTCAGTGCCAGGACAGAAGAAGGAGTGCTCCAAAGGACTGTGGAGCAGAGTCCTGTGTAGGTGAGCAGATAGGGGTTGCAGTTCCCAACTAGTATCCCCATTGTTTCTTCCTGTTAACAAAACGACACAATCTTTTACAGCTAAAAAGGGATGACAGGACGGGGGTAGTTTATAGGACAACTAGTTGGGGTACAGACCCAGAAAATTTGAGAAGCAGTGGTATAAAAACCACAAGTACTGTGGCTAGAGTTAAACATGCAATTCCTGACTCCAGGGCTTATTCATGCAACCTTAAAATGTGCATCCACTAAGTAGATGTAATAAATGAATACAACAGATTTTACACAGTATCTATTAAAAAGGTACAATAAAACTATTGATGTTCACGTGGTCTACACTGCTAGCAAATATCACACTGAAAGGGGCCTCTGGAAAAGATTCAAGATTCTTATAATCTGTGTGAGAACACTTCTGCTTTTGCCTGTGGTCCCAATCTAAATATCATTAGTGAACATTCTTTCAGCACCAAATGTATTTGGTGATTTGCAAACCAATTAAAATATGATCCCCACTTCAAAGGTTTTACAATCCTGGTCAGACACTCCCCAAAAATAAAAGTCTGATCAGGCTGAATAAGTAAATGCAATAGCAGAAAAGTTGGGTAGTAACAGAGCTCCAGACAAAATCCAAATTGAAAGGTCACTGCAAAGCATTGAAGTGTTCTAGCTTTGACCTCAAAATCTAATTCTCAAGTAGTCAGCTAAACAGAAAAAGCTCAGTCCATTTTGTGAGTAAAGTAATTTAATCAGTTTTGCATGTGAACCAATTGCCAATGTCTTCAAGTCAAACTACAGTAGTATTTTGAACTCTATTGGACAGCATTCCTAATTAAAATTCAGTACAAGAAATTTAAAATCATTCTAGAATGTGAGAACAAGTGAGATCACTGTGAAACGCTGTAACATTTTTGTCAGCTCAATTCTGGTTTCTAACTTCCTAATAAACAAAAATAATGAGTTTATACTTGAAGTCTAAATGCAGTACAGAAAAGGCTGGAGTTGATTCAGTTGTTGCATTAGCTTACAATGCCACATTAGTGTACTGTAAAATAAGGAAAGCATATCCAAGTACATTTGGAGCACTAGAACATATTTTATATGACTGACCCAAACTAGTGGATGGCTACTAAGGAGGACATTACATCGGGATTTTATTGGACATTACTGCTTCATTTTAATAGTCAACTTTGGACAATAGAAGAACATTTAATTAAGTGACTTGCCATCTGTCAGTTCTGCACTCCCCGCCCTCTCTTTTTTGGCCAAAAGCTGTTCTAATTTAAAGTTATCATGACGAATGAGGTGCTGAAGTCTGCATGGATGCAGGTTGGACATTTCCAAGTTTTGAAGTATGTAAATAGCCTGAGGAGAACCAATTTGTTAAGGAGGAAGCAAGGTCTGTAAGAGAAAGGATGACTTTGTGGTTAAGGAACTAGCCTGAAGCTAATGAGATCTAGGCACATTTCTCAACCCTACCACAGTCTTTTCGACCACAAGGTCCCCATCTGTACAAAGAGGGTACTTACTACTTCATATGCGTTCTGTGAAAAGTTTGTTAATGATTGTGAGACATACAGACACTGTACTGATGAGGAGCAAGCGAGCACCAAGACAGATCAACAGGACAAGAGCATATATTTGAGGGTTTAACCTAACTACAGGGAACGGAGATAGATTTCACTCAAATCTGTTTCAGTGGTCACATACCTTTTTTTGCAAGGGACAAGTGGTTAGGACAATTAGTATTATTTTAACATCTGAGATTTTTGGTTTATGCCCACTGGTCAGAGACCATGTATTTAAACTGGATACTGCAATAGCTCTTACCAAAGTCAGGAGGACAATTACAGGGCTGCATCCTAAATGATGCTGTAGAACAATGTAGACAATTTGCTGGTACGACTTAAAGAGAGACCAGACATATATTTTAAGACACTGCTATGCATTCTAAAGTTTGTGAAGTTCCTTTTTAATCTGTGAATTTATTAGAAACCTTGAGCCATCATAAAAACAGTTTTGTGGAAATTCTGAATATTGCTTGATCTGTATTTCCCCCTCCTCTTGAAGAACAATATAATATGCAATGATCAGCAAATCCTCCAATAATGGATTAACATAATGCTACGTGAACAGAAAATGTACTCATGCCACATAAAACTGACTCTGACTTTTGCAATTTATAGGCTACTTTAACAGTTACTATTTTTCAGGTACCTGAAGACATGCTATGCACCTTATAAAACAAATGAGCACACAATCTAAACCCAACAGGATCGATAGGGTAAAGCATTATTATACGATTTCACAGTTACTCAGCAGGCATGCACATGTGTCAGTAGAAAGATTATTATCTACCTATTCTGCTCATTTCAATGATCAAGACCAAAGCATGTTTTTGAGGGAGAAATTTGAATGTGGTAAAGGAGGAGACTTGGTAAAAAGCCTTGATGAATGACTTCCAAGTATAAAGGGACATGGAAGAAAGAAAGATTGAGACTGGTAGCATCACTACTGATTGGAGAGACTGGAGAAGAGAATGCTAGAAGAGATTAGGTCTGAGATGTCTCAAAAGGACCCACATTAGTGTCTCAAGTACAAGCATGAAACGTCAATTTCATACAGAGTATAACATGGGGAATTAGCAAAACAATTTAAAGACAGCAGTGGATGCAGATGATACAACAGGGAAGAAATATTATTTTGTCAGCTTTGGCATTACATAACTATTACAGGTACTGTTATTAATTTTGTTTACCTGAATATATAAGCAGTTTTTTCTCTGGGAAAGTGATAGTTGTTAGTGGTGGCACCTTCTTTGGTTGATGGGACATATCAGTAAAAAAAAGCAATTCTCTGACCAAAAATTATTCTTAGGTGTTGCTAACTGCTGCCAAAAGGTCAGAACTATGCAAGCACTCAAATCATTAATGGTGCCAAAAATCCTATGTAAACAGCTGGATTATTTAACACACATTACGTTACTGGAACAAATGATCCCAAACACCTTTTTCTTTGAAAAAAGATAAAGAGTTATATTAGCTATTTCTTAAATCAAAAGACTAGATTGCACTCTGAAATATTATGGCAAAAAACCCAGACAAACAAACAAACAAACAACCCCACTTCTTTAAGGCAGGAGCACAGAGGGCTAATCATAGATGTGTGTTATATATAGTACCATGAACTTCAGTTTAAAAGTTACAGAACGCAGCTGGAGTTTGGCTTCCTTTTGTAACCACAGAGCTAGTTGGGGGGAAGAAAGGGTGTTAGTGCCTGGTAAGAAAGAGAATTTAACAGAATACAAAACACTCTTCTTTGTGGGAATGATGGATAGTGTACTATAACTGTTTCTGCCAAATGGGGTTCTGGAGTCCTGTGAAGCACCAGCCCTTTTCAGACAGGACTGTACCAGATCATCTCATAACTTATCCAAATAGGGATTACTACAGTTCTTGCCCAAATCACTATAATACCTCTGACTCCTATTGTAAGTACTGCGTTACCTTTTTCCAAATGCCTGTCTAAGAGGCTTACCCTCTAAATCAAGAAGGCTAACATAGCAAGTATCATGACAGCCACGGTTTCAAAGCCTTTTTGTTGAGTTCCTTCTTCCTGTTGGATGAGGTCATCTGCCACCACCTTCCCTGTCACACACAGATTGTAGGCTCCATGGGGCAGATTCCATAAAAGGCACCATGCATACTTTTAGAGCTGTAGTTGAACATACATTTTTGTTAAACAATGAAGCAACACTTACAAGTTAAAACAGGCATGTTGGAGACTGGGAGCAGGTGAGGTGGGATTGTGACTCACCAAATTTATAAACACAACAAAAATGTGTCTAATTTTATTGTTTGCAATAATGAAAAACGAATAGAGTTTTATATGTGCTTTAACCCTGAGAGAGCTGCTAAGAGAATTCGGGTTTTAGAGAGGCCAAGGAAAATCTTGGACAAGGCAGTATAAAGGGATGCACAGTTACAGTCACTCTCCTGAAAAGGCCTCACATCCCATTTGACAGCTCCACAAGTACTTCCTTCCACTTTCAAAGATCTCTGATTCAGCAGGGTGTGGAATACGACTTCTGTCAGAGAGACAAATGCTACTAACAGACTAAATCCTTTTTCTAAGACGACGTTTATCTAACTCAGGGTCAGCTCTTCTGATTTCCCATTTACCCAGAGTTTAGGTTAAACTCAAGTGCTATCTACTCAGCTCCGCTCAGGAGTGCACAGTCGCTCCCTCAATCTGCACTATCAGAGGATGGGGGGGGGTGAGTGTGAGAGAGAGAAACTGGACTTTCAGCTCCAGGAGGGGGGCTGCTTTCCTTTTTGTATGGGGAGGGTGTGAGGGGGGTCAGGATGGGGGCCCCTGCAGCCCTCCCCCACGGGCCACCTGCTCTGTAGATATTTCTAAATCTGTTTATTTTCTATGCACTTTTTTATTTAAGGCGGTGAGTCGGCCCCATGCCCCCTGGCCCCGCCCTGTTGGTATAATTTTAAATAAAAGACCATTTTCAGGGAAAAAAAAAAAAACAAGAAACAGCTGAGCAAAAAGAGCCCTTCCCATTTCACATACAGCCCTTAGGCTTAGGGGAAGAACCAGGTGCACCCTGGGAGTCCCATGTCACCAAATGTTGCAATGTCTCATTTAAAATATTAAACTAATACTGAAAATCATTTTGGGATGTTAAAGTCAGAGCATTTTTTAGTGGGATACGCTATTCTGTACACAGTTTAAAATTCAAAGGCATTTGTACAGTAAATGTCAAACAGAGCAAAGAAAACTACCCACAAATTTGTAAGCTAATGGTTCCTACTTCAAAATGTTTAATCCAGGGTCACTTTAGGTACAATTTTAATAACTGGAGAATACAGCAATACAGAAGGGAAGTGAAAAAAAAATTTTGGGAAAGAATATTTTGTGGGTTTTCCCAGGATATAATCCAATTCACATTGGCAATGCACTGTTATAATTTATATATTCAAGCAACATCCTCAATAAAAGATCCTCCTAATTCAAAGTATAACACCACCAAACTACCCTCTACACTACTAGCACAAGCAAAAAGTTCATTGTACTGCAAAGGCCACTATCTTTACAGCTACTAATTGTCCTGCTAAACAATTTTATAAACCACCACTATAAAGGAACCTTTAAGAGAAAAGATTTTACTGATGAATCATATTGGGAATTAATCTTCATAATAGGTAAAGCTAAGTTCTTTTTAGACAAGCAATAATTGGGTCAGACCTAGGAAGTAGATTGTCCCTTTTTAACCTGCCCTAAAGAACTCATATCACTTTACAAAGCATGTGAACCCAAGTGAAATGAATTTTATGTGAAAAATACAAGGCTCTTAAGCTACCACACCAGACTTATAAAGCCACCATATTAGCTTCTTCCCCCAACCTTTCTGAACAAATTATATTAAAAACTACTTTCATGTTAAGAGGAGAAAATCATCATTTCCCTGTCAACAGAATCCACAACAGAAGCCTATATCAAAGACTTACCTGAGGTTCCATACTGTAGCATGTCTTCCCGGGCCCATAGATAGCTCTTCATTGTGTGGCACGCTCTAGCGTACACCATGCTTTTGTGTAACATAAATAAAGGGAAAGTTTTAAAAAGATTTGACAAGGTAAGTAAACTGTTTCTTTTAAATGCTTGTTTCATTTAAATTGAGATGGTTAAAAGCAGCATTTTTCTTCTGCATAGTAAAATTTCACATCTGTATTAAGTCAATGTTCAGTTGTAAACTTTTGAAAGAACCGTAACTTTTTATTCAGAGTAACGAACAATCTCCATTTGTGAGGTGTTTGTAACGGAGGTTCTACTGTAATTCTTAGATTAGGCATTTTAGTAGTCTATTCAAGCAATTGCAGGGCTAAGACCCAGGCCTGAATGTTAGGCTCCACAGCAAATATATTTTTAATATGCTTTTAAAGTGTATATACTTTCAAGTTGCTTAACACAGATTAAATCAACTTTTTGGGGAAACAGTTTGCTACAGGCAAATCACTTCATTCTGTTCATAGTATAAAGGTCCTTTCCCTCAAGGTCTGACAGTTGGAGGCTTAACTCTTCGTCAGATGTGTCTTTATTTGGAGACAAAGCAAAGGCACGCAGTGCATAACTGTTTTCATAAATGGTATGTAGCCACATGTAAACCAGCAGCAACTTGGCAAAAATAAGTGACAGCTTGGCACAATCAATACAGCCATGCCTGCCTCTGTTACTCTAACCCCTCAAAAATGTTGCCTAATTTCAGGGTTTATTCTGAAAAAGCTATAGACTCCTACAAAAGCATTGCAGTTTCTAACAAAATAATGACTAATTGCATTCACAATAATTCCTTTACTAAGAGATTACTAAAGTCTGGAGGGGAGGAATCATCTCTCTATTTCAGGGGTTCTCAAACTTTTTTCCCCTGGGACCCCCTTTTAAATATTTCAGGCTGTGACGACCCCCACCCCATACCTTGCCACCCCTCTCATGCCATGCCACCCTTACTTCTGCGCTGCTGATGGGGGTGGCACTGCCTTCAAGGCATCCAGCCAGCAGCTGCTGCTCTCCAGCTATGCAGCTCTGAAGGGCTCTGGCTGTCAGCCATGCATGAGAAGGACAGCCGCAGTCCCAGCATGCGTGCGGGCTGACAGTTTGTGACCCCCCATCATAGCCCCACAACCCCTTGAGGGGTCCCGACCCCCAGTTTGAGAATCCCTGCACTATTTGTAGTTAGAGAAGTGAGTTGCATACAACTAACTGGTTTAAGATTGAAGCTGTTGTGCTTTTAAAATCCTTTATTATTCATATTAACATATGGCCCTGAGGGCCATTTACAATTAGGTCTCTATTGGGCTAGACATTGTACAAAAGTTCTCACGAGCGACAATACTTGCCCTGGAGAGTTTATAATCTACTTTGAGAAAAGAAACAACAAGCAAGACAGACAAACAAGAGGAGGGAGGATAGGGAACTGTTACAAAAACCTTCTGTGGTTACATATATCACCCATTCCAAAACCTGAATGTTCCTGACGGCTCCCAATTTTGGTTTTCTTAAGTCATGCAATACTGTGATAAAGACAAGCCCCAAAAAACAAATGTGTAAACATACAAAGTTAGAAGTCTGGAAGTGAACAGATTTAGGCCTTATCTACACTACATAAGTTTTGTTAACAAAACAGTGGACGTGTACACACTACAATGCCTTCCTGCCAATTTAACTATCATACTATGCCAACAAAATAAAACCACCTTGATGAGAAGCACAGAGCTTTTTGTGACTATGTTAGAGTGACACAGTGTCAGTGCAGACACTGCGCTTGCTTTTGTCACTGTAAATGGCCTCCAGGAGATATCCCACAATGCCCATCTTCACCACTCTAGTCAGCAATTTGAACTCTGCTGCCCTGCAACCAGGTACACAGGCATCTACTCCTGCCCCTTTAAAAGCCTGAGAATTTTTTTAAATCCTTTTCCTGTTTGCTCAGCATGGAGAGCTCACCTCAGATCTTCCCAGATGACCATGGAGCTCACTGCAGCAAACACTCTCCCTCCTGGAGTGCACCAGAGTTGTTGGATCTGCTGGCTGGCTCTGTGGGGAGAGGAGGCTGTGCAGTTCCAGCTCTGCTCCAGCTGTAGGAACATTAATATTTATGGGCAAATTGCTTGTGCATGTTGGAGAAGGGCCACAATTGGGACACACATCAGTGCAGGGCAAAGATCAAGGAACTGAGGCAGGCATACCAGAAGGCAAGGGAGGCAAACTGTTGCCAACATCAGTGTGTACATACCCTGCCTCTGTTTATTACTTCTTGTGCTTCTGCACAAGTTCCCTTGAGGGGAACCCCTTCCACACTGGAGGAACACCTCAGTCAGATAAGGAGGAGAACTGAGGAGTAAAGAGGACATGTTTAGGGAGGTGCTTCGATTGTCTGATGCTACAGGTCGCTATCTGAGGGCATGTAGAAAGAGACAAATGAAAAGTTTAAAATGGATAGCCAGGAGAGGAAACCAGGCCAGGAGCATATTTCAGAGGGCCAGGAGTGGATGATAAAATTGATGGAGGACCAAACATTGATACTGAGATCCCTGATTGTGCTTCAGTCAGAACACATGCACTCTCGCCTCCTGCTGCAGCCCATATAGAACTGTGTTCCATGCCTTCGCGGTACCCCTTGCACTCCACCCCTTTCAACAGGTTCCTTAATGACAGCACGCAGCTATGACAGCCTCCGTTGAGAGTGCTTTTCAGTATCATGTCTCTTGCAAGAAATTGAATTCTATGTATTGATTATTGCTGTTTAATAAAATCGTACTGGTAGAAAGAAAAATCTATATTTATTTTTGTCCTTCAAACAAGGCTGCTGCTGGAATTCATATGCAGTAGAAATTGGCACATCTGCAGACTACAATTCACGCTCCGGAAGCGATCATTACAATCGTCAGACTGGCTGACTGCATTACAGAAAGACATATTATTAGGGCTAATTGTCAAAATGGAGTTTCAAGGCCTCTCTGTGAAGAGCCCCCTACTGAGTCCCTCCAATAGCCCTGGTATCTGACTGCTCAATCAGCCGTCAGGCAATTAATTCGCCTCAGTACTCTACTCTCGTGCTTCACAAATGTTATACAGAGCACAGCAGGCTGCTATGACCATGAGAATATTTTCCTCACTGAGGTCTAACCTGCCAAAAAGTGGATCCTTTAATCTGCCAAATGCACATTCAAGTCATTCTGCATCTGTTCAGCCTGTTGGTGAAATGTTCCTTGCTGTTGTCAAATTTCTGGAATAAGGCTTCATGAGCCATGGGAGTAAGGGGTCGGATGGATCTCCCAGGATCACTATAGGCATTTCAACATTCCCCACTGTAATCTTCTGGTGGAATGAAAGTCCCTGCTCGCAGCTTTCTATACAGGCCAGTATTCCTGACACACACATCTTCATGTACCTTACCTGACCACCCTGCATTGATATCAGTGAAACAACTATGGTGATCCACCAGCATCTGCAATAGCTCAAAGAAGTAACACTTTCTACTGATGTACTCCTTTGCAAGATGGCCTGAGGCCAAAATTGGCATGTGTGCGCCATCTATCGCCCTGCTGTAGTTAGGGAATCCCATTGCTGCAAAGCTGTCCACTATTTCCCTGCGCATTACCCACAGCTAGTCCTTTGTAGCTGGATGCAATTAATAGCCTGGCACACCTGCATAACCGCAACCTCCACAGTGGACTTTCCAACTCCAAACTGATTCGCAACTGACCAGTAGCAGTCTGGAGTTGGCAGCTTCCACACAATTGCAAACGTGCTTCTCCATGAAGAGGACAGCTCTCATTTTAGTGTCCATGATGCACTGTGATCCATTCCCAAAACTCAGAGACTGAAATTGATGAGTTGCACAGTGGAATAGTTACCCAGAGTGCACTGCTCTCTCTGATGTGCTACAGCACCAGCTGTGGATGTGCTCCGCTGACACAAGAAGCATTGTGTGAACATGCATAAGCAATGTAATTATAGCAGTTTATGACTGTCAGCGTCATTTGAGTTGACTTAACTCTGTCGTGTAGACATGGCCTTAGTTAGGATATTAAGAGGTGTCCATGGACTGCCTCAACTCCACCAGGGGTCTTGAGAAGATCAAGATAACATTTACACAGCACAGGACTGTGGCCAGCCCAGTCTACCTCGAAAAAAAAAAACATGGCTTAGCCTATTTTGGTTCTATGTGATGCCTTTTACTCCTGATCTCCAGAAATCTGTTATGCCAGCAGTGGAAGAGACCAAGAGGACACAACTCAGCACCCAGCTGCCCTTCGGTTTGGTAAGTCACTCAGGCCATTTCCATTACTCCCTCTTGTCTCCTCCCATTGGAGGATATTTGGTCTATTTCTTGCTGCATGGTGTGGAATTACCACAGATTGCCAGGTGTTGGAAAGAATCCAAGTGATAGAAGTGATCCAGTTCCACTCTGTGCTACTTCCCATCCCTTTTTAGGGATTCTTCTCAAGACAATGCTCAAAGCAGAGATGAAAGCCATAGAAAAAGGGGTTGAAGCAGAAGTGGGAGGTGAGAGGGCGAAGAGGGGGAAGAAATGGCTTCCACTCAAGGGCTTCCCCAACACCAAAATGAATTGAAACAAAAAAAAGTGTTATATCGAAGTTTAAATTCTGCACACTTCCTTTAGCTTGTGTTGTCCCGACACTTCCCCTGGAACAGTGATTCATGGCTCTTGACTGAAACAATTTATATTTTCACAATCGCTATCAAAGCTGACTCACTGGAAGTAATGTTGTGTAGAAAACCACTATCACCAAATCTCACTCTTCAGTCTTGCCATAACAGACAGCATTCACCAGGTGCCAAGCCCTGGTAGCAATATACTTAAGGCTTCAAGAAACAAAACACTTTTTCTCCACACTTTCATGGATGGCTGACTGGGGTTTGTCCTCAACAAGCTATATATTCTCAGACAGAATGAGCAGTCTACTTCAGTCCTCAGGCCTGTGAATATTATTTGTAACATGGTAGGATCTACAGGATGAGTTTCCTGTGCTAAGCACTATACTTAACAACAACAGTGTGGTCCCTACCCTTAAAATACAAGGGAAAGTTAAGACAACAGGTGGATGCAGACAGAGGGGAGGTGCACAAGGTGACAGTGATAGGATTATGAACAAAAACTGGAGGGAGGGGGAAGGAAATCTGTTCTGGAAACATAATTCATTGGGGATATCCTTGACTGAAAACAAACCAGGGCTTTCCTTCCAGAGGAAAGTTTTGTGGACATTTGCCAAGCCACAGCCAGCCTAAACAAGAATCCTCAAAGATGAGTGTGTTGTTCTTCTCAGGGAGATGGCTTCATGGACTCCTCCACAAGACACCTTATACCCAACTATAGATTTGATCAATAGGATCCAGGGTGGCAGTAAACTGTACTCTGAAAAGTAATGTCAGTGGAGACTGCTTCTCTAGAAGTTTCTTGAAGCTCAGTGCTACCCATTAAAAGTGTATCTTGCAAATGAGAGTTTTGCTTTGTTTTTCCTGATTTTTTTTCAGAATTTGTCAAAAATGGAGAAAAGTTCCATGTAATTGGTTCTAAAAAGGTCACATGCTAAAATTAGATTAGGCATGCCCATCCACCATCAAGGTTCCATTAAAGGAAGAATTATATCCATTCTCCTCATTTAGAGTCTGATCATCCCTAAATGCATCATTTCATTTTAGAATGTGAGTATCAATGCAGTGTATGGTTATATTGTAATACCTGTTTATTTAACATAAAATAGTTAGTTAAGCAAAATTTTTAATTTTATCACTCATTGTGCCAGTCACAGTCCTCCACTAAACTAAATTATCTGTAACCACCCTGAAGGCTTGAACCTTAAAGCCTGCATGACCCCATTTTGAGACATTTTTTCCTGTGATCCCAGAGAGAAATAAATCAACACAGCAATCAAGAAATCCACACATTAAGTACATTATTTAATGCTCTCTAATGTGAGACACTAAACAACACTCTGTGACACAGTGGGCATTTTGGCTTTTGTTCGTCCTTAACCAAACCACTGGAGATTCCAGAATCAAAGAAAGCCAAGCCGTATTTGTGAGCACGTTTCCTGTCTTTCATTAACAACTGCAATCACTAGACTCACCACTGGAGGCTGAAGCAGACGCAAAGTAAAAATGAGTCCATTGTGCTTCTTATCACAAATCAGAAAGGAATTCACCGGTAAGCAAGTGAGGCCAAGACTTACAAAGGCCCTATGTGGTGATACAAGGGCAGCAGAGACAGTCTTCCAATGGATTCTTTATCCTTCAGTGACAACAGGGCACTCAGGTTAGCACAAAAGAAGATATGGGCCCTGCCTTAAGGAGCTTACAAGCCACCGCAGATTCCCATCTCAGAAGATGCTAACATGGGAGGTCCTACCAGCTCGAGCAGAGAGGATGTTCTGTTGATGAGGTGGCTGTCACAGATAAGGATCTTCTGCATTCAAGTCCCTGGTGCAAATAGCCAAAAACTGACATCTGCACAGCCAACATGTCTGTACCTACCCCACAAATGCCGCACCAGGGGGCCACAATTTTGGTCTACAAAAATGGCAGGCTCCACACAACATGACCTCACACTCACTGTACGTGTGAGGTCATGCCACAAGGAAGCCATTTTGTAGATCAAAACAGTGGCCTTCTGGTGCGGCATTTGTGGAGCTGGTCTGGACATTTTCGGAGACAGATGGCATCATCTCGCAGGCTGAATCTGGACCACTAAGCCTGCAATCCTGTCTACAGATGGCACAACCCCAACACACGGTTGGAAAGCCTATGTCTTAAAGAAGTCAATTAGGTTTTATTCGTAATTTTTTTTAATTGCTAATAGGTAACACATAAATCAAAGATTATAAAGGTAAGTGCCCTCTGAGGTAAGAAGCATCAAACAAGGTGAACAGTTTTTATGGGTAATTGCTAGTGAATGAAAACTATTCTGAAGACTGATTTGATGAACAGGGAGGCAGGACCACATGCTTGTCACCTGTTTTAGTATTTTCTGGGACAGCCCCCACTGCTGTGCACAAGATTATTTCTAAAATCCTTCCACATGAATGGTCTTCAGAGTTGGCAGACCGCTGCTCTGGAACTCACTGTATACTTGCCTCAAGAGGTCTCCCCCATAACCAGACCTACTCTCTTTAATCTCCTGTTGCCTCAGATGCTGACAGAGCTGAACTAATGTCTTCCTTCCCCCAACATGGCAGAAGAACTGACCAGCTAGCAATAGGTTTCATTTGCATTTTACCAGCAGGGGGGAGAGTTCTTGTGATGGTTATTTTCTCTTTTAATTTATATTAATACTGCATATGCTAAATGAATGCTAAATGCTTTTAAATCTTCATGGGTATGTAGATTATCTGTTGAAGTCAGGGGCTGAGAAGTCATTTCTAAAACTGTTGTTTTCAGTTTGAAATCAAGTTGGAAGAACAGTTTAAATCAATCCTGCCAAGCGCTCAGAGTCTTTTTGGCTTGTTTTTAAATTTACAGGCTTTTTTCCTTTCTCTCTCTCTCCAGACCACAACAATACCCCCCCCCCCCGGGTTTCACAGACATTTCTTCTATATTTACAGTGGTCGTGCTACGATTTACTCTCGCAGAAGAAATGGGACAATCAGCAGCTCTGATTCCTTTGGAACCCAAAGCAAATAATTAGCTCAGTTTGTTTTAAGATATAATTCACACAGCACTCATCTCAGCCACACATTTAAATCTTTTAAAGCTGTACTATAGGACACCTTTAATTTTTGTGTGACAAAATGGCGTGTTCATTCTTTACTCCCTCCCTAAAATTTATAATCTCATTGGCAATGGATGGCTCAGTGCCGACATTTAAAAGTTGATTGCATTTTGGACCTCAACTACTCAAGACCGTCCAAATGTTTCATGTTTACCCAAACTTCAAATGCTAGTTTTACCAGTGGACAAAGTAGTGTGGGGGATTTGCTTTAGCATTTATTCCAAAATTAAATTTCCCTTTATATGTTTGTCATATTTATTATAAAAAAAGAAATACAAGCACATGTGATCCTAGGCACCCCGTGTATTCACTACTACTGCATTTGCTTTGTATCATCTGAAAGCTAACAACATGCTGGTTATTAACCTTGTACAATGAATGTGTTAACATTATATATTAAATTATGAATTCCCTCTATGTGATGTTACTAGAGATGTTTAAGACCAGACAGCTTAGCCTAGGTAAAGGTGATAAACGGGTCTGTTTTTAAAGAAATATTGGTTTACCTCAAATTATGTATTAGCAGTAAACAAACCCATCGAGCTAAAAAGGCAGGAGTTATCCTGATCCTGAACACAAGACAGAGAATTAATATGGCTGCTCCCTAGGAGACTGAAGGCCCAGGAGGCCTTCCTGACTTGTAAGACAAAGACATCCCTTTGGGGATATAAGGAACAGAGAGAGATTCTCTCTCTATCCCTCACCTTTGGAGACACAAAAACCAAACGATTTGATCTCTGTGATGGGTAAATGCGGGAAAGGAGACAAAATGAGATAAACCATCTTGAACAAAGACTGTATCTTGCTAGATTAAGTTTTAGAATTTTAGATGCATGTTTTCACTTTTATTTGCTTGTAACCATCTTCACCTTTCTCTCTTTACTTGGAATCACTTAAATGAAGACCTCCTCTTAGTAAACTTATTTTGCTTTCACTAGAAAATCATCAGCACTGTGTAAATTCAGAAAAGTATGCGCTTCTAGAAAGCTAACATGTTACTGCCTCTGTAAAGGCTGCAAACGTACCACTGTCTCTGTGAGGGTCCAGAGAAAGGGACTGTAGGAAGATTTAGGGGCAAATTTGGGGATGGAAGGGTTCTAAAAATCAGCCTGTAAGGAGTAACTAGGTTGGGCAAAGCCAGGGTGAGGCTGTGGCAGGCAGCTGGGGTCCATGCTCTGGACTGCAGCTGCACAGCCACAAGACACCGGGGATTACAAAACAGATGGTGACTAACCCCTTACTGGCCTGGGTGAACACGAAACAGCACAATATATTATACCCAAGTTAAAGAAGTTTCCTTTAACTCTTGTTTGCCAGGGGACGGATAGCAACTGTGAATCTACAGTTCTCTTTAGATTCCTTGCATTTTTTTTTTAAAGAGGAACATTTAACATTACTAACAAGCAAAGAATTGATAACTGTCTCTCTGAAAGTGAATCAATCCTTTATATGCAGTAGCCATCCTTCAAAGGTACCATTTTAGCCTTTATATTTACTCAAGGTTACCCTAGTATTTGCAATAGTCCCCATTCTTACCCTAGTGATTACCACAAATACTGAGCTCTATTTATTTAACACAACTGGCAGTTTTTAAAGAAGGTAACCACTCTATGTCCATTCCCTCACCAAAAGAGTACCCTGTGCGAGCAAACTAGCAGTTGTGGCCAATACAATAACAGAACAAGTGCAAAGAAGTGGAGAAAGGTCAGTCTTGGCACTTGAAATGGAGATCTATTTACTTAATAGATGGAAGTAAGCACTTATTTCTCTACTGGATACACTTCTAGTTCAGGGATTTAAAATGCAAAGAACAGATAACTTCCAAGTAGGGCTTTCCCACACTGTATAATTTCATCATAGTTTCCAAGACAAGGTAATTATTAAACTAGTTAACCTAGTATTTTGCTCTCTCTCTAATTACCTCTAGGAGTTTTCATCACTACCCCTCAAGATTCTCCTAATTTTAATGGCTTATTAATACTAATTTGCCAAAATTACACTTTCAAGGATTTATACAAACCTATTCAAGTCGCTTCCAGTCCTTTGCATTATACTTGCAGTTTACTTTGTGTGTTTATTACAAACACAGTTTTAAGCTGTCAGAAAATTTATCTAGCCTGTAGTTGGTCCTTCCACCTAGGTAATTAACAGGAGCAGCAGACATCTGAGTTCTACACATAGGATACCTATTAATCTCCCTTCTGGACAACATGCCTCTTTCACAAGGGTTAATCTGTTATAGGATTTTAAAATTAGGGGGTTTTCCCCTCCTTATCCCTTCTCCCACTGCCTTTACATGCCTTTTGAACTAAAAGAAAATTTCAAGGCTGTTCCCACATTTACGAGCAGATTTCACTCTTCTGAAGTTCAAATAATTCACATAAGAATTTTGAGAGATTTCTTCAAACACGGTTCTACATACACAGCCTACTCCAATATATGTACAAGCCTGTTAGAAAATGGCATATTACAGAAGCTAAATAGTTTGTGACACAGTCCATGAAGTTCAATACCAAGAAGATTTATGGTAGTGCAAATAGTTTTTGCTTGCATATCAAGGGACAGAAATGCATAATTCATCTATCAGTCTTTTATTTCCCACTGCTCACAGCAGTAGCACCCAGTACACCACTTAAAACAAGCTTAAAATTAGGTTACACAATATGTCACCCATGATCTAATTCACAAAACACTACTTCGCAGGCTCTGCATTCAAAAGCAGCTCCCAACTACAAACAGGAGCAAAGATGGCTAGAATTTAATGGCATGGACTATTCAAATTTATGCAAGCCTCTGATTTGCATAGGACAGCTATCTGCAATATGGGACAGAGAAAATAACAGCACAGTTGTCACTTGATATAAGAGGCCCCTCAAATAATGATAGCTATAAAGAGCAAATAATTTGGTAACAAGAAATGAAGTTGTGAACTTTAAGCTACACTTAAAGTACTAATCCAGAGAATTTTAAAATTAAACTTTCAGAGCCCATCCTTCTAATGTCACTGCAAAGCTGACATGAAATATGTTGAAAGCTAAGTAATATTTATGATTTCTACTGCATAAACATTTGGCTATAGTTCTTAACTGTCAACAGATGAGGGTCAGAATTCTATACAGCCTTGGACTGCCCATTTCCCTGACCTGATTTTACCAGCTCAGTTCCTTTGAAAGCTAATTTAAAAAATGATTTATAGACAAATGTTGTTTAGCTTCTGTTCAAACAAATATGGCCAAAATTTGGCCTAGCATAGAACAGAAGTATTAAAGTCATTGTTCATTTTTGTATAATGGAGATATTTCCCAGGCAGTAGTGAGGCCTGGTATTGGAAGGATCCAAGTTTCAACTGCTGCCCAAATGTCTCTTTGGCAAAGGTAATTTTTAAAGTGGCTTCCATATCTAACCTGTAGAATATTCACGTTGTTTGAAGGGGGTGGGTGGAACCATGAGATGAGAGAATGGTAGAGGGCTGTAAGTAAAATCTAGGACCAACCACTCTAAATGGAGGCCAGTGGGATAGGACAGAGGTGAGGAGGATTGACCTTATGAGGTCTATGCTGAAGATCTAGGATATAAATGGGAGTTTGCCTAAAAGGAAGGGATATCACTTGTGACTGATACATCAGCAGCCTACTAGTCAAACCAGAAAGTCCAAGACATATCCTACCATGATACAGGACAAATAATTATGTCAAGTTATAACAAACGTTATGAAATCTGCAAGTCACTTGGTCACTTGTGGTGTGTATGTAGGGTCTGTTTGTAGTGGGAATGGACGTTTCAAAGAGAACTTTAAGAACAGGGTTTTTTACTCAGCTTTCAGACAATCCTCACTGGTGCAGTCTAGACGGTTCTCTGGATAAATTACAGTATTTCCAATTTACCCTGGTGAGAGATCAACCTCTGTTCCTTCTTTTCGAGCCCTCCCTCCTATAAAAGCCCATCCCCCTTGTCCTTTGCAGAACACAGGAGAACTAAAGTCACAAGCAGCTTGTGGGTTTCCACAGTGAATGTAATCCTTAGGGAGGTGGGGTTGACCCTTCTCCAAGTATAAGGTCTGCTTTAAATTGAAATGCAGCTTCCATGGTCCCTGGAAACAAGCCTGAACTAATTTACTCTTCACGTGACCATGAAGTAAAAACCGAATTTGCTGCTCCCATTGCACGAGCTCAAGAATAAATTTTGCTTTGCAGAACTGTGTTTCTAGCCCTTAGAGCCTAGGGAGCCAAAGCCTAAGCTGCAAGCAGGGCTGAATTTCAGTGGAGCTGTCAGTTCTTAGAGACGAAATGGCCATTACACTTCATAAAGGGCTCAGGAAGGTGCTCTAGCTAAATGGGAGAATATGAGCTGCTGACAGAGTTGTGAGCCTCAATTTTTGGAATCTGGTCCATTTAAGGCAGGACATCCCAAAGGATACAGAATGATGCAACCACATAGGCCCGGATCAGGGACATCAATTACACAAGTATTTTTTAATGTTTACAACTCAATTCTCAGCCGGTCTGCCCTGTAGGACTACCTGTACATGGTGCAGTCGGAAGGTGATGGGAAAAGAACCACTACCAACTAGATTATAATTTGCTGAATGTATTAAACCCCAGATGAGCTGGTAATTTACCCCTCTGGAATCAGAAGCCTGTTCAATCTGAGCAGAATACAGGCTCTGGGGAGATAACTCTCGCAGATAACTCTCGCCAACCAAGGTGCTCCCATATTGAGGGCTGCTGGCCACCAGCTCCTTGATAAAGAGGAAGGATACCATTATAAACATTAATTACCCCCAATGCAAGGAACTAAATTAGTGGAACCACCATAAGCATAGATGCCAGTCTACTATTACACGTGAAAGTAACTGTCCCAAAAAAGTTTCGGGAAGAAAGTAGTTCAAGACTGTAAATCAAACCTTTAAAATTTTAATGGGAAGTTCATTTGCAATACTAAGCGGTCAAGCGAACACATTGTATTTTGCAGACAACCACTAAGTAGGAGTTGTAGCATCTACACCAGTGTAGAATGAACAAAACGATCTCTCAAGCAAAGTGGGTAAAAAGATGTCATGATCACTGAGCTAAGCTGCACCTCTGACCCCTTGTCTGGGATCACCAAGAACACCCTCTTCAGACGCCTTTACCTCTCACGGGACAGAATGTAGTGATACTCCCATTCCCAGAGTGGGCCCTAGACTACAGTAACTTGTTTACCAAGTGTTCTTAACCTGCACATCCAACTGGGTTTGGGTATCTATCAGTTCTCTTCTTTGGGAGCCCGTGGCAGTGTGGAGTAGTGTGACCCAAAGCAACCTTCTTCAATCAAATTGTTTAATCTTAACAGTAGGAACAAAGCATAACATAATAGAAAGGCTTTTTTAAAAACCAAAAAGGGTGACGTGCATATCCATCTTACCCAGAATCTAACCACCCTCCTCATGGGGACCCCAGAAGGGCTAAGGTTCCTCAAGCCTCCTCACAGCTGTGACACTAGGGTACAGTCTCAAAAACTTGTCTTCCACTAAAGAGAGAAAGGGTCTTTAAAACCTCCTGGATCCTTTGACCCACCCCTTCTACAGGGACCAAGTCACTCCTGGAGAAATCAGTCTGGCAAGTCCAGCAGGAAGCATCAAAACATCCCAGCAAGAGCATCAAATTGAATGGCTTCTTGCATTGTCTCAAGTGTTTGCTAAGATGTCCACCTCCCCACTTCCTGGGTGCATCGGAATTAACCCATTATATGTACATAGTAATCATCATAACCCAGTCAAGAAACAGCATCCATAAATTATAGGCAGCTCCAAATCCATCATAGGAGTCTAATAAAATATTTAATTGCCTTTGGTATGATTTAGAGAAGTACTTAGCCATTGAATTGTTGCTGCAGTGACCAGTTGTTTTTATACTAGCTTCAGTCAATCTGGTAAGTTCCCATGAGCCAAAAACATATGGTGCCTCCACTTGGACTTCATGGCACTTCATGCCTGATATATATCTTTTATTTTATATATACACACTAATCCTACTGAATTGGAGGTCCAGAGGCTGTTAGTTATTCACAAAGTACCAGCCTTTAAACTTCACAATTCAAGATAAAGTTTGTCCCCAAACTGAGGATATTTTTCAAACTGGTTGAAGATCTACAAGCGAATATACTATGCTAATTAGGGCATTTTACAAATGCTACAGTGCATTCCTGCTTGGTTTTTGGAATAAATAAAGGGGTAAAGAACTGGAATAGTAGATAGAAACTGCAGACCCAGGAAGGATAAATGAGGCATCTTACAATATGGATGCTGATGGGAGACAAGTTTTGTTTGGCATGTGTTTCTGTTAGCAGAATAAGGAAGCTTCCTTGGAAGCTAACAGGCGAGCCAGCACTCTGATCATTTAGGCACCAATCAGTTCCCTCAGAGAAGGCTGCTTGGGAATATGCAGCTAATTAGCTGATCAGTCTGGGAGAACTCATGAATTAGCAATCAGTTGAGAGAATAAAAGATGACACCAGAAGGAAGTGAGGAGGGCTCACTGAGCTTACTATGCTCTGAGATTTTGAGGAAGGGAAGCCCCCTCTGCTCCTCCCTGCCCCTGCAGGAAAGGGAAGGAAACAAAATATTTCACTACATGAGACTAGACTGGTACTGCTGATGGGGAATATAAATAAATTCACACAAGGCTACCACTTACTGATGGAGTCTGAGGTGGTTCTGAGGCATCAGAGGACAGGAACAGAGCACACCCAGTTACAGCCAGCTTAATTTGAATTACTGTCCATTAAATGTTATGAGGTCACCTAGCAGGCAATATCATGACTAATCAGGCAAGTGATCGTAGGGTTTAAAGGCAAACAGGTTCCCTGCTGCATGCACATTAGAGAGCTTGCGAGAGATCAGTGGCAAGTAGGCTGAAATAAATTTCATACAAGTACTTTTCCATTACCAAAGTATTCTTAAAAATATTACTCTCTCAAGCAGAAACCTTAACAAAGGATATATTTATCACAAATCCCTCTGAAAACAAAATAAAAGCAACAATTCAGTGGAAAGAATACATTTCCTGATGCAAACTATTTTTTATTTTCTCCATAATGCCTGGGTTATAAAATAAAACTAGTAAAAAACTCCTCCCCCCCAAAAATAAGTATATGTGAAGTTGCAAATGTATATAGGCGTAGTTGCTCTTCTCTTCTTCCTTGCCTTCCCACCTTCCCACCTGCTCTGTCCCTTCTTCATTTTCCAAGCCCACAAACCCATTTCTGAGCTCTATTTCTCCTTCACTCGGCTGTCTTTTCCTCTGCTGAGTTGTCGCAGTCGCATGCTTCCACTGGCCACTTTCCTCTCTCAAGAAGGGAAGTGGCTGCCTTAAACTCCTTTGACAATCCCAGCCTTTGGTGTTTCCCACTGCCCCCCCCCAAACTCCCAATTTGGATACTACACGCTCTTGAACAAGGAACACAGGCTTTGCCTTAAAGGAATTTTGAAATAAATTAAATAAATTGGATATATTAATATATTTTATTATAACGTTTTTAATTTGTAATAAATTAATAATTTATTGATTAAATAATTAATTTACTCAATACTTAAATTAATAATTAATTATTTTATTGCTATAAATTATATTTATTGATTATATTTTTATTATAATTTAATATAAATTAAATAAATTAAATATATAGAAACAGGATTCTGAAAACATACTATGTATTGCATTTCTCTTAACTTCAGAAGTTCATTACACCAGTTAGAGTTATTTCACTGAGTTTCTGGGCCAGCATCTCATATAAACATGTTTACATGCCTTCTAAATAGTATGACGATAAACACACATTGAGTACTGTTTGATGTCATCCTTTTCCTGCAAAGCCACCCAACCATCTAACTTTTCAGTGTGTGTGTGAGAGAGTGAGAGAGAGAGAGAGAGAGAGAGAGATGGCCAGTGCCAACTCAAACCAATAGTGCAACCAACACTTTAAGCAGGACTCTTTGTCCCTCATTAGCAGCCAGATCAGAGATTTGAAAGTCTGTCCTGGCTTTCAGAGCACACCCCTGGATCATAGCTGAGGCATTAAAGATAAGATGTAGAGGTCCATGGTTCAGTGATTGCTGCTGATGACACATTTGGGGGCGTTGTCTTACACAGTTAACAGATTAAGTGTACAAATTAAAAATGTTATTCATTAGTGAGCTTCTATAGCACTCTCCAAACAAATGTACTAAGCCTCTCAGCACACATTCAGCAATAGTTACTTGTGCAGTTTCACAGAAGGGAAAATGAAGGTTCGAACAATTTAAATTACTTTTGCACCAAAGTCACAGGAATTGAATCTAGATCTTACTGCTGCCAGTCCCATGCTGTAAGCCCAAGACCGCCATTTCAGTGCCCAGTTGTTACTGAAGTGCTAGTGGCTGCACGTTTGAAAGACAATCTTGTGTGATTTTAAAAGCTCAGAGGGTTTTCAGGTCCCAGTTAATACCTACAAGTGCCAACTGGCAAATACTGGCCCTGATTTCTAGGTTTCAGATTTCATTAAAATTTAATAGCTGGGGCTTTTTTTTTCTCCCCCCTCCTCCCCAAGTTAACTAACAGTATACACAGTACTGTTTGAGGTTTTCCCTTGCAGCTTAATGGAACAGGTTGCCAAAAGTGAGAGACCTGGAAAAGAAAACTCATGTAAAACACGTGAAATCTGAATGTAGTTTTACTGCATTTCTTGTGTCTTTAATATCATTTTGAAATACTATGCCTCAGACCCCATTTCCACCAGAATGGAAAATAGAACTTAAATTATCTAGTGAATCATCCAAAAAGTTAACCTACCTTTGAGACCAATATGACTGAACAAAAATAAGACCCAGCAGCAGTCAGCTGAATTCCAGTAGTTTTGTAACAGTAGATTTTGCAGGTACATTCACAGTGAACATCTGGCAGTAATTAACCTCATAAAAATAATACTGTTAACTCCCTACTGCTCTTTGGCATGCACAGTTTTCTCTGATCTACCAAGAGTCTACCCAGCAGTTCTCCAAGTACCTGAATAAAGTAAGTCTGTCAGAAAATATTAGGAACTGAAATCTCATTAGTCATATGTTATAACATGTCGAATCCTGTGGAGATTATATACTAGCTGTAAAATAAACTAATGTGACCTGAATTTTTTCTTAGAATCTCTTTGGTATTACTTGCAACACATGTAATTATATGATGAAGCATGTTTACTTAAGGATGAGTTTTTTAATGTCCATGCTCATCCTTAAGTAAACATGCTTCATCATATAATTACATGAGGTACTTGGAAAAGATTATCCGAGCCAAATTACTTTAAATATTTCCTCTTCAAGGACTATGTCTAAAGTGTTTTCAATCTGGATATGCGTCTCTTCTTTCATTTCAATTTTTAAAAATTGATTTGATATAACAATTCAAGCTTACAAAGAAAAAAATGTGTTCCATTAATAAATCTAAGCCCATCAGTAAAGGCTTAGCATATATATATATATATATACACACACACTTTTCTTCTTTTCTTTACTAAAAGACTCCATTGAACAGAGCATTTTTATCACCTGTTACCCAATGCATCTGCTTAAGGCAGATTCCAACTGGAACATGCTTTGCTCACTAAAGCCAGAGAGAGACCTTCAAATGTTTCAGCTAACTATGAGCTTTCGAACTGAAGTAACACAAAGATAAAAATGTGTCATTAAAAAGGGGAAGAAAATCTTGCCTGCTGCTTCTTTTAAAAGGAAATTATGCCCTTCAATTCTGGCTAGAGGACAGAGTCCTTCCCACTGGAGAAAGGCAGTCTGAATAAAATTCCTCCATCACAGGCAGTGCCTCTGGAAGGTGAGCCATCTCAGGCAGCCACATACACAAATGCATTTCAGAGTTACAACTCACTTAAAATTATACTTAATGACAACCATGCCATATACACACTGTCAATAATTGACAAACTGGGGGAGGAAAACAAGTATGCTGACGATGGGCAATGGCAGTGTTTTTTCACTTCTTTAGCTACATTCTTCATATTACAATTTACTTGGGTGAACTGTCTGGTGGATCTGTTCCATCAGAGAAAAGTGAAGGTAGAGAGTTTTTCTACATCAAAACAAATTCCACAAGTTACTGAGAACACAGTGTGCCTAAGCAAGCATCCCAGGGTTTTAAAAACCTTCACACCAAAACCTGGAGATTTTGCTTCTTCAGAGGAAAACAACTGCAACTCATTATGCTTAATGATGTGTATGCTGAACCAATTTGCTGATACAACAGACTGTATATTATCTCTCTCTTTATATGATGCACAGATTCTTTCCACACACAAAGTCATCATCACGGCAGAATGCGCCTTAATTCCCTGTGGTGGTAAGTGACCCTTAATATATGACTCAATTATAACATCTTCGCCAACTCACTACAGCAGACTTTGTCCATCTTACTTTTGGAATAAGTGAAACAAAGGAGTTTTCCTTAGAGAGAATACCAGAGGTTCAATGTACATCAAATGTATATTTGTAATGCTTCCTTTCTGCATAATGGACTGAAGATAGAATTCTTTGGACATCTTTAATGGATTAAGGATAAGGAAGCTACCTTTTTACCCTTACAGTATCAGGATTAGGAGTTTAGCATGAACACCAGGAGACGTACCAGCTACATAGCTGTGGTCCTCCCTGAATAAGGTGGCTCCTAGTTCAAAATAGTTGTACACAGAGTAAGTCCCTGCTAGGAATGTGACAGATGACATGCGTACGTTTGAAAAGTAGAATTATTAATGCTTAACAAATTGACTTTACTTTCTATGTTATCTGTGGGGGAATTAGTTAATTGCCAAATCCTAGTAATTTGAGAATTCAGTGTATGAAGAGGAGCTGAAAACATTACTTTTCATCAATCAAAATGCTTCCTAAATGTCCAGCTACATCTTTAGTGCATTTGAGCTTAGATCCAAGGTTAAGGATTCTAGCACAGTCCTCCTGCTCTTACAGGCGAGAAACCCTGGATTTAAACTGGTACGTAAGACTAACCACATCCTCATGTATGTTCGAACGTTGCAACAGCCCTGTAAATTCCTAATCCATAGGACAGAAGGGTTAGTCTCCATTCTCTTGCTCAAAACCCCCATTTAAGGGGTCAGTTTCAGATGAGACATATTTTCAAAAATAAAGTTCAAAAGCACTCTTCACCCTTCAATGAAGGTTATAAGTGCATAGTGTAGGTATGTTAATACAGTGACAGGATTTATTACATATTTTCCTCTCAGAGTTAGCAGACAAGGAATAACTAAGTTATGTGAAGACACAGTGTTTCCAAACATACTGTTACTAAAATCCAAATATCACACCTAATCAACCCATTTGATAAGGGGAGGAATTATTCTATAAAAGAGTTACAAGAATTTTAGTGAGACAAGATAAAGACATTGAGAACACAACTAATTTCTGTTTGTCAGATGCAGAGCTGACATGGTGTCTGAAGGTCGGTTTTGGTAGATGCAGTGTGTGACTAACGGTCATAGCTTCCATGCTGGGGAGGAGCCATCTTTTTGTAATATGTTGGACAGAATTAGACTGTGTGTTTAGGTTTCAATGGGCATCCAAGCAGTAATTACCAAAACTCTCAAGTGTATATAAAAAAGCAACGACAACAAAACAAAAAGACCCTTTTTCTATAAAAATTCCTCACTTCCACTCAACAGTCCTTTTTTCATCAGTTGGCAACAGTTTAATACATAAAAGCTAGCAGTCTGGCCTATTTGACACCATATAGTGAAACATATGAACAGAACACAAGCTCATAAAGGGATAGTGGATATATTAAGGGAACAAGTTTTTAGAGCTGTTTGATGAAAGTTTGTAGTTTTGCAGTCCAAATACAAACTGAGAGATGAACTCAATCACTAGCTCCTGAAAGCACACACCATCTTTGCCTCAGTTTCCCCATCTTTAAAATGGGGAAAAGTATTTATATTTCCTTAACGGGGTGTTTTGTACATTAGTATCTCTGAACCAGTTAAGGTAGAACACCAGGGGACATACTGGGAGCAAGGAAAGATAAGTATTCTGAGTACACTTCCAAATCTATCAATTGTTAAAATGCATCTATTGTATCTCATCTAGTCTACTGTAAGACTTCTCTCAGATTCATACATTTAGGTACTGGTTTTACAACACCTCCAAAATATTGATGGGTGTGGGAGGAAAAATCACTGAAAAACCTTTTAAATAAATATTCCTATCTCAATTTGTGATATTGGTATTATAGGTTAATACACACTCAAAAAGTGTCACACTTCACACACAAGCCAGTCAGTGACAGACTTTCCATCCATAGTGAAATGAACTCCTAGTTTAAACAAAGCCACAGGAATAAAAATGCCTCAAAGGGAAGACTGAATGACTGGCATGCACAGGCTGGAAAAAAAAATCACTTGCATTTCAACCAGACAAAGCTTCAAACATTCTCAAAACAACTGGCTTTTAAACATCTGCTTTCAAGCTCTTATAAGGAGGTGTTACTTACTTCAAAATCCTGTTTAAAAAAAACTGCTTGTCTGCTTTTATATAGGAAAAAGGAAGAAAGTCTTCACAAAATAATCACTGAGAACTATTGCAATTCCTTCTAGCCAACAGTAAGAATTAGACTTCCATAACACTATTTTGGAAAAGTTTCTCACTTCACCTAAAGATTTCTTTCCAAAGAACACAATATTCAGGTGCTAAGAAAACAAAAATGACACATCACTCAAGTTACCAAATATCAACATATAAGCTTGGCAAGAACATCTGCAGCCAAGATGATTCAGAGACAGATAAATTTAGAACGGTTCTTTCCTATGGCATGTGGGTGCCAAATACAGTAAATATGCAAAAGCTATATTCCAATTGCTGCTTCCAAAATATTTGGAAGCAAAGTTATTAGCAAAACTCTTCTTTCAAAAGTCCTCAGCCGTCTGAAGTCCTCAACAATGTAGTTCCCTGATCCGCCTTTAGTGTTTCCATCCATCACTTCATTTACCCACATAAAACTATAGGCTCTCCAACCTCAGAGGACTAAGCCAAATGCAGTGTGGTAACTTCACATGGGACCAACCATTTATGGGCTGAACAGTAGAGCTTTGATACCAGCTAATCTACCATAAATAGATCTTGAAACTCAGAAGGATCAGATCAGCTGTTCCAACAGTCCCAGCCTGTAGTTGCTTTAAATCCAATTATATTGTCAACTTTGTCTTGCAGCTTTCATTTTACATCCCTGACCAAACCAAGAAATTAAAAGCTGCAAAGACTAAAGGGCAGTAAAACAAAGAAATCCAATCACAGATATGAGAAAGACCTAGAAATGAGATGGAAAGGAGAGAGATTGCATCTAATAAGGATTTTTATTAAAGTAGTACCTTAAAAAATCCTTTGTAAAAACCAGAAGAGTTTTAATGTATAAGAAAGCAGTTTAATAATCTGATGCCCAAGACAAAAGGATAGCTCAGACTTACAGAGCAAAGGACATGAAATAAGTAAATAGCATAACAAACAAGCTGAGCTTTAAAAAGCAAGTGAAATTGATCAGAGTAATGCTGTAACTCCTTGAGTGTTTTTGTTAGAGTGAGAACATTAACTGTTTAGATATTTTTCCATGACTTTTAAAAACAAAAACCACGTTAAAGTACTATCTCTGGAGCAAAATCTTAGATCTCCATGTTGTACATGCTTAAAAGTATCATGTTTCTTTGACGTACTAAGAAGTGTTTCTCCACACTCCAAACCAAGAACTATCATTTAAAAAACATGAACATTTTGAAGCCACCGGCTATTTTTATGGGCTACCAATACAAGACAATGTAACTTTCTAAAAATATCAACTGTACTACTGAAGTACAGTGACTCCTGGGAAAGCGTAAAATAGTAACATTGTCCTAAGGCAAAATTTAAATGTGAGGACTTCCCAATAATGCTGCGCGTACAGCATTTCATTTTAAGGTACTCAGCCACCACTCCAGTTAGAAGTATAAAATTAGACGCAATCTTTAAAAATAAATGACATGCCTCCACATTCTTCCTTCAGTCCACCCTTAAACAAAACAACAAAAAGACCCCCACAAACCCATAACTGCTTCCATGAAGCCTACACGCTCCAGTGCTTCGAAGAAGAGAAGCACTGGACTGGGTCTTGCAGGGACTTTTCAGAGAAGACACTGCACTGGGTCTTTGGAGACCTGTGTTAAAAGACCCAGCTCTGCCAGTCTCTCTCGCTCTCTCTCTGTAACCTCAGAGAAGTCACTTAGCCTCTGTGACTCAGTTCCCCTTCTGCAAAATGGGAACAACTACTCCCCATTACCTTGAGTTTGCACAGCACTTTGCAGAATGAGGGTCTGAATTTTGATTGAGGCCTCTAGGTGTTATTGTAATGAAAATGAAGTCATGTTTTTAAAAAAAAAAAACCCAAACACAGAGGGCAAACCACAAAAAACCCTAAGAGTTAGCTTTGTGTTGCATTCCATCACCTTCCTCGTTCTGTACGTTGTCAACTTGGACAGTGGCACGGTCCTGCTTTCAACCTTGTCTGCAAATCATCTAGCACACTTCCAGCACTACATATGAGTCACTGGTTTTAATCTCACCCAGGTTACCAGTGACAAAGTAGTTTCAGTTAAATGCTGGTGACTTAAGTAAAATGTTTGTAATCTTTGCTCAGCTTCCTGTGAAGAAATCTCCCTCAACAAATCACCTCATCTGTCCTGCTTTTGAAGTCTCAACTGAAACGCCAGAATTGAAAGAGGCTATGGAGACAACTTTTTCTCAGGCCCTGGAGAATAAATATTCATCCAAATAGGGCCAGATGCACATCACTGGGGAAAGAGTAAACTTTCCATTACCAGGAGCATCAGGTGCTAGGCTGACAAGTACTCAGAACTGTGAAATTGGTCTTAACAATTTGTGTTTCAGTTTGGACGTTATTCAAAAAAGCCCTTCGTTTTCAAGTAAATTGTTATTTCTAAGAGATCAGTAGCCTCCACTTCCCCACCACAAGTGAGTATATTGTGACTGGGATTTTACTGGAAGGGATTCAAAAGAATTCGTACATTACTATACTCATTAAAATGGAGTAAATAATCTGTGGCAGGAATCAGACTGAAAGCAACAATAAACATTTTAACCACAGGTACAACATAAGTTCTGTCAGGTGGTGCTCTCTCTATATCTATTTAAATCCTGCATCTCTTACATCATGACTTCTAAAGATGCCCCTTTTGACACAGACACCCCTTTCCCCAAATAGGAAACTGGATTGAGATTATCAACTCCTTTCACACAGACCCCTATCCAGCCATGAAATAGTAAATGTATTGTCCCTACCAACACAAGTGGAATTTTAAGGATCTATTCCCATCCTCCTGAACTATTTCCTTTAAAAAACAAAACAAAAAACTCCCCACCTGAGGTTGTTATAAGATCCTATTTTCACATAAACTGCCTTAGTAGTACAAAATAGGGAAGAGGTTCTGAATATTGTAGAAGTGCTGTGACCCCATCACACAAAGTACAAGATTTTGTAGGATTCCAAAGACCCTAAAGGAGTTACAGCTAATATTTTAGCTTCACTGTTCATTTTTTCTTACTGTTATAGGCTTCCTTCCAAGATACCTCACAGCACATATGTGATTCAGCCAACACCTTTCATGGACAGTCATTCTGGATTTGAAGTGAGACACTGGGGCTGTAATTCAGACCCAGGATGACTGTCCCTTTAACGAAGTCAGAATGGCTCGTATTAACATGCTCTTTGTGGTAGCACAGACTCATATTTCCAGAGAGGATCCACGTTTCAATGCGGAACAGTCATGGAATAATTATAGTATAATACACACAGTAGGCCAAGTTTATTGCAGGCTCTGTAAGATGACTATACAAGAAACTGCATTAATTAAAAAAAAATAGTTACTGGCTTTGCTCCTTCCTGTGAAAAGCTTTGTTATGTAGGGAAAGATAAACTTAGTATAACTCACCAGTATCCATTGTTAGAATCATGACCCCACTTCTGAATCTCAGGAGCAGAAAGCCTTACCATCCAGTATTACGTGAATAACTCAAAGGGACTGAGCATGGCTTTGTTTCAGCTTTTATCTTCTGGCTCATACACTCCTCTCCTCCCTTCTGTGGGATAAAAGCATTGCCTGTACCCTCTGCCTGGCCATCCCTATTGGTCCATTTAAAATACCTCATTTATTTAGCATATTCATGTTTCTCTGAGAGCCTAAAATGACCCACATAGTTTTTGTCCAACCCAGTTTTAGTCCCTCTGGGAGAGAGAAAAGTTCACTCTTTCACTGACTGAACAGTCCCAATAGGTTTCATTTTAATAGGGCCAAAATACTTTCCCCAGCACACTGCCTGAGAAGCTAGGTTTGTAAGCTGGGGAGAGGCAACAACACACACCCCACACACTGCAGTAACTCCAAATTCTATTACGCGTCTCATCCAAATTCTATTACGCTTCACATCAAACTGAAGATACCATACAGTTTGACGGCCCATCTCAAGAGCTGACATCCAACCCTGCAGCAGTGAAAAACTGCATTCTCTTCTACATCTGGATATACCATGGTAAGGCAGGATTTACCCTCTTAAGGTTTGTCTTCATAGCAAAGAAAAACCTGCGGCTGGCCCATGCCAGCTGACTCGGGCTCACAAGGGCACAGGCTACGGGGTTGTTTCATTGCTGTGTAGAAAATGAATGAAATATACATACGCCTACACAATTTGAGGGTTGTAAGGAAGTAATCTCACAGCATGAAAAGCACGTGAATACCACCTAGAACTCTAAGGGCTGGGTGACTACTTGTTCCTTACCGAGGGGGATGTATAAAAGTAGAAACTGGTTTCATAGCTTCTACAATGTATGGCAGTCTGTCTGAAACACTCAGAGGTCTTAAACCCATTTAAAACCAATGTTCCAGCTAAGTAATGCAAGGGGAGGGGAAATAACAAAACAATGAAAAACAAACAGTTTCATGGAATTTCCATTTGATTGGGAGATGCCAGGATTCTCAATTGCAATGGAACTGAGGGAAGGCCCAAATTAAAAAAGACAATTGCTTTTGTATTTTGAAACCTTTAATACCTGAAGTTTGAGTTTGTGTCTCTCACAGCTTGAACGGTCAACAGAATTTATGTACATATACATGGGGCTTCCGACACAAAGTGAATCAAATGCCACTGGTCTTTATCTGTCTTCTGATAAGCACCAGCTAAGGATCACTTTTCTAAATTAAGAATGTATACTTGTTAAGCTGTAACCTCAGCACATTAGTTATGTTAAGACTCATAACTCAGTGATAGTCACAAGTAAATTTTGAAATTATTACTTATCCAAGCGAAGTGTTCCCCCTTGTTTTTAAGGATGTGAGCTGCATGTTATAAAGACTGAGTTTATAAGGATACCCAAACAAATTGGAATCCACAATTGAAGAGGATTAGCATGAGCAACACTGCTGAATCACTATCCCTCATTATATATTTCTTGCATCTACTCTGGCTTTAAGTGGCACTGTGCCAGGATACAGATGTTGATTCAGTCTGTTAACCGCATTGGAAAATAATATAACCAGAAGGAAGACAACTTATTCCTGGCATCCAGAGCTACAATAATAGGATACCAAAACAAGAGTTTTGGGAAAATATAAACCCTCATGCTACAAGGCGTAAGTCAACCCTTAATTAATGGGAGTAAGGAAGAAACTTTCCACATGAGGAAGTTATTCTCCAACTGCCCATTCCAGGGTTCCATGCATTTTTCTTCGAAGTAGCTGGTACTAGCCACTTTCTGACAAAAGATATGGGATTAAATGGGCCACTGGTCTCATCCAGTACTGCAGTTCCTAGGATACAGAGGATAAGCCTCTGTATCACCTGAAATTCTGTCACCTGAGGTGACACAATTCAATCCCCACTCTTATAATTGGCAGGAACAGTCATTTCCACCTGTAGAAGAAAATTTTGAACTCATCTGCCCTTAAAGATTCCCAAGCATTCAAACCTGCATTTTAACCATATTTCTGGAACTAAAGCATCAAATATTTGTTTTGGGGAATGCGACACAATGAGAGGGATACAGAACCTGGTTTGGCAAGTCAGTGTGAAGAAGTTACACACTAGTCAGCAAAAGCACAAATAATTTCAAGGTTAAAGGAAGACAAATGGGTACACTATGGTATTACTCCTCAATCTGTACACATACTAAACAGAGTTTAAATGGTTCTCAGTAGAAGACAAATCCAAATTAATAAAGATGAAGTAGAAACCTTGAGTGGTATCAATGGAAAAGTGGAAGTAGCCAAAAAGCCATGTAGAGCCAGAATATAATGTTTCTGTCTTACCTAAATTAGATTTAGTGAAGACGTTCAATCTCTGACATCAACAGTGTAAATACTGTTGCACTGTATCAAGACAACATGGGACTTGTAAAAATTGGGTATCACTGATGTTTGTTATAACCCAGCTGAGAGAAGTGAAAATTTCACTACATTACAAGCTGAACTATGGCTGAACTTTTATAAAAAAGATGAGGATTACAGGATGCCAAGAGTAGTTAATTGTTAGATGTCATGAATCTACACCCAATGGACATTTTGCAGCCCTACCAAGTGACAGTCAGGAAGTAATGGAATTAAGGGTTGCATGTGGAGCCTTCACACTGCTCCCTTTTGTGTATGTCTCTTGATACAGTTCAATTGCCTTGTCACATACCTTTCCACAAATATGTATCAGACCATTTATTGCCTTTGATACAAGGCAATTGTTACTGCTGCTGCTCATACTATTTTCAGTGGCATTATGGTCCAGTATGCACCAATTCAGACATTTTAAATAAGTCCTCCTGCAGGTAGGTATTTTAACAGCTAGCAGCTAATAGCAGAGTTTCTATGGCATGAAAAGGTATGAAGACCAACAGATGGTTCCAGCATTGGTGCTATGAGGAAGGCTTTAGTATGATCGACTATCAGGAGGCATTCACAGAAAGAAGACTTCTTCACTGATGGACTCCACTTGCGTACCTGGGGTATCAGTCTTCTGGGATCAGGCTGGAATGATTGCTAAGGCCTTTAAACAAAGCAATGGGGGGAGAACATTGGGGGAGACACCTGGCTTCAATATACAGGAGAAGAAAAAAATCAGCTAAATGAAGGTATAGTAAGGGATAATGGATCACGAGCAGTGATGATATCCCAAATTTCCAATAACCAGTTCTATAAAGGCAGGTGATATTTAAGAACCTATTCTGAATAGGTTCTTAAACATCATGCACACAACACCCAACACTCTGCACCCCAACAACCCAGCACCCAGAACTTCAGGGCACCCTCCGCCGTGAAATTGACCCTCCCTGGTCAATTTCGGCGGCAGGGAGAATCGCAGGAGAGACTCCCCGCAGTGAAATTGACCCTCCCTGATCAATTTCGGCGGCGGAGCTGGGCATACTCTCTGCCGTGAAATTGACAAGGCAAAGTCAATTTCGGCAGCGGAGAGGGAGACTTGGCATCGCAGCCGAGAATCTCCGCTGTGAAACTCGCTCTGCCAAATTCAAAACCCCTCCAGCGCCCCGCAGAGCGCAACGGGAGGACGCTAACAACCGGTTCGCTGCCTTTTTTTTATTTTAAGAACCGGTTCGCGCAAACCGGTGCGAACCGGTTGGATATCATCACTGATCACGAGTATGGAGAGCCAGGTGAAAGAAGGCACTATTCCAATCAATCTTTGTAATCAGGTAGGTGTTTCACCAACTGTAAGGACTATATCTTATCCAGCTAGAAAACTGGATGAGGCCTGAGGGAAACAACTGAGATGTTTGTATACAAATATAAAAAGAGTGTGGGCAATACAGTACAGAAACTGGAACTACTGGCGCAGGAGGTCAAATTGGGTATTACGGGGATTACAGAAACTCGATGAAATAGAGCTCATGACCAGAATATAGTAGTTAAGGGTATGTGTGGTTTAGGAAAGACACAAATAAAGGTAAAGGTGGTAGGGTAGTGTTGTATGCTATATTCTAAAGAAATTATAATATGGACAAAAAAATCTGTTTGGGTCAAGGCCACTTTGGAGAAGGATTGTAAAACAGATTCTTTTACGATAGTGTTAGGGGTCTGCTATAGACCGCTAGGGTCAGACTCAAATATGGATAGAGATCTCTTTAATATTAGAAAGATAAATACTACTGGGAATTGTACTAATATTGATAGGGTTCACTTATTCCTAGATGTGTTAGACAGTTTTTCCCCTCCATCAAATCGTCACTGAACCAACAAGAGGCGACGCAATTTTAGACTCTGTTTTTATAAGTAGTGCGGACATCATAAAAGAGCTGGTCATAGGAAATAACCTTTAATTGAGTGATTACAAGTTGATACAGTTTAATTTAAATGGAAGGATAATCAAAACCAGCTTGTCAACTCTTATATTTGTTTTCAAACGGGCAGACCTTGGGAAATTGGTTAGAGAAGAAGTCAACTGCATTGAAGAGCTCAAGAAATTAAATGTCGCAGTGGCCCGAAATTTCTTTAAATCATTTACACAAATTATCTGAAATTTGCATCCCAAGCAAGGCAAAACACTTGTAGGGAAAGGCACCAGGACCCATCTGGATGAATAAACACCTCAAAAAGTTTATTAAGAGTAAGCAGAGTCACTAGGGAATGATCAACAAAAAAAAAAAGTTACAGCTTGGAGATTAGAAAATATAGGAATAAAGTAAGACTTGCTAAATCAAACTCAATTAGCTCTTGGCTAGGGAAATTCAAATAAATTAGTGTTTTTTTAGTTACAGTACATAAAGAGAGATGGAAGGATGGGGTTGGGCCGCTATACAATGTGGATGAGGAAAGTAAGATAATCTAAGTATGGCCCAAAAACTAAATAAATCCTTTGCCTCGGTTTACAACATGGAGAATAATATGGAACATAGCATGAAGGCAGGACAACTGATGGAAAGGAGTGTGTGGAAATGGAAATTACATCATCTACAGTGATAGAAAACCTCAGAGCTTAATGTTCTCAAGTTGAGGATGGGGGGAACTCAATGTCCACCCCAGTATACTAAAAGAACTAGCACATATGATTGCTAGTAAGGTAGTAAGAATTTTTAATAAAGCTATATATTCAGGGATAGTACCATATGACTGGAGTATAGTTAACATCATACCAATATTTAAGAAAGGTAAAAAGGTGATCTGGACAATTACAGACTAGTTAGTCTAATCTCAGTAGGATTAAAGACTTTGGAACAAAATTATGAAAGAAAGAATAATTAAATTCATAGAGAAAACAGGAGAGGGGATAGAATTCAACATGAGTTTACCAAAGGTAAATTGTGCCAGACTAATTTGATTTCCTTCTTTGAGAAGTAACTGACTTCTTTAGATAAGACAAATGCAGAAGCAGCAATACATAGACTTCAGTAAAGTCTCTGATATTATACTGTGGGCATGGGGACAAAGGATGTCAGTGCTGGGCCACATTCCTGGGGGTCTGGGAGTTGGGCCCAGGCTTTGAATACAAATTGTCCTCCGCAGGACCCCTGACTTGGGCTAAAAAAGCCATATACTACCCATAATAATGTGCAAACCACAGGACTTTTTTAGCCTTGAAGTTAGGGAGGGGGGGAGAAGGAAACCACAGCAACTTTCTAGCCTTGAAGTTAGGGAAGGAGGAAGCATATCAGAGACACTTTCTAGCAGTGTCCAGTACAGGGCAAACCTGCACAAGAGGCATATGTTCTGGGCCCACCCACCCCCATTTTTCCCCTCACCATCTGCACAAAGAATGTGGTAAAAGGGTGTAATCTCTTCTTTCCAAGACAGCATGTCTGTTAGGGAAGGCTCGGGATCTCTCCCCCTAGTTCTTCCCTTGTTAGTTTGTTAAGGGACTTCATAGTCATTCCTGCTGTTAAGATAAATGCACATGCTACACAAGTTTCATGGGAAATAAACAGGGGCGGATATAATTATATGCCTCCCCGGTCCATTAATATTCATTTTACAATCATTTATATAAACAAATTGGGAATTTATGGGGCATTGTAGAAGTATGTGTATTTACATATTATTTTAGATAAAAAGTTGTAAAGTAGTAAACTCAGGGCTCACTTTGTTGGTCACGAGACAAGGGGAACGAGTGGACTAGAAGCTGTAACCAAATAAAAGCGCCTTGTCACTCCACCCGGCTCAATCTCTCTCTTCAACCGACCCTGCAACAAATACCACGTAGGAAATCACTGGTTAAATCAGGGAAGATGGGGATCAGTACAAGCATTGTAAAGTGAATAAGCAACTGGCTAAAGGAGAGAAAGTACCAGGTTGCACTGAAGGGAGTTACTAGTGGAGTTCCTCCAGGATCAGTCTTGGGACCAACCTTATTTAATATTTTCATTAATGACCTTAGCACAAAAAGTTGGAGTGTGCTAATGAAATCTGCTGATGATACAAAGTCAGGAGGCAATGTAAATACAGAGGAGAACTGATATATCATAAGGAAGATCTGGATGACCTTAAAGATTGGAGTAACAGAAAAGGGATGAAATTCAATAGTATAAAATGCAAGGTCATGCACTTAGAGTCTAATAATAAGAATTTCTCCTACAAGATGGGGACTCATCAGTTGGAAGCAACAGAGGTGCACACCTGGATGTGTGGGTCGATCGAAGGATGACAACAAGCCAGTAGTGTGATGCGGCTGTGAAAAAAGCAAATGAGATCTAAGATTTATCTGGTGAGGCATTTCCTGTAGAGATAGAGAGTTATCAATCCTATCGTGAAAGGCATTGTTAAGACCTCAACTGGAATACTGCGTACAATACTGGTCAATCATGGTCTAGAAAGATTAATTCAAACTTAAAGAGGTGCCGGGAAGAGCTATTAGAATGATCAGTGGAATGTGGGCCCATCTTATGAGAGGAAATTGGAAATGTTTGTTATTCAGCCTAGCAAAAAGAAAACAGAGGGGATATGATTACTCCTTACATATACTTTAGGGGAGTAAACACCAGAGAGGGTGAAGAGCTGTTTATGCTAAAGGGTATTATCAGCACAAGAACAAATGGGTTTAAACTAGCCATGAACAAATTCAGATGGAAGGTTTCTAACCATCAGAGGAGCGAGTTTCAGGAACAGCCTCTGAATAGGAGTTGTGGGGGCAAACAACTCAATTAGCTTTAAGAAAGACCTGGACAAATTTATGATTATGTGATGGGGTTGCCTGTGATATTAGGGGACAGTACTTAACAGCCCTAGGGCTCCCCTTCCAGTTTATGTCTTATGTTTCTAAAGCTTATGCTTCTGGGCTTTAATCACCTGCAAAAGTCAAGAAGGATTTTCTCCCCTTTACCCCATATATTCTAGATAGACTTTTGTTTTTGATCTCCTTTCTCTGATGCATCAGATAACCACAGCTGGAGATGGGACACTGGACAGGGTGGGCCAGTGCTCTGAAATGGCTGGCGCTTGCTCACTGGCTCACTGGTCTAATAGATTACCACAGGGGTCAGGAAGGAATTTTCCCCCAGGTCGGACAGGCAGATACCATGGGTTTTTTCCTCCTTCCTCTGGAGTATGTGGGTGCAGGTCACGTGCCGGGATTATCTGGATCTCTCTCTCACTTAATCAATCCTCTGACACTGCGGAAGCCTCAGGCACACCTTGGCCCCTCATATTCTCACATAATTTAGTCTCCTGTGGGCTGTAATATTTTGGTCTAATTTTGGTTATTGGGTTTAGAGTGTATGCGTTGGTGGCCGCTGGTGTACAGGAGATCAGACTAGATGACGGTGGTCCCTTCTAGCTATAAATCCTAAAACTATTAATTTAGTCAGGATTAAGGTACCATATTCCTTCACCCCAGCACAACCTTCTTCAAGCCCAATTCAAGGGATGTGACAGTGAACTATAAATCTAGCTACAAAATTAGGCAGCCTACAGAGGCCAGCAATTTTTTCATTTATCCTCTATGTTAACCCATTGTACAGTGTGTTGTGTAATATAAAAATACACAGAAATTGCATTAAAAAAACTCTTTATCACACTGCCAATTACACCAGATTTCAAACCATTATACGGTATGCATCTTTCTAATGCTGTGGAAAAAACTAAGTTAATATACCTGAGAAGTTGTGCACTGTGTGTAAATTAGACTGGTTAAGATTATACATGCTACCTTAGCTTTGTAGCCTTAATATTAATGGTTTTTTTAAAAGAAGTTTAAAATGTGGAATGATTTGGATAGACACAACCACAATACCCTTAACATGCACATTACAAAATCTGCAAGAGGACCCTGAGAATCTTAATAGCCGTAGTACTTTCACCTTACAAGACGTAGTAATGGTTTGGCGAGGCAGCTCCAGGAGTCCTGCCTCAGTCAAAGCCCAATTAATCAAGGTATTTAACTTTAAAAAAAAATGCAAGTAGTTCCACAAAGTCCATGAGACTATTAAGGTCTTAACATCGGACAAATGCTTCAGAACCTTAGTGTACAGAGGGACCTCACTGCCCACCTTCACTACACAGCTAAGCATATATGAATGCTATAGTCACCAGCTGTGTATTATGTAAACACTGTGATAGGAGGTGTCATACAATTGTTACATGAAAATAATAAAGTTTTAAAATGAGTCATAACAGTTAAATAAAATCCAATTTTCACCACAACACTGAAAAGGTATTGCTCAATGAATCCATGCCAAGCTTCACCTTTCTACCCTGGCTCTTCAAGCTCTTTTAAGACATAGATAAGAAATGATTCTCCTGTTCCTGAAGACAAAGAGTTCAATGGAGGAAACACACACACACTCACTCTCGATCTCTCCTCCCCTCCCCTTCCCCCCTTTGCCCCCAACTCTTTGTCCTCAAGAACAAGTGAATCATTTTTACTCAAACTTTCCAAGCCTGGGGAATCCGAAATTGAAGAGTAAAAGTTAAGGAAAGTTATAAGCAAATGAAAACAAAGGATGAGAATTGAAATTCTTACATAACCTCCATAATTAGCAGCACCTGCCACTCTCATAATATTAGTAACACTGAAACTTCAGCACACACAATCACTGCATATGGTGAAGGAGCAGTGTGGCCACAACTTCTCCAACAGCTCAATAGTAGGTTAGTTACACCGTACTACTAAAATACAGCTGGTTCATAGGACGTTTTACCTACTACTAACCCATATTTTGCTGGCCTGAAATATGACGACCCCCTTGGACTTCAGTTTGAGACAAGTTAATTTCTCCACTTGCAATAAATGTGAGCAGAAATTCCCAGCAGAGAGATTAACCAAGTTTAAGAGATGAAATAGGAGGGAAACATTTGTCAAAAGTGCTACGTTAGTTTTTTGGGGTTAATCAAAGTTCTGAACTGGTAAGATCAATAGAAGGAAGAAGGTACACACCAGACATCTGAGATGCTCCTAAGAAAATATTTGTCAACAGCCCGCTCAACATTTTCACAGTATTTTAGAAACAAAAATTTGTATTTGAATTCTATGCTGGTGTGTCTGAATGGCAGACAAATGTGTAGATTTAAGGTTGTAAGCGAAGGAATGCATTTCTGTGTCATGAAAAGGAAAACAATGGATTAAATCAGTAGAGAGAAAGATTCTTTGTAAGTGCCTAAGGATTGTGAGGTTTGTTTGCAAACAATGATTGCATGGGAAACTATGGGCTTATTTGTAATTTTAGCTTTCAAAAGGAATTGATTCCTCTGTATAAAAAAGCAGGGCTCTGAAGAGTACTGCCAGGCATGACAAGGATACTAAATGAAGCAAGTAATGAAGTCTTATTAGCAAAGTTCAGACAGTTGAACTTTGAGGTCTACCAGTACAAATTCAAGTTGCATAGCAGCAGGCCACACACACTTTGGGTAGGCACAGAACATGCATTAGACACCATTATCAATTACACACAAGAAACCTAGAAAGATATTTCAAATAATAGAAAATAAAGATACAAATTAGGAAAATAGACAGAACAGGTCCAGGCACAAGCATCTTGAGCCAGCTCAAAACTGAAAACAATCATAAGTCTAAGCTGCAAATATTCAAAAATCCTACAAAATCAAAAGCATCCAAGGTTTTACCCAGTGAAATACATATCTAGGTGTTCAGTTTTATTATCCATTCTTCAACTAAAAACTGTATTTTTAAGAGACATCAAGAGCTTCAGCACCTTTGCTGTTAAATATCCTTTATCTCAACATTTTTCCCACTTTAATGCTCCATTGAATAAAACTGCTATGTGAAAAAGCACTTCTCCAATAACAGGAATCACTATACATTTCCCCTAATATTTATCCTCTCTCTAATCCCTCTGAATCCCCCCCTTGCGCCCGAGAGTCTAGCTTTGATTTCATCCTCATCCTGTATTGCCGACAATAGTGCTGTGATGTTCACGTCAGAGTTGAGGTAAACAGAGTCTCGTTTTGAAAAGTCAGCGCTGTACAAAGCAACTGGCCAACTTCTCCGAGTGGGAAAGCAGTAACAAGTGAAAGTCAAATTTTAAAAATCCGGGGTTTTTGTCTCTCTCCCCACCCACCCACAGGACTTACCTCAAATGCTAATCAGTAGACTGTATGGCTTCACAAGTGGAATTGCATCAATATTCATGTTACTTTGAGCTGTAGGCACTGTCCCCTAGTGGAAACAAAAAGAATAGGTAAGATTATTAATGACTATGCAGATCCAAGCAAGAGCCTCTCTACCATTAGTGGCTGGTTGAATTTGAGAATTCCTCAATCTAGCCTGGCTCTGATATTGATTAAACTTCAAGAAAAGATATTCGGGATCATCTAGTCAAACCTCTTGTATAACACAGGCCATAGAGCTTCCCCAAAGTAATTCCTACAGAATATCAAGACTGGATGTTTTTCTAAAATTTGTCAACAATGGAGACTCCACCACAACTCTTGATAAATTGTTCCAATGGTTAATTACTCTCACTGTAAAAAATTGGTGCTGTATTTCCCATGTGAATTTGTCTAGCTTCAACTTCTTCCGATGCGACCCTGTTATAGCTTTCTTTGCTAGACTGAATATTTGTTCCCCATGTAGGTTCTTACAGACTGTAATCACGTCATTCCCTAAGCTTCCCTTTGTTAAACTATACGGCATGAGCGCATTCAATCTATCATTATAAACAGTGCCCTACCAAATTCAGAGCCCATTTTGGGCAATTTCATGGTTTCAGATATTTCAATCTGAACTTTCAGGATGTTGTGACTGTGGGAGTCCTGACCCAAAAGGAGACTGTACAGAGGGAGGGCTCGCAAGGCTACTGCAGGGGCATCGTGATATTGCCACCCTTGCTTTTCTGCTGTTATTTATCAAAATAAATCAAATCCTCACTCTCCTGGTTCCTCCTTGCGTTCTGACCCTAAGGCGAGTACCTCCTCCTTTTCCACCCTCAAAAATCCTCCTCCTGACATTCATTCTTACTCTGCTTTAATAGTCCTAGGCCTGGTCTGCACTATAGAGTTAGGCTGACCTAACTACGTGCCTACACTACAACATTGCTCCCACCAATAAACATCACCCATTACATTGGCTTAATAACTACATCTGCAAAAGGCATACTGCTTAGGTTGGTATAGTTAGGGAGACACAGTGTCTGTGCAAACACTGCGTTATTTACAGAGCTTGTTGGCTGTCAGCCCCATGCAGGAATCACAGCTGGAGTCCCCCTCCCCCTCACCTCCTCCTTGGACGCTGATAGTCTGAGACCTCAGCCCCAGGAGCAGGGGAAGGCTCCAGCTATGAGCTCCACAGGGGTGGGGCAGGGCTCCAGTTGTGTGCCTGGTAGGAGGCTCACAGCTCAGGCTGTCAGCCCCAGGGTAGTGGGGCTCCAAATGTCAGTACCCCACAATGCCCCACTTCAGTCGGTGGAAGCACTCCTAGTGAGGATGTGCACCACCTACATAAGGAGCATAGTTTTGTTCATGTGAACCATCACTTTAATTACTGTGGCAGCTGTATGTTGACTTGACTTAATTTTGTAGTGTAGACAAGGCCTAGTAACCCTTCTCCCTGCCTCTACCTTAGTTCAGGCATTACAAACTATTTTTTGTTTTCCAAGTATATCTTTGTAATTCTCTTTCCTTCACCCCCTCCAAAAAAAATTACACTCACACACACTTTTCAACAAGGCAGCAAGGCCAAACCCACAAGTTTAGAGATAATCCAATAATACAACATTTTCTAAAGTGAGCTTCAGATTAATTTTAAGAAACTAACTTTAAACCCTCTTTTCTGATGTTTAGTAAACTACCCAAGGACTATCCTGAGATCAGATGCAGCATGTGAAGTTTCATGAAAATCAGGTTTTTTTGGGAGGTGAAGGAATAGGTTGAAGAGACAGGCTTAGTGGGAAGCTTGCTTTGGCCATACATATTGCTACCAACACTCCATAACTGTATCAGTTCACTTGTCTACTCTTTGTGCTGCAGCATGTTACGCTCTTTAACCATCAATGCCAGTGAGAGAAAGCTAAAGCTTATGTTGTGGCACTCTCTCTTTAAACCCACAAAATCCAGACTCTGAAAGGCATCTAGAATTTGTGTTATTAGCTGAACTATCTGAAGGGAGTGCTGTTTCTTTAGCTGGTTGTTCTTTAGGCATGTGGTTTTCTGTACATTCTTTAAGGCATTTGACACGATCAAGAAAATCTGAGCAAGAACTTGTAATAAGTAGTGTGGTGACAAGCATTAGGCTTAGAAGAGAATACTGAAAAAGACAGCCTCCCCCAGGAGATGTTTGATGGTTGGTGGAAATCTGAATACACAAAGCTGATGCAGAGGTGTACGTTCACTAAAATATTCTGGACTTCGGCTGCAATTGTTGCATGTACTATCTCCATACTTAATCTCTTACAAATTTCTTTATTAAGTTACTTGGAGTCCAGAACTGGTGACTCAAAATTTTTAGAAACTAGAAAAACAGGGTAGAGAAACAGTAAGAGTATCATCCAGATACTGGTCTTTGTATTTTGATGGGATGCTCTATTTCATACCAGTAAAACAACCTTATATCTTTACAGCAGAGAGTACATGATTTAGGCAAGAAGGAAGATCCAAGTATCACTTGCTATTACCCATTCACTCTGTTTTAGCCTGGCCCCAAATAGAAAATAGTATTTAAGATTTGCATCAGAACAAAGTTCAGACAGAATAAAATATCAGAAGGTTCTGCTTCCTTGTTTCCCTGGATCAGATGATTATCTGTCTTGCTTTAATGCCTAGAGGCAGGCCCCAACCATGATCAGAGAATCATTGCATTTAGCACCATACATACAATGTCCCAGACAGCTTGCAAAAGTGCATCATAGCTACATTGGGGCAGTCTGTCCCATTCTTTAGTTACTGTGACTTTATTACAATATGTTTAAGAACGGTGGCTCTTTAAGTTATCTGATCAATGATGGTTACAACAACAACTACTTTATGTAGTTCAGAGACAAAGTTGTCCTATGCAGAATTAATTCAGACAGCTGTTCTCAATAGCTAGAGAATTTTTAAGGGTATATTTTATTTAAAGAAAATATCCAGACATGCCTCAGAAACAACAGATATTGATAGAATTTTGGATTTTAGTATTAACTTAAAAAAACCCAAACAAACCCACACACCACCACCTTTTCTGAAACCTTCATAGTTTTACTAACATTCCTTTCAATTACAAAATTTCATCCAAGGCATATATGTATGTATGTACACCCTGAAAGTTAACTGAACTTACATTCCCTTATGTTGATGCAGCATCTCTTTTCCTGTTGTTAAATTCTACATAAACCGCTAAGAAGGGACTGGGATAATTATCTCTGTGCATCCAAGTTTGAGCAAGAAAACTTTAGGAACAGAAATCCCCTTTCAGAAATATGCTTTAGTTCATACCATTTGAACTTCTTTGGAGTGTCGGGAGTAGGCATCAGGCAAAGGAAAAAATTTTCTGCTAATATTTTTGTGCTTCATCACATCTCTTTTTAGAATAAGATTTTTGGGAATAATTGACCTCTATATTGAGAGGTCAAAAGTCCAAGCATCTACCTAAAATATACTGTGGTAAGGTCAGGCCAGATGGCTGCAAAAGAGTATACCTGGGCCGGTATGAGGGCCCGAAATGATTAAAAACCCTCTGCCTGGTAGGCAAAGGGAAAAACAGAGCAGGGCAATTAGCGGCACCTGGACCCAATGAAGGGCCAGGCCAGGGGTATTTAAAGCCTGCCTTCCCTAAAGGAAGAGGAGGGAACACATGCAGGAAAAGCTACCAAAAGGTGTGGGGCAGCTGCAGGAGACGGTTCTCTCCCGGTCAGGAGACAGAGCTCTCTAGTCAGGGGAGACAAGGTAGCTGGGGACATCCCAACCGCAAGAGACAGAGGTAAAGCGCGAGACCCCAGCAGGGGGAAGCTGGCAGTTTGCCACAATACATTTGTCCAGTGTAGGCAGAAGGGTGCCACCTCTTGACTTATTTGCCAGTTTTAAGCAGTAAGCATCAATGAAAACAGATACCAAAATGGGTTCAAACTTTGTGTCTGGAGAACCATGTGGTTTATTAGGACCATAAATACTTCTTTCTGGGCAGTGCCTGATAGAGGTGGTACCACCCCAGCTACCAAATGAGGAAGTTGTTACTCTGGGCAGTGCATCAGGTGTTCTTGTCACATACAGGGAAGAGGAAGTCTGGAAGTCGGTCATGCAGACTGAATACAGTGGACATTTGCCCCCTAGCAGTAATAGCTATTGTAGGGCTACAAAGCCTCAATTAGCATACTTACAATTTCTGAGCATAAGAAGCAGAATGGTGACTAACAGTCAAACAAACACGTAACCAAGAATGATGCCAAGGATCCATGAGCACCAGCTGATTAGAATATATACCCAAGTGGCGAACCAACTGTACAGGTTTTAACATATATGATAAGCTGAAACAGACTTAATTAAAGAGAATGAAAATTTGCTTGTAACAGATTCCTTTAATATCAGGTGGCAGATAGAGCTGGGTGGGAAACGGTTTTCTAGTCCTGTGAATATTTTAACCACCATTTGTGCTTTTTGAAAACCTCCTCAGAAAAAACTACAAACACCTTCACTCATTTCCGCTCAGATCCAGACGTATAGTTAGTGCTAGCGCACATATCTGTCTTAAAACCAAAGAAATTCAGAGCTAAGGAAAGAACACAATTCCAGACTGTGCGGCTACCATTGATATGATACTCACAGGCAGCAGTACAATGGATAAACTTAGAGATAGTAGAGAAACACACGTTAGAAGAAAAAGATAAACTTCCACCCATTTAAAGAGAGTGTCCAACTTAGCATCCTAAGTCTTTTAGCTTAGGCCTGGTCTACACTTACCTTCAGGATTCGGTGGCATTCCACGGCAGATACGCAAGTGATGTAAATCACTTGCGTATCTCCCGTCGACTTTGCGGCGTCTCCTCTGCGCGCCGTCCACAGTGCACTACATCCACAGTGCACTACGCCACTTACCGGGGTGGTTTTCCTGCATCGCTTGCTGGATCAACTGAGCGGCTCTACAAAGACCACTCAGTCGATCCAGAGCAATCGATCTGATGACGGAGAATTTGCCACCGTCAGTGTAGATCCAGCCTTAGATAGTGACTGGCTGAACATTATAGCCACTTCCTTTAGCAATTAAATTTAAAAGATCTATTTTAAAAAGAAAGTTAACCCCACGTACCATTCAATCTCCCTTGCAAAGTTAAATTGACATACTGCTTATATCTATTGCCTTCCGTAAATTTTTTTCAGTATTGCCTCCCATAATGCTATTATGGTCTGTCCATCTGTCATAGTCCCTTTGCCCAACAACCCGTTCACAAATTCTTTGCTGTTTCCCCTCCCCACAATGTTTAGAGATTGCTTTTCTATGGAGAACTGAGGAGACCAGAGGGAGTGACAGTGACTATATCATGATAGAAGTATGCATGACATGCATATCATGCAGAAGTATCTACTGCCCAGGAGTGAAGCCATTGATCTGAACTTTTTTTTTTTTAATCACTTAGATGCTCAGAGAACTGTGAGCACTATACCAAAAATAGAGGTGCATGTGTAATTCCTTCCACTGTGGCAAGATTGTTTATATAGCACATGGGGTAAGGACGATTCCTCTAAATAGCATAGCGTATATGATATTGGACCCAAAAAATCATGTCGCTGCAACGCAACATGAATGTTTGAAGTGCATGCTGGAGAAACTGTGTGTATTAAAAACATCAGAGTGTTAGTACTGAATAGCGTGTCCAACTTCTGAGGCTTGCCAAGTGCCTCCCTTAATTAGGAAGCATTAAAAGCAGGAAGCTTGAATAAGAGCTTTAGCCAAGAAAGTCATAACACACTTTAATATGGAGTTTTCTTCCCAGAGTAGTGGAGTATAGCTTCTCAAAGAATCTTGTTTCAAGATCTGATGAAACATGATTCTGAGAGAAACTCTACACTAATTTGTAGAAGTTCCCATCATACACTGACCTCTAGTGTAGTATAGTAAATAAGACTCAAGACATGAAGAATCTTTTCAAAGCTTTATGAAACATTTAGTAAATTATTTCTACAAATGATTTGCCTTTCAGACAGTAAAAGAGATGGAGGTCAGATGGCTCTCATAGGATTTACTCAGGATGATTTTAAAGTAACTGGAGAGAAAAAATATCAAACGAAACTAAGATTTGGAATGCTTTAATGATTTAAACTGCTGCTGTGTTTATACAATGTACACCACATCAAAGCCACACTTGGCTACTTTGAACACAGCTTGATTTATTTATTTTTAACTCCTACAGATTTTCTGAAGTACAGAGAAGGCTTATGGAAATTTGTTAAACAGTTAAATACAAATCACCGAAAGCCAGAAAGTGGCTCAAACACCACCGACTCCAGTAATTTCACAATGGCTTCTACAAAATAAAAACAAACAAGTCTGGGTTCTGCCTTGTAGCAGCTTCTACACACTCCAAAAGCATGAGTTAAGTTAAATGCGTAGGTTATAGCCAACACGGGGAACACAAGAATTTTTTGTGAGGAAGGGGGCCCCATCCAGGATATCACCTCACTGCCTTTGAATTAAAGGGAGACAAGCCTCTACGCAGAAGCACAGGCTCACCAACAGCAATTCCAGGGCCCAGGGCAGAACTGTCCCATCCTGCCTCTTCTGCCTGTGGCCCCACCCAGAGGCCCCACTCCCGCTTAGCCCGCTCATCGCTGAAGCCCTCTTCGCCAATTGGTCCCCCTCCTTTCTGCCACACTCTCCGTTCCCCCAGGTGGCAAGCAACAATGGGAGGAAGGGGTAATGGGGGGGGAGGGCGAGAGGAGGGACACAAGCAGCGTGTGACGGCAGTGAGGCCAACCGGGGAGGAGCGTTGTGGCTAGTAACGAGCAGCGGGGCAGAACCTGGGTGGAGTGAGAGTGGGGCCATGGGTGGAAAAGGCCCAGGCCTTTTAAAATTGTTGGTCCCCTGGGTAACTGCCCCCTTTGCCTCCCCACCTGCCCTCGTCAGCAGGCCTGCCGAAGCATTCCATGCCCACATGAGTCAGTAAGGGTTATCTGACCCTTAGAGTCTGACTGCAGACCTATTTTTGACTAATTCCTCCTGAGGATGCCAGCAAGTTTGTTGTGACGCTATTTTTAAACCCAAGAATTTTTTTTTAATTATCATCAACTGTGCAGGTGCAAGCCTGCTTTGGGACACTTCCGAAGGAGTGCGCTCACTGGGCACAACGGAATCTGGATGTTGTCCTGTGAGGCTGCTTTTGGTTTAAATACATTTTACTTTTCAGCAGACGTCCTTCATCATAGTAGTAACTACTCTGGCTGCTGCAAGCGGGAAAAGCTCTCCCACCAACATAGCACTGTCCACACTGGCACTTGCCGGTGTACCTTATGTTGCTCAGGGGGGTGATTTATTCACACCCCGAGCAACATAAATTATGCCGACATAAGCTGTAGTGCAGACATAGAAACCAGTATTTCTTATGCAATTTCGACTCTCTTTGATTTGGTTCTCAGCTCTTCCTTTAAAGGAGGGAAGTTATTCAGAAACTGCTTCTGAATCAAGTGACCTTTTCCAAAGTGTTTAAGTGTTCAGATTTCCTTGCTCACTTCCTCTGGAATTCATGGACACACAGTTATTTTGGATCAAGTGCTTTGTCTCCCCTGGAGAGTAGAAACACTTAGGAACTCATATATCACTTCCCAAGCAGTTATTTGACTTTTAGTCAAAGTTGCTAAATTATTCCCCTCTTAACCCAAAAAGCTGTGTAATTTTAATGCCATGCACACATTCTCAAATTAAAATGAATAAGAATGCTAAATTGTCAACAAGCAAGGCTAAATTCACTGAAAAAGCTGCCAAAAAAGCCATTGCAGATTCTCAGTAGTCAGAAAGAGATACTTCAAGGTTCCAAAAAGTTGGTCATTAACAGAGATTTTTTTTAATTAAATAAATACTTAAGTGAAGTTCAACATGCTCAATTTCAAGCAATCTAGGCCACACTGACTATAGACTGTCTAGAAGTATAGGTCCTCTAATTATGGGTGCCCAGTGTAAGACATGTAACACTTTCCCTTCAGAGCACTGGGGGCAGATAAGTCAAACTCAGCAGGTGCTCAGTTCTTTAAAGAAAAAAAAAATCTAATCCAGGGTCAGAAATTGGCACCCAAAATTAGAGGTTACTTTTAAAACTGTATGCCCAAAAGGAGAGGCAGATCCATTAATTCACAGAGGCCTAAAATCAAAACCCAGAAGCTAATCAGCCCTAAGCCACACCTCTAATATAATTTATTTTGCAGATCTCTGAATTTTAATCCAAACTGGCTGCCTGCTCTGTTGCATCACAAAAGCAGGCAGCGGTCCACAGACACACACAAGAATGAAAGAAGTTCATCCTTTCCACTCCCTCACCAAACAAAAAGTAGTCTGGGAGAAAGAGCGCTGAGCTGGAAGCCAGAAGACAGTTCAAATTTCATTTCTAACGATTGTTATTTCTTTCCAAAAAAGTGAGGAGAGCAAAAAATATTCAGTGTTAGCTTGAAAATTTAGGACAAACTTTTTGAAGAATGGTCTACAATTTATTCTAGTTAAAGTTTAGACTAACATTATGTCTATCCTTTGAAAAGTATATTACCTATAACATTCCTAGTCTTCTCTGAAATGGCAAGTTGTTTTTTATTTTAATTAGAGACATTTTTCATGGAAAATAGGAAAAGCAGATGGATGAGGTAAATAAACCATTCTTGCTGGAAAATGGACAAAAGGAGAATCAGACACCAGTTGCCCGATATATTCCCCTTCCTCACTAGGATGAATGCAACAAATATGTAACACAAATAGGACATGTACAATACACCAGCTCTTCTCTAAACTTTGTTTTCAAAATCCTTAGGCTTAATATGATTTTAGCCATAACAAACATGGCTCAAAATGCATAGTATATCTTGTGGGTGACTAATCACATAATCCCACTGCAGGATTTCACATTTTGCTATAGAGTGTAGAGTTATCAGTAAATATATTGACCCAGTTTAATCAGTAAACCAGATCCCTCTAAGGGATCTGTTATAGACAAGAGTTTGACCTACCAGCTACTTTGATTAAAAGACAGCGGTCCTTAAATATAAATGGATTTGTCACTGATTTGATCACTCCCTGTACATACTATGATCCAATAAACAAGATTCCCAGGGGAGAGTCGGAAGTTAATTGTGTATTCTTGGTCAGAAACACACAGCTTACTTGTGAAACATTGAACTAAATTATATTCTATATCAAGGTCCTCAAACCCGTTTGGTATACTTGAGTATTATGCCTGTTCTATATCCTGATCAGTGAAAGAAGAGTCAGAGGGACAACATTACCTGGAGGGACTGTTATTGACAGGACAGCGGTGGAACAGGAAAGGTGGGTGCTAGACTTGAAGAAACTCAGCCACGAGGACAGAGCAGTACACAGGGATTAATAAAGTTCCACTTGTTCAAGTTAGAGTGATGCTGAATGCTGGCTATGAATGAAACATGGTGGCAAGGTCTGAGCTGTGAGTTCTCTGCAGTGCAGCAGCTGGCAGCATAAGCCATGGAATTCTCTCTGAAGTCCTCCAGAGCCCTGGATCTTGCAGACGCAAGCCTAGCTCAGCAACGGGCCAGATGGAAGGAGGCATTTGAGCTGCGCAGAGACCTGACCCTGCAGGACAACAGCAGCAGGAAATTAAAACTGTTACTTTACCTAAATGGGGAACAAAGCAGAGAGATCTGCACCACTCTGAAGCTCACCACTGCCTCATGACTCAACAGTCCTGGGAGCCCAGAGAACTTATTGCACTGCAGAGCAAAATGAAACTATGGAGCAACACAGGTTTTTCCACTTGAGACCAATCTCAAAGGAAGGGGACAGACCCATGTTACTGCTTTACGCATGCTCGTTGTTACATGCAATTTTGGGGACTTGACAGATTTTCCTGATTTGGGACAGAAATCTGTAGCACCTGAGATCACCACCTGAAATAGTGGGTGCTCTGGGAAGGCAATCTCACATTAGACAGAGGCTTATACTTGGGGAGTGCAGCAGAAGCCTCAAGAGAAAGGATGGAAGCCCGAGTAGGCACAAGACATCCCATGAGACAACAGCAAAAGGAGAGCAATTGGCTTAAGTGCCATACTCGCAGTGAGGTGCATTTACTGTGGGAGATGTCATGAGTAGGTAAGGGAGAAGTGCCCCGCACTAGGACATCATCACGAAGAATGTGGCAAGAGGAACCATTTCAGCAATAAGGGCAAAAGCCAATGAAGGTCTCAGAAAGATTCTGTTAAAACTCATACAAGAAGAGGTGGCTACATCATACAGTGGTGATGACATTTTGACTTTCTCCTTGAGTATGGGAGCATATCGAGTCAGGCTGCCAGGACAGGAAAGCAACAAGAGATGATACTAACCTTTATGCCAACAGCAATGTTAATAGAGAAATGCCCTTGTGCTTTCAGCTAGATAGTGGAGAATCGTGCAATGTGTTTGTGTGTGTTAGAGTCCAGTTCAACCCATTGCAAAGAGGAGGAGCAATTTAAGAGTATAATGGAACCTGTAAAAGAGGGTGACCTCATAATAACTAATCTAAAAAATAACAGATGGTACCAACTGAAGTTTATGGTGGCACCTGCTTTCCTTCTTGCGGAAATACAGCCATACAAGCCATGGACCTGATCAAATCAGCACTGGGGGGAGCAACATTTTATAGCTGCAGTGCAAGCAGCAAAAGGGGAGTCCCATGGACAGTGGAGACAATTTTAAAAGTATAGAGAGGATGTTTTCAAAGATGACAGGTGCCTCGATGGAAAGCTGCAACTGGAAATAAGTCCCACAGTGGAACTTGTGCGCTTGCCATGAAAGAAAATCCCAATGACACTATGTAACCCAATATGCTAGGAGCTCAAAAAAAAAAAAGTCTGCAGAACAGGGGGTATCATAACATCTGTAGAGGCCAGTACAGCCCAGGTAAGCAGAATTGTTGTAAAGAAATCATTCATGCACATTATCCATCTGCATAGACTCAAATCCACTGAAGCAGGCATTGAAAAGATGCCACTATGCACTGCCCACAACCGATGACATCTTGCTAGAACTTTGGAAAGTTAAAATCTTTATAGTCTGATGTGAGGAACCCACAGTCACTACAGATGGTTGTGCGTGCTGATGGGCATAAGCCCAACACCAGAGAAGATTCACCCAAGGGCCACAAGGGCTGCCTGGGGTGAAAATAACTGCAGATAATATCCTCGCTGTAGGCGAAGGGAGGAGCAATGATACACAAATTGTATGCGACCATGGCAGAAAACAAGCTCTTTTACAGCAATGCAGAGACAAGAACATAAAAAACTCACCCCAGAAAAAAAACGTGAATCAAACAGCATAAGGTGACATATTGGGCATCTGCTCTCAGTACAGGGACTAAAAGCAAATCCCAACAAGATGAAGGCAGGGGAGATATGCCAGCTCCACCGGATGTGAAAGAGGGTTACATCACTTCATAAGAATCATAAATTTTCTGTCCAAGTTCTGTCCACACCTGGCTGCAGCAGCAAAACCATGAGCTCACAAGGTAGGATGCTGAATGGGACATGCAGAAACAAACAACAGATGCTCCTCTACCAAAGTACTATCAATCAGGAGAGGCACTGACATTCTAGTGTGATACTCTTTTGCAGGCATGATCAGTTGCTTATTCCAGCAGAGCACTGCCAGAGACTAAGCAGGGGCATGCCCAGATAGAAAGAGAGCTTCTGGCTGCAGTATTTGGACTGCGAAGAGTCCATTAGTACACCTATGGCTACCCAGTAATAGCCAGACCACAAACCCCAGAAGGCAAAGATAGTAAAGCCCCTTCTTGGTGCTCCAAACAGATTGTGGCTCCTGTTCATGTGCCTCCAGGGCTACCAGAGAGAAATCAGATATCATTCAGGATGGTTACTGATGTTAGATGTCCTGAAGAGGGCATATATACCCAGCATCAGTGCATTGGGGGAAGGGGATCAGGACACTGAATCCATTAACATGCTGCATTGTCTCCCTGTTTCAATAATGAGGCTGATGGATATCAAAGAGGCTACTGAAAAAGACATCTAAACACAGGCAGTCAAAACAGTGATACTAGCAGGGTGGCCAGGAGGCAAAAGTCAGGTATCAGTAGGAGAAAATTAAAAATGAACTGAATGTACAGGATGGAGTCTCTGTCCTCTAATATGAGTTGTTGTCCCTGCTTCTTTATGTTAGGATGTCATGCCAAAAAACCCCAAAACCAACCCCACCCACATTCCCCCACCTTCACACACACATCCACATGCCTCACACCTGGGCACTGACAGCTGTCTTAGATGGGCTTGCAAGTGTGCTTACCAGGCCAGGAATGAATACAGAACTCTGCTCCTTGGGAAAAGGATGTGACACTTGCCAGTCATATAACAACCACCAGAAGAAAGATCGTTAACATGCAAACTGACCATTTGGCCATAGGAAAAGGTAGGAGCAGACTTGTATCTCCAAGAAAAGCAGTACTTGACTACAGTGAATTTCTATTCACATTTTTGGGAGGTTGACGCCCTGCCTGATAAAAGCAGCAATGCAGGGATAGGCAAATTGAAGACCCACTTTGCAAGGTATGTATTCACGGACAATGGACCCCAATTTGCCTCAAGAATTCAAGGAATTTGCATGCAAATGGGAGTGGTCGCCCCAGCATACCATAGAGTAATGGTAAAGTGGAATTAGCTATGGAAACACCTAAGAGACTGTTACACAAGGCTGTTTGGTCCAGTTCAGGCCCCCGTTAGCATTTTGGCAAACAGGAACATTTTCATTACATAATCACCTGAGTCTGTGGCAAAACGGCTTAACTATGTGCTAGCAACCTTTGGTCAAAGGCACACAAGGTGGGGGCCTGGGAGTCAGTTATTTGTTTTAAAATGTTTATATTAAAACATTTGTAAAAGAGGGAAGATCTATCATGATCAATGGAACTAGGGGCAGATGGACAGTGTTCCCCAAAGGGACTATTACTGACAGGCCACCAGTGGAACAGGGAGTATGGGGGGGTTAGGCTGGAAGCAACTCAAACCACATGGCCAGAGCAGTGCACAGGATTTAATAATGTTCCACTTATTCAACTTAACCTACATTCAGCACCATTCAATTAAACATGGTCCGCACTACAAAGGTTTAACGGCATAGCTATATCTGCCAAGAATGTGGAAAGACCACACCATCTACTTGACATAGCTATGCTGGCAAAATCCCCAATGTAGAGGTTTCTATGCCAACAGAAGAGTGCTCTTTTATGGCATAGCTAATGTCATTTTGGAGGCGGTGTGGCTAAGCTGGCAAAAGAGCTCCTTTTGTGAACTTACTCTGCATCTCCCCTGTGGCTATGTGGGCAAAGCCCCAAGGCTCTGCAGTACAGACACATCCCAAGTACATAGTATGGGGAAGGGATTAGTTCAACCATTAGTATCTTCAGACGGGGCCAATTTTGGGGTGAGTGATTGCCTGGGGTGCCAGGTTTCAGGGGCACCACGCTCAGGGTGCTGTTTTTGTTGTTAGTGACAAAACAGAAAGTTTGAAATAAAATGTTTCAGATATTTTGTATGTGGGATTCTTTTTTCCCTAAACTCCTAGAATCCTCCGGACCTTCGTAGAACCTCATGGACCCTTCCAGACTTTGAGAACTACGTTTTCCTTGAACCTCCTAGAATGTTGTCAGCCATGCCCTCGTGTGTATATAAGGAGTAGGGCCTCACCAATGAGATATAAAAAACTGAAATGAAGCGAGAGCCCAGCTGCTATATTGTGAGCCTTGTTTTATTGTGTAATTATGAAACTGTCCTTGGTCTTAAGACTTGAAGAGTGTAAGTAGCAACTAATAAAGGACGTATTTAATGAGATGCCAGAGATATCTACCGAACCCCTATCTATCCAACGATATAAAAGAATATATGTATAAAAAATATAAAAGAAATACTGTTCATTTTTCTGCCATGGTTAACACATAATGTAACATCATTTAATACTGCTCCACCCAATGTTGGTGCACAGTTCAATTTTTTGATGTTCATACCTTTCAGTTATTTTTAAAATTAAGAAGTTTCTATAAGCTAGAGAAAACTAATTTTCTTTATTTGCTTATATAGAGCATGAATTTACAGATCCTACCATGCAAAATTTATTGTCTTATATGACAGGGATAACTCATGCGCCAAAGTTGTGAAACAGACTACAAATTCAATATCAAATAAAGTATTCAAACCTAACTCTTGGGGGGGGGCACCAAAGACACTTCTGGCCTGGAGTGCCATTTGGTCTAGGTCTGACCCTGTGTTCAGACATACCTGGGAGACCTAAGAATACCATCCAATCAGAAGCCATGAGAGGATGATTTACAGGAAGCACTTGTTATTCCTGTGCAATCTCTTTTTCAAGGTTTCTTGTAAAAATATTCCTTGCAGGAAGACTCCCTGGTCCAAGATTTAAGCCTGCATTACTTATAAGCAACTGCATTAATTTTTTAACAGTGCCATAAACCTGGTCTGTCTCCATTATCAAGAGGACACAAGTCAGGATTTCATGAATCATAGAAAGTTTACAGAGTAATCTGTAAAGGCAAGAGGGGACCACATGACTGAATTTGTGGCTGTCAAGACTAACCATCTAAAGCAGTGTAACTGCAACAGAGGCAAACGGGAATAAACATGAAAGCATGCTAGTTTCTAAGAGCTAGGTAAATTTTACAAAAATAGTACAGTACTTTCAAACAGAAGTTTGTAACATCACCACAACTTTTCTTCCTAATCCATGATTCCTTATTCACCTGTTGCATGCACATTTGTTTGTAAAAATCTTGCAAAAAAGAGAAAAGCTGAAAATTCATTCACATATACATTTGTACACCAAAAGTGTTCATGCAGCTTTGCAAGTCCTCCAACCAAGGAAATCAAATGTGACACACACCACCAATGCCTTCTGAAGGTGGCTACTTAGAGACAGGGGAAGAAGGGTAATAAGTGTCCCAGAACAGTCACAGCTGGACTTTGCTTGTCAGGTGTCGCCCTCCTCTGCCTTCAAGCAAGACAAGTTGGTTTTTAGCAGTTTGGAAAGAAAAAAAATGATATGCTCTTCCTTCTCTCACCTCCATAATTATCTAACTAGTATTAAATAGTCAGCTGCAAACTGATTAATGAATTGGAGGTTCAGTCAGACCAAAGAATTAAACAGCCCCAAAGCAGTACCATGAAGTGTTAGCTAGAAAAAACTGTCATTGTGTTAGCATAACTAGGGCCTTGTCTACACTACAGAAGTCAGTCGATCTACGTTAGGTCGACTTACAGCTACCGCATTAATTACTGAAGTAGCTGATGTCTACACCGGGAGCACTTCCACTGTGACCTTAGAGGGGCAGTGTGGAGAGCTGAGAGCCTGGTCTCAGATCTGCTGGCAGTTGCCTGCCAGGAGCCCAGCTGCCTCACAGGCTCGCCCAGGGCCCCCTGCCCGGAGCAGGGTCCAGCCACTCAGCTCTCTAGGAGAATGGGGGGCAGTTGAGCTCTAGTTGCCTGACTTTCTTGTTCATGTCACGGTTCCAGGGGCCGACAAGGACAGCCAACAGCTGATGTAAGAAACGCAGTGTCTACACTGACACTGCGTCACCATAACTACACCGACAGGAGCCCTACACCTTTAATCGAGATGGTTTTATGATGCCGGCATAGCAGGGGAGTTACGTCATTGGGAGGAGCATTTCAGCCTGTACAGCTGCACTGTTTTGTTGACAAAAGCTGACTTTTGTTGACAAAGCTCTGTAGTGCAGAGCCACCCTAGAATAAGGCAGGTAACATTTGACAGAAAGAGGTATTAGCCCGTGGAACAAGGAAATAGTGAAAACCCCAGTCACTTGATTTTTAAAGCTAAATGAAACAGAACAGTAGAAAGGGTACTATACGGAATAATTCTGCATAAGTAAAGGAATGGAGTGAATCGTCTAATGAAGCTGTACCTTCTCTAACTTACATAGCCGTTACATGGAGAAGTTATACAATTCTAAAGCTGTGCATCGCCTCCCAGGTATTTTTAAACCAGTAAGTAATGGCTGCTGCCTTTATCTGCAAAGCTGAAGTAGCCTGTGATGTTGGCTGGATTAGGGGGTCATTTATGCTATCTAACATCAATATTTCAATAATTCTTATGAGATAGGCCATGCCAGGTACCATTAGAAAGGTTATAATTAGGTATGATGATGATGTTTGTGTGTCATATCTGTATTTGAAGTTACGGATATGTCTGATGTATCTGTAGTTCAACTGGTGCTGTGCTTTTAGGAGACACCCCAGAAAGGCTGGCTGCAGCACTAGCTGCTTAATGGCCCATTAAAGGAACTCAAAAGATATACTGAACACAGGGCTAAACTTTATGAGTCACCAGGACTTACTCATGTGACCCTAGATGCCATCTTATTTCTGTAAACTTCCACAAGCAGCATGGCAAAGGCCAAGGAACATAAAAGGCAGCTGCACCACATTCATACTGTTTTTAGCCTTCACCTACATCTGGATCAACTCGTCTATAACTGAAGCTGTGAATCAAAGGACTGAGATCCATCCAGGGTACTGGATGCACACCACTCTTAACAGTCTCTATTCAAGTGTGGCACATGCTGCTCTCTGCTTCATATGCCTGTAGTCAGTTTTGTCACCTTAAGACAGGCCCACCTTACGGAAAATAAAAATTTACATTTTACTTTCGATACAAGATCAGAAGGATTTTATGGTGCATGTATTATATAACCCACATCTTGTAAACCAAAAGGACAATGTATTGTCTTAGAAGACAGCACATTTATTATATTTAATTATTTCAATGTCATTACTGTGCAAAGCTGGTGAATAATAGAGAGAAATCCTAAACGAAGACTGAAGCTGCTTGGCAGTTGATTGAAAAAGCAATGAAAAGAAATACAAGTGCATGAGCATACATATAGCTCTTGTTAAAGAAGCAAATCACGTGTCCTCTACTGTACAAAAATCACTTATGATGGGACTTTACAGTTCCAAATCGACAAAGTGAAGAAACTGACCAGCACAGCATTAAGATAAAGTCTACTTTTAAACATTTAAAAAGAAAACGTTGTAACCAGGCATACATGTAAGAGCACAGTTGGGGGGCTGAGTAGTTCATATCACTTATAGTTACAGAAACATCAGACTGTGAGAAATCCAGCACCACCACTTACATCTGTTGGGATTCCAACAGGGTGCTCACCCTAACCATTGCCTGGAGACTCCATCTTTCATATCAGGCTTTGTTAACGAGTGTCTTAAGTCTGGATCGCTGGCCAAATGGTAAGACTCCCCATCCCCCCCGCCCATCTTATCCCCTCATTTCCCCCTCCCCGCTTCGCTACACTGCTGCTACTTGGAATTTTATGAGCAACAGTAGCACACCTGTAGGCAAGGACCCATCCTCTACTGCTTTGATGCTCTGTGTCTGGAAGGAATAAAAAATAACTCTTTACTCTTCGCCATTACTTAGAAGGAGCATCTGGAACAGTATTAACAACATTATTAGCACCTGGCTACCACAAAAATGTTATACTCACCAGCAGTGAGTGAGCAAGTGCATTGTTCAAGACCTGGGAATACTTAAGAGTCAATTACCCACTGATCTCCAGTTTACAGAGCATATCTTGGTACTGTATGTTACCAGTGCTCAAAGCTTTTAAACCTGGCAACTACTCAAAGAATTACATGGATAGTGTCAATTTGAAATTCACTCAGCTTAACATCTCTCCTCCCCCCTAAACAGTTTCAGGTTCTACATTGGCTACGAAGCAGGTATGATTTTTAGACTGAGTGTCTATTTAAACAAGCTAGCCAAGTCTTATGAAAACCAATGCCCGCAGGGGCTGAGCAGTGCACTATGCTGGGCATAGTAAAATAGGAATCTCCGCTTGCTAAGCGTGAGTAAGTATTTGCAGGACCCTGATGGCACAGCTGTAGACGGTCAAGGGGAATTGCAAGTTTTGGAATGTCCTTACCAGTACGCTGAACTGGGGAGAAGGAGCAGAGAAGAGGTTCAAAATCTGGGTATTTCTGGGATAGGGCAACAAGTCTAGCAGTTGATTATTGCCTCCTCTAAGCAGTCAGAAAAAAAATTTGGGAAGAAGTGAGGACAGTGGAAACTTTCACATCAGCTATTTGAGGCTAATTGTCAGTTCTCAGATCCATCCATCTGGGTTACTGGAATTAGATTTGGCCTCTACACCAAACAGCTATTTTCACAATTAGACTTCCAAATCAAACTTTCCAGAGTGCACTCTCTTGTTAGTTCCATGGCATGTATCATATTTAAGATCCTATTTTGACTTTATCCTCCTCAGGGCAGAGGCAGATCTTGTACAATGTTTAGTACACTGCCAGAATGTCAATTATCTTTTTAAAAAAGTCAAGACAAATTTCAGATTTCTTGTGTCGGAGATATCGCTCCAGGTAAATTAATTCCAACCCTAATTTTCAATTTAAGTTCACTCCATCATTTTTGATTATCTTGGCAAGAATTATTGTTGGCAACTTGGTACATACCAGTCTCTTTTCTCACTGCAGCTCCAAAATGCAATTAACAAAAGTTAGTTTGTGTGCACATGCAGAAACATAGCACATGTGCCAGGAGGAGAAGAGTCACTAGAATCCAAAGCTCTTCTCATTTCATTGCTTCATTTTAAGTTTGTGTGTCATACCGTGGCAAATCTCTAAACAGGAGTCTTCATGTTTCTGCAGTGAAATAGAAGTAGTTGGTGTGGTGAATGAAGCAATAGCTGTGTAAAATAAGTGTCTTCAGCAATTTAGAGAAACTACTACATATAGCTCAATCTGTGAGGTTTCTTTAGCAATTGTATTTCAGCAACTCAGCTAATCTGCCCAATAAGTGTAAAGCAGTTTACAAATTTAAGATGAGTTGCTTCAGGAGAATGATTCACATAGTGAAGTCAAGTGTCGCTTGCCATTATAAATAAGGCCACAAATCTGTCATGGATTGCATGATTTTATGAGACCTCAGCAACATCTTGAAAATTCCAATAATTCAGTCATGGGTGGCGGGGCTCAGCGACTGGGCCCAGGCTTTGGCATTGATGTAGTGAAACTGCATCACAGTGTGTACATTTCAGTGATTTGTTGTTTATTGCCCGCATCCTGTCTGTGACTTTTAATAAAAATGTGCACCAAAAATCTTAGCCTTAATTATAAAACCATGAGATTAAACTAGGTATTCTGACAGAAACTTTAAACATTTTACACTTTTTCAAGAAGTTCTCACAGATGCTTAAAGGAAATATAAAAAAGCTCTTCAGTTACGGAATGTCTGTCTCAGCTAAAACAAGCTGTAAAGAACTCTAGAATTTAGGAGTTCTGTGATCAAACAATACTGGTACACAGCTGAAGCTTGACACTGTTCCATGATACTTGTTTCTCCAGCCCTTAAGCAGCAACATCAATAGTTTAGGAAAAGTTTATTACAGAAGCTGCAAAACAGGTGTCAGAACTGTACAATTCAGTTTAAGTAGCAATGCTTGTATTTGTTAGACTGGCCTCCAAGCATTCAGAGTGGGGGTTTTTTTGACTAACATTCTTCCATGCTTGGAGATTTGAGTGTTCTGGCTTTCAGACCTATGGTAATTTCCTCCCCCCGACACGCTTGTTTAAGCACTCAAATTCAGCAAAAATATTTCTTCCTCAAAAAGGCAAGTGCAAGATGCGACTGCCATGAGCTAACCTTCGCTTTGTTTGCCTAGCCTAGTATTTCCCAGTTTGCAAGCACTTATGATACAATATGAAATTACAAAGGGAAGGATGTTTAGCTATTCTAAGCTTTTAATATCAATACCTAATATGAAAAAATTAGGGCACTCATTCACAAAAGCCAAAGTTATCACAACTGACATCTGACAAAGGTCAGTTTGTATGATTTTCACTATCAGCTTTTGTTTTATTCTTGGTGTCTTACTTTCCACAGCACCTGAATTTGGACTATAATCCCCTGCTTTCAATATCTGGACTGCAATCATCCTTGGTGAATCATTCACTATGACTAACTCAGGGTACATTTAACAAATGTGTCAGACTAAGGGCTTATCTACATTTAAAAGACTGCAGTGGCACAGATGTAGCGCTTCAGTGCAGAGACTACCAACTCCCACAGCGCAGGTAATCCGCCTCCTCGAGAGGAGGTAGCTATGCCCTCCCATCGACATTCTGGTCTACATCAGAAGTTATACTGACCTCACTGCGTTGCTCAGGGGTGTGGCTCTTCTACACCCCTGAGAGACGTATTTATACCGACATAAGTTGCTAGCCTAGATCAAGCCTGAGAGTAAAGTGTCTCGAAGACTTCTTTTGCAGGCTCAGGCATCCTGTGAAGGTTTGCCTCGAGACACAGAATGTCTACTTGTCTTTTTAAAACATATGGAAAGAAATACTTCTGCAATTAAAAACATTAAGTTACCTTGATTCAGTTCAAAAAGGAAGAAGTGTATTAGGCTAGGAGGGAGATTTTCTAGGGAAATCATAGTAATTATGACCAAACTGGACTTAATAGGCTCTCTCTCATTCCTATTTACTCTGGCAGAGATTTCTGAAAATACTTCATCTATAAACAATAATGAGTTCACGCTGGAGTTTGAGAGCACACACAAAAAAAAATCTGACCAAAGAGATTCTGAACAACTGTACAGAATCATGTTGAAGTGTTATTTTGCAGCAGATAGCAGGAACCGGTTTTGTAAGATAATTTCTCCTTAGCCCTTACAAGACATACTATACTCTGTTGCCCCCACTCCAGTTGAGGAATTTACAGGTGGTATATTCTCCACCTTGTGTATACATTAATTTTTGTGCAGCATAATTCACACTAATTAAGTTTTATTCTACAAAGTGCTTTGCGGTACAACCAAGGTCAAAGATAATTGCAGAAAGGGAAGAAATTCAGAGCTGTAGGTGAGGGAGAAAGGTTTTCAACTGACATGAAAAGTCAGATATGACAATACAGGACGGGAGCAGAGACGAGCTACGAAACAGGTTAGAGCAAGTTTACGAAGGATTTTAGAAGACAAAAGAACAACTTTAAGACTTCTGCAGATAGCAAACCCTCTGGTTTGCATGCTTACAGGGACCACATTTTGTCAGGCATGACTTTAGAATCTAATATTGTGTGCAGCGTGTTTTAGAGATTATTTTTTCAAAAAAGAAGAGAAGGATACTTGTGTTGCATTCCACAACCAAATGAAATACCAGTATTTTCATACAGTGAATCAGATATTAGAAATGGAACAGTTAGATCAGGCCTTCCCCTTCCATTAGAGGAAGAAACATTATGTCTCGATAAAATTAATTGAATTGATGCTACAATTGATGTTCAACAAAAGTGAGGTAAAAATTATCAGTGTAGACCAACATACACGTCACCTTTGAGCTCTAAGGAATTATTTTGTGGGCAGTGGTCCCGCACTTCAAGCTTAAAAATTTAAACAAGTCCTAACATATAGTCCAACCCTCTTGGAGTTGTATTGTGTAGTATCTTGGTCAGTAAAATAGCCACATGGTTACATGAAAAGTTAAAAGGTAAAACATGTCCTTTGATATGAGGAGAGACTGTTATTGAGTTTTGCTTATATAAGGAAAATTCAATGCAATTAAGCAGCTGCACTCAAGTAATATGTGAATAGTTTCTAAGCTTGAAACTACCCTCCCGCCAGCCCCTTGTCCCCAAAAAGGGCTTTTGCAGAGGTGTCTGTCTCTTACCTACAGCACAAGGTTTACATCTGGACTACAGGTTGGTTTACACTTATTTACCAGTATAACTATGCCGGTAAGGGGTATGATATTTTGCTGACATAGTTATGCCAATAAAAAATTTATACTGGTATAAAGATGTCTTATAACACTGTAGCTTATTTCAGTTCCCAAATCAGAGTAAGCTATACCAATGTAGCTGAGTTCACATGGGAGGGTGGGTGCTGCTTTAACTACACTGGTATAGTTAAAGCAGCAAAACTTTCAAGTGCAGCCAAACAACAGATCTCAGCCACTCATTACCATGGATACAAAACAGAAATCTCTGAATTCAACTAAAGTGTCATATTTGTTCTTCTAGACAAAAACTGAAAGTCTGGGATATTGCATGAGAAAATTGATAGTTATATGAGCAAACTTGTACAGTGGCTGCACCTGTTTTTGGCTACATGCATAGCAGCAATCCAACTTCAAGGAATACTCCAATTAAACTTCCAAATTGAAGTCTAATGATAATGGCAGGATTTAAAAGTAAAGTAATATAGAATTAGGGCTGAAAACTGATTTGATTCCCACTCAAGAAGAACAATTAAATTTATCAGATTAAAATAGCCCTCTGTTTGGAAAAACTCTATACAAATATTTACAATGGTATATTAAAGAAAAAGTCCAGTATATATTTTAATTTCCTTGCTTTTTGTTTTAAATTCATCTTAATTTACTACAGGGTTTGTATATTAAGGATTAACATAGAATTCTTGGTTTAAAAAGTATTGAAAGAGAAGTGGTCATGCAACTGTTACTCTACATTATCTTGACTGTTCTCTTTTGAATCTGTAATATCTTCATTTGTATCCTGGATTGTAAATAAAAGTAGTATCAGGGTGGATAAAAATCAGTGATTTTTTTTAAAAATAAAAAATTGGTTTTTATTTTTTTTTAAATCACCAATAAAATAATAAATTTCTCTCATTTAAAAACAACAGTTACAATTAAACCTCATCACGAACATGGTAAACCTACACTTACAGTCTCATAAAAATGAATTAATGGCTCTAGTCTGCCCAGCCTAACTACCAGCTCTTGCTTCTTGAAAGTTCTGGGCTTTCAGTTTCTGTTTCTCAGCAGACTAAAGTCACACATGCAAGGACTGACACAGGCTGGATAGGACTGTTGGTGTTCTGTGCTTATGTAGTGGCAGAGCTGCGCCAAGCAAGGCAGAGGAGCTAGTTAAGACAGTGTCTTAAGACAGCGAGACAAAGGACGGAGGCAGAGTAGAAACGAACAGTGGAGCAGACTAGAAAGAAAAAGGGAAGATGGTCAGTACACACACAGCTTCCTATACTATAAAAGAAAAACATGTCAAGTGTAAGCAGTGCAAGAAGGAGATGCAGGGCCTAGTTGTAAGAATGAAACATCGTAATGAAAACGGCTTATTGGGAAAAATTATGTGGATGAAGATGTGGATAAGTCTGAAGAACAATATGGATCAACTGGTTGGTAATTTAAATAATTCACTTTGCAATGCATCATTCTTCAAGACTCTCTCTATGCCTTTTAGCATAAGTGTGTTTTCACAAGTAAATTCCCAAGCACTTTGCTATGTTGGATACTGTTAGGAAAAAAAAAGTTTAATTTAGCTAATCCTTATGGCTTGTTTAATTAGTTAACTAGGTTTAGAATCTGTCACCCAAGTATATGGTACAGAAAGCTGCAGTAAGACAAATCTAAGTTGCCAGTTGCCACTGGGTGTCATTTTCTTATTTTATATTACATAATACATGCCCATTGATGGAAGGTTGCCAGATACAGTGTACGAGAAGGAAGTTGAACAGTGTGCAAGAAATACTCAGGGAAAATATGCCAGTTTAAGCCTTGGTGAGTGGAGCAATGTACACAATGATCCAGTAATATGTGCCCGTGTGAGAACTGAAGATTGGGTTGCATATCTTTCAGAAACAAGATATATAATCAGGAAATGCTCACATGACAGAATATTTAAAAAGTGGCAGTGAAAGCTGTAATAAACTATGAACAAAAATTCAACTGCCACATGCAGTTTTGTCTCAGACAATGCTGCAAACATGGCAAAGATGAGAAGATACTTAGAAGAAGAAACGGAAGGATGCTCCTTAACATATGGCTGCAGTGCCCATTTAAATGCATCTTTTAAGCCAAAGACTTAAGTACATCTTTTCCAGGAATAAAAGAAAATTTTGTTGAAGTCGCAAAATACTTCTGTAACAGCCATTTTGCTTCAGCTTCACTGAAGAGAGCAGGAGGATCCAAACTAATTCTCCCTCAAGATGTTCGATGGAATTCTGTGGTAGATTGTTTAGAACAATTTATTAAGAACTGGCCTATTCTCATA
>ML675603.1:26731238-26752672 GCA_007922155.1 Mesoclemmys tuberculata
AAACTTCAGATAAATTGTTGCTGCGTTGCTGATGCTGTCGAAATTTGGAAGGCACTTCAAGAGACATTGAAGAAAGAAATACTTCACCAGAAAGTTAAACTGCAGGCAATAAAGAAGCGAATGGATCAAACACTAACTCCACCTCATTTTCTTGTGAACATTCTCAACCCCAGATAAAAAGGTAGATTATTAACTGCTGAAGATGATGCTGCTGCCATGGCACAGGCATCTCAAAATCACTCCTCAATTATGTCAGTTATAATAAATTTCAGGGCTGGAGCAGAACGATTTAAACAGTACATGTTTACTGATGGATGTTTTGAACAAAGTCATTCCCCTGAATTGGTGGAAATCATTAGCCACAGTCCCTTCAGTTGCTAAGCCAACTTTTCACAGCAGTAGCTTCCTCTGCAGGAATAGAGAGAATATTTCCATTGTTTGGCATTATTCACTCAAAGCTCAGAAATCAACTGGGAGTTGAAAAAGCAGGAAAACTCGTATTTCTGTTTCAGTCTATGAATAAAAATGACAGTGGGAGTGGGGAAGATGAGAGCTAGTTGTAGAAGTTTTAAGGACAGCGTACGTTTAGTGTTGTGATGACTTGTCTGTTAGAGTTAATAAAAGTTGAAAATTAATTTTAAAAAGTTTAAGGACAGCCATCAGCCAGCAACTCAGGAGACTGCTGCAATTGCGAATATGAAACATTTAAGATTTAGTTTAATAAAATATAAGTGCTATTGTGTTTGTGTGTGAGATTTAGTTCTTACCATTCCTAATGTACTGCTGCTGCATCTGCAACTTGACACAGGTAATGTGTATTATATTCTCTTTCCTAAAATTAATAAAAATCAAGTTATCTAAAAAACTACAAAGAATACCCTCCTAAATGTTGTAAAATGCTGTATTAAGTTGTAAATTAACATGTTTTAGTGATCAGATTTGTACCACTGTTTAAGAAATGTCAGTGGGAAACTGGATTTAAATCAATGCTTTTCTCTTGGTGATTTAAATCAATCCACCCTGGTAATTATCACAGAAAAAATTGTAATTGTAGTTTTAAAAGGAAGTTATAGCACAATATTACAATTAATCTGTCACAGGAAGTGAGAAGTCAAATATAATTGATATTACAATAAAACATTTGAAAGTTATAGAACAATCATTTAAGAAAATACTCTGTCATAGGACATGTAGAACAAACTGAATTTTAAAAAATAATGGAGGATTCTTGCTGTTCAGAAGGGGGGGGAGGGGGAGAAGAGGGAGGCAGCTGACAGAGACCATAGCTTCTAAGAAAAAAAAAGGCTCAGTCACTTTTCTCCAAGAGGATCAGCCATTACTTAATAGCTATCTTCAAAACACCATGTCTATACCCAGGAGCCTGAAACAGTAGTCGGCAGGTATAGTAAAAGCCACCAGGAAAACTCAGGAAGTCATCTGAAAAGCCTTGCACTAATTCTACAGAGACAGGACCAATATGATTGAGGACATACTGGTTCCTGGAAGAAAATAAATTACAGCCTTCCACCTCTACAGCAGATATACTTTATTCCTTTGTTTTACAGGTTAATTTTGTGAAGCTGCACCCCAGCCTTCACAGATTTCCAGAACTATGACATCAGGATCCAGGAGAAGTAGCTACAGTAGACTGATACAACAAGCAATTATCTACCGGGCCAATGATATCAGAAACTACCCATTCTGTTTGAAGTCAGCAGATTTATTGGATTTTTTAAAAGCAGTTTTTAAGACAGCATTTAATACAGTTTTGAATGATGTTCATATACACGGCACCTTATACAGTTTTTCATAACTCTTTTGTAGCCAAATATGCACTGGTGGCACTGTTTAGTGGTTACAGCAAATGGGTAGGAACCAAACTAGTTCCAGGATCATGTTCAACCAGCCACTTGCATTTTGCTAACTCAAGCAAGCCACCTGACCCCTCTGAGTCAAAGTAAATCCCAAGTGTAAAATTGGTTGAAAAAGTAGGTTTTATTGACAAGCATATGCTGCAGCCCATCACCATCTTAGCTAAGATAACTTGTGTCAATAGATATCCAAAAAGAATCTGTACAGTCTGTTAAAGACACAAAACATCTCAAAGCCTTAACTTTGTTTTCCTCCTTCAGGCTGAAGTGATCCAGGATATGTTCCTGACCACATTCAATAAAACAGTTGCTCCTCCCTAACATCTCCTCCCTGCTTTTAAAGTTTGGAAGAGATGCATCATGGTTGTGACCAAATTAGTCCCTAAATTTCAGACATAGCCCATGCTCTCTCACACCAATATGTCTCCACTTCCATCAATAAATTTCCCTTAAAGCCTGTAGTGTTAAGTACATATTACAGGGGTGCCCACCAGAGGATTTCATAAGGCCAGCAGCCTGCTTCAATACAATATACCAATGGCCAATTCATTAGCATTTTGTCGTCATGTTTATATCATTTGAGTTTACACAAGTGTGTAAACAGACAATACTGTACATAGAAACAACCTATCTCAATGCATATGAAACAAGATGAGTATAAAATATAAATCAATACAGGTGACTCCAAACCTTATTAAAATATATACAATCTGTTTGGCCCTCACAAGGTTGTGCTCAGGTTTTGTGGCCCTCCTCTGTAATAAGGTTGGGTACGACTGTATTATAATAAAGATAGGGATGGCAATCATCCAGACCCACAATCCAGAGTTGGGCTCAACAGTGTCACACTTCTGTACCAGCTCTCACTACATCACAGCTGGACTTTATTGAAAAAAAAATGTTTATTTGTATTGTATGAAGCAGCTGAAGAAAACACAGGGAAAATGTTATAATGATTGTTTTCTTCTTCCAGTTTAAAGTGTCAAAGGAACCCTAACTTACACAATGTTCCATTGGACGATTTATTTTTTAAAACCTACTAACTGAAAAACTAGATGAGGAAAAAATTTTTAAAAAGTTTATTTTGCTATCAGATATCTCATAGACTCATAGACTCATAGGTCAGAAGGTACCAATATGATCATCTAGTCTGACCTCCCGCACAAGGCAATTGTGCTGTTTCTCCTGTAAACTCAGTTTCCCATTTATGTGGATAATTCACACAGCAACAGGAGGAAAAAAAGCCATTAAAAAGTAGGATAATGTTACCATAAAAAATCTAAATTAGTATGGGAATCCGGGCAGATATTGAATTTCTTTTTAAAATGAGCTTCAGGTACAATCTGTTTTTAAAGAGTGCCTCTTTAAACAAAGTTTACAGGGTATAATTTCAAAGGTAGCAAAGATTAAGGAAAGTAGGAAGTGACCATTTTAAATTACCTCCTTCATCCTAAATCGCTGAGCTGCCTCTTTCAGAACCAATTGCTGAACCTCCAGATAGTTAACCAACTTACATGTGTAGGGAGTGATCTGGGAACAGCTGGATACAGTCTAATACTGGCTTTTATAATAAGGTGAAATTTTAATGGCTGCCAGGCCACAAACTGCTACTGAAAGGGCAGTCAACTTTTTGAAACTAACACAAGGAAAGAGGTCAAAGTAGTCTAAAGAACTTAATATACGAGCCATACTTCAAAAGCGGTAGGCCAAGTCAAGGAGCACGTTAGTAAGCTATAAGTTATTAGGGCCAGAGAAGGCCCATTGATTTCAGTAGGACTGATTTGCCTCACCATGCCCTTTTCAGGTGGGACAGGATGACATTTGGCCACAGCACAGAGACCAACAGTGTACTGGTGCATAACTACAAAAGGTATTTGCTATAATTTTAAAAGATACATTTTAAGAGATTTGACAGTATGTTTAACATATTCTGGTTTTGTTCCTGAACTACGTTTTCAATTAATGTGCCCCTTCTAATACTTGGTGTTAAAATACGAAGAATATTTAGATATTTCAACACAGAACATGGTTTTAAGTGGTTTGGATCTTGCTAGGATAGCATAACGTTTAAAGCAGATGAACGTAGGCATTTTTAATTCTTATCAACTCCCTGCTTTGGGATCATTCCCCTAAGAGATGTAACTTCACCTCCCTGTGGCTCTACTTATCTGTAATACTTAGGTCACAGGGATGAAGTCAGACAACATTTGCAAATAGTCCGAAAATTTCTTAGAACTGCTAGTGATATCTTTCAAGGCACTATAGCAACAATTATTTTAGTAATCTCCTGAAATAGATAGATGTTTGGGAAACAAAATATAAGGTAAGTTTTACAGCATAAAAGAAGTTGCACAGGGCATTCCTACGGAAGAACTCTAAAAGCATTCTGTCACTGGACATATAAGCCTTATTTCAAATTCTTTCAGCCTTTTCCAAGAGATATATTTACAATGTAATGGGGGGGGGGAATGATTCAATCTCTAAAAATTAGAGTGGCAAAGAGAAGTGGCAAATTACTAGTGGATGAAAGAAAAGATTTATATAAAATGTTTTTCTTTGCAACCTATTATGCACAGTCAGAATTCTTAAAAAGTGTTTCAAGAAACTCTGTATGACATGTTTAACTTTTGTATAAACCACACAAAGATCATTATTAATTAGTTGTCCCACAAAAGCTATTTGTCAGGAAAGTTAATGCATTGTATTTGGGTGAAGTACAAACAAGACTCATCTTGCCACCCCACTTTTCAAGTTACTTCATTATTTTCCTGGACTGCTGCAGTTTTCCTTTTGCATGCTAGCTGCAAGACAACACACTTACACATGACAAAGTATGGTGCTATAAAATATAGCACAAGAAAAGGTGTTTTGTAATATGCAGTAGAGACTTCTGGAGTGAACTGCATTTTAGGAGTTTTAGAAGTTTTTATACCCATTAAGTTTCTCAGAAACTTTTGTCTATTACTAGAAAGAGTAGTTAAGTGCTGGGTGCGTTTCCAGTCTCAGTCCTCTGAGCAAAGAGCTGCACAGTGGTTTGTCTCAGGCAAGGCTTTAAAAAAGTCCACTTACCTACAGAGAAGTGATCAGCTGAATGCAATCAACTTCTACAGAACATTAGTTTTCATTTTCTTAAAAAGCTGATTTCCTAACCGTTATGGTTGCAAAATAGGATTCCAAAAATGAAGACATGAACTCATCTAGTGTTGTTTATTGAAGTTTGTGGACAGACAACTCCACTGCTTCTATGGCTTCCCATACCTTTACAATGTGGCACAAGAGTAAAGACTGTCCAAAATCGTTTTCATTGTTGCTAGTGAGGTTGCTACCTGCAACTATGAAATTGACATGGTCAATTTCACTCTATGGCTATGTAGGAAAGCTAAGAGCTGCAACAAAGATAGGTGCTAAAACTATTTCCTGAGGATGACAACCCAAAAATCAGAGGCTGCGGAGGGGTATTATAATGCATTATTCGAAAAAGTGCATTATTTCTAGCCTCACAGAAGCCTGGAGGCTCTGGCGTAGTAGGGGAAAGAAAATCAACGCTCCTCCCTCTGATGGGGCACTGGGGGGCTCCACACTGATCAAACTCCCACAGCATTCAGCTAGTAAAAGATGGAACCACTGAGCAAGATCCAGAAACAGAACATGCTCCCTTCCGCAGTAGTTAACGGTGTTGCTGGGCATTACTCAACAGTGGAGTACTTCATCTTCATTTATCCTCTAGGTTTTTGGCAATTTTCTCAAGACTAATATCTGAGGCTGAGACAAAGAAAGGAGGGTGGCAGTCAGAGTAGCAGCAGCAGGTAAAGGGTGCAGGTTGTGATAGTGGGAAACATTAAAATAGGTGTTGCATGAAGGTGCTTTGGAAAGAGGCTGATTACCAGTTATTTTATAGCACTCAAGTGTGGTAGGCACTTCACAGAAAATGTTCAAAGAGCTTTTCAATATAAAATAAGCTTACAAGTTACCCATAAAGATCTGGGCTGGAGGGAGGAAAGGAAACTTGGTAAGACTGATTTTGGCAGTCTGGAATAGATTAAAAAATATAGAGAGAACATAGAGAATAACAGAACAGATACATAGGAATGCAAGAGGAAAGGAAAGACAGTGAAAACAAAAGTATACCCCACAATCAGTGGAAAAAAGGCAGAAATTGAAACCAGGTATAACAAAAGAAAGTGATGCTGTAGGTTACCTTTTTTTAATCAAATAGTTAATTGCAGCATATAGTCAATTAAAACAATATACTGAATGAATGAACATATACAATCTGAAGACAAAACAAATGGGCTAAGTCATGGCTTTGGTGGATACATGGTAAAACAGATCTATTGTTGTTTTTTAAACTCCTGGCTGGACTTGGCCCGTAGGATAGAAAAACTTACCCAGTGTTTACAAGCCCCAGAAACATACTAAGTGAACATGGGGGAGTAGGCAGGTTTGAGAAAGTGAGCTTTCACTTATTAACTAAAACAGTAAAATTTCTTACAGTAGCTCTCTAGAGCTAGAACATTCTAAACACCTAACACAAAACCAATGACTATTTCACAAAAGTATCAGAAGTTTTCCATAATAACAACTTTGTGGTTTCCTGCAAGAGGAAGAATGCCTAGTCTTCTAAAATGGAACCAATGTGTTCATGGAAAGTTTTCTGGGGGTTGTATAAAGCAACTAATTTCTGTAATGCCAAGACAATGTGACTTTAGTTCAGGAAAGACTGGTACGGTTAAGAGCTCCTATGCAAAGACTGTGACAAAAGGGATACATTTGCTTAACAAATGTGGCATTTCTACGAGTTATAATGACACTATCAGCTTTTGTACCTGGGAAGTTCAGTGTTCTCAGAGCAACTTAATCATTGCCAGGGTTGTTGTGCTTAAGTTTTTGTTAACGTTTTAAAAATATTTATTAAGTTGTTTGTTTGTTTTTTACACTTGTGTTTGGAAAGGTCTTTTGGACAGGCTCACAAGCAACACCACACATATTTAAACCCATGACCCTCCCCTTTCTATCAATATACCCAACAGGCTTGTCTTTCAGTTTCAGATTTTCTGTTACTGGTAAATGCATTCTTTCAGAGCCCGGGGAAGAGTTTGCACAAGATAAGGCCTTTCTGAGTAGATTGCCTATAAGAAACAGGCTGCAGGGCAGTTAAAAATAACTGATCAATTACTCTTGCCCCAGTTGCCCCATGGAAAAGGCACTGGGTACCTAAACCACCCTGGAATGCTGGTCTCCCCTCTCCCCGCTCCCCACCAGCACATTCCCTTTTCTTCTTAAGGCTGTAAGAGGACTTTGCCTTCTGACATTTGCATAGTGCCTAGTACATTCTGGGCATTTTCATAACAACAAAATAATACCTTAGCTGAGCTACAGTGACCTTTCCAAGACCTGAAGTGTTAAGAATTCAAAGCACATTCAATAGCCTGCAGCAGTAAGAGTTAAATAAAGCATAACTGGCTAAGGTAACAAGTCTCAAGAAGTTATTTTTCTTGTTTAGACTGGTTCCACCTCATTTATTTAACTCAGAATTTTGATTAATAGCTCTTTCCCAGCACATTTTATTCCAAGTAATTTCACTCCAAACCTAGAAAAAAGTTATTTCAGTTTGAATTCTGTACAAGACACCTGGACTCCCTACAATTATTTCTATATGCAGATTTACTGTACTTCATACTCTAGTGTCTTACCTAGAATATTAGATTAGAATACCTACTTATCCAACCCAAAAAAGACAAAAAACCCACAACAGCAATGTGAAAAAGGCATTTTACATGCCACATATAGGGTCATGCATGGACCAGATATTATGCTGCTCAATATTATGTAAAAGGAACTCTGTACCAGTCTTCTACATTCTAGAACGGCTGTTCTCAATTGGGGGTCCATGGCCTCCCAAGCAAGTTTTAGGGGGTCCACCAAAATAAATCAGAGAGCATATAAAAATAAAAGCTGTTTCACCTCAATTGCCTTTTTTTTTTTTTTTTTTAAACAAAGAGCATGTTAATTTTCCTGCATGATATGCTGAAACCTATTAGCTTCATCAGGGCAAGCATTAGAGGATAGCAAGCAGGGCAACTCCCTGGAGCCCCCTTATGGGGTAGGGCCCTGGGCATATTAATATTTGAACATAATATTCTTTTTATTTTTGTACCTATAGTTTCCTTTTCTGTTTTATGTGTGTGTTTAACTGTATGCTATCAATTTAATACAGCTTCTAATCAACTGGATATGCAAAAAAGAGTTGTGGCACAAGTGGGCCATGGAGTTTTTACAGCATGTTGAGGAAGGCTCAGAAAGAAAAAGGTTGAGAACCTGTTCTAGAAGATAACATGTAGCCATAGGGCTAAGAATGCTTATTTCTGGGTTTCCTCTAGGGCAGATCACAAATAGACTTATTCTTGCCGGTAGTGAGCTCGTGCCAGCAGTCATTACTTAAAGGAAATTAGGAATTGGAAATTGGAAAGAAAACCATCCCAACTGTTGACTCTGAACAACAGACCAAGGAGTTTAAAATTTAAAGATGAATACATGAAAAGCTACATGCAGAAAACTGTAAGCATATGTTAAAGACATGATTGTAAATATGTTAATTTATGTTCTCATATGCTCAGGGGCCCCAGTCAGGTTCAGAACCACACAGTGTTAGGTTAACAGAGTTAACAATTTAGCTTGAGGCAACAGACAGTGACAGACGACAGGAGAGAGCAAAAAGGCAACAGTCACAAGATCATACAATGAGTGTGCAAGTAACAGTATGCACTATTAGATAGTTCAAACCATTTTTTTACTTTAGTCTCTTTCTATTGCTATTTTTAATTTTTAAACACCACACACAAAGACATATAGAAAGGCCTGAAGTTACAGAAGGCTATGGAACATTGGGAGAGGTGGGGGAGAGGAGGAAAATGAAAGGGAAGATGCAAACAAAGTGTGGTGACAGAACAAGCAGACACCATTAGATGCCCACAAGAAATCCATTAGCTACAGCTGGAGAAGTCAAACACTAAAGTGCTGAATTTGAGATGTGTCTGAGGTCAGGCACTGAAAAAGATCCTCTCTGCCCTGCTTTCCCTATGCTGGTCTCCAGATGAGCTGGGGGGCTTTAAAAGTTTTGCCCCTTGGAGCCCTCTCTGCTGTCAGCCTTATTGAGGGTAGAAGATATTGTATGGTGGAAAGCCACTAGCCTTTAAAAGGATATTGAAACTGACTGAAGAAAATTGTACACCATTCCCATAGGAAAAAAGGTTTACTCTAAACTTAATCACTAAACAGGGAGGCAAAATTGTGCCAACTTAAGGAGAACTGGTTTAAAATCCTCTATGTACATTTACATACATGCCTCTCCCCTCACCATCGCCACTCCCCTGCTGCCACTCAGACACATCGTGATTCCCACCATGAAAAGCTTTTAATGGCTTATGTCTTCATCTAATGGCCTCCACCCCTAACTTTCCTGGTACTAGCCTCATCCCCTTTTAGTCCAAAATTCCTCTGAAAAAGGCTCTTTCTGATTACTTGGCTACATTCAGCCCCACTTAAGATCCCTTAGTTGGCTCCCTATTGACCTCTAAATTCAAGTTCCTATTAAGTCCTCCATAACTGAGTGCTTTTTACCTCTCCACTGATCTCCTCCGCCTCTGCTCAGTCCAAGCCATTCTCTAGACTGCTTCCTTTGTTCCCTGCTTCCCCACCCCCCCAATGCCTATCTTGGTTTTTTCTTTTAGCAGCCCTTTATGCCTGGAACCCTTTCCTGATCATATTTGCCTTAATTCCACTTTCCTTTAAATCCCTTCCTAATACTCACTTTAGGGAGACTAATAAATTAGTCATTTAAAAAAACTAGTCTCAAAATGCATCCATTGATCTCACTAAAAACAGGAGATTACAATCTTTTCACTCGCCTTCTCCTGCCCACACCTATTCTTGACTTAATTTAGGTTGTCAGCTCTTCAAGGCAGGAACTCAACGTCTATTTATTTTCAAAAAGAGCTATGCATATCTATAAAGCTATCAGAGTTTGCAAAGGCGTTATTTTCTTAACCATTTTTTCCAAATTAGTTAATTGTACGTTTTAAGCTAATCATTTAGGACTTTGCACGCTCAAATTAGTGTAACTGTGTACCGAACATGATCAAGATTTCTGCTATAGCATTCAAGACCAAAAAAATCTGAATATTAGTGCTCTGATGTTATTCCTGCCAGAACAGTTTTCCACACTGCAAAAAGCAAGTGTTTATCCAGAAACAGATTAATGTTCCATTTTAAAGACCTCTGGCAATCGGAGGGACATATATTTCAGCTATTTGGAAATACATAAAAAACAGATTTTTCTATTTAATGTAGCCTATTTAAAGTTTGATTTTTTCAATTTGATTTTGGAGAGGAGTGCATCATTATTAAACCAAAGAAAGCCTCCTATTAACATAAGCTCAATAGTACTGTTGTTGCTTGATGTAGACATTAAAACAAAAATCAGCTAGTGTCAATCAGAACCGGTAATGGACAGAGGAACCAAAACAATTTATTTGAAAGTTGCATCTCAGAGTAACAAGATCCACAGCTCTGTGACAATGGGCACTTGAGCCTGCTTGCAGCTTTAGAGAATCAGACATCTCACTCACCGGTAACAAGGGGAATGTCTCACCTCCTGACGTTCCATCAGTTGAGACACATTCCATAGCCAGGATACTTCAAATCTATTTTCCCCAAGGGGACTTCTACACTGCAATTAAAAACCCTCGGCTAACTGAGGCTCACAGGGCTCAGACGGCTAAAAGGCTGTTTAATGGTGGTGTAGACATTTGGGCTCAGGCTAGCGACCAGGCTCTAAGACCCTGTAGAGGGGGAGGGTCCCACAGCTCCAGCAGCAGAAGCCCAAATGTGTACACAACAATTAAACAGCCCCTGAGCCTGAGCCCGAGCCATCTGGGACAGGCCAGCTGTGGGTGTCTAATTGCAGTATGGACATCCCATAATTACAGATGGTTAAATATACTTCGAAGAAAATGCACAATTTTTTCCTAGCACAGGACACAGGAAAGTCCTCCTAATGTAACAAACCCAGATCTTTGGATGTCAATTTCTACCCCATCCTGAATAATCTACTTGTCTCTAGGGTGGGCTGGATCTGTGGACCTTTTTATTTGAAGAAAGAAATTGTTTTGGTATGCATACAAATTCAATTTTTCATTGTGCTGAAGTTCAGAGATCTGTTACAATGGGATTTTTGCAGCAGCCTCTCCCCTGAGTGGAAAACAAGATCCTCCTTTCATTTTGGATAGCCATATTTAAGTAGCTTATACAACGTCCCTCTTCCCCAGCTGTAAGACATGGAGAAGACTTCTGCGAAAAAAAAGCATTGACTAAAGAGGTAATAACTAATATGTAGAATTGGTGAATTTACATATTGGTGTCCACATTAGCAGATCTCAATACGGGAGACAAGTCTTCTCTACCCTGAAATTATCAATGCTCCTAAGCATCAAAGTCTAGTTTTTAACATAAGGAAGAACATTAATTTGTTTTGGGAATGAATGCTATGACAATTGTGAGAATTACCATTTGTCTCAATACAGGTCTCATCTGAGAAAGTTCCCCTTCCCCCAAAATCAAAACTCATCTGAATGGAGATGGTAGCTATCATTTTAATGGACAGGAAATATAAATGACACCTCCGGCAGGATGGTCAATCTGGAAAGTGCTACAAGAAGCAAGCAGCAGAATGAGGTTCCAAGGTTGGGCCCTTTGATTTGGTGCAGCTGGAATAAGGTTGTTATCCCAATGAAGCATTTAGTGCTGGGGTTTAGTACAAAACTGTCTTTTCTTAAATATTTGCAATAACGTTATGCAACAGAGACTTGGCCTTTCCTTGCACACTCACATATCCACATCAAGACCCTCCTGGGGGAACGCAGGGCTATGCTTCACTTGTTTCACACTGTAATTACACTATGGGCTTTGCACCAGCCAGTGAAATATATTCCATTTGTTGACTTCTCTTTAGGGGGTCTATAAGAATGATGATCATTTCACCCAAACTTGTCTAGTCCTAAATGGAGGACTGGTTTTGCTATAGCAAAACACCTGTGAGACAGAGACGTTGGAAAGTTTAATTGGGCTTGTGAGGGACAGCCTCTTCAGCCAGAAAGGCATAAACAGAGTAACTGCTGCTCTCTCCTTGCTAGCTTGTTCCTGGCCCTGGAGAACAATGGAAAAAGTTTGAAAGCATGTTGCCGAGACATTATGCAGCTTTGCAAGGAAGTCTCTCCCACATGGAGGCCACAGGACAGTTATTGCTGTTTCTAAAAATGAAGGCCACAGCCCACCAAACTGACTTACAATGACTGAAGATACGTTTAAGTGCAGGTTCCTCTCTGTTGACTCCAGCATCTCCAGTGAAAGTCTTGGAGTTCATCTCTCCCTTGATGGGCAGCTCACCCAGAGATAGGAAACTTTGGTTTGCCCAGGTAAACATGTTCTTTCTAGTTTATTATGCAACCCTGACTGGGGCCTTTAGGTGTTACTGTAACAAATTAATATCTATTTAGTGACAATGCCAGATATATCTTGTTAAAATAGAAAGAAAAAAAAAACAGAGTTTTGGATAAAGAAACATCATTGGCCTGGATGTCACAAACAAGGACCATGGATGCTTGACAACAGCCACCTTCATGTCTTTACTATGCAGCACCTGGTAGCTTGTTATAGTTCCCTATATGAAACAGTTCACAGTGTTACACAACACCCTGTTCTGAGAAGTCTTTAAAACAATAATGAGCTAAGAGCAAATTAAAGCAAATGGCCCCCCACTATCAAGGTTGCTCCAGTATGCAGCAAAGTTTTGAATTGAATAATTTGCCACAAGAATTGATTCTGTCCGCTTTTAAACACAAGATATACATGACAGGCTCACCTAAGCCACAAGCAGCAGCCCTACCATCAAATGAGCCAGCAGGAAATTTTGACAGAGCTACAGTTTATTCCTAACCACCTGACCCCAACGGCATCACCTGTGAAACAAAAACATTTGGCTAGACCAAATAACTCAAAGGGTTTTTCATTTTGTTTAAGGTAGCAGAAGGCTGCCAGTTAGAGTAAGCACCCTCCAGTGAAGTGGGGAAGAAAGAAAAAGATTAATAACATGACTTCAAGTGTCACCTCCTCAAATCACAGGTTTTTTTAGATTAGTTTTCTACAAAGGCCACTAAAATATACAGCAAGAACAATTACTGTTAATATATATATTTTCAGTTAAAACAACAATGATCCTTTCTATTTTATACCTAGAAGCAATCACCTAAGATGGGTTTTATATACAAACCATTCAGTCTAGCATATTGTAGATACATTGTCTTCTGTCTAAGACCTTGGTTTATTCACATAAATTTTTTTAACCCTAATACAGAATCTCTTTAGTAACCAACCCATCAGGAATAACAGAGCTAGTTACAATGTCTACTATTAAACAAAAAGTCAAAAATGTTATCTTCTCTAGTACTTAATGCAAAAGCAACACATGTAGCTACAGCTGCCTGTTCTAGGCAGTTGGCAAGCTCAGAGATGGAAAAGTTGCGGAACAGCTGGGGAATGCAAGACACTTTTGAACAGGCTATGTGATCCAAAATAATGGTACATGTTTATACACAACACATTGGCAGCAACAGCCAAAGGCAGGTCTGGCGCATGCACTACAGCTGCTCCTTTCTTCATGGAAAAAGCAAGAACAAGTGGATACAAATGGAGTTCACACTCACAAAAATATGACTTTCATCCTAAAAGCAGCAGCTTGACTACCAAAATAGACAGCCTATTTTCCAGTTGGACAAAGAGGTACAAGATTCTAAACCACAAGTGACCCTCAAAAACAGATAGTTCCTTTTTTGTCATTAAAAATGTTCTGAACTGGATGTTTGCTTGCCACCTGTGGTTGCCAAAACAATTTTGCTCAATTGTATAGTATCGTGTAAGTTGCCATCTGCAATACACAAAGGTTCCTTCTTACCACTGTAGCTTGAGGTAGTGGGAAAGAAGAAAAGAAAACCAAGTATATAAACTTTCTGTCTAAGAGAGATCCTGCCTGCTTAAAAGTTAGCTAATTTACAAAGAAATCTAGCACTTTGGAAGATTATTTTTTTGAGAAGAGAGGCCATCTCATGTGATCTACTTTTGTGAAAATATACAAGCTTGCTTCCTAAAAACAGCAAGACAATACCCGCATGAGGATGTCATCATGCAATCACTGTTAGCTAGACTCCTTGCAAAGTTATGTCCTAATGTAATGCAAGTATAACAAGTTCCAAATGTTGTACTTCAAATAAGGACTCGCAATAAAGTTGTGTCTCCCCAGACCTCAAGTATCTTCGTACTTCCAATCATCATATCTTATTAAGATTGGTCTATAGTACAAAGTTAGGTCAGCTTAACTATATTGCTCAGGGCTGTGAAAAACGTCATGCCCCATGTGATGTTATTAAGCAGACTAAACTCTGGCATAGACGCTGCTAGGTCGATAGAAGAATTCTTCTGTCAACCTAGCAATAGCCTCATGGAGAGGAGGACTTACTACAGCGACAGAAGAATCTCTGTCTACACCTAAAGTGCTGCAGCAGCAGGGCTGAACTGCCGCAGCAGCACTTCAGTCAATGCACTAACGACACTAGGAAGGGTTCTTCTGTTGACATAGGGAGAGCCAGTAGCTAGGTTGACAGAATTCTCCCATTGACCCAGCGCAGACTACAACAGGGGTTAGGTCACTTTAACTGCATTGCTCAGGGGTGTGGATTTTTCACAACCTGAGTGACATAGTTATACCCACCTACTTTCCTAGCGTAGACCATGCCTTAGTTTCTAGAAACCCTGCATCAGCACCCATGTAGGGTTTTTAGTATAGACATTCCCTCAGAAGCAGCATTTCAGGATCACCTTTCTTGCTGAGGATGAGACAAGATTGAGTGATGTTGACAAAAAACTGTTCACTGTTTAGCAACATGAAGTGTACTTCCATTTCATCCAGCTGTGCTGGACACCGAAACACAAGCTAGATAATGAAACTTCATTGCTCATCACACCTTGGTTAAGTGCACATAACTCAAGTTTACTTTTTAATAGGAGTTACACATTCATCATTGGAGAGGAGAGGGGAGGAGAAGAGACATTTCTGTGCCATGTCACAGCTATTGCAACCTCATTCAATATCTTTGGTGACTGTACTGTACTAAGTTCATATCACTATGAGCAAGGGATTGTGTGCACCTACAGCAGGAGAGGAGCGGTGATACTCCTCCAGGAACCAAAACACAGTGCAAGGCTACTAAGTTGAATCACTTGGGTAGTGAACACCTCCAGAGAGGTACCACCATATGGGGAGGTCCGCATACACTGGTTCAAACTGGGTTTTCCAGAGACCAAGAAAGAAAGAAAGAGCTTTTGATATAAAAAGGCTTGGTTTAAAATGACTCAAGGTCTTCTTTCTGATCCAGCAAACAGACAGGTCCTCTGGCCAAGGCAGGCCTAAACCCTTCTCCTAGGGTTGGAAAGACTTTGGCTTAGAAGACTGATAGCCCTGGGTACCTCTGGTCAACATTTTAGCACATGTATAGGAACTTTTCTTGTTTTTATATGTTATCTTTGTAATGTTTTCCCCTAAGTCTAAATGTGCTTGCTTAGAAAGCACTGTGTGGTAATTGTAACTGCTGGCAAGACACTGTTCATAGCCCCCAAAGTAAAAGCAAAGCACAGGTTCTGGCTGTTTGGCAGTCTGACTTGCTGGGGATACCACAGCGCAAGGCAGGAAGCTGTGCAGCTGTAAAACCCTTGACCAGAAGGGAGAAAGATGCACCCCAAAAGACATAACTGGGAACCCTAAAACCGTAAGTGTATGCCCTCAAAGAAGACTGGGGCAGGTCGATGTCAAAGGTACAATTAACCCGTAAACTGTGATGCCATCTCATCCTTGACCTATAAATGTTTCTTGTGAGTTAAGAGCAACCCATGTACTACAAAAATATTTTCTTAACATCTATCTTTATGTCCCATCACGTAATAACAGCATCACAACAGCTATGTGGAAGGAGTAACAAAAGTTAAGATTAACACCAAGGGAAAAGTCCACTTATTTACCTGGTTCAGAAGCAAGGATATTTTGAGCCACTAGCTGTAAACCAGGGTAGAGGCAGGATGCAACCTCCCTCCGTCCCCTCTCCCCTCTGCTCTCCCTCCCCCAAAAATTACATAAGAAAGACTACTGTATTCAAGTGCATCTGACAATTAAATGCCACATCTTCTACAACCAAGTTTCAAGCTCCTAACTTCAACTCACTTGCTGATACTGGCCTATGAATAAGGCCAAGTTTGTCATGTTCCAAACACGTGTTTTACCATAGTTAGTAAATTCAGTACAATGAGAGCTGCATTTCCATAGGGATTTACAAAACATTTAACAGATTAAAATCCAAGTATTAAAGAAACAAAAAGTATTTTAATTTCAATTAGAACAGAACATATTTGAAACCCAGAGTGAAAAGAAAAAACCAAAAATAAAGTGACAAGCCTATAATCCTAAAAATTTTACTGAAAGATTCTAGTAGAATCTTCCTTGTGCAATCACCAAATAAACAGAATCTATTTCACATTCTATTTAGCACAGGTACAATTTTTTATCTCACATTTTTTTCTGACATTTTGAACCAAATACAACATTCCATCCACTTCTAAGGTGGATCCACATGATTACGCCAAACTTTGCGTGGCAAAAGTAACTAAGTAAAGCATGAAGCAAGAGCAGGATGGGAAAGAAGACCAGTCCTAGAACTCAGGGCAGTTCCATAAATGATTGTATTCTAACAGGAGCAGGTACTACAATTAGAAAGCATCCACACCAGCTTCAATAGAATCCACAGAACCAAATAATGCAAGACGCAAATTGCATCTTCCTTGTATAGTTTTTGTACAAGGTATAAACTATGATGAATCAACAAATTCCATCTACTGATTACTGAATGCTAAGTAATGCTCACCCAGGACTAAAGTGGTAAATATACCCAGGGGAACTGCAGTTCCCATCTCCCTGCTCTTTCTAAATTAATCACTATTTACAATGAGAAAATGTTTAATATCACCCCAAAATCTTAGTTACTCCTGATATTTAAAACAGAAGTGCATTTGAGAGTCATTCTTTGGTTACGAAGAAACAAAATCCATTTATCCTACAACCTCATTTTCATTTTTCTTGGACTTCTAACAGAAGTAAACGGTCATTTCTTCTTCATATGAAGTACCTCCTATAATGTTTATTTAACACATGACATTAAATTCAATTCTTTCCATGCATTATTAGAACAGTTGCTAGCTACACTGAAAACCAAAGTGTCTGGAGGGCTTACAATAAAAGGCCCAGTAAAGTTAAAGGTAACTGCATGTAAATAAGATTTTCTACATTTCTAGGCCTGCCCACATTAAACTTGACCATACCAAGAACAAAGAGGCCACCCACTATATTTGTAAGAGACCAAGAATCCATTCCCTCATATGCTCCAAATGATTTATACCTACACCAAAAACCATTTGCTTTCAGCAAGACAAACTATCTGTTCCGTCTAAATCATTTCAGCGCCAGCATGAACTACATTAAATTGGTTGAGACAGTTCTCCCACAGTGAACCAGTGGTCTTTTGAAATTTCTCAGTACCAGTTGCTTCTGGAATTGTGGAATAGGTACCCAGAGAGGACATGATCTATTGAATATTTTAGAAGCATGCCAGTGCTCACATGGTGCAAAACTTCAACAGTTCAGAATCTGAATCAGCATGGTTACCATTCACAAAGAAATCATTTGAGCGTAAACTAGTGCAGTCTCACCACTTCAGTTAAGAATGATTAAGTTTTCAAGTGAATTGACAGTCCTAATTCTCACTCTGACACCTGTCCTCATGGGAGCAAAGCATGCTAGATACAAACTAGCTTGACCTAGCATGAATTGATGCTCACATGTAGACAGGACTGCTCTCCATAACTATGTTGCTGAAAACATGCCCAGGATTATCCCTGTGACAGCTTCCAAACAGTCTGTGAACACTGCAGCCATTCTAGTCTATACTACAAAGGGTTAATACTAAATACTCCCTCACAATTTGACAGCAAGCCATTGATAACTACTCTTTGAGTATGGTCTTTCACTCAGTTATACATCCACCTTATAGTAAATTATTTGTGAGACTTTACAGACAGCCTGAAACAATAGCTCTGACAGGAGTAAACTACCCCATGTGTCTCAATGGGGTGTTAGCTATGCCTGGAAGCAGCCAACAGTATCCTAGCAGGATTAAGTAATAGAAGAGTACAGCGGGCCCAAGCTGCCTCCCCTCAACCAGCAGATGTCCCCAGCAACCAAAGTACTGCCAATCCTACCATTTGGGATGGGGAAGGCAACCCCTGCTGCCCCTCCTAGATGGACTGAGGACCATATGCCACTGCTCCTGCCTCTCTGGAAGGCAAGTGGGGACTCCTGTCATAGCTGCTCCTACGCACAGGAGCAGGGGCACAGTAAATAGCTGGGGCTAGAGTATGGAGTCATAACAGGGTACCCTATGTGGTTGTATACCTCAGGCCCTGAATCATATCCCCATCCTAACTGAAATATGATTCAGTCTTACTATTGTAAACAGCACGAACCAAGCTATGGACCTACTTGGAATAGCTGGTCAGAAGTTTTGCATTATATTTTCAATAAGCTTTTATTTTCTCCTTTGTATCAGACTTCAAAATCTTAAAAGATGTTTGACAGCATTTAACAAAAAATAATTTTAAAGCAAAAAGCCTACCATTTGTACTGAACCAGATTGTACTTCTGCGTGGCTGTTCTCATATTTCACTGTGAGTAGTATGTGAACTACCCCTCTAAGAACTAGAGTTAACCAATATAAAAGCACTGCCCTTTAGTACCTGGGACATTAGCATGGACTATTTAGCTCAGATGACACTAACAGCTGTTGAAGCCTAAGCACAACATCAAGAATAAACTGATAATGTCTCAACTCTTGTTTGCTTTCCAACCTCTCTGCCTTATTGCCTCCTGCCAAGCTCTAAACCCATATGTAATCAGTCTGTTGCAAGATCCCTTAAAGCTCTCATGAGAATCATAAGCCACAACCGCATGCTCAAACTAAGGAGCATTGTTAAACAGAGCAGTTCCAAAGCAGCCTTTAAACAGCCAGCTGTGGTACTGTTCCGGCACCAGGCAGGCAATATCCTGCAAATACATTACATAGTTTATAAACATTAGCCTGTACTTTTTTGTTTGTTTTTTCTTATCCACCTACACCTATTTGTTTCCCCTTCTACTCATACTTCTGACTGCAAAGAGAGACAGTGAAGATAGGAAAGGGCAGGCCAAAATCCCACTGCAGACCTCCTACATGAGGTGGCAACTAATCAACCATATAATTTGGTTTTGGGCTGTAGGCCAAATCAAGAGTGAATGCAGAACAGTAACCAGATATTGTGCTGATTCTTTCCTCACTTCACTCTTCCAACCACACAAGAATCAGAAGCTCTCTCACACATACAATCCTCTGACAACTTTTTCCAGTAAAGAGAGAAATGACACTTCCTTCCGATTTTTAAACTTCACTCCTTACTCCCTGTGCAATAATGAGCGAGCTCAATAAAGGAAGAGCACCCTCTGCTGCACCACAGACACTATTGCTACCAAGTCCCATGAGGTTGTCAAGACACCGGAAGGTTCCATTTTAGTGAAAGTTGTCCCTGGCTTTGTAATACAGTTTGATAGTGTCTGCACTAAATATTTGCTCTAGTCACCGTACAGAAGAGAAGTTATATGGACAACTGTTTTATCCTAGCTCTGCTTCTCTATGGATGTCACCAGCAGATACTTCAACACTTTGACCTAGTATCAAGAGAAGCAATTTACAACGAAGTTATGCCACTACTTGCAGACAAATACAAGCCAACAGTCCTGGGAGATTTCTCCTGCACAAAAGCGAGCCGAGGCTTTTTTTTTTTTTTTTAAGGCAAACTTAAGTTTTTGAGGGAAAAAAAAGCTTTTGCAAAACTTAAATCCAACAGAGGTTTTTCTTCCATTTTTAAACAACGTATTTAGTTTAAAAACTGCAAATTTAACATCCTGCAAGCAAAACTCATTTTGCACAATGGTGAAACTGCTCAAGCGGAAAGTAAGGCAAAATGTAAGTAGCCGGTATAAATAGTGATATGTAAACAAGACGTTAGAACTTCGCTGGAAAAGCCACTGTCCATTTCCAATCATGTGAGACCTGTTTACAGCAGCGCTTTAAGACGGCAGTGTGTTTAAGCAGCCGAGTTGTCACTCCGTTTCTAGGGGGATCTCCTGAAGCGCCTGTTACCTTATTGAGTATTGCCAGCAGTCCTTCTGCGAGGCGGGGAGAAGTCCAACTCCCTCCGGGCGCCACGAGAGAGACTTAACACCGCTTTGCACAGCCGCCCCGTCCCGCCGCGCTGCTCTGCGAGCTGCCAGCTATGCACGGGGTGCTGCCCGGACTGACAACTCAAAGCCTGTCGGTCCGGGGCACCAGGCGGGGGGAGGCCGGGTATTTGGAGGAGAAGCAGCGTCACCCCCGGGTCTCGCCCGGCGCACGCCAAGATCGCCCGGGGCAAGCGTGCACCTGAGCAAAGCGGGCGGGCCGGGCACGCACTGCCCACGCGCTCGCCTCACCCGAGCCCGGCTCTGCGGGCGAGGGGCGCCGGCGGGACCCCCGCGCGCTCGGGACAGCGGCCGCGCGGGTCCCGCCCCGCCCCTTCCTCTTACCTCGCCGCGGCCGGCGGCTGTCTCCGGAGAAGGCCCCGCAGCGCGGCCACCTGCCCCGTCCCGCGGCACCGCCACGAGCACGGCGGCGATACCGACAGAGGGGAAACTTCCCCGGCCGGCCGAGCGGCGCCCGCCCTGCGTCCCTCCCTCCCAGCCCGGGGCGGGGGGCGTGCGCACGGCCGGGGCGGGCACGTAGCGCGGCGCAGCAGCTGCGGGGCCGGGGGCGCCGCTCCGAGGGAGCCGGCGGGCGCACAGCGGGGCGACCCCGGGAGCGGAGTCGGCCCGGCCGCGCACAGCCCGGAAAGAGCGGCGCGGCGGGCTGAGTCCCTGGCCCCGCCCCGCCGGATCAGGCCGGGATCAGGCCCGGGGAGGTGAGGGGAGGGGGTCGGTGACCCTGCTGCGCCCCGTCCGTGTGCACGCGGCGGCCCGGCGCTCACCGCTCAGCGAGCCCGGTGGCCGCTGCCCCCCGCAGGGGCCCGGCCCGCTGAGCTGCTGCCCCGCGCGAGCCAGCGCGCCCCGCCGCTGCCCCCCGGCTCTCACCCGCCGCCGGCCGCTTCCGCGCTGCGCTCCCGCAGATACTTCTTAAAGGGGCCGCGCCGCCGCCGGGGGCGGGGGGCCGATCACAGGAGCGCCCCGAGCGCCCCGGGGGCGGGCCGGGAGGCAGGGGGATGGCTGCAGCTGTGTGGGAGGGGCGGGGGGCACTGCGGGGCTGCAGCTGTGGGAGGGGGCAGTGGGCGACTGGGGGGGCTGCAGCTGTG
>ML675603.1:26752682-26766807 GCA_007922155.1 Mesoclemmys tuberculata
GCAGCTGTGGGAGGGGGCAGTGGGCGACTGGGGGGGCTGCAGCTGTGTGGTGGGAGCAGGGGGGCACTGGGGGGCTGCAGCTGTGGTGGGGGCAGGGACGACTGGGGGGCTGCAGCTGTGTGGTGAGGATGGTAGACTGGAGGCTGGCGCTGTGTGGTGGAGGGCGGGGGTGACGAGGAGGTCTGTGTATACCCAAGGGAGCTGTGGCTGTATCCTGGGAGGCAGAGGGGGTTGGGACTGGAGCTGTACATGTAACTTGATAGGGAGCAAGGCAGGGAGTTGGAGCTGTAACTTAAGGGGAGTGGGCTGTAGCTGTATCCTCCTGGGAGGGGAGGTAGGCGTGGGCTGTAACTGTATCCTGGGGGCAATCAATTAAATCCTTGTGCAAAGATGTAAAATCAGTTATTGGAGCAAGAATGAAAATGCTTTAGACCTGGTCTACACTAGAGAGTTTTGTCAATAAAAGGTGACTTTTGTCAACAAAACAATCCTGGGGTACACACTGTAATGACCCTTTTCTCGACAAAACCGGCCTGTTTTGTCGACAAAACCACCTCGACAAGAAGCGTAGAGCTTTTTGTGACAATGTTTTAGCGACGGAGCAGCAGTGTAGACACTGCTGTATGTTTTTGTCACAGCAAATGACCTCCAGAAATGTCCCACAATGGCAATCCTGACCACTCTAGACATCTGTTTGCCCTCTGCTGTTCTTCAGCCACCCGCCTCTCTCCCCGGAAACTTGCGGGAAGTTTTGAAATTATTATTCCACTTCCTGCTTGGTCGGCATGGAGAGCTTCCATCTCATCTTCCCAGCTGTCTATTGTGGTTCCATGCAGCAACTCTCCTGCTTGGAGCACACCAGAACTGCTGGACCTGATCAGCAATTGAAGGGAGTCTGCCATGCAGTCTCAGCTCCTCTCTAGCCGAAGGAACTTTTACACCTATGGCCAGATTTCTCATGCCATGGTGGAGAGGGCTATGAGCAGGACACGCTGCAGTGCCAAGCTAAAATCCAGGAGCTGCGGCAGAATTACCACAAGGCCAGGAAGGCAAACCGTAACTCTGGTGCAGAGTCAATGACCTGCCGCTTCTACAAAGAGCTGGAATCCACCCTCAGTAGCAACCCCACATCCACCACCAAGACGCCCTGGTGCCAACAGATACTAGACTGAACCGCGACGAAGAGGTCATCGATGAGGAAGTGGAGCTGGAGGATGACCTGAAGCCGGGGAACAGTTCGGTTGTTGAAGTTGGGAGTCAGGAGCTGTGCTCGACCGCAGAAAACTACAGCCAGCCCCAGCCCTTCCCCTCAGAAGCTGATGCTGCTTGTGTACTGGAGGCATGGAGGCTTGGCTAAAGCATACAGGTAGTTGAAGGGATAGGAATGCATAGGAGTGGCTGTGTTTGCACGTGCTTTCCTGTTCCCTTGTGCATCTAGGCGGTAGGGATGAGAAGCACGTTAATGCACGCTGAAATTTTGCGGGTATCTGGTGTGACCTCTAGGAAACTTTGTTGGAGGTACTTCCTGACTGTCTGCCTCAGATTCCTGGGCAGAGCAGCTGTGTTTCTGCCCCCATTTTAGGTCACTTTCCTGCGCCAATTGGCGATCACTTGAGTGGGGAGCAAAGCAGTGCAGAGTCATGCAACATAGGAACCCGGTTTGAAGCTGCTGGTGTGGAGGAGATGCATCCTAGCATCCTTGCTGACTCTAAGGAGTGAGATACCGGCTTCTAGGGCCCCTGCCTGTGGAGAATGGTGGCACAATTTGACATTTGTTTTCGGTATGTACCTGCATTTATGCCCCAAGTGAGCACCTACCCAGAACTTTAGACCTACTTGGACGGTCTGCCCCCCACCCCCACAACTCACCATTCACAGGCTGATCAAGGAGCTGTACTCTGCACAAGGGAACAGTGAGAATGAGGTGTGTTTCACAGTGAATCATGCATACTGTTAGGGCACTCACAATAATGGTTTTGTTCATTGTTTCTTGTTCTTATACAGATTTGACCTTCACAGCCAAGGCCCCGATGCCTTTACAGCGGACCGACCATGTAAAGCTGATAAGGGAGTGACCCCAGAGAAGCAAGGAGGAGGTGTTCCAGGAACTCCTCCTGTCCTCTGTGGTGTCCCAAAGAGAGAAAAGGGCACGGAGACAATCAATGTCAGAATCTCAGAAGATGGACAGACAGGAACGGAATGAAAACCAGGAGAGAATTTTAGCTGGCTATGAGTGTATGATCAAGGCCATGGAGGATCCAAACAGAGCTTCTAATGACAATAGTGTTGTTGCAGACACAGTTCATGCAAGCTGCCCCCTCCCCCCCCAGCCACAACAAAACATCTTTCCCTGCACTCTACCAACTCCCCCTACACATTCTTACCAAAGTCATGGGCCATCTCGCTACCCCTTCATTCCACCCCTTCAGACAGCTATGGGAGCGACAGCGGGACTTACCCGCAGCTGTTGTAGCTGGCACTGCAACCCACTTCTTTCTCCCCTCTAGGATTTGTTTATGTTGTGGGATGTTTTGTGTTTAATAATAAAAGTAAGCTCTCAAAACAAGAAGCACTCTTTGTTTGTGTTGAACATGATATGTGCACCTACCACCGACACACATGTACAGCTGTACAGTAGCCATAGAACGTCACAGCACAGTTTCAAAAAACATCTGATGAGGGCCCATTTTGACAATGAGAACCTAATGCCCCCCTAATGCATATGGTTCCCTGTTGTGCCCCTCTAATACCCCTGGCATCTGGGTGCTCATATTCAGATGCAAGGCGATCCGCCTCTGCAGTCCACCCAGGGGCAAACTTCTCATCCTTAGCTTTTCATAAATTATGGAGCATACAGCAGGCAACGATAATCACAGGAATATTGTCCTCATTTAAGTCCAGCCTGTCACAAAGGCATCTCCAGTGTGCCTTTAACTTGCCAAATTCACATTCAACAGTCATTCACACCTGCTTTACCTGTTATTGAAGCGATCCTTTCTGCTGTCCAGGTTGCCTGTGTAAGGCTTCATGAGCCATGGCATTGGTGGGTAGGCTGGATCTCCCAGGATCACTATGGGCATCTCAACAACCCCTATTGTAATCTCATCTGGAAAAAAAGTCCCTGCTTGTGGCTTACGGTGCAAGCCAGTGTTCCTGGAGATACGAATAGCATGCACTTTTCCTGACCAACTTACACTGATATCCGTGAAATGCCCACGGTAATTCACAAGTGCCTGCAGTAACATAGAAAGTATATACTCCATCGCAAGATGGTCCAGTGCCAACATTGGGATATGTGTGCTGTCTATTGCCCTGCCACAGTTAGGGAATCCCATTGGTGTGAATCCATCCACTATTTCATGCACATTGCCCACAGTCACAGCAGAATGCAATTAATGCACATTTGTGATAACACAGCTCCAACGGTGGATTTGCCAACTCCAAACTGATTAGTGACTGACCGGTAGCAGTCTGGAGTTGCCAGCTTCTACACAGCAATTGCCACGCGCTTATCCACCGAGAGGATAGCTCTTATTCTGGTGTCCTTGCACCACAGGGCAGGGACCAGCTCCACGGAGAATTCCATGAAGGTGGCTTTGAACATTCTAAAGTTCTGTAGCACTGCTCATCATCCCAGACATGCAGAACAATGCGATCCCATCACTCAGTGCTTGTCTCACGCGCCCAGAAGCAGTGGTTTACTGTTTGCAGACGCTCCGTGAATGACAACAGTAAATTGCGGTGCTGTTTGTCTGCACATCACTCAGGAGGCTAGGTTCCTCGGATTCCTGTTCCAATTTGGAGCTCGTGATGTACCACGTGACCATCCACGATGTGTTCAGAACACGGAAAGAAACAGTGGAGAGCAGCGTGGGATCCATCTTTTTAGATAGAGATGGCGGGCGTGCAGTAAACGGGCTGGGGAGGGGCATTGAAAAAATTGCACACGTCTCTGCCAGCAATGCAATGAATGACAGCACGGAAACGCAATGCACCATGGGACATTGAGCAAGCTCCCATGCTGCTCTGTGCTTCTCTCCCCCATTCCAGAATTCCTAGCAGCAGAAGCTGCCAAGTTGCACAGTGAGATAGCTGCCAACGATGCACTGCTCTCACTGTGAATACTTCAGCACCAAGCGTGGATTCATTTTGGTGACAAAATGAGTGCTGTGTGGACAGGCGTGAGCGCTGTAATTATAGCACTTTTTATCACTGAAAAAAATAACATCGACAAAACGTTCTATTGTAGACAAGGCCTTAGTCTGGCAGACAGCTGCAGGTTTGAAGGAGATTACCTGCTGTGTCCCCTCTCCATTTCTCCATTTCCACAGTGGCTGTGCCTAGTGTTGAAAGGCAGCTTGCTTTGCATAGTACCTAAGTGTGGTTGCTTTGTTAAATGTATTCTACTCACACATTTACCTAAGTGCTTTATTAGCATTAACTAATTAAGCCTCTCACAGCACCTCTGAGAGTTAGGTCAGTATTTAAATACATTTCTAAAGGCACCTTATTGCTGAGCAGTTAAGTTTTTGTCTTCACCCACCAAAAACGTGCAGGTTTTTTTACACTGAGATAACTATCACACAGGCTCACTCTAAAATCCTAGTGGAGACAAGGCATGGGCAGTTTTTACCATGATGTAACTAGGTAAGGTCATGCCTAGGTGAAGAGTAGAGTGTTAAGCTCATCTAGCTACATTATGTAAATACTGCCTGCACCTTGTCTTGACTAGAATTTTATGGTGAGATAACTAACCTGGGTTAGTTATTGCACTGTAAAAATTTCTTTTTTGGCAGGGAAAACATAGCCTCATGGCCTGCAATAAAAATCAATTGTGCTGATGGGTGCAAGGATATTAAAATCAAAAAGACCTAGACAGTTTAGCACTTACATACTACAGTGATTAGGTTCTTTGAAAATACACAGAACCCTCTCAAACTATTTACAACTCCTCTATTGACAGTAACTCCTGAGCAGGGTAAAATAAAACTTTTTAAAAATCTCTTTGAGATGAAAATAATTCTAGGTATTTTTTTTCAGAAAAGTTATTGGAGCACAAGATGGGAGACTTAAACAGCAGTTTAGCTCATGCCACTCCAAATATTAGCGTTAATGTGAATGGCTCCAGCTGCAGTGTTTCAGGATGGTGTTTCTCTAATACTCTCCACCCAGAAATGGGAAACCTCAATAAGATGGGTGAACTTGAGTATTTTGTATTAAATGAGGATATTGATATAATAGGCATCACAGAAACTTGGTGGAATGAGGAAAATCAGTGGAACACAGTAATAGCAATGGACAAAATATATTTGAAGGATAGAATAAGTCGTAACTGATAGGGGAGTGGCACTATATGTGAAAGAAAGCATAGAGTCAATTGAAATAAAAATCTTAAATGAACCAAACTGTGCCATAGAATTTCTATGGACAGTAACTGCATGCTTGAAGAAGAATATAGCAGTAGGCATATGCTACCAACCACCTGACCAGGATGGCTACTTTGACTGTGAAATGCTTAGGGAGATTAGATAGACTATAAAAATAAAAAACTCAATAATAATGGGAGATTTCAACTATCCCCATATTGACTGGGTACATGTCACCTCAGGACAGGACGCAGAGATAAAGTCTCTTGACACCTTAAACGACTGTTTATTGGAGCAACTAATCCTGGAACCCACAAGAGGAGAGGTAATTCTTGATTTACTCCTAAATGGAGCACAGGATCTGGTCCGAGAGATGAATATAGCTGAACCACTTGGTAATAGTGACCATAACATAACAAAATGTAACATCTCTGGTGGAAGGGGGAAGACACCAAAGTAGCCCACCACAATAGCATTTAATTTCAGAAAGAGGAACTACGCAAAAATGAGAAAGTTAGTTAAATAGAAATTAAAAGGTACAGTGCCAAAAGTGAAATCTCTGCAAGCTGCATGGAATCTTTTTATAGACACTATAATAGAAGCTCAATTTAAATGTATATCCCAACTTAAAAAACATAGTAAGAGGACCAAAAAAGTGCCACCAGGGCTAAACAACAAAGTAAAAGAAACAGTTGGAGGTAAAAAGCTATCCTTTAAATCCTATTGGGGAAAATAGAAAGAAGCATAAATTCTGGCAAGTGAAGTGTAAAAATATAAAGGCCAAAATAGAATTTGAAGAACAGCTAGCCAAAGACTACAAAATAACAGCAAACAAAATTTTAAATACATCAAAAGCATGAAGCCCAACAACCAGAGGGGCACTAGATGATTGAGATGCTAAAGGAGCACTCAAGGGAGATAAGGCTATTGCAGAGAAAGTAAATAAATTCTCTGCCTTGGTCTTCACAGCTAAAGATGTGAGTGAGATTCCCAAACCTGAGCTATTCTTTTCTATGTGACAAATCTGAGAAACTGTCACAGATTGAGGTGTCATTAGAGGAGGGTTTGGAACAAACTGATAAATTAAACAGTAATAACTCACCAGGACCAGATGGTATCCACCTAAGAGTTCTGAAGGAACTCAGATGTGAAACTGCAAAAGGACTCACTGTGGTCTGTAACCTATATTTAAATCAGCTTCTGTATCAGATGACTGGAGGATAACTAATGTGATGCCAATTTAAAAAAAAAACTCCAGAGGCGATCCTGGCAATTACAGGCCAGTAAGCCAAACTTCAGTACGAGACAAATTGTTTGAAACTATATTTAAGAACAGAATTACGAGACACATAGATGAATGTAATTTGTTGGGGAACAGTCAACATGGTTTTATAAAAGGAAATCATGCCTTACCAATCTTCTATAATTCTTTGAGGGGGGTCAGCAAGCATGTAGACAAGAGTGATCCAGTGGATATAGTGTGTCATGCTGGCTGGACTGGGGGAGGGGTGGGGGTATTTATTATATTTTTTAACATCAATACATCAGAATCATAGTAATTCATGTGCAATAGACCATGTCAGGTACTGTTAGAAAGGCTATAATGAGCTAAGTAAGATGATAATTATGTTCATGTTTTATATGTGCAACAGAAGTTATGGATATGTTTTTATCTGTATTTCATATTGTGCTGTGTTTCTGGGCGACACCCCAGACAGGATGGCTGCAGCACTAGCCTGCTTAATAGCCCATTAAGGAAATTCACAGGTACAAAGGGCCCAGGGGGAGAAGCCAGGGATATACCTGATGAGTCACCAGTCACTCATGTGACCCTGGACTCCGTCTTATTCCTGTAAATTTCCACAAGCAGCATGGCAAAAGCCAAAGGACATAAAAGGCAGCTGCACCCCATCAATTTGTCTTCAGTCTTCAGCCTACCTCTGGATCAACTCACCTACAACTGAACTGAACGTAAGCTGTGAAACAAAGGACTGAGATCCATCCAGGTACTGGATGTACACCAGAGGGACCATATAAACCTGCAAATTCCACAATTCTTCTAGGAACCTGATGTATATAGACTTTCAAATCAATTATATTTGTCTGATTGCTTTAATCCTTTAACACGTCTCTTATAGTTTGTTTCTTTCTTTTTATAATAAACCTTTAGTTTTAGTTACTAAAGGATTGGCTGGCAGCATGGTATTTTGGGTAAGATCCAAACATATTGATCTGGTACTGTGGCTGACTCTTTGGGGTCAGGAGAAACCTTTTGGTAAAGAGCATAGAGTTTTAAATAACTGGTCTCTTTACTGGACCTAGTGGCTGATTGGGAGCCAGAGACTGAAATGCAGTAAAGGGGGCTGTGTATATTTTTATTTTGGCTTCTTGATAACCAGTGTGGGGAATGAGAAGCACTGTTTGTGGCTAGCTGGGAAGTCTGACTTCAGTGTCACCCACCAGTGTTGGGAGAATCTGCTCTCCTTTTACAGCCTGCATATTAAATAGAGATAAGCCTGAACCAGAACCCAGATCTGAACATCCTTAAATTTTAGGGAAAGATTGAATCGGTTTTTAAATATTTCATGTAGGATAGTTAAAAAACCAAGCAGATATATCTTTCTATCACTCTTTCTCTCTCTCTCGCACTCACACACATACACACCCTGTCCAAACATGGCTTAGTTTGCCTCTATTATTAATGTTGCCCTTTTGCTGAGCATTGGTTGATTTTCAGGCCCTTGTAGGTCAGTTTCCCTTTGAAGTAAAATTGGTGACATTTTCTTCGTGTAATTTGTTTATTAAAAAATGTTCGCAAGGCCTATTGGCTTGAACAGAGATAGGAACAAACTGCACACAGGCAAGTCACTCCTGCACAGGCCTCTCGTTAGGCACCTCTACTGATCTCTAGAAGCAGCTGTCTTATTCCTTTGTGTCTGTCCAGGGCCTACACTGCAATGAAAGACACCGAGTCTCAGAACCTGTTTCAATTGACTCGGACTTCTGGCGCTCAGGCTGTGGGGCTAAAAATAGCCATGTATTCAACGGAAGAGGGTCTAAGAGGCTGGGCTGCAGCTTAAGTGCAAACATCGACACAAGGTCTTTCTTTGCAGCGTAGACTGTATTGGGATACTTATACAAATTTCACTGCTTCACAAACAGCCTGCCTCAGTGCCTGAGTTTTACAACTAGGAACCTTTATTCCAAAGTTGCTCACCAAGACCACGTGGTCTGGAAAGATGAGCCTAGACATCTGCCTTTCTTTGTTGCAACAGCTGTGCAACATAACTGCCAGACAAAGCAGAGTGCTTTAACCTGCACAATGCCTTTAATAACACGCTGGCTACAGGTACTGCGTGGTAGCTATAACATTTTCTATGGGGAGTTTCATGCTATGTGCATATATGTGAATATACCCAATGTGCAAATCATTCACACCTTTCACTATAACATGAATCACACCACACATTGTCTGGCAGAAGAAGGAAGGAACAGAAGGGTAACAAAAAAAAGGGGAAGCATAAACCATAGAAAAGATAACATCCTTGGGCCAATCAGTGGCCTTGAAACTGTCCCTCACTCCTTATCTCACATGCATTAGGTAATCTACAAACAAAAATTGGCTGGCAGTTCCAGGCTTCTATTTGATAAAGCAACCGTTCATCAAGTTCCTTTACAGAATAAACAGGACTAGGATCTCTAAATCCTGAGAGAGATTGAATTTTATCCCCCTGAAGAACACTCTAATAAGATAGGCCTAAGAAAATTGCCTGAATGAAAGACAGTAATTAAACTGCTAAAACTTGCTTTTTCATGATTGACATAACATTCTCCTTATTTGTTTTCAAATAATGAAAAAGTTTGATAATGGAAGTTTTAAAATTGAAAAATTGAAGGCTACTTGCTGAAAACCCTATTACCAGAGCAGGATACAAAATTGATTTGTCTGGTCTTAGTATAAGCTTTATCAGTCTATAGTAGAACATAAATCACCTGTCATCTTCTGACAAAGATTCTTGTTCTGAATACTCATGAATAAGGCTGTGAGTCTGTCACAGATTCTACAACTTTCTGTGACCTTCGTGACTTCTGCAGCTACAGCAGCCGGCGCGGCTGACCTCAAGGCCGCCTGAGGAATGGTCCCGGGGGCGGCCCTGAGGGTGACCCCAGAGACCATTGGAGAGTGGTCCCCAGGGGCTTCAGAGCAGCAGGTGGCCAGGGCAGTCAAGCCCCTGCCACTAGAGCAGGGGCCAGCCATCATCCCCCCAGAACCCCCCCGAGTGGTGGCGCCCCAGGGAGCAGCTAAGATTTAGTCAGCGGTATTTATAGTAAAAGTCATGGACTGGTCACAGGCCATGAATTTTTGTTTATTGCCCGTGACCGGTCCATGACTTTTACTAAAAATACCCATGACTAAATCTTAGCCTTACTCATGAGGCAATCCAGCTATACAGTCAACTTTCGTTCAAGTTATCATTGGTTTAAACAGCTTTAAAAAGCAGTAAAGGGTTTATTGGAGTTCAAAAGGGAGTCAATGATATTGCTGAACCTTCTGTTCACAAAAGAACTAGGAATGAATTGGGATTATATATATAAAAAAAATCTTTTGGGTCAGCAGAAACCATCTTGACCTATATGGTTTTAAAAGATGAATTCTTCTTTTATAAATGTCTTTAAATTACAAACCTGTTTGATTTATTCAAGGACTAAATACGTAATTCTGTAGTTTGGGGCACAAGGAAATGCTTGTTTAAACAATAGGTCTGCCTAGGGGAGATCTGAAAAAATAATATTCTGCTATAGCAGAGAATTCAGTTCCTTCTACTCCAGCAAGTGTCTTGCTCTGTTTTCAAAAGTACTCTGCAGAGGACAAAATGATGCTATCCATTGCCGTGGAATGCAGATCCTTTCATCCTTATGTAAGTGGTATGAATTTGAACCAGGTTGATAGTGATCAAACATTATTACCATTTGATTGTGTTTAAGTGGGCTATTGAAATGAGTTGCAGATCTCAGTCATATTTGTAAGATATGGGCATTCACTTCACAAACACCACCACTACATTTGGAACCAGTTGGCAAATTAAGACCTGATCTACAAGTGGGATCAGCTCTGATTTCAGCCATTGGTGCCTATGAATGACTATCCCCGGAGTGGGGGTGGAGGAATGAGAAAGCCTGAGGTCTTTTAAAAAGAGGTGTGAAAAACTCAAGGGCTAGTGCAGAATTTTAGAAAACTGCTGGGGCCTCTGTCCACCTTCAGAAGAGCAGAACTGGAGGGAGAGCTGGCAGCCAAAGCAACCTCCACCGATTTATTTATGAGTTACTGGACTCAGTCCAGTATAATTATGGGTCTGAACTCTGGATCAAATTCACTTGACATATGAGAAAGTCTATGGAAAAACAGTGATAATAACTCAATGATAACAGTTTGTCTCATAAGCAGCAAAGAATAAAGTGAATACAGAGAGCAGGTGGGAAGAGACAAAAATGACATTATCCCCAAATGATCCTCTGACTCCCCTAGTGACGTTTTCAATGTGTATCTATTTATTGTTAAGAAGAGACCTGCAGATAATTCTGGAACAAGTTCTGACACATTTCAGTGCAGTAGCAACTACAGCACTGGAAAATATGAAAACTATAGGGGTGCAAAAAATCTGAAATAAGATCGGGGCAGCAGTGTCTTTTGGGTGGAGTAGATAGTTTGTTGCCCGCAGGGCATCCATCCAAACACTCATTACCTAAATCAGAAGCAGTTGGCTTTTGAACAATCTGGTCTTAGGAGAAGCATTAGTGTAAATATGGTTTATTTTAAAGTTTATATATTAAGTAAAAATATACATTTGAGAAGTTGTGCATGCTCCATTTTGGGTCTCTGATTCTGCTAGCTCATATCACAGGTGTAACACACAGGAATATCAGCGTTAGTAATTTATGGTTAAAACAACTGCAGGTCTACATCAGGATTTATATCATAGGGTCATATCCTGCTCTTCTGATGCTGCTGAATATTCCTACTTATTTAAATTTAGACAGGTAAACGGGTTTGCCTCTATTTTGTTGTTCTGATATAGATTCTCTATTCTCTGCTGTCACTTGTCATGGTTTGTGTTTGTTTCTGTTCATTGTGTTGTTAATGATGAGGATATTGTGCACTCAATTGGCATATGCTATGTGTTTTTGAAAAAATACAATCCATGTTTTTCTAATTTTTTTTTCCAGATTGCTTAATATACATCAGGATCATAATCTGTTAATCTTTGTCTTGCAACATTACCATAGAAATGAGGACATGTAATTTAAAAGCCCTCGCATTTAAAATGTTCCCCTTAGAATTCCTGTCCCGCAAAAATCCAAAACACACACACACCAGTCCCCCACCCCCCACAGCAACTAGTGTTCATCTGAAAATGTGATAGTTAAATCATTATGGTATCTAAATTTAAATATAGGAGTTTATCTGATAAAAATCGCCTTTTATACAAATACACTCTAGTGCAGGTGTCATTCTTACAAGTTATTTTGTTAATAAAAACTCATTTGAAAATGGATGAATTGAAACAAAATATGATGTAGTTTATAGCCAGACACCCTCAGTGGATTTCCTTATGTTAATTACCATTCTCTGATCCCACTGGTGGGCAGCATATTCTCCGTTGTCCCTGTCTCTCCCCTCCCCTCCCACAGTGGTCTGGCACCAGAGAGCAAGACGTTTAGCCAAGATGTGAAAGCCCTAGGGGTAATGCATGTTGTTCAGCTGGTGACTCTTGAGCAAAATACTGGTTTGTGAACCCACATATGCCTATGGATTTGTGAAAGGAAGCGTGTGCCTAAAAGTCTGTGCTGGGAACTGGGGAAAGTGCGAGAGGAAAGTGCTATCCAGGAACGACAAGGGACATAGATTCTCGGCACAGAACAGAAACAAGCGACATCATGATACCATCTCCTTTTCATTAGAATACCCTTATAAAATGCTTCCGATTATCCCCATACGTCTAATAGAATTTAATAGAGAAAAACCAATAGGGTTAGACAAAAATGTGATTGTGTTTTTGAAAGTTACTCTAAAACATATTAAATGCTCTTGCAAATTATGGCCTAACTATAAGTGTTTTGAACCACCCTACATAATTCTCTATTGAATTCTTATATGATGGCTCAAAGAACTGTCTCTACGACTTTTCCATAAGGGACTTCAAACATAATCCAGATACTTTGGAAGAATATTTTAAAATGTAAATTGAAAGAAGGCATAGGCTGGAACAGTTGAGAAACACAAACAATGCCACAGGAAAAGCCTTCCCTCATCCCATACAGCATCTATCTGCACCACACACAACTCAAGCTGGTGATATTTGGCCCTCAATTCCATGAATACTGAATTTACTAATAGTTTTGGGGTTTTTAAGTAAAATAATGTTGATTTAATTCTGTTGAATGGAAAACAGGCATCTTCACTGACTGGAAAGAATTACTGACATTTGCTTTGCAGTCTTGTCAAGTATTAGGTTTCAGTTGATGGAGGTCAAATTGCAAGTTATAAGAGAGCTTTTAATAATATCAAAGTGGGTACGTACAGTTATGTAGCTAAACAGCATGTCATGAACGTCTGTCAGAAAGGTTTCACAAAATTCAGCTGCTTAGCAGTACACCATGTGCTCGATGAATAAATAGTCACTGACCCTACAGTAGCAGCACAGTTTTAAGTACTCAATTTTACCTTGCTCACCTGACTTCTCAGTAACTTTACTCAGAGAGACAGTCAGTCTAAATATGAAACAGACAATACATTTAAAAGAATATTAACAAGATGGTACACAGAGCAAACTATCCAGTTAGCATATACTCCTCTTGGTTAACCGAAGGGTTTTTAGTGCAGTAATAAAACCCTAAAACTTGAAGTCCTAATGCCATCTTGGGTCATAATATAACCTCTCTATACTTCAATATCTCCATCTATGAAAGGGAATAATTTATATGTGCCAATCCCATGGGTGTGGTGAGAAGATCAGTTAATTGTTTGTTAAAGCACTTTGAGGTTCTAAAATAAAGGGCAGTAATAGAGGTACAAAATGAAGTTATTTATAATCAGTGGCTTTTAAAAAAATTAATTTGCTTTACACCATGCTTATTGGTTATTTGTTTGTATCTCTGTCAATGACAAAATTCCCATTAATTCAATAAAGGAGGGAGAATCAGGCCTTTAGGCCCTGATCCAGCAAGGAGCTCTGGACAGGTGATCCCTGTGCTTTCATCCAGTCCCACTGAAGTCAGTAGGGGTCCACTCAGGCACAGGACTCCACCCACATGCAGATTTGCAGGATCATGATCTTGGTTTGGACTGTATAAATTAGACTTGTCAATTTCAGTTTCACTTTTGCTTATAGTCTCTGGTTCTTATGCTTAGCTACAATGGGGTTGTGTCCAAGTGTCCAATGCAGCAAGGGAATGTTTAAATGACATAAAAAAATCAGACATAAATTTGAAGCCTAACCTACTTGAATGTCCTTTTGAAGCAAGGTTTTACAATATTTATTAGCTTATTATGAGTTGGAATTCGGACCGCAACCTGGTCGCAAGACATCCTGTGGAGGCAGCATGCTCAGATTCTGGGGGAGTGACTCGCACTTGTCTGGCCACCTCAGACAAACCCTCAGTGACCCAACAACATTCTACAGATGAAGCTGTTTCTAGGCTTCTTCAGCTGGAGTTGGGGTCATTGTGATGTAGAGCCAGAAGGGCTACTAGGATGATCC
>ML675603.1:26767207-26784619 GCA_007922155.1 Mesoclemmys tuberculata
ATCATATTGGTCCCTTCTGACCTATGAGTCTATGAGTCTATAAGGTGGGAGGTGGTCATGAGAATCCTAGAAAAGCCACTCAAAATAGAGGTTAGCAGTGGTAGTCGGTAGTTTAAACAGAGACTTCCCACCAGGAGCCAGTAGGATAGATACTTGGAGATGGGTGGCAGGACCTAGTTATTAAAATAAGATTTCCACTCCTGTCAAGTCTTATAGCTGTACAATGTCAGACAAAATCCAGTATGAATCATATTGACACACACACAGCAAAAGTGATGTTCCACATGATTTCCCATGACCTGCCACTCAGACCCACCAATGGCTACTGTTTAACTGGACTCTCTGTTTATTTTTCCCATCCATACTAATGCTTCTGCAGCAGACATCATAGAGGGACTGTAAAAGAGGAATAACAGTTCCGTGGCAAAACCCTTCATAAGAAATACAAGTCATAGGTTATCAGACTATTGCAGGGAAAAGAGCAACTACGAGCATCTCCGACACAGAAGACTGAAACTATGTGGGGTTTCTTTGAAACTCAAGAGGATCTACATAGAACTCATCATCCTCATCAGATCCAGAATGTTCACATCTCCCTCAAATAAATGTTTCATTTTTGGCTGCCTAAATAACTTTGCAGAGAAATACAGTGAGGTTGTTTGAACAGAGTTCTGAGATTTTAACAAGAATAAACTCCTCCAGAATCAAGAACCATCAGGCAAGTGATCAGCCCTTATCTGATGATGAAAAGTATGTTTTTCAAGCCACTTAGTGAAAGCACCTGGATATATGAGGGATTGGTTCTCTATTGCCTTGCATCTTGGGCTAGGAAGATAATAACACTACTCATATGCTTACAGTTAAGCATGTACTTAAAGACATTTGCTGGGTTAGAGCTTTAGACATGTGCAGAGAGAGTGAAAAATATTCCCAAATAACAATCTGGGGACTGAGTCACCAAGCTGTGCTTGACACAAGATCAGGACAGAGGGCATAGATGGCTTTAAGCTAATTTTGTGTGTTCCATGTTCTTGAGATGATGGGGGCCTACCAAGGACTATTTCAGCACCTGAGAATAACTGGGGTGCAGCATGTTCTGGGTGCAAATCTCCCTTCCTTGATAAGCTTCCTTGCACTGGGGACCACTTTTGTGGAATGAGCTTGCTGAGCAAGAGAGCCCCTTATGCCAGAGGAATACCCTGCGGCCAGTTCCACCAGCTCGGAGGCCCCACTGCACTGCCAGAGCAGCATAAAAGAAACCAGGACAAAAAGCAGAATCTGTCACATAGGGAGAGTAGAGTTGGGTCTCACTGGGCCCTGAAAATCTTCTCCCACTGTAATGTTTTTTACCCACTTTGCAAAGCTATAAAGGACTATGGAAAATCAGGTCCCCAAAGTCTCTTCTATTAAAACCAAATTATTCCCTTTCAGCCGAGTAAAACATTTTACAATGTTCAAATAAACTGCCAGTCTGAAATTCTAGAGTAAATCCAAAAGAAATTAAAAAAAACCCAGTACTTGGGACAGGCTTGTCACAAGTTGGAGAAAGTTTGAATGTGCATTGTGGGGCTACATGGTGAACAAAATTAGCATATTTGGCACTTTGCTCATTTCATTGGAAGTTGTAACCTGTTACTCTAGTGCTGAATCTAGTCCTGTTTTTTTATTTTGTTTATTTTTGATAACATTAGATGTATTGCCAATCTTTGTCACCAGATCCAGCTTTCTAAATTCTTCTCTATTATTTGACTGTTGGGAAAATGAAACCTTCCAATAGCTAATAAGAACAGAATTATATTTCATTACATTACTGCTGGGCCATAAATGTGATATAAAAAGTGTTACATTTCATCCAGAAAGCAGCAGTGTAAATAGTGGACTAATATTAATTCTTCCTGACATTTCTGAGATCTATGAATGGATATAGTACCAGGGTTATGGGGGATTTGATGCTGCATGGCATGGATAGAGAACATTGCACATATAAGCAGAAGGTGAAAGAGATGAGCAGGACAGAAAGAGCAAAGGGAAAATTGATCCTGCATAATGAGAGAGCTGGTCTGGGGCCACCAAATGACTTTTGGCCCAGAGCAGGAATAACACCAAAGAGGAGAGTGTGTAACTAAATCCCTCATTAGCATAAGGATTGTGTTAAAGCCCATGCCTCAGACACATCTCCTCTTTTCTCACCTCCCTCCCTGCCCCCACTCCTTTATTAACATGCAGTCTTGAGAGAAAACATGCAGGCTTGAAGAAGGTGTGAGACTTAGGGCCCAATTCTGTTTTACAATAAGTCCCCTTCATGCTGCTGAGCTGGCATAAAGGAATCCTAAAAGGGGCAGAAAGGCCCCCCCAGGAACACCTCTTCTATTAGAGGTATCTATTGCCAGCTCAGAGGTGGCCTAATGATCTACAGCTGTCTTGCTCCCAGCCCTGGATGTAGGGGGAATGCTGAGAGAGAGAAGGTGGGGAGCGCACTGTGCAACTGCTATTGCTCTTAGGGAGCAATGGGAAGCAGAGCGTAGGTTAGAGCCACCCTGTGGCTGCTGTAATTTAAGCTGGGGGCCCAGGTATGCTCCCTCCACTGCAGAACATGGGGAATGCAACAGTAATTTGTGCATTCCCCAAGTCCAGCAACAGATCAATTGAGAATTAGGGCCTAAGTGTGGAGAGCTATATCTAGTGTTGCATCTTATGTGTGCCCACATTTGACCTCCACTCACTTGCAATGGACTGCAGCCGTTTTGCCCTCCCTGCTGTGCAGTTTTTTGCACTAAGGCATGGAGAGTTTGTATATAACAGTTACATTATTTGTATTTAAACGTGGTAGCACACAATAACCGCAGCCTGCTATCTGCAGCAATCTATAGTTCCCTGGTCTGTCCCTGGAGCTGGTCAAAAATGTTCTGACAGATGTTTTCCCCCACACCTATCAGAAAGTGCTGTTTTGTTGAAACTGAAGCTTCCCATGGGAACACACAGATTTTGATGACATTTCATTTATAACTCAAATAAATAAATAGAAATGAATGTTTTGATAAGGTCAAAACATTCAGGGTATGTCTACACTGCAATCAAAGACTCTCTGGATGGCCGTGGCTAGCCTGGGTCAGCTGACTTGGGTTTGCAGGGAGCATGCTGTGGGGCTATTAAATTGCAGTGTAAATGTTCCAGCTTGGGCTGGAGCCTGGGTGTTGAGATGCCATAAAGGGGGAGGATCTCAGAGCTTGAGCCAGAGCGTGAACATCTACATAGCGATTTTATAGCCCCACAGCTTGAGCCTGCCTCAGGCTCGGAGACTCCGTGGGTGCCCCGAGTTATCTATTGCAGCGTAGACAGAGCCTCAGTTTCCTTGTTTTTGGAATGGAACATTTTGGGTTTTGTGTTTCAAAATGACTGTTGGAAATTTCTTTTATATTTCAAAAAAAAAAAAAATGTTGGCATTTAAATTGAAATGTCTTCCCTTGTTACACGCAGAGATTTCAGTCTGGGGCAATTCCAACATTTGAACGGCACATACATCTTCTATGTGAGAGCAGGGTCTGAATGGACTCTCCCCTGCCATAGCTGGTATTTGCATGAGCACACCCACCCACTCTGCCTCGGTGCTCAGCATGATGGGACTGCTTTGCCCAAATGATCCCTTTGGCTGGTGTTGGGTTACAGATCACTTTAGTGTCCAATGCAGGGGTAACGGAGTGTTGTTCCCCTTATTGTACGAGCAAAGGGCAGCAGAGCTGCATTTAGCCTGTTCTGATTCAAGGGTCACTCTCACCTGAACCAAACTGGCTAAGCAAGAGGCTCAGATGCCAGAGCCCTGTAAAAGTTGACAGCCAAGGGGGAGATAGGTATTCCTGCCTGGAAGTGGGGGTTCTGCTTCTTCTCACTCACTGTCCTGAGATTTAACTGTCTCTTTTCCTACACTGTCCAAGGATAGAACTAGTTAGGGTTTCATGAGGAGTCTTTTGGTTTGTTAAGCGTTCACTAGCGCTGAACTCCCCTGCTATGGGACAGTGCACCTACCCAGCTTCAGCACTGTGGTTCGGTTACTGAGAGCTGACACTCTCAAGAGTCTCAGCCTGCAGAGGTCATCATGGAGATGAAGCATGGGGCAGCAGACGGTGACGGTGTGCAGCAGGGTGGCCTGAGGAGCAAGAAGTGGCCAGCAGGGCGGCTGGCAGAGGGCCCAGCAGAGTGGTCAGATGGCATAGTGAGCAAGGTGCCTTCTTTCCCCTTCCCCCCACAACTAGGGTGGGAGGTGAACTCTGCGGCTGCACCTCTAGACTCTGGGTCGACCCTGGCTAAGGACAACACCTGTGAGTGCAGTGCAGAGAGGGGGGGCACATTAAAGGAATTTCTTCTTGCTGGATTTAAGAACCTGAAGCAAAAGGAAACTGCCCCATGTACTCTGGGGTGGGTGTTTTGTTCATGGTTTTATGCATGTGAATCCTGCCTGTGGCATTTTCCCAAGTGAATGCCGGGTTACCTTTCCCCTTTTTATTAAAAGTCTGTTTTCTACACTCAGTCTCTGGGTTGCAAGAAGGGAAGTATTGCTTTTAGAGGTGCCCAAAGGGTGGTGTGTAATTGTCCCACGTTACTGAGTGAGGGCTCGAGCCAGTTTTATACTGTATTGTTGAAAGGAACCCCCTAGACATTGAACCCGGCCCTTGTTGCTGCTGACTCCGACTAGCAGAAGGGTTACATATGGCCTGGGCTGGATTAAAGAAAGGTTTTTTTAGCATAAACCACATAACCGAAAGTGATTCTTTCATGCTCTTTCCTCACCTTAGAGAAAAATTCCAACTGGAGCCAAAGAGGGAATGTCAATACTTTGAACTTAAACATGCTCTGCCACACCAGTTTATTCCAGATGCCTTTGCTGCACCGGACACACAGGCCCTTGGGGCTTTCTGAAAAAGTTATGCTATCTACCTAGGCCATTGTCTGGTATGTATTCCTGCCTCAGAACACCAAGGATATGTACTGTACTGGGACCTGTGCTGTTCAACATACTCACAAATGATCTGGAAAAGGGGGTAAACAGTGAGGTGACGAAGTCTGAAGACAATATCAAATCATTCAAGATAATTAAAAAGATGACTGTGAAGAGTTACAAAGGGAATCTCACAAAACTGGGTGACCGGGCAACAAAATGGCAGATGAAATTCGATGTTGGTAAGCACAAAGTAATGCACATTGGAAAACAAAATCCCATTTATACATACAAAATTAGGGACTCTACATTAGCTGTTACCACTCAAGAAAGATCTTGGAGTCATTGTGGATAGTTCTAAAAAATCTGCTCAATGTACAGCAGGAGTCAAAAAAGTTAACAATGTTATGAACCATTAAGAAAGGAATAGATAATAAAATAGAAAATATCATAAAGCCACTATATAAATCCATGGTACGTCCATACCTTGTATACCGTGTACAGTTCTAAAAAAGATATATTAGAAATGGAAAAGGCACAAAGAAGGAAAATAAAAATAATTAGGGGCATGGAATAACCTTCATATGAGGAGAGATTAAAAAGCCTGGGACTGTTCAGTGTAGAAAAGAGATAGGACTAAGAGGGATATGATAGAGGTCTGTAACATCATGACTGGTGTGGAGAAAGCAAACAGGGAAATGTTATTTCTCCCTTCACATAACACAAGAACTAGGGTCACATAATTAAATTAACAGACAGCAGGTTTAAAACAAACAAAAGGAAGTATTTCTTCACACACTGCACAGACAACCTATGGAACTCGTTGCCAAGGGATATTGTGAAGGCCAAAAGTCTAACTGGTTCAAAAAAGAATTAGATAAATTCATGGAATACTGGTCCATGAATGGCTATTAGCCAAGATGGTCAGGGACACAACCCCATGCTTTGAGTGTCCCTAAACATCTGACTGCCAGAAGCTGGGAGAGGATGACAGGAGATGGATCACTTGATAATTGTCCTGTTCTGTTCATTACTTCTGAACCATCTGGCACTGGCCACTGTTAGAAGACAAGATACTGGGCTAAATAGACCCCTGTACTTACAACCCAGTATGGCCATTCTTATGTTCTTGATGTACCTATAAGGCAAATGACAATAACCAATGACAATTTTAGAAAGAAATGGGAACATGAGCTTTCAATTTCCTTTACCAATGTTCAGTGAAATCCGATGTGTTTCAACATACAACACTGCTCACTAACTTTGGAGTTAAGAATGATCCAGCAGAAACGTCTTTGGAGGGTGCGCTGGACTCCATATAGTCTTTTCAGATCCAGAGCAGCCAGGTCACACCAATTCTGGAGCTGCTGTGCAGCAGGCACTAATTTATACCATATGCTTTAGGATTGCTCTGCGATCCGTCTGTTCTGGACAGAGGTAAATATTCAGACCAAATTCTTTCTATCCATCACGGTGGAATTGCAGGCTGGCTGCGCCATCTTAGACATAACCAATCTGTCTTGGAAACTGAAATATTTTGAAAACTTATGGCTGCGCAGAGTTCTGATCATAGCCAAATGTCTAATTCTGAAATGGTGGAAGTCTCGGGATTTGTCCAGCTACCAAAGAATGGTGCTCTGATTTGGGCAGTTTGGAGGCAGTGTAAGGAATAACGTTTCAAGAGAAACAACTAAAGTAACTTTAGAGCTATATGGTCCCCATTTTTGGAAGTATCGGGATAATCAGTTAAATTTCCCACCAGATAACTTTGTCTGGGGTGCCCCCAGACCCTTTTTTGTGGCCCCCTCCCAATCCCTCTCTGTCTCTCCTTTTCCCCCCTCCTCTCAGTCCTATCCTCTCCTTTCCTCTTTTCCTTACCTCTCAGTCTTTCTTTGATTTTTTTTTACTTTCAGTACTCCTTTTTTCCTTCTGCTCATATGTGTCTGAAGGGGAATAATTCTGGACATTATTCATGATCTTATTTTACAGATAACCCCAAAATGGGGAGGAAGAACCACATGACCCTTATTATATAATTGTACAGGCACATCTCTTTATCCAGTCAAAATTATCATATTTTTGCCATTAATAATGAAGAGTTTGGCCTTACCTACCTACCTTGTTGTAAAATCTAATATTGGCTGTCTACTCCATGTTATATACACCTTTCTTCTCTTTGTTGCTTATTTTAACACAGGTAACGTAAATAAACTAGAAAAGTGAAATGTCAAAATAAAAATGAAATATTTCAATTGATCTAAAACCATTTTTGGGGGGACAGGGGATTTCTTTTCATGGGAAATTTGAAAGTTCTTTGTTTTGTTCCAGTTCAGATCTAAATACAATAAAAATGGGTAGAATTTCCCACAAACCGGAAATTCTGGTTCCTGGCACAGTTTTATCTGTCGCTGCCGTTCAGATTCCTAACATGCAAAATAGAAGACGATCTCTGGTGTATGCAGCCACACATCATATTCTTACTCAATAACAGCAGCTCTACATACCGCAAAGACTTGCAAGACAGAGACCAAAGTGCAAAAAAAGAGTGATTTGAAATAATCTATGCAGCTATGTCAATGACCATATCCTCATGGTCTCGGCTGTCCCTTCCCACACACACCCATAGAACAAATTGAGTTGTCTCTGTGGTAGGACTAATACTATTCACAGCAAAGTAAATGGGAGTTTTCCACCAACCTCAATGGGTCATTTGACTATACTCCAAAAGAAATACAGTGTTATCAGACCAGGGGGAAATCCATGCACTAGAACATATCAAGACTCCAATAATCCTTTTCTGCAGAGTGCAGCAAAAAAGCAGGCTTGATCTCACTCTATGGCAGATACAATCTAATACAATTAAGGGCTTTAAATGTAGCCACCACTTGTCTTTTTAAAGACCCCTTCTCTGTTCCACTAAGCTGGTTCAACTAGTCATAATTGGCATACTTCATTATTCAGCTGCAAACTAGGAAATGCCAATTCTCCTTTTGATCTGAGTGCCTGTAATTTATTCATCCAAAATCTGAGCTTTTTATTTTTTCAAGTAAATTTAACAAATGCCTTCTCTCTCTCAAATCACTTTTCAGAAGATTAAAAAAGGGACATCTAAAGAGGATGCAATACACTGGGGCATCCACTATTTTAATGAGATTGATCCTATGTAAGAAGCTAAGGGTAATTCATGCCGTCTGACCAAATCATTTTTAATTTCTGACAATGCCTCAGCCAGCTTCAGTTCATATGCATCAATCTGGGCAAAGGGACAGAAATAAGGAGATCCAAATAAATAAAATAGCTGAATTGCTGGTAAGCTAAGAATCATAGAGACACAATTGCTAAAGGCAAGGATGGTCTGTTGTTGGTTTTTTAAATTAGTGTCTCGGGAGCCACTCACCACAGTGGCGCTTCCTGCTGGCCATCCTGGAGATTACCTCTGCCAGTTGGTGCACCCCCTTCAGGTGGTGCCTCTCCTGTCATCCTCTCCCTCTACAGACCACCTCAGTTCAGGAACTGCAACATCCTCTTCATGACTCGGACCTCCTGTCAGGTCACCATCCATGTTTCTCCATTCTGAGATTACCCTAAAGTCCCAGGCAGTCTTCTCTTTCACTGCTCCTTGGCCCTACTCCCACAGTGGCTGGGAGGGGAACCCGGACCTACCCCCTACTCTGGCTTCCAGTCCAGGTACCCTCAGCTCAGCAGTTCTGGGTTCTACCCTCGCACCCCTCACTGCTCCTTCCCTAGACTGCTTCCTGCTCTTCCTGGTCTCCCCCCTTTTCTGAGAGTACAAGCTCCAAACCACTTCTCTCTTCCCAAGAAGTGACTGCCCTTTCCTAGACACCCCTGTCTGTTGCCAGTTACCTGGCTATATACAGGCCTTGCCTATTCCTGCCCAGATGAGCTGCCCTCAGTTGGTTCCATGTGCCCTGGCTCCAGCTCCAGGTGCAGCCTGTGGAGTTAATTGGCCTGCCTGGCCATCTGAACCCCTTTCAGTCCTGTGGCGAGTGGACAACCCATCACAATTAGTTTTTAAATCCTATAATAAAGTTCATAACTTTAACAATCCCAAACACTGACAGATCTAGGTGGATAAAGAAATAACATGTCGCTCACTATCTATGTGCTGGCTCCTCCCATTGGCACTTACTGAGGCTTGGTCTACACTACAGACTTATGTTGGTATAACTGAGTTGCTCTGGCGTGTGGACTTTTCACACCCCTGAGCAATGCAGTTATACCGACTGAACTGGTGTAGACAGCATTATATTACCAGGAGGGTTTCTCCCGCTGACATAGCTACTGCCTCTCTGGGCGGTGGAGTACCTACTTTGATGGGAGAAGCTCTCCCGGCGGTGTAGGTGGCTTCTTCACTAAGTGCTGCTGAGATGCAGCTGCATTGGTGTAGCCGTCCTGCTGCTGCCCTTTACGTGTAAACAAACCCTGACTAACGGCCAACAAACTATAGCTGCCAAATTTCTCCTCTGAAAAAAATCCATCTGAGCAGAATATAATATTGGCAATGGAGGCCTGGAGACATGCATGAAAAATTAGAAACCCTTTAAAGAAGTGTCCCAAATTAAAGACGTGCAAAAATCCAAACAAAATGTATCCTGCAATCCAGCCAAGGGCCTTTTGATGTCAAGTCCCAGAATGAGTGTATCAGAACCAGTTCATATGAGAGCTGGTTGAACTACTTGTTATGAATTACGATCTGTTTCTAGTTAGGGAATCTTTCATGAACTGAGCCTGATTTTATTTAATGCATTGTTTATTCCTAAGCATTCACTGAATACTTTGCATGAAAAAAATTTCAACCTAGGGGTTGTTTGTGAACTGTTTACTTTGACCATTTAATTGTGTTCATTGTGTCATGTGGCCCTATCCTTAAGTACTGCTTCTGCTTCCTGACTGGAGCACTGTGACTTTTTAGAACAGGTGAATAATAAATCAGGGAATAAAAAACATGCCAAAATTAATTTTCAGATAAATAATCACTTGTGCTGAAATTTGTGAAACTTGGTGATTCACCAACATTATTGGTGAATGTTTGATGATTATCCACCCACTTGCAAGTGACGACTAATATGAGTTTGTATCACAGCAAATCAAACTCAACACCTTTATTCACAAAATTATTTGTGCATCAGATAGTTTTTGCTTTGCTTTTTTCTTATAATACTGAACCAGCTCTGGCTGAGACAATGCTATTAAACCTGGGGATGTATGGAAGGCATAGGAAAGGCCAAGATTTTGTCATAGGTGTTTTTAGTAAAAGTCACGGGCAGGTCGCAGGCATTAAACAAAAAATTAGGGAGACCCAATCCCCACAGCATGAGAGCTGAAAGTGGGAGTCTCACTGCTCAGAGCTGAAGTCACAAAGGTCAATCTAAAATCATGGAATCCGGGACTTCTGGGATCAACTCAGAGCTTTAAGCATAGATCATGAGTCCCACACCTGGGACAGCTGGAAATGTTCTAGGGACAGTCACTACTCAAAGGAGATCATAATCTGAGCCCCAGGGTGGATTAGTATGTCTCTCCTTTTATCACAGTTCATGGGTGTATCCTAGATTTCCCCTACTCCTCCCTGCTTAATAGAAAGACCCTTTTTATTATTCTTCTAACTGGCACCACAGTACAACTCACCAGTCCCTGTCATAAACAGGTAGCATTTTTCTCCCTCTCATTCCCATTCCACATCAGCCTACATAGAAGGCAGCACTGTGAATCTGGAACATGGCAGCAAGTGGGTCCAGGCAAATAGGGAGCCTCTGGTTTGCTTGACAGGGCCCCGCTTCCTATGGTCAAAACGATGAAGGACACGCAAACGTGCTACAGGATTGTTGTCCACAAATGTTCTTAGTGGGATCAATGGCAATAGTTAAAGCCACACAAGTGGCTCCTATTTTTGCTGGCCAGGGCTTGAGCAAATATCTTGGAGACAATATGAATCAGATGAACCTGTGTAGCCCATATGCGCTAGGACTCGTGCTTTCACAGACAGTATGCCAGATATTAATTATCAGGAAGGTTAATATATCTTTCTAATAAATAGGTAATCTGTAGGCTATTTTCATATTATTGACAATAAACACTTACCAAATACTTCCTGAAAAAATGAAAAATAATTTATTTAATATCTCTTATTTCTTATGTAAATTAATATATGTTTATCATCTGGTGTCTGGTCTGAGAGCCAGCTGTAGAATTTTAAATATACTGTAATTTTTCACATTTGTTATAATTTTTCTGAATTTCTGCTCTCTTAACTTTTCAGCCCCTTGAAGTTAAACTTCTTTTTAATCTGGAAAATTGGCAATATATTTTCTGTAACTTGATCATCCCAAAAGAAAACATTTAACTGCTTCAAAAATGTAACCAGCTTTTCTAGTCATCTGGTCCATGGAACGGTGGATTACTCGATCAAGCCAGCCAAATTTAACATGGAAAAGAACCAGATTTAGCAACCATATCTAAAGCAGACATTGTCCAAAGAAGTGTAAAACTCATATTCCATTCAAATACAAGCCAAGGCGGATATCACAAACAAGTAACAAGACATCCTATTTAAAGGTGAATGGAAAATCTATTTCTATTTAAAGCTGTTTAAAATTCCAAATTAGTAGTACAGATGTATACAGTATTAAAAATTATAAATACATTTCAAAGAAATTGGTTGGAATACCAGTCTCTTCTCTTGCTTATTTTACTAGACCTATGCTCTGTTTCTATTCCCTCTTAAATCAATGCAAAACTGGAGTCACTCTACTGAAGTCAGTGGAATTACACCAGTGTAAGAATAGCGTGAGAGAGATGAGAATCATGTCCTGGAAGGTCTGTCTCCCCTGCAGCAGCTAATGACATTGCTAACATTTAATGTAGAGCAGGGAAAGAACAATTGAAACAAAGGGCCAAGTCTCTGACTTCCATGGAGCTGCACCAATTTATTTCAGCAGAGTTTAAAAACAATCCAGAATTAACATTTAGTCAGGAAATAATTCTTTGTCTCCAGTCCTGTTTGCATTGTCAAGGGGACTATTGCTATTTACTTCAGTGGAAGCTGGGCCAGAACTCTTCAGTTTACCTATGAATATTTCCAAAATACTGAAGCACGAGACATTATGACAATGTCAAACAATGACTTCACCTCAGAAAAACCACTTTTAAAAGAAAGAGGAGTAACATGATTAATGCCAAACTCCACATGAGTGGTTGCCATTGCCACTGATTTCAATAGAAGCAGCACTCATTTGCACCAGGTTTGAAATTAGCTGACAGTCATAGTTAAAAGGAGAGAAAATAAGTAGGGCAACAAGAAAAACCCATTAGGAGCCAAGTACTGCTTTTATAACCAACACTGACTGCAGTGTCATGACTTCATGGTAACAGAGAACAGAATATGGCCCAACATCAAACAAACATTATGTATGTATCTTTACCAAGCTGCAAACTCCATTTTGAAGGTCCATCTTGCCAGCCTTATCTGTTGTCCTTTGCCTCCGTATTCGGCTGAAGCCCCAACCTGTTGAGATACAGGGCTGACAATAAATGATAGTTGACTTTAGGTACCCAAAAGACAGGTCCCTAGCCAGAAGAACTGGCTTAGTAGTGGGGAGGCTTCCCTGGAAAGGAAGTCACATAGCTGCGGCCAGTGACCTGGAAGGAGGCTGAACCAGAACTCGCTTGACAGGGGGATGAAGGTTGTCAAAAGGGCAGAGTCAGTTCTGCTTCAGGGCCAATTTCTTCAGTCCATGAGGCAGAAGCAATCCAGCACATAGCCTGCATGGGGCTGCCTGCCTTCCTGGACAGCGAGGGTCCCCACAAACGCCCAAGAGAAGGGCTATATAGTGAGGGGCATTGTGGTTAAGATGGTTGTTATGTATGATCTGGCCTTCCTTTTGCTTTATATGATTAGGTATAAAAGAGCAAATGCATTAGACTCTGGGCAAAATGTCTTTCTTTGTGTTAAATGCTGCACAACTACTGCATGCCTCTGGAGAGAGAGAAATGGCAAACCAGAAGCGTCATACCTGTGGGGTGGAGTTCTGGGGGAGCATGTGTTTTAGTGCAAGGGAGCCTGAAGAGAGGCGCAGAGAGGTACAACAACTGGACAGCTGATTCCAGGTCTCAGAGGGGGGTGCTAGATAGAAGACCTGAGCCCTGAGAGGATGCCTTAGTAGCCCAAGATAGAGGCAGTGACTGGATTCAGTTTCAGCTTTGGATGGAAATATAAAACACCTGGAAATTCAGGGATGCAGAGGCTTGACTTCCCCTCACAGCAGTCCAGTGGGAGGCTGGAAGGGAGCACCAGGCCCAATCATGACGACATGCAATAGCGTCTGTGACACTGAGCCAGAAGGGATTAACCACTAGAAGGCTAAAATGACCCAAATTCAAACTTTATAGACATCATAGAAGAATATATAGATGATAAATAGGTCCATTCCTCAAAAATAGCTAACAAAGCCATGTTAGGGAGACTACAGCTTTAAAAGGTAGACTTGTATTGTTAGAGAATTGGAAGACGATAGACAAATACAATCACTGTGTTTCCATATATATTGTTAGAGGTTAACAATGTAACCAAATGGTTCCTTTCTGTCTCTGTATTCTGTTGATTCAGAGATCAAAAGGGGGTATTAACACTTAGATGAAACTTGAATTTAGTAATGTCCTTGTCATTATTTATCTTTGGAGTTTGTACTAAACTAGCTGTGAATGACTGGGGATGGGTAATTGCCTTATGCTAATCAATGAAGCTAGTTATAACTGTGCCCAGGAAATAGGAGGTTTTACTTCAAAACCACAGTAATCACCTATTAATCACTCAAGAAGACATGGATAAGACTGCCAGAGGTCTATAAAAGGCCATCATCCTGTATTTTACATTGGCTTAAGGTTTGGCAGGGGAAGCTTGAGTCACAAGGCAAAGGTCTTCAACTCCAGTCTGGATTACTCTGCTATTTCTCAAGGAAGAAATTATATTGAACCTACACATGAACTATCTATGTGGATTATAACCTATGAACTGATCCTGGAAAGAATTTTTTGCAACCCAGCTTCTCATGCACTCCATTATGAAATGGATCTATGGTCTTTATTCATGCCTGCCTGCATAATGATTTTTTAACCAATGCTCTCATTAATTTTTAATAAGACTTAGTTTAGTTAATAAGAATTGGCTGCAAGCATATATTTGGGTAAGATCTGAAATATTCATTGACCTGGTGGGTAGTTTGTCTGATCCTATGGGATTGGTAGAGCTTTATGGATGATGAACAAGATTTTCAGTAATCCTCATCATATTTGACTTGGCTGTCTCGGTGGGAGCCCTCGACTGGATTGTTTTAAAGGAGCTGTGTTTTGGCTTCTGGATAACCAGTAGGGTATATAGAAACTGTTTGGTTGCTGGCTTGGTGATTCCGATTATTAGAATAACCACCAGTTTGGGGGATCACCTGCTCCACTCTTTGCAGCTGGGAGGATCCTTTGTAGCTTCCTTCACTCAGCTCTGAAATCTGGCCCAGATTCTCATTTCCTTCTTTGCTGACCCAGGTGCAAGAGGAGCTTTGAGACACGTTTGTGTTCTCTGGTTTCTGGGGGCAACTGAGGTATGCCTGTATCCCCGATCCATCAGCACTTCTTCAAGGCTACCCGACTACCCGTGGCTCCCTAAAGGCCACTGGCAGATGAGAGTAGCCAGGTCACAGAGTGCTGGGCCAGGAGGAAGGCCAACCTAGGTCTGTTCTGGGAACTCCATGCTGGCTGGAGAACCTCTTTACGTCAAGAATAATCCCCTGGAGCTGTTTCAGCCTGACTGAGGGCCCCTTTATAGCTCCAGAGCAGTGTAAAGGGTCCTTAGCAGAAGAAAGAATCGCACCCTTAAAGACCAGCCATTTCCTGCTCTTTTCTATTAGTTGTTGTTGGTCTCCTGAGCTCAGCCTCATCCAACCAGTTCATTATGCTTTTTAGCCTTCTCTTCTCCCCTTCCCTATTTCTCCCTCTCTCCACGCTCTTATTCAAACAGTTCTTTTGATCACTTTGCTCTTAGCGTATGTTATACCCCCTTTCTCCCACACTTCACCTCTGTTTGCCCTTTTCACTTGCATGCTCTTTGGGACTGAAACTGTGTCTTCCTCTGTGTTTGTACTGCACCTATCTGGCTCCTGCCTGCAGCCTTTGGGCACCTGCTGTAACATTAACAACAACCGATAGCCGTGGTTGTGCTCTGGCTGCAGTTGCACGAGGTGCAGAACATGCCTGTAGACCGTGGACGAGGTGCGAGTTGGAAGAGCCGTGGTAACGTGCTGTCTGTTATTTCTGCCAAAGGTTATAAAAAGGTTGGGGGGAGAGGGGTTATGAAAGAAGGCTCTTCTTCTGCAGCAGACCTGATTGCTGATTATAAAAGCCTCGCCTGAAAGGCCGTTAGAGCCTGGGCTGGGGTTTTAGGCAAAGAACAACTCCTTATGTCAGGCTCTGTTATTGATTAGTGCACCTATTGCTCTGTTAGCCAGTTATCTCCAGTCGGCACCTTGCAGCCTAACATATGCAGTTAACATTTACCTTTGTCTGCAGCATGTCTGCGATTTCTATCCATGGATACATCACAGCATGGTGAGAACTGGGTGGCAGGTCCCTTTTCGTGTGATAATGGGGGAGCAGTTTAAAATTTGTCAAACACCCATCATCACCAGCTCTATTTGGCTTCCAGCATCAGTGTTGTGTTTATCAAGATGTCTCAGTGCAGCAGGGGGCCCCAAAGCCAACAGCTAAGATGACTGGCGATCACGGGCGGTGGTTATAATAGGCTTGGGGAGGTTAAGCCTCCCCTCATGCACCGGTGCCAACCCACCACTAGATGTCTGGGCCATGGTGGTCTCACCCTCTTCCCCTCCCTGCTGGGAGTGGGCTTCCACCAGAAGCTTTGCTGCTTTATTATGTGCCATGCAGGTTCCTGGTGGCTGGGGCAGCGATATCTGCTACTCAGCTTCTGGGGTCTCTTGGCGATTACTGATGAACCCAGGAAGCTGAGTAGCAGATACCACCTGCGAACCTGCATGGCACATAATAAACAAGCTCGGCTTGGAGGTGCAAGCGGCAGAAGCCTTGGCAGAAGGAGGGTGTGGAGAAATGGGGTCCAGGCAGGGAGGGGGCAGAAGGGATGTGGTGTGTGCAATGGGGGAGGGGAGCAGAGAGGGGCAGTGGTGGGGGGAGGAGAGAAGGGATGCATGTGGCAAGTGGGGCGAGGGCTCAGCAGGGGAGTTGGAGAGGCAAGGGTGGGGCCTAAAGTGGAGTGGGGGTGCAGCTTGGGGTGCAGCAGGGTGTAGTATGGGTGGGGCTGCAGGCAGAAGACTTGGAGTTAGCCTCCCCAAGGGGAAACTTCACCCACCGCCCATGCTGGGGATGAAAAAACAGAATTAGCAAAATCATTAACTGCCAGACACTAGCTGGAAAAATAGTTTGGGTAGTGACTAGTGCCATGGACCAGACCTCAGAAGACCCGGGTAATTCCCATTTCTCTGCCACTGCCCTGGCGTCAGTTCACCCCGCCTGACTCTCTTCCCTCCCATCCCGTCTGTCTTGTCTGCTCTTTGGGGCAGGGACTCTCTCCCTGAACAGTATAGGGAGATAGCCCCTGGAACAATGGGGTTTTGGTCTCTGTAGTTGGATCTACAGGCTACTACAATACAAATAACGTGGAGGGGGCCAGGTAACGCTAAGTGGCATCTAGGTTTAAAAGTATGGTGTGGCGGTTCAGAATCAGGTTCTTGCTTAGGTTGGCTGGCAGCTGATGTTGCACTGGTAATGATAGTGTTAGTTGTGTTTCCTTTTTGTTCTTAGCACTGAGATAGCACGTTTCATCTTCAAGCACTTACACACTAAGACCACGTCTATGCTTGGAGCTGGGGGTATGATTCCCAACTCGCGCGCATACTCACTCTCATCAAGCTAGTGCACCAAAACCAGTAGTGTCGCCATGGCAGCACAGGCAGAAGCAGCACAGGCTAGTCATCCCCCCCCGTACAACCATGCATCCTGGCAGGTTTGTATTTGGGACAGCTAGCCCATTTGCCGCTGGTTCTGCTACCACAACTACACTACTATTTTTCAGCATGCTAGCTCAATGAGAGCTACCGTGAGCATCTCTATGGGAGCTAGGACTCACATCCCTAACTCCAAGTGTAGACAGCCACCAAGCCTGATTCTGATCTCATGCCAGCGTACAGGGGCAGTAAGCATCTTTATTTGATAAAACAGTGAGAGTCCTGTGGCACCTTAAAGACTAACAAATTCATTTGGACATAAGCTTTCATGGGCAGAAACCCACGTTGTTGGACGCATCGCTATTTTCCTAAAAACAGATTAACACAGCTGCCCCTCTGGAACTTAATTGATAGAGTTACTCCAGCATAAACCTGATGTGAGTGGAGAATCAGGCCCTAATTAGTTACTTCTGTGAGGCAAATACTATCTTC
>ML675603.1:26784629-26869488 GCA_007922155.1 Mesoclemmys tuberculata
TTGTTGCGGGGGTCCCAGGTGCCCAGGACTCCCACGATCAGGGCGTGGACCTGGACCTTATAGACCCTTGCTCTCAGGGCGTGGGCCAGGGGGCGTACTTCTTCTCCTTCTGCATAAGGGCCGCGTGGAAGGCCAGGGTCCGGTTCTCCAACAGGACCATGACTATCTGCTTCCGCGCCTTGTTGATGACGATGATGTCAGGCCTCAGCAGGCTGTTGGTGTCGGGGACAGCGGAGTTGACGGCGACTGTGCCCAGCCGGGCCAGGATGGCTTTTGCCAGCCAGTCCTGGACCGTGTTGTGCCAGAGCTGCCAGGCTCTGAAGTGGGGCTTACAGCCACAGAGGACGTGGGGCAGGGTCTCGTTGATGTACCCGCACTTCCTGTAGCTCTTGTCCCGGTTCCCATGGCAGATGGCCCCATTGAGCGGGAGGCCCAGTGAATGAATCGCCAGTCCGCGAATTGTAAATCATTCTCAGGGCCAAGATTAGAAAGCAGGAAGGTTTGGTTCCTAGGCTTGTTCTCAAAAGCTCAGACCACAGACCTCACTCTGGGCCACAGCTAGGATTTACATGGCTGGGGAATCAGCACCAGAGAGAGGAGGGAAATGAGGGGTTGAGGGGCGCATGGGGGTGAGGCAGAGCTCTCATTGGTCTGACCTCGATCCAGTTCTGTTTGTTTTTCCACTACAGCACGATAGCTCAGAAGCAGGGCTTGGTGAATCTCAGATTTTTTCAAAGTCTGGGTTCAGATCGCACGTCTCTAAAGCTTAGATGCTTATTCAGAGCGCACATAAACTTCATCACTCAAAAGAAGAGGTCTGGAAATCTCTGTGGAATAGGCTCCCTGAAACTTTCCAGCTTTTCCCCTTCTGGTTCTGGCCAGAAATACTGCAAAATCAGCCTATCTTGTGATCCTTCAGCTCTTCTACTTCAGCTTCCAGCAAGAAACTGGAAGTAGAACACAAAACAAAATGCTACTTAGGAGAACTTTTCAAGTAATGATGTGCTGCCAAAATTTTAACCAGGGGCTTCCCAAAATTCTTCCTTAGTTAGTGATGCATGCAAAATTCTCTGCTGAAACACCTCCTCTGCCGCCAGCAACCAAACGGTTGGCTGTGGCACTTGCCCCTGGTACCCAAATACAGTGGTTGACTTGGGTCTCCCCCATAATGGGTCTTCCGTCTTTGATGGCGAAATCTTGGAGAACCATTACCTGACAAGTCAGGCTGAATTTGGTTTTAAAGGTTCTTTTTTTAATCCAAACAATTTTGTTTGTTCAGCCACAGTTACAATCTGCCAATCAACATTAGTCATGTGTGTTTTCTCTTCTTTCTTGATTCATTCAGTGAATATTTTACTGAAGAAAGCAAAAAGAAAATCATGGCCTATTTTCATGTCTCAGTTCCTCTACGTCCTTCCTCTAGTATCCCAGGACCCTAACTGCACTCTATGACTTTGCCATACTACTGGCATTTGTGGATGATAGTCTTTCAAGACTCTACGAACATAGAATGCATTTACTGCTGTTTTATAACAGTAGTTCAGTTTACAGACAGGGATTGGTACAGATTATCCTTGTTAATGAATCTCCCTGTACAGATTCTGCTTGTGCCTTAAGAACATAGGTTGTATTGACAGCAGAGTGTAGGTTGACTATTAGGGCCATATTGTTAACTATTTCCCATGAATCCAGGTATTTCCTGTGTGGTGTTTAGGAAGGGATCTTACAGCAGGGACTTTGTGCAGGGTTTTGTCCTCCTTTTTTATCCGACTTAAAGAGCAACCCCACCAAGATATCCACACTGAAATGTGCTTTCAAAGACACATTTGGCTAACATCTTTTCCTCTATGAGCTGGTGCAGAGCCACACGCAGCCTGGCTGGGCCGAGTACACTCTCAGCTGCCTGTTTGTCTCCTTTCAATCTGGGCACTAAACCAACCCCAGCTTAAGTTAGAACAACTCTGTAACGTTATGTCCACTGCGAACCATGCTGCTGGCCCAGGATCTCTGGCATGTTCTCTCCTGATCCTGCTTCCTCCCCTATCCCCACCTGCCTCCTGCATGGAAAATAGGGGAGTGCTGGGAGAATCCTCAGCTCCCTGTCCGGCTTTCAGAAGGACCACGGAGTTACAGAAGTTAGCAGGTCTGCTGCACTAGTGTTTAACGTTTAATACAAAGGATCTGTCCATTCATTTTTCTTACTCGGTATTTACATTTTTTCAGCTGCCTAGGAGCCCTTTGCTAGGGGATGGAAAGATTTCCAGATTCACTGTAGCTTCAACCCATATCTTTTACAGAATGTTGGTTCCTACTGTGTAGTGCTGGATGGCTCAGAGAACCCCAGCCAGACTTGCTTCACCCAGAATACGCTAGCGTAAGGCTACTTGTCTTTTTACTCCCACTGTGGAAGTACCCTGCTATGACAAAAGGTAGAACTTACATGAGGACATCCCTATACTGAAGACAAGTAGTTCTTGCACTTAAAAAGCCACACAAAACGTTCAATATTTGTGCTTAAAGTTAGGCAGCTTAAATCCATGTTAGGCACTGAAGTAAGTGGCTTGTTTTTAGCAGCACTGAGCATGGAGTTCTACAAGAAACCCTCCTATGGGGAGATAGCAGTACTCAGCACCGCTGAAGAATCCAGACATTTATTCAAGCCTCTAAATGGGGATTTAATTGCCTATCTTTAGGCGTTGATTGTTGCACATTTGGCCTAAAGGGACACATTAAGAAAAGCATGGCATGTACAACGCAGCCCAGCAGGGGAGTAGCCAGAAGCGATTTTCTGGCAGGGCCTGTGGTTGACTCTGGTGGGTCTGGGTCACGTCCTGCTTCCAATCACATGACTGGAAGCAGGCAGTTCAGGAAGCAATGGGGCCAAGCAACTAAGCCATGGGCAGAAAGTTTAGTGATTCTCCACTGGTCACTTCCTGCTCCTGGCCATGTGACCAACATCTGTTGGTGAGAGGCTCAAGTTTTCAAGCTCCACAAAAGTCTTAAGGTCTGTGGAGCTTGAAAGCTTGTCCATCTCACTAACAGTAGTTGGTCCACTAAATGCTGTTACTTCACCCACCTTGTCCCTCTTAGGTTCTCTTGTTATTGAGCTTTGTTCATTTTCCCCCTTCCCGGCCCCCCAAATACAATCTATATAACTAAAAATGCAGTGCCAATTCTGCACCAGGTTTGGTTGCATTTACCTTGTAGCCTCATCCTCAACCTTTCATCTGTTTATCTTTAGAAGCTCTTCAGTGCAGGAATTGCCTCTTTTCTGCTTGTACAGTTTGCAGCATAATCCTGATTACAGCCTTTAAGTGCTACCCTAATATGTATTCAATAAAAATAACAACTGTTCTCTGTTTTGTTGCCCTAATCTGGGAACAGGTATGTATCCCCTGACATCTGAAGCAGAACGTCCAAAATCAAAAAAGGTTTAGATTGGTGGAAAGTCAGTATTTCTCTATATAAGGGTCTAATTCCACTTCCACTGGAGTTATACCACCAGCTTTGATGGGAACAAGAACAGGTCCAGACTGGTATTTCATGCATTGTTGTACATTTCTCAAAGTCTGTTGCTGGTGTTATTTTTGCCTTAGAAAACAAGTCACTCACCAATGCCATATTGCACTGGAGGAGGTTACTTACTAGTCTTCATTTCTAATTTCTTCTATTTCACTATTTTTTTTTAACGGCCCTTTTTTTTTTTTTGGACAAACATCCCTCAATTTCAGCAAAATCATAAATAGGCACATGGCATACACTTTCCTAATAAGGCTGTCCACACAGGCTCAAGCTGCATAATGAAATTCATGTCCCTGGCATAGAGACTGCAATGCAATCAGACAGACATCTATTTATAAGTTCAGCGATAAGTGTGTTTGTCTAATATTTAATCATTTGTTTTACAAATAAATAAGCCTCTTGGATATTGTCGTAGTATGAAGAATTTCTATCTAAAAATACAAAGCAATGAGTAGGGATAAGACTAATCATGGGGGCCACGATTCTGTGAGTTCCAGAGACCTCCGTGAAATTAGCCTTTTCAGCTCACACCCCATGACCTGTCAGCTTCTGGGAGCCGCAGAGATTTTAGGGACAGCAGCTTTCAGTTGCTCCGAGTCGCTGCTGCTGGTGGGCTGACACCCAGCTCTGAGCCGAGGTGGCATTGGCAGCAGGGACCCCACAGCTCAGAACCAGGGTGGGCAGTGGGAAGGACCCTGCTGCCTCGAGCCACCACAGGGAATCCCAGAGCCCCAAGATGGTGCAGGCAGGGGCTGAGATGCAGGCAGTGAGGGGACTTTGGAGTTCCTGGGTCCTTCTGCTGCCTATGGCAGCTCTGGAATCCCTCTACTGCTGGCTAGGGTCCCTGGAGTTCTCAGCCATCCTGGGGGGACCCCGTAGCTCCCAGTCACTGCAGGTGTTGGGGAACTCTGCTGCCCCCAGCCATGAGGGGACCCCCCCCAGCTGCTGCAGGAGAACCCCAGAACCTGGAACTCCAGGGCCCGACAGTTCCAAACCACAGGCAGCAGGGGGATGTCAGAGCGCCAGGGTCCCTCTGCTGCCCGCAGCAGCTCGGAGCTCCAGGGTCCCACCACCCATGGCAGCTGACGGCAGGGGTCCCTGGAGCTCCCTGTCATCATGGGGGTCCCTGCAACCCCAAGCCACAGTGCGAGACCCCAGCCTAGACTCCCCAGCTCCTGCGCCCCCTCCTCCAGCTCCCAGCTGTGCTTCCTCCTTCCCCCTGGGCAGCTCCCAGCCGCCTCCCTGTTATTTTTAGTAAAAGTCAGGGACAGGTCATGGCTTCCATGAATGTTTGTGTTTTGCCCCTGACCTGTCCCTGATTTCTTCTAAAAATAACTGACAAAATCTTAACCTTAGCAACAAGTTACAGGCAGTGTAAATTGCTGTAAACGTAGCATACGGGGCTGTTACATATTGTGTGTTATTTTGGGGACTAAAGACAAAGGACTAGTTTCTGGTGTTACTACAAGCCCAGTGTGAAGGTTGGCCACTCCAGGAGCTACGCAAGGCAGGAATCAGGCCTCACTGCTCCTCCTTGTTTCATGGGGATAGTAATTTGCTCTCAACTAGCACAATACAGAGCACGTAATAGAGCCACTGCTCTGTACTACCAAGCCCTACTTCCAGAGCAAGGATGGATGGACTTCTTTCTCCCTTGCGCAGATCAGGCTGCAGGCTGGCTTGAGATGTTTTAGCAACAATAATTAATGAACAAGACAGTATCTTGAAATAGCTTCAGGATGAGTTTAATTGGCTGTAAGCCCAAGAACTTTCCTCCTTTCATTGCAATGTGGCATTTTGTTATTCGACAGTATGAATTATTTAGGGGTTTCTTTTGTTTACATACACTGCACTCATTTTCTTCATGTTTCTGTCTGAAGTAAAGAATACAGTTCCCAGTCCAGATTTGAACATGGGCACCTAAAACTGCATCTAAGAATCTAAAACTTAGTATTTCAATAACTACCATGCTGTGCCTAGTTATGTGTCCAGAGACAGTTTCAGATACTTAGTTTCAGGTATTCACATTTGAAAAGTGAGCCCTCGCCCCACTTTTACAGGAAAAGTTAGGCACGTAACAAAGAAAACAGTATATTATCTTCTGCATTGCCATGTGGCATGTTAGCATCAACAGAAGCTGATGCTCACTGCAGCTTTGTGGGGTAATCAAAGTTATTCTCTGAGTTACATCTTCTTTGTCCTTTTCCTCACTCTCTCTACAATAGAGCAGTCTCTGAAAAGTCCCCATCATGACCAGAAGAAAATAGAAAGGATCCATAAGGAAAAATATAATGCTTTCTTTTCTGAGGAAACGGAACTTTTGTGCAGCACCAGATCCTATAGACAATGGTTACAATTTCAGTGCAATAATTGCAAGTCTCTTGGTATCAACTATGTAAAATAAATAGATTGCATTTGTCTTCACAGTATCCATTGTCGGTGGCATGTGTTTGCTCAGGCTGCTGGTAATACTCCTCAGTGTAAGTAAAGTTGATGGAAACTGACCCTGAAAGGACCTTACTCCTTGAGTTATCCCACTGTAGTGTAATGTACTACTCATTGTGTGTATGGGTGGCTGAACCCAGTTCCTGGTGAGCTAGACATACCAGAAAAAGAAAAAAGAAAAAAAAACTAGAAAAAACATTTTAAATTAATGCAATTAATCTTTAATTGCAAAACCTAAAACCAAAACAATGTTTTGCTGCAAGAGTGCCATTACTTTAGATCTCTTTGATGCTCTGAACTATTGCAGAGGGGAACGCTAGAGTGTATATATCTTTTCTTAAAATGTAAGACGGTGACATTGGAGATTTCTACCCAAAAGAAAAAGCTTTCACAATCCACTACTAAATTTTTTTTTTTTAAATGGAATGTTCTTTGGGAGGAAGCTTTCCACCAGTGAGAAATTCCATTAAAAGGAATCAGTATCTTTCTCATTAATGACAATGTTAGCTTGAGGGGACACGTTTCACTGACAAGAAGTGATTTAAGAAGTTCTCAGAGCACCACAGTTGTAGCTTGTAGATCTGCAGTTCTGGGAGCCCGAAGGGCCAGATTTGTACTGTGTTCAACATACCTGAGAGCTGCTTGATGAAGCTCTTTTGCAAGATCGAGCCCGATAGGATTGGTTTTGCAGCCAGGTTTACCACTAGAATAAGCACCGACAAATCTGTTCCTGGGCCCAGCAAAGTGATGCAGTGGGAGCAAAGTTCACCAACTATGCTATAAACGTTAGACCACAGCAGCAGTCAGGTAAGGGCCAGGGGGTTTCCAGAGTTTCACTTGCTCAAGATCATGTGTGAAATTCCACCCAGCAGCCATCATGATTAGCTCCAAAAAATGTGACCTATTGGTATCGGACCACCTGCCCTGTGAGATATGGAGTCATTGTAATCCTACTTTTATAGTTCTAGGAAGTTTCAAACAGTCAGACTTTGATCCAGATTAGGACTACATGGATGTTACAAAACAAACACACTTTTAGAATGGAACAGAAACGACCCTTTTTGATTTGGCCCAGAATGAACTCTGGTCTTATTTATTTCTCTCTCTACTTTATAGGGAAAGCACAAAAACACAGGATCAGCTTTTATCAGCCCATATGGATACTGTATTTTTAAGTAAGGGATCAAATCAGCAGAGGGCTACAGCCAAAATACATGATGAGGGTCACTTAAAGTTGTTTAGGATAATTATCCCGAAGTATAGGAATAAAAAACCCTTAAAAGCTGCCAACTTTACAGTCCTCTCATTTACGAGCTCTACATTGTTGCTAGATATCTGTCATCACAGCATGATGTGTCAGAGGCAGAAGCCAGAGCTGTGCTCAATTGCTTTCAACTGTTCACCGCATGACCACTCCTGTTGCCATTGGTAACTATAGCTGGAATTAGAGGCTGCACCCAAGGATTTCTCCCAGTTAAAGAGGAGAAAGCAATCCTGACACTGTCCTCCACTCCTCTCTCAATGCAGCGCTTTCAATGCACAGAGAAGGAAGGGAAGTTATATGGTAAATGGAGAGAAAACCTCTAGACATTTCTGGGAATGCTAAAACTAGCAGTATCAAGGGACAGACACAGCAAGTAAACAGGAGTAGAGTTTTTGAGATAACAAAATTAGAAGTCACCAAAACATTTCTGCAATTGTGACACTAGTCTGCTCTAACACCTTCACAGCAATTATCAGTAGCATTAATGAGTCTTGACCCTGACCACTGAGTCCCCTTCCTAACACTGTGCTACTCTTTTGCACCTACATACAATGCAGCAAAATAGTCCTACAAGGCAGTGGTGCAGTTCTCATTTGTTGGTACTAAGACTTTGCTTGGCACCTCTCATGATTCTAAATGCTGCAGTAAACTGAGCCTCTCCAACTATTTTGCAGTTACATGGGGGAAATTTAGACTGTCATCTCTGGGCACGTGGGCAAAAGTGGTCTTAGCCCAACAACGCATTAAACAAACCACTTCTGGTTTGCCACAATCCAGATTTTGGTCTGTGACCTTTGTTCTAACTGGTTGCATTGCTTGGATCCTCCTGAACAGTGTCCTATGCCAAATGCTAGCATTAACGCAACCATGTGAGTTTTATTTTTGAAAAAGGGGGCAAATACACGGCCTATGCCCTGGGAGGGAATTTCATAAAATGAAAATCATGGATACATGCTAAATACAGAACCCCACAATGCTATTTTTACAGAGTCATCTGGTGGATTATGGGTTAGAACCACACTCCAATATTCTTGAATACCAGAAATGTGATTATAGTTCTAAAGTATAGCTACATAAGAAATGAACAGGAAAAGCTAACTTGCCTTTCTGAAATGTCTTCACTCCAACTTGATTCTTTACTGTATCATGTCCACTATGTTTCTGAAGATGAAAAATCTAGGAGTCTTTTGAACTTATTTGCAGACAAATATCTTAATGAGTTCACATTGAAAGTATTTCAATGGAGAGTAGTTAACAACAAAAATTTTACCAAAATCTTACTTCATTTAGAAAACTCAAACAATAAATGTCTGAAAATGAACATCTAGAGACCTAGTCTGGTCTCCCACCTGCAAAATGGGGTTAATTATAAAACACTTTGAGAGCTACTGATGAAAAGCTCTATCCAAGAGCTAGGAATTCCCATTATTCCATTTCCTTGCTTCCTAGCTGGCAGACACATCATCTCTCTTTTCCCTGCAGGGCTTGTTCCTTAGCATTCACTGGGCTCCATTTTAACAACCTGCTTTAATGAACCCCGGTTAACATGCTACAATTTCCATTATGGAGTTGGTGAGCCATAAAACATTATAAAGCTGTTTTAAAGTGTGAACTTGAGGTGAAATTTCAGAATGCTGTAACTCTAAAATTCATGTCATGTTTTTTACTATACTTCCCAGGAAAACTCTATCTTGGTATGGCATGCAGTATTAAGCCATTTGCTTCTATGGCTGAAATACTTACTTTGTCCTTACTCAGAAAAAAATACAATCTCATTGAAGCTCTGAGGAGTTTTGCCTGTTTAAGAACTTAGAATGTGACTTTTTCAGACCCTGAGGCATCCCCCCTCCCCCCCCGCCGCCTCCTCAGTGTAACTAAGCATTTGTAACTATCAATATCACTTTCATAGTTCTGAAAACTCCTCTCTTTATAAATGACAAGAAGTCTCACTCTCTAACCCTTTCCTACTAATAACTGTGGTAGCCTCTTGTTGGCCCATGCTACACCCTTCCTAAGACATTAATATCTTTCCTATGGTTTGGCAATCAGAACAGATGGGGGCCTAACAAATACCTTATATAGTTTCACCCCTTGTTTTGTATTCCTTCCCACTTTATGACAGACTTTATTACTGCAGCTGTGCACTGGACTGATGATTTCAATGATTTTTCCATAATACCCTCAATCCCTTCTCTGCTCATTGGGCTAGGTGATTGGTTCCTTGCTCTCATATTAAATTATGGTACATTTTTCTGCAATGAACTGCATTAATGTACTACAGTCTTGTACTTACCATCTGCTGGGCCAATCGCTTAACAGTCCAAATCCTTTCGAAACTGGGTGCATTTTTTCCTCATAATTTGTGCTGCTTTCAATTTCAGCATCCTTTGCAGACTTGTAGTTTGTCTAGTGAAATAACCTTTGTCTAATTATTCAAGGTTTGATCCTTCAAATGTATTCAAGAGAGTGCATGGGCAGCCTGTAGGGTTGCATCTGTGCAGATGCATTTTCAGAATCTAGCCCTTCTGGTACACGCAGGTATTATGAACAATTAAAGCAGACCCATTGCAAGCCATTTACAAAGTTGTAAAGTTTCCATTTACAACAATCCTTTTGTCTCCTGCTCTTAAGCCAGTTTTCTATGTAACATCCTACTTGACCAGTTTTATAAACCAATTAGTCACAGGCTGTCATTCAGTGTATCACTAGACTAACTATTTGTTGACTGCCATATATCCATTGAACCATTATACTTATTTATTTAGGTTTGAAATATGTGCCCCTCCCATTCTCTGGGGACACATACAAATATCACATAAATTGAAACAACCCTTCAAACGGAGCCCAAAGAACAATAACCCTCCCAAAACCCCACCAGCTCTCCTGCTACCTCCACCATAAAAAGTCTAGAAGAACAAATGGGCCTTGCAGTTTGACCTGGAGGTCAATGGATTTAGGCTATGTTGACCCAAGTCAGGAAGAGATTTCCATAGTGGGACACTCTCACCAGTTAAACAAAAGGATGTTTCAGGGGCATAGCTAAGGGTGGGCCTGGGTGGACCATGGCCCACCAACTTTGAAAGTAGGCCCACCAAGATCCACTTAAGCTACTTTTGCAACTGGAGCTTTTTCAGTTGATAGTGTCCCAAACTTCCTGCTTCGGGTCACATGACTCAAAGCAGGAAGTTCTGGAAGCACTTGTTTTTTGGCCAGCCCACCTGTGTCAGCCACAGGTCCTGCCAAAAAAATCACGTCTGGCTACGCCCCTGGGGTGTTTGCGTGAGCGCCATATATGATTTCACCCATTGAGGTATGACAGCTGCGGGCCATTAGTGTCAGTGACCCATGAAGGAATCCTAGCGCTGTTTTTTGGTTTTTTGCACTGAATCTATTTTGGCACCATATATTTAATTTATATCAAGTGCTCACTGAGCATTGGGTGGGCATCTTTGGTGATGCATTTTAAATTGAATCAAAAATAAAATTCCATGTTCAATCCTTGGGGATGGGGTGAGGAGGAGAGGTGCCAGATGTTGCTTAGCACTGAACCCTAGTATGAAAGAAGCAGCACTGATGAGTTCTGGAGGAATCCAATTATCCTTGCGTGGAATGAGGTTGCTATTCAAGCAGGGCCTTAGAGTGAATAAAGAAAAGATACAGATGGTTCAAGGCTGGAAGGATCAGGCATGTTAGAGTGGGGTAGATATTTGAGGCCTTATCAGGAATTCACATCCACATACATCCCCCTAAAGAAAGGCAACTTAATTTAAAAAAGGTTACAACTGAACTTAACTTTCAAGAATATAATGTTTTTGATACTATGTGCAGATAGTTCATGTATGCTCACAAGCATACATTTTCTCCCTTGTTTAGAGAGGCAGAACCTTTGGGCTTTGCAGGTCTCTCACGAAAGGGGCTACCCTTAAACCTGAAAAGTACTTGTTTCTGTGCACAGATACATCTGTTTGAGCCTCAAACTTGGCCAACTTTTCTTTCTACTTTGCACTGCAAATTCTAAACCTTTTAAAATTTGCACTGCAAGCATATTTAAATTGCTGGAAATGTTATTCAAACAGCTTGTAAGGAAAGAAACAGCTTCCATAGATTTAGAAATATGGTGTCAGCAAAAGAAAACTATGAAGTGCCTCTGTCTACCAGAAGCATAACTGTAAGCATGAAAAGGTTTCTTATAAAAATCTTCTGTGCCCCAAAATTGTGCTTTCATATGCATTTGATACATTTCAGCTATTTAATAAAATGGTTCTGTGTTCGAGTTCAGTGTTTCCATTGGTTGGCAATGAAAGATGAAGTGGGTGTGTATTTATTTATACAATGGGAGAGGCTCATACAATACATGCCCCTGTTCAAATACATAGGTTCCACCTTCCAAAACAAACAAAAGAAATGACTTTTGATGAGCCACACACATAGGATTGAGAAAATTGAGAGGGAGGGATGAAAGGAGGTGGGAGATACAAGCCTAGCTGGAGCTCAGGGACACACAGAGGGGGACAGAGCCTTAAGTCACCAGTGGTTCTCAACCAGGGATATGCAGCGGTCTTCCGGGTGGTACATAAGTTCAGCTGGATATTTGCCTAGTTTTACAACAGTCTACATAAAAAGCACCTCTGAAGTCAATATAAACTAAAATTTCATATAGACAATGACTTCTTTATCCTGCTCTATGTTCTATACACTGAAATTTTAAAACAATATTTATATTCAATTGATTTATTTTATAGTTATATGGTAAAAATGAGAAAGTAAGCAATTTTTCAGTAATAACATACTGACACACTTTTGTATTGTTATGTCTGATTTTGTAAGCAAGTAGTTTTTAAGTGAAGTGAAACATGGGGGGTACACAAGTCAAATCAAACTCCTGAAAGGGATACAGTAATCTGGAAAGAGTGAGAGGCACATATTTGATTAAATAAAAATCCATTAAAAAGAGGAAAATAAATAGGAGTAATTGCACATGGAACACCCCAGCTCTGACGGACGCAACCAAGCAGACTGTGTGCAGTGCAAAACAAGGGCTAGATTTGGCCTCATATACAGCCCTGAAATCCAACTAGCTTCTTTATGGCTTCCAAGGCACAATAGCGGGCAAAATTTGGTCCCATATCATTAGCAGTTTACAAAGTAATTGTAGGTTCAAATTAGCTTTCTAGTAACTTACAGTTTTGCTAATTATAAAGAGAGACTGGAAATTAGAGTAACATTAGACCTCTTGAAATACAAAGAGAATGCAATTACCTTTAGCAAGGACAACAGTAGTTAAAAGATCCAAAGGGTCTTCTGTATGAGCTATTTATGTCTATCCCTCTACAAAGGTAGGGCATATGGTAGTCCCCAACAGAAGACATACTGGACCCATCCAGTTAACTGATATTACTTTTGAACTTAGACATAAAAATAAAATATCAGGGTTAGAAGTGAATAGAATCCAGGCATGGTACTTTTCAGATGATTCAAATGCTGGTAGAACTTCACCTCCATACTTGGCTTTTTAGTTGCCAACAACTGAATCACATATTGCAGGTTAAAAATTTGCTTTGGGTAATAATTACTAGCTGACTCCAGGGCAGAAATCCATTCTAAATATGTGCTCTAGACTCCAAGCTGTTCTGTCTGTCAAGCAATATTGTTAAGCTAGCAGACTTCTCTTTTGTAAACTGTGTGGTACATTGTGTAGTTTTTTTGGGGTCTCTGCCATTGGAATAATAGTGTCCAGCATTTTTATACGGGTGGTCATTATTCTGGGTTTTGTATGTAATTTTCCTGACTCGAGACCATACATGGTTAGGATTTATGTGTATTTATTTTCAACTGTTTGTCAGCTAACTCAGCAAGACTTGGCCAGCAATATAGTGTTACCCAGACCTGTTTTATCCTAGTGGGGTGGGGGCAGCTGGCGATAAGGAGAAGGATTTAAGCTCAAAGTGGTGCGACTGATATTAAGTATAACTTTTTTTGAATGAATGTTTTTACAAAATATTTTTCTCCTGCAAGATGTCTTCAGGCAAAAGCCCCCGTGTTGTAAAGCTATATAAAATGGGTATTAAAATAGCCCTGAGTTATTGCCTTGCTGGTGTCATTTTACATTTATTGCTGCCCATATTTTTGGAAAAAGGTAAAAATCCAGGCCTGCTGTTTCCCTGACAGCGGCATTTGGGGTGTGCCAATGTGTCTGCGGAGTTTAGAACCATCCTTTGTGAAGCACAGTGCCTATAGACACTAAATCAAGGAAGTGTCAAGAGAATTAGGTGCAGGTCAGAGAGTTGCCTCTTATTATGAAAGCTGCAAAAATGTAACAGGTTTTCAACACCAGCTCTGCTTTCCAATCTGCACTTTTGCAAGACATTCCCCCTCTTCCTCCTCCCCACCCCAGGGATCTGTGTTGAATAGCTGGAAGTTATTAGAATGCATCAGTTCATTTATGATCAGTGAAGTGTATGTGTGTGTTTGAAGACTGCAGGAGGGCAGCACTGTGAGACATGGACCTTCCATAGGAATTTTTACGATACAGTTATATATTTTGATTTATTGAGTACCCTAGCCCATGACTTCAGCTGCTTTTACCCTTGTTAGAATATATAATACAGGAACAAAAATACAAAAGCACTGCCGGCCAAAACCATCCACACTAGAATCATATTCGCCCAGAAAAATAACAACCTCCACAGTCATCCTCATCGTGCCCTCTTATCAAAGGGTTGGGGGGGAAAGGTGAACAGGAGCTTGCCCAAGGTTAAAGTGTAGGCTGTGTCACCCAATGGGTAAGTCACTTAGCCTCTCTGTGCTTCAGTTCCCCACCTGTAAAATGGGGTGATAGCATTTCCTCACTTCATGGGCTGTTGTGAGGATAAATCCATTAAAGATTGGGATGGGCTCAGTAATGGAGGCCATGTAAGTACCTAGGATAGAGCTCCCTTGTGTGTTACAGCCTGATTTAACCACCGAAAGGAAGCCCTGCTCCTTTTAAAGCTAGGAGGCTGTTCTCTATAGCAGTATGAGATGGGGAGGAAGGTGGTCTCTCAGCCTAAACCAGTTAGAGCTTTCTAGATCAAAGCCTGGAAACTAACAGACAGCCCTGGTGTCACACGCTCACTATGTGAAGTGCCATTTAAAAAGTGGGCAAAAAATCCACACAAACTTCACGTTCCTAATGGTCTCAAGTGGCAACCCTCATCTAGAGAGCATGACTGTAGCCTCATCTCCTGGATACTGATTGCAATGTCCACATCAAAGACAAAGTCATTCTTCTTGCCAGGCACAGGTGGAAAAAGTTAGCCAGAGAAGGTATACTTGGTCACAGAGGACACCTGGGCAGGACCAGCCCCAAATCTAACAATCCCCCAAAATGGGAACCTATGTAGCAAACAGCAGGCACACACTCCGCTAGAATCCTTGCCAACTTTTCTACTCTCAACCTACCCATATTACCTCAGCTTTGTCTGCACTGAGCCCCAGTCAAGTAGCAGTCATCCAAGCCCATTCTCATGCAGATGCTGTGTCATTTGTCCCACTACACTGTCCATGTGCCAATTCTGAGAATAAAATCAAGGCTGTCTCCTTGAACAGGTGAAGACCAGACAATTTAGCATCCGAGATGCTCACTATAGAAGTAATCTCCTCACCCGCTACTTGAATGTTAATGAGAGACGGTAGATGAGGTAACGTCTCTATCACCAACAGAAGTTGGCCCACTAAAAGATATTTCCTCACGCCCTTTGTCTCTCTAATATCCTGGGACCAACACAGCTACAACTTAACTGCATATAACAACTGAATGTTAAGAAGGCCATTTTGTGTGTCTGCCCATTATGTCTGGGGAAACTCCTGCCATCCTCCCAAAAAATATTACTACAAATCTGTCTTTTTAATGTTAGTTCTTGGTGACAACATGATTAGAGTGAATGATGAAATCCTGCTCCAAACATTTCAAACAAGATACAGTGGAGATAGCAGAACTGATTTACTGTTTGTTCTTGGGCTCCTCCGTAAAGCAAAGGTGTGCTCCGAGACAAGTCAGTCAGTCATCTGGAGAGCTACTGGAGTTACAGAAAAAATGCACCAGAGGGCAAGTGTAACCAATCACAATACGCATGCGCTTTGACCCTACTTGATTGAATCAAGAGATCAAGGTCAGAGTGGTGGTAACAATAGAGGATAATACCTCCTAATTCCTGTCTTGGAGAGAAACAGGGTGCTCAGCCAGAAGGAAAATCATAGGCACTTCAATTTCCCATTGTAGGTAGGTATGTCTCATGCTTGTACCTTTCCCATCTCCATATACTTATATTAATATTCAGGCTATAGAAATAGATAATGCCCTTTTTAGTGTTAACAGACGCAAAGGCACCTATGAAGGCATAGGTCTTCTACCTGGACAAGGTGCATTGTACTTTAACATGACATATTACTTTCAGTTAACAAGTTTTAACTTGATAGTCCATATGTTATCATAGAAGCAAAGTAGGGTCTGACAGGTCCAATGTTAATTTAAAAAAAATCATTTTTGTTAAGCTGCTGCAATTAGAAGTAACAGTGAAGTTTGATATAGGTGAGAAATTAGACAAAATTATGTTCTCTTTTTCAGTGTGTGCATTTGACAACAGTCAGTTTTGCTCATTGCACTGTACAGAGTACATTATTTTTTGTGGGGGGCTTTCACAGAGCAGTGGGGAAGAGAAAAATCATTTATGTGACTGCAAGACCACAAACATTGGAAGGTGTATTCAGAGGCAGGCACAGCTCCCCAAACCATTTTTAACTCAGTTTTGTAATTAATCTGACTTTTGTAAAAAGATGGTGGCAGGAAAAGTTGGGGCTAAATTCCTCCCCAAGTCCCTCCAGATTCTATTGGCATAAAGCAGGCTGTCTGGCGGTAGGAAAGCCATCAGCTGGGAAGTGAAGGTGATGGTGGAATGTGGTCACAACTTCCCTTCCATTGGGACCCTACTAGCAGCCAGTACAACCCCAAAAGCAGATGACTCTGGCTGAAGTGAAATTGTGACCACAGAACTTGGAGATGTGCTATTCAGGGCACTTCAACTGCAGGCTTCTTCAGTGGGGTCTTATGTAGCTATTAGTGGAAGCACAAGCTGTCCTCACCTGGCAGAAGGCCCAAGAGAGTGGCAATGGAAACAATTTGCACCATTCTACACTAGCCAGGGTGACTAACACCCTCCTCCTTCAAGAACAAGATTTTTGAGAAGCGACTGGTGATTTTAGGTGCTTCAGTTTCTGGCTACCATCTTGAGATACCTAAAATAATCTGATTTTCAGAGGGTGGGTGCGCAGCACTTTCTGAAAATTGAGCCCCTTTAAGGTGACTCAAGTTTGGTAACCAAAAGCAAAATAATCTCCAATCTCTAGCCCCGTATAAAAAACGATGTAGTTATTAAATGGCTTTGGAATACCTAAATCTAGGATATAACTGAAGTGCAGTTTCTGTAGTTCTTATCTTTCCCTGATATAAATAGTGGGCCACATCATAATGTCTGTTCCTCAAAACACTGTAGGTGCAGACTAGAGACGACTGAATTTCACTGGACAAGTTCAGCACATTTTTAATTATATTAGTGAAGTTAGTTACAAGATTCACTGAAAAGTTTCAGGAAAGATCCAAGTGCAGGCATGGGAAGATCCATTCATCCAATATTTTAAACGGCTTTAGAATGCTGGACAAAAAACCAGAATTTCCGATTGTAGTACCACAAGGCCCAAGAGCTCATAAAGGGTTAGTTACACTACAAAAATCAAGAGATCAATTTAAGAGACAAGATTTTTGTAATAATTAAGTTGTGGGTACTTTCTTTGCCTTCTGTTTTTTAAGCCAGTAAATTGCACCTAATTCCCATGTTCCAGCTTTTCTGTGCAACCTTGTGGGCTAGAAAATTACTTTGTTTTAAGTAAAAGCTGAGACTCATGACTCCAAGAGCTGAGGTTCTAAGGACACCAAATATTGCAAGATTCATAATAAAATTGCAACAGTGGTATGGAGTATGGTACGGGTACGGGTGAGATCATGTCCCCATCAGCATTGGCCTTTGGAGACACAGCTCTGATTGCCTTAGTTTCCCTCTGTAAATTCCAGTTCATAAAAATCTTCAATGAAGGTGTAAGCCTGATCCTGCAAGCCTCAACCCACTGAAATCAATATGGGTTCCAAGTGCAGAGGATTTGCTGGCACTGGCTTTGTGTTTGGGGCAAGGTAGGAATACCAATCTCATGTGATTTATAATACAAAGGCATTCAGTATCTTACACCACCTGGAACATGCAAAGACAACCCAGAAATGTGCTGCCAGGTGTGTGGTGTTGAGACAGGATATAATTATATAGTATAGTGTAGTATATTAAGATACCTTCACATAGTTTATTAACCAAAACACTATCATATGTGCTAATAGTGTGTGTAAATAGAGCTTATATTGTTGAATTAATGTGGGAAGTACACAATGAATGTGACTAATACAAAATCCTGAGGCTGCTCAGTGAATTATTCATCATGTACTGGTTTTGACTTGGAGTCTTCTCTGAAGCCTTCCAGAAGTTATGAATGACTTTAATTTATGGGTGCACCAGTATTCTGTAGATTAGTAGTATGTAGCCTTTAGTCGTGCAGAGAAGTTAGGATAGTGTAGAATTTTTATGTCATTGCCCTGTAGAGTATACAGGGCTCACATGTAGCTCTGAGTGGCTGAACTCTCTTCCATATAATATTGGTGTAAGTGATTCACTTTCTGCATTTAAGGCAGGGTGGGACTGGGACCTTGTGGCACCTGCCATCCGAAGAACACCTCTTTTAGAATAACTTCGTTGGATGTTTCATGTAGAGCATACTAGAAGAGAGAAATGAGGATAGACCACGCCCTCTGCAGGGGACTTGTATAGTAGGGCCTGGAAATTGAGTTCTGGCTTGAAAAGATTCCTACTTATCATCCCCTTGGGAGAGGGAGTGGTTTGCCTTTCGGCAGAGGCAAAAGGAGGTGCGACCTTAAATGGCCATAGCATAGAAGACTGTGGGGACCCTCTAGAGATAGGTAAACTAGTGGAGCTGCTGGGATTGGTGGAGGAAGAAGAAAGCAGAGGAAGGCTCCATTTCTGTTCCTCTCCTTAGGCACCCCTGCTCCTCATCATAGGAACCCTACCTATATCCAGATCAACTCCTCTGCATCCACTGGAAGGTTTGCCTTGTTTGGTAGCTCAAATCTTCTCCTTTAGCATGGAAATAGCAACGTTTACAAGTTAATAGAAAGTTTTGAAATCCCTTTAAGAATTTAAGATACAGAATACACCTTCACAGTATCTTCTGGAAATGAAAAAAATGGGGCACTTGTTCACAATGTGTTGTAAATGGAGTTCTCTGCATTTCCACATTGCTTCTCCATTTGTGCATCAGGTGTGTGCATCTTCCATGTAAGTTCCTAATATGGTTGATGATCATCCACAGTGTTTGGTGGAGCAAGAAACCAGGTAGTTCAATGGTGGGACCCTCTATGGAGGTGCTTCTTGTTTATGTCAGAGCTTGCCCATTTCCAACAGAAGTGACAGAAGAGCTTCTCCAAACACCCAGAATGGTTAGTAAGACTTAAGGTGAGCATGAAGCATGTGAACAAGGTTGTCATTGAGAGGGAGCTTTTGGTTAGTGAGACCTTTCTTGTACTTGTGCAACATAGCCATCTCTTGCCAGAAGGTTGGAGGTAGGATATGTGTGGGGACTGGAAGCCAAGGCAGCAGAGTGGACTTTGGAGTGCCAGTTTGTCAGCATATGTGCAATGTGCCTGGCCATTTGATGGCATCATCATTAGCCAAGTGGAGTGTTGGTAGTCCACCAAAATAGTCAGTGGACACTCATCAAGGATGTGTGACAGTCTGAAGTTGACTTCAGCTGCATTGCAGGTCATTAGAAAAACCCAATTTAAAAAGATTGGCTGCTCAGTTGCCCTCTGAACTGGTTTCAAACTGGACAGATGACCACAGGTGCCTTGGCAGATCCAAACTTGGTGGCCAGATGGTTGGGTCAGTGATGAGAGAGTAATTAACTACTATCATTGCTGACCACTTGTTGCGCCAAGCAGATTCCATCATCATGTCCTGTGGTGGCATAAATGACCATAGGGGGTATCTAGAAGACAGGTGAGCTGGTGGGTGGTTGAAGAGATCTGTGTATGAAGGCAGGTTGCTATTCTCACAGATCTTGGTCTGAAGAATGACAGTATCTGGAATGTGTGAAATGAGGTCAAAGCCATTAATACCATAATGTCCTGCTACGCTCATTGCAATATGAGTTTCTTGCAAAGAGATTATGTCAATACTGTGACAAATCGTTAAGGCACTAATGAGACTGCATTTGGCTGCTGACAGGCCCTCAACATTAAGCTGAAGAATTCAGCACGCCAGTCCAATGGCTCGAAAGTTGAAGGATGGTGATACATTGGGGTTGCAGTCAGATGGCACATGACCAGGCTTCATTGCCAAATTTGGTCCACTGGCTGGATCATTAGCTTCTCCAGCCTGGAGGGCCAGTTACAAGTTTCACAGTCACATTTAGCTGGATACCAAAGAGGCCTGTGTGCAAGATTATTCCTCAAACAGGTGTGCAGTATTTGGCTATGGAATAAACTAAAGCCATCATTGCCATTCGAAGCATTCAGGCATCATAGCCTCAGCTAGACCCTGACAGCTTTTCAGTGATATTGATGTGACTGTTTTATGGCTCACCCGCTCCAGATGTTGTTGATAGGAGTAACTCTCGATCACAGCCTGGCTTCAGTAGTAGGGGTTAGGACTGTGGGCAATTGGCAGGCCACAGAAATTTATATTCAACACTCTCTTAGCTTCAGAATTGCTGAGATGGAAAGCGGACAACACTGGGACAACTTGGGTTTGGCTCCCTTGTCAGGAGCAGTTTTCCATCCTCTTCAGATCAGCATTAAGTGCGCCTTCCGCTTTCTTGAGAGTTGCAACCTGTGTCTTTAGTGCCCGGTTGTTGGCAAGAAGGAACTTGCGGCATGTTGTTTTGAGCACACCACTTATATAGAAGCTCAAATAATAATGGAACAATGGCTTAGCCTAAGCTTCCACCCTAAGCCTGGCTGTTCCTCTCGTTCCTATAGAATTTTCCTACCTCTGCCCCAGTACCCTCTGACTAGAGGGTGTCCCAGGCCTCTGATAACCTGGTGGCATTAACAAGGCGCACAATGATTCAGCCGCACTTACTCAGCAACTTTACTTAAAGTTCCACCATCTCCTGACAGCATAAATCAACAGAAGAGCCCTGCATCCCTATGTCAGATGGTAGATTTTACTCCCATCCCACTCACCAAACTGCTGTGTTTTGACCCACAGGCTGGATCCTTTTTAAGCTCCCTTCAGTCTGGGTAGGCTCCAGGCACGGTCTCTCTAGGACTCACTCCCTGGCACAGACTGTCTGGTACCCCTTCCAAAAGTGGGAACCCCATGACCAGCTGCCCTAGACCCCAAAGCCAGTCTGTCTGCTCCCTCACAGACACCTCTGTAATTTAAGCACGTGCTCCCCAGAGCTTGGCCCTCATGGGTAGTCTGGGTCATAGTTTAAGCCTTCAGGCACATGACAGTTGAAATATATAAAACACAGACTTGGCATATGTATTTCTAAACCTATCACTTTTTACTCTTACACAGCTCAAGAGCTGTACAGATCCAGAGACAATACGAAGCACCTGTATGCAATTCCCTGCCTTAATTTCTTCACCAACCAAATTGCTAAAAATGCTCGAGTAGTGTCCTTTCAGGATTCCAGATCCTTTCTCCTGGCCTTTGCTCCTCCAGCTCATGCTTCTTTTCCAGATCATGGAGTCTCCTCTTACTCCTGCCCTAAGTTCCCCTAGTGTTCTGATCCTCCCAGTCTCCATGTTTTCAAAAGCCAGTATTAACACATTGATTTTTTGTTTCTCCTTCCCATTTTAACACTCCCCAGTCCCCTGCACACCAGCTAGAGAGAACTAGTTGTATCTAGATTGCAGGCACACATTTGTTCTGCTAGGACAAGGCTTACTGAGTGGTTGATGGAGGACGTTAATGACCATCCCATTCAGAGGCAGACACAGGCGGCAGTCCCCCTCTCACTAACACAAGTAGTATGCTGCAAGAACACCATAAAGACAGTTCATATTATCAAACAGAATTCATAAATTGTACACAGACAGGTCCCCCAAGCCATTACAGACACTCTAAATGGAATCACCATGTGAATCAAGAAAATTCCACTCACAGCTGGTAGCCATTGCTGATGGAATGGAAAAAAAGTGAAACCTAATACACCACTGAGCAAAGCCAAAGAAGATTAGGGTTTGTGTCTCTTTTCTAATGATTTCCTGGGATTTCACTGATGTGGCTGTGCTGCTATATGCTCGCTAAAGGTAGCTGCTCTAAACCAATGGAATAGAGTTCGCCCATCAGCTTAACTACTCCAGGCCCTGTGAGCGGCAATAGCTTCTCCCGCCGACATAGCCTTGTCCACACAAGTGTGTATGTTGGTGTAACTTGTTTATTCACACAAATTATGCTGAGACAGCCTACTGCAAAGAAATCAAACATACAAGACGTGCCTGATCCTGTCAAGTGCTGAGTGCCCTTTGCAGCCAGATGGGAGTTATGGGCATTTAGTACTTCATAAGACAAGGCCCCCCCAAGACAGACTACCAGAAGCTGGGAGTGGACAACAGGGGATGGATCACTTGATAGTTGCCCTGTTCCATTATTCCCTCTGAAAGAACTGGCATTGTCTACTGTCAGAAGACTGGGGTAGATAGACCATTGGTCTCACCCAATACGATCATTCTTATAAGCCACAGTCATGTACAGCATAATATGACTGGTATAGTATAATGGAGAATGAGAACCAATACAACAATTTCTGAATCAACCAACGGTGAAATGGCAAAACTTTGCATTGCAGGGTGACTGCTGACTGAGGTTAACTGGGACAAACCTGCGGCTATTCTGACCCTGGTAACCTCTAGCAATAAGATACTTTTAACACCCTCAGAATTTTTTTTTTAAATACCAAAATAAGGCACAAAGGGTGCCCAGCAGAATAATATCGTCATGGGTCAGGCGCTATCATATTAAGTTGATGGGCTTAACTGTCACTCTTCATTTAAGAGAGACAAGGTGGGTGAGGTAATATCTTTTATTGGACCAGCTTCTGTTGAGAGACAAGCTTTTGAGATATTAAAAGATATAACTTCACCTACCCTGTCTCTCTCATATTCTGCGACTGACATGGATACAACTACCCTTCATTTAAGATAGTTGTAGGCCATTAGCATCCTTTATGGAACCAGGTAGCTGAAATAATAGAAGCCTGCACCCAAACACAGGCATAGGGCACTACCCAAAAGAAGGACACATACAATACTATAAAAATACAGCCATGTAGGCAGAGGGGTTTTGTTGGGTATTGTTTAGTAGAAGGGTGTCTGTGAGAGAGAGAAGCAGGACAAACACCAAAGAAATGGAGAGTGAAGCAGCAGAAAGCCAGAGAAACTGCTAGAACAAGCACTGGGAAAGGAACCTGAGAAAAACCTAGAGAGGGCTTTTGGGCTAAGTGCTGGCTGGAAGGGAGCTTGGAACGGATTGCAAATAAGATGTTTGCTGTTCAAGGAAACGGGACTTTGTACATTCTTTGAAAATGAATAGGATTCACCAAAGAAATATCTGACTCCATCAGCAATTTCTTCTAACCAAAACAACCCACTGGATCCTGAATTTTGGTTAATCACCTGGGTCCAAAAGGGGTCACAATATGAAAGACTGATTGATTGCAGATTAAGGACCTGATCAAAAACCAGTTGAAGTCAAAAGAAAGACTCCCTTTGGTTTCGAAGGACTTGGAGCAGGCCCCAAGACACTTATTTACAGAGGCAATAAGGGTTTTTTTTTAAATGTACATTACACATGAGAAGCACCTATATAAATATATCTAACTTTATATTGTGGGTTATTCTCCCCTTTCTTCAAAGCAAAGGGTTTTTCTTGAAGCATGCTTACATCTGGTATCAGATCAGTTCAAGATTACTATAAAAAGATTTATAACTCTGCACTGACATTTGTTTACTGTATAGATGATATCACCTTACCAGACTGTTGTTTTAACTTGGCATTTCCCACTTTTATTGCATTTGCCATCCAGCATAGGGCCAGAGAACAAACTCTTTAGAGAGGGTTGCATACAGGATAATGAGAAGCACAATACACTTAAACTTCATATACACTCTTTGGCTGGCCTCAAATTCTTTTGATCTGTTGGGTGTAGTTGCAAGCAACAGAAAATAATGGATCCGAGTGACACATTTGCTTCTAATCACAGATTTTCCTAATTCCTCTAGTGTATCTGTTGTTCCCCCTTCTTCCTATTAATGAATTGTGACACTGAAACAGATGTTGCCCTGTGGATTTCCTTTCATTATTTTATTCCCCATCACTACTGCTGGTTCATATTCATTTGGTAAGAGGCAGAGGCTCAGAAATGCTGACTTCATCATGTCTTTCATCTTTGCCTTCTCCTGGAGTTTGCCAAATCTGTCTTGCCTCAACTTACTGTGACATAGGAATGATTAGCTTTCCTTTTTTTATTGTAAAGTAACTGACAAGCTTTTGTTTCTGCAAACAAGGAATTCTATCAGCCAGTGTACTGAGGAGAGCTAAAACATTATAAAAAAGTAATCCAGTAATTAGAGCCACTTTGCATTTTAACCTCACCCCCCAATGTAGGTACTGAAAAATCCCTTGAAAACCTCAGGCTTTGAGCTTTGAGTCCAACCACTGAATTGCCTGCAGTATTGTGAGTTAAACTGTCGTTGTGCTTCCTTTATGTGTAATAATAGGGTTGTAGCCATTTAAATAGTTTGAGACCTCTAGCGCCATGCACCATGTTCTGTGCTTTGAAAGCCATCAGAAACCAGGTTTGTGGCTATTTAGTAAACGTAGCCTAGTGCATAGAGCCCTGGAATGGAACTCAGGAGACTAGGGCTCAATTCCCAGCTCAGCCACTGGCCTCCTGGGTGACCTGGGGCAAGTCACTTCCCTCCCTGTGCCTCAGTTTCCCTATCTGTAAAATGGGTAGAATGATGCTACCCTCCTTCATGAAGTGCTTTGATTTCTAACAGCTACGTATTATCACCAGTTGGGACCCCATTGTGCCCATGTAGTTCCTCACATTGCTGTCTTTCTGGTTATACAACAAAAATAATATGGCTCTGTTTTGCTCCTGTGACAAAGCTGTTGTCATACACCCAAAGTAGTGATGTCGCAGTTAAGACTGATACATACTTTGTTATATGGCCAGTTGCGAGACACTGAATTCCATCGATGAGTGGGGTTCTGCCTACGTAGATCTTAAAACACTTGGTCCAGACAAGAGGTGTCACATTCATTCGGTAAAAAGGAGCTAAATAAATTTGTAAATTGTGGTCCATGAGCTATTATAGTCCAAAGTTAGGACCACATGCAACCATTGAACAGCAGATTGCCCGGTGAAACTCAGTAGGGGTTTTGCACAAAAATCTAGGGTAGATAAAGTTGGTATGTAATAACTAGATTAGAATGGTCCAAATGATTCATTTAAACAGTTTGATGAGAATACCCTAATTTTCAAATCTGAAAGCTTTCATTCTGTCCTGTGTGCTGCTCATGTATACAGAGCAGTACCTCCAGAGCTCTGGTTTTACTGGCTTTGGTAGAGCTGCTGGCTGGCTGTGCTTTGCAACCCACAGATTCTATTTCATCTGGCTTGGGTTCAGTTCAGATGTAGTTTGAGGTCATACATGGTAGTTTGCCAAAGTAGGTATAAGTCAACAGACCGGAAGGACAAACAATAGATGTAAGTATCCTACAGCGAAGTTGTGGACAGAATATTAAAATGGACTATATTTTCCAGAGTGCAGAGATCATTAAATCCATGCAAATATAAAGGGAGCATGGCTGGGGAGTGGCCACAGAGCGCCTGCGGGAAAGTTCTAGATGTCCGTCAGGCTTACCTAGCCGTGCTGCTGAGCTCTGAACTCTGCATCCTCTGGCCTGCCTGAGTCTCATGAATATTTGCTGATATTAAGTGATTTCTCTTTAGATATTAAGCTTGCCAATGCTGTACTCTTTACACACTACATACTACACACGTCTTCTGTAGCGACTAACCTTGAGAGAGAAGACTGTGTTCAGAAAGTGACAATTGCTGAATTTAGACAAGCCATATACCACAATGGTACACAGCACAGCACTACTGGTCTTCGCATTAATAGGATGGTCTTGTATCTAAAGCACTGGCATGGCACTCAAATGATTGGGTTCAATTCCCAGCACTACCATTACTTTTTTGTATGAAACGGGACATAGTATTAAGTCTTTCTGGGCCTCCATCAGTGGGAATTGTATGCTCACCCCAGAGCATAATTTTCTCATTACTCTTGACTGAAATTAAATGGGGAAGACAGAGGCAAGATTAAAAATGTAAACTTTGTATTTGTCTTCATCAGTAGCTTCATGCATAGGCCCAGAAGTACCTAAAATTAGTCCTAGGGATGGGCAGATAAAATAAAACTAGACATAAATCCAAACAGCATAACAACAATCTTTCAGGCCTTATTGGAAGGTTCACCATGTCCATGCCATGTTTTGAATAATAGTTGTATTTAGGAACATGCTGTATGTCAATAAAGGACTATTTACTCACAGTGCCTATAGAGACGCACTATAAATTGTGTGAAGAGGATGTCCTGTCCTTCCAAGTAGCTAAGAAGTTTAGTTACAGTTAATGGGATAGGTCAATTAGTGTACATAACATCACTGCAGTAAAACAATTCAGGACAGCTGTATATGAACTGAACTTTTTTGTTTCAGGAGTTTCACTATTTTAAAATTTCTTCAGTTCCAGAATGCACTGAAAACAGCAAGAGCTTAGAAATTTCCCAGGAACCATCATTCAGAAAAACTTAATTTGCGGTCAAATAAATCAAAATATTTCATTCCAACTTTAACTTTTAAAAAAATACTGATTTTTAAAAATAAAGCAAAACAGTGAAGCAAAAGAGCCATTTTGAAATGGAAAAAAATCATGCAACCCTGCTGAGCTACTTTTCTTCAATTTTTCTTGGGAAATGAAAGTTTGCCTAAGGCAACACATTCCCACAAAATATTTTTCTTTTCAGAACTTGGCATTTGCCAAAAAGAAAAATGTTCCAATGGAAAATTTCTGACCAGCTCTTTACAGTTCAGTTTTGCTAAGCATTTAATTGATTTTTGCCATCTATTTCTAGCTTTTCAAATAGGTCTCAAGTGTATTATGCTATCCGGCTGGTGCCCTGACTCATGCTGAGAAGTGCCTTTTTTTTTTTTTTTTAAATAAAACACTGTTGTTTTGCTTTAAAGGAAAGCAGGATCTTACCCCAAGTATTTGTTCTTGGGTAATCAATTAGAGCTCTCTTTTATTGCAAGCCTTACCCAGGGTTTAGGCTCAAGAGACTCAGATCACGTCTACACTAACACTTATGCTAGCAAAACCTGTCAGTCAGGTATGAACAATACCCCGGCCCCCAGTGACAGTTTTGCAGGCATAAGTGGCAGTGTGCACAGGGTTAGGCTGGTGGGAGGCTCCTGCCAACATAGCTACCGCCGTTCCTTAAGGTAGTTTTATTAATCACCGGGAGAGCTCTCCCCCATTGGCATAGAATGGCTACACAAGTGATCTGACAGCAGTGCAGCTGCATTAGTACAGCTGTGCCATTATAAGCTTGCTAGTGTAGACATGGCTGTAATGGAGTCCAACCCGTTCTGAGGTATGAAAGTTACTTTTGTGTTCAATTCTCTTTCCATCAGGTTTAGAAGTAGAAACATGGAAACGCTCTAAAAAAGGCTAGTCTTAATGGTCCTAAACAAATGAAGCCAGCAAATACTGGAAGTTGTGTGAAAATCAGTACCAAGCACTCTCCATCTTGCATCCAAGAATTTGTTTTAAAAAAGAGCTGACCGAGAAGCTCTCTGGACCATTAATATTGATTTTCAACAAGTCTTGGAGCACTGGAAGAAAAGTAATGTTGTGCCAAATTTTAAAAACAGGTAAACAGGAAGATCCAGGTAACTATAGCCCTGTCAGTCTGACATGGATCCTGAGAAAATAAAGGAGAAGCTGATCCAGGACTCAATAAATTACTAAAGGAGGGTAATGTAATTAATGCAACTCAACAGTGGTTTATGGTGAATGGATCCTGCCTAACTAATTTGATTTTAAAAAAATGCAATTACAAGTTTGGAAGATACAGATAGTGTTGTATATCTCAGTATACTTCGACTTCTGTAAGGTGTTTGACTTGATACTGCACATTTTGATTTAAAAAGTAGAATGATATAAAATGGATTAACAGCTACTAACAAATAGGTCTTCAACTGTAACTCTAAGTGAGGAGTAGTAAACAAATGGATGTTTTCTTGGCCCTACACTATTGGGGGGAGTGGTAAATAATGAAGAGTATGGGTTGCTGATTCAGAGCAATCTGGATCGCTTGGTAAACTGGGCACAAGTAAACAACATGCATTTTATTAGTTATGTATACATGTACAAACAAGGAATGCACTTACAGAATGGTCAGGGGGAGGGACTCTAATCTGGGAAGCAGCGACTCTGAAAAAGATATGGGCATCATGGTAGTTAATCAGCTGAACATGAGCTCCCAGTGTGACGTTGTGGTCAGAGAGCTAATGAGATCCTGGGATGCATAAACAGGAGAATCTTAAGCAGGAGAGAGGTTATTTTACCTCTATATTTGGCACTGGTGCTATCTACTGCCAACAGGTCAAGAAGAACGTTGACAAATTGGAGGGGGTTCCGAGAAGACCTATGAGAATGATTAAAGGATTAGAAAACATGCCTTATAGTGAGAGACTCAAGGAGCTCAATCCATGTAGCTTAACAAAGTATCAGCCAGGATTCAGGAAGTCTAAGCTAGTGGTCAGAGCAAGAGTCAGGCATCAGATGCAGGAGGTCCGAATCTGAGAAGAGCCAGAGGGCAAACCAAGAGTCAGGAAGCAGGAAGTAGGCAAGGGCAGGTTACCAGAAGATTGGAGTTGGGTGCCAGGTTACAGACGTCAATTGAGTAGAGAGGTTGATGACAAACCAGCATCTGAAGCTGTTGTATAGTGTCTATCGCTAGCAGGAGCAGGCAGGAAGTCTGTTGTTGGTCAGACAGCTCCCTATCATGGCTTCCTGGTTTATATACTGGTATTAGCCAGGCTGAGGGGCTGCCACTCAGGCCAAACTTCCTGTTGGCATAAAGGCTTAGGCAGAGTCCTTCCACAGTTACCCAGCCCAAGCCTAAGCCTTTAGGTTTTTAGTGATGCAGCAATATCAGCAGCTTTAAACCTGATGACCCCAAATTCTAGCCCTATAGATTTTACACCAAATGTTAAGGGGATGGCCTTTGACTATGAGATTAGTGGAAGCAGCTAGTAACTTATGATTTGTTATCCAAGTTGATGTTTCAAATCTTATGAGGATTGGTGAATCACTAAGTAGTACTCAACATTTAATTTAAATACCACTTTGGATAGAAAGGAACACTGCACAACTTGAAAGTCACCTATGTAAGTACTCAAAATGTTGCCCATTTTTTAAACAAGACAATGCATCATCCATACAGTGGGAGCTGTAAGAACAGACTGAATTGTTTAGGTCTCACTGCTCCTTCTGTTTGCGTTTCTTGGTTCTCCGGACACTTATACCTTCCATAAAGGAGGATGACTATATCAAAATAGCAAACTCAATATTCTTCCCTCCATCCCTGACTGATTAGCATTTTAAAAAGTAACGATGCATCATAAGGCTATGTTCACCTTAACCTTAATGGTGAAATGAGAGGAGAGCAAAACGATCTGCAATGTTTGAGAAATTTTACAAGGTAACAGATAGCCACAAACAAACTGAGGAATATTTTACTCCTGTGCAGTTAATGCATGAGAAAATAGGCAGTCTACCCCCGGAGCCTGAGATTCCTAAGAGAAAAGTCAGTGCCAATAATATATAATTTAGCTATGAAGAGTCTACTCTCTACACATCTGTGTGGAACAACTCCAAACCTAATCTGAAAATCAAAGATCATCACTGCAGTAACTTTAACGGCACACATGACCATTAACCTTCTGATAGCCACAGAATAAATAGTGTGTCAGCAGAATATGCAAGGTTCCCTTGTGTAATAATTTATGTTCAATTTAGAGAGAAATGTGTTTCATATTTATGTACCCACCATGCATTCATGGGAAACGGGAAGAAATTTAGAGATAAAAATATGGACCTGCATTCAAATTGGTAGAAATTATTCCATGATTGTGGGAAGAGGGACCCCAAAGCATATGTCCTTACCGGACACGAGGAGCAATTCTTTACCAATATGCCTAGGAACCACTGTACAAAAAGAAAGAACTTCAACTTCCCTGGCACAGGCAAGGAAGGATATAGAAGAGAAAGGAAGCACATTGCCTAGTCAGGATATGAAGACCTCTCTTTAAAGGCTGAGGAAGTTTCCCCTTTCTTTGTACTTTTGTGAAGCAATCGGGGGCAGTGAAACACAGGAAAGGTGGCTCGGAGCTAGATATGCCAGACAGCATCATATCTGATTGAAAAAGGCCTGTGTCATGAATGGAGGAAAGGAAGAAGATGGCTATTTTTTAAATCACCACTCTATTGTTGAGTTCAGTGATTAGTCTTCTATTGGCTAAATGAACACTGCAGAAGTAGACAACTAAAGAGCTGAGGGAGACAGAGCATCTCAAATTGGGCCAATTCCCAGTCTTATAACTCTGACCTGTAAAATTTTAACCACTTCTGCTGACATATGTAGTATTAGTGGCCTGGCTTCCCAGCTTTAACTACAGCGGTAAGCGACAGTCTCCAGCTCCATGAAGTCTGGGTCTTTTTATCCTATGCATCCTAAAGACAGACCATGACACCACAGAATAAGAATGAACATTTTTCTTATTCCACATCCATATAAGGGCATTTATTATTAAATTCTTCCTCACAGGAATCAACAGGCAATCACTATCAATTTTGAAGCAAGCCAGCTGTCTACCCTACCAGTAGCTTGGGGCCCAATGGTTCCTCTTCCATCCCATTTGTGCTCAAGCCATGCAGGTTGTGGCCAGGCAGGGTCAGCTCTTAGACTGACTGATTAAATAGGCATTATGAGGTATCTGAGGAGCTGCCAAAATGATTCATATTAATAAAAAACACCTCAAAAATTCAGAGAATCCGAGTGCTGTGAAATTTCACTCTGCTTTTTCCATTTCCCAGGAAGATAAACAAATGAGCAGCCTCCACACCAGAATTTCATCAACCGAAGAGATCCTGAATCTGGGGAAATTTCTAGCCATTCCTAAAGCAGGCATGGTCTTTTTCTAACTACTTGTTTCTAGTTAGAATCAGGAAGCCAGTTACAACGAGGCAGATAAAGCTCATCACTCCCAATTTCTGTTTCAATGGGACAGTCCCAATGCTGAAGAGATCTTCCTGGCTAAGGAGCTAGGAGCCCTGGCTTCTCCCATGTTCCTCATATACGACAAAGCTTTACAGTGACCCTGTACTGTTTTGATCACCACTATGACTTAAGTGCATGTCTCTGAACCTGCTCATCTGCTCCCTTGTAATTTGGTTTCCATGGCGCTTTCACTTTCCAGTGCTGTCAATCACAGGAGGCCCAGAAGCAGCTGGAAAAACAATCCAGATTTCAGCGGCCAGCCAGGGCAAAGAATGCTTCTCAAGCTCTTAGGCCCAGGAAGTCCATTTCTCCTCACAGCTTTACTAAATGATCCTTTAGCGGAGCACAGAGATATCACAAGAGCTCCAGAACATGCATTTTCTTCCTGCTTACAGACCAGCCAAATAAACCTCAGGAGGAACGAAAACTGCATCTCTTATTCCATAGGGCAGGTCACATGTCATTCTTTTAATAAAGATATACATTTTCAAGTAAAAAATGTTAGGAGAGGATCACTTTCTGAATGGGAACGGAGTATGCTCAGGGCATAGTCAGGAGACACGGGCTTACAGTGGCCCTCAGCTCGACTGATCGATTATCTGAGAGAATGAAAATGGTGGCACGAGGCTGCAAAACATGGCTTTACATGGGCTAGAATTACAAGCATCACATCAGGGTTGGCCCAGCGTCTCTGAGCTTTTCTTTCTTTGTCAAATGCACGATCAGTTTCCCATGGTACATTATTTCAGTTGCAGTTTTCCTCACCTCTCTCCTGGGAATGCATTTCTTTTTCACAACCATGTCACCAAAACAGTAAAACTAAATAAAACAAAATTAAAAACAAATATATACAGCTTTTGCTCAAGTTTTGCTAATCTTTGGGGGAGCCAGCCAGGAAATTTGCACATCAGCCCTTACTGACATTGCAAATAAAGTAAACTCCTTATTTCCTCTACAGCTGGCTGAGAGCTTGGCTTCTGACACGATAAGGAGGAATCTAGTTTTCTGCTTGTTGTATTGTTGGAAGTGCTCATGTCTTACAGCTGCTATTCAGAAATGTCTGATGTACCCCATTTCAGTTTTTACATCCATCCATGTATGGAGTAATTTTTTTAAATGAACGTGCAGGTGAGAAATCAATCCAGCTTAGAGCCCCTGATGAATCTATGAAAGGGAAGAGAATAATTAGCATATCTGAAAATCCTCAGAAAGCTTGGCTAATTCTGCATATGGGTAATAGCTGCAATGGTGTTTGGAATTTTAGAAGACATTTCGGAGTACTACTGTTTTTACTTTTACCAGCACTTGTAAAGCACCCAGTATCATGGGATCTGGGCACTCTTTGTAGACTCAGACCTCTAAGGTCAGAAGGGAACAATATGATCATCTAGTCTGACCTCTTGCACAATACAGGCCACAGAACCTCACTCACCTACTTCTGTAATAAATTTCTAACCTATGACTGACTTAAAGTCCTCAAATCACGGTTTAAAAACTTCAAGGTACAGAGAATCCATCAGCAAATGAGCCATGCCCCAGGCTACAGAGGAAGGTGAAAAACCACCAAGCCTTTGTTAATCTGCCCAGGGGGAAATTCCTTCCTGACCCCAAATGTGGAGATCAGTTAAACCCTGAGTATGTGGGCAAGACTCACCAGTCAGACACCCAAGAAAGAATTCTCTGTAATAACTCAGAACGCCCCATCTAACATCCCTTCACAGGCCATTGGCATATCTACCACCAGTAGTCAAAGATCAGTCAATTGCCAAACTAGGCTGTCCCCATCATGCCATCCCCTCCATGAATTTATCAAGCCCAGTTTCAAAGCCAGCTAGGTTTTTTTGCCTCCACTGCTCCCCTTGGAAGGCTTGTACTTAGCAATTCACTGAGGTAAGAAGTGCTATCCATAAGCTATAGTTCATTAAGAATCAACACACAGATGAGGTAGGTCAATATTCTGACCCCCATTTTACAGAGAGGAGACAGGGATACAGAGCAGTTAAATAAGTGACTTGTCCAAGGTCATACAGGAAGTTTGAGACAAATCCAGGAATAAAATCCATAACTTCTGACTCCCAACCCTTTGTTCTAGATACAAGATTGTCCTTTCCCTCTGTGTAGGAGCAATGTCCAGCTAGAAAAAAGCTTAGCAGCACTCTTTTGTCGAAGTAGAGGCTTCTCCTTCATTCACCTAAGGCTTGTCTTACACAAGAGTTGCTACCTGAATTAAATGATTGCCTATTAACACAAGCTAGTGGAGTTCAAGCTTATCCATGGAGTGTTGCCCTGGATAAGAGGGGGTAAAATGAGGCACAGCTGGACCCACATACTCCCATCTGGACCTGGAGCTATGCAGAGTAACCATTGCTCTGTGGGCATTTGGATCCATATGGCTGTCCCCTGCCCAGTCATGTAATATTGTGGAAGGAAGGGCAGGGCAGGGACAGTCAGACTGAAGCTAGCCTGAGTATCTATTGAGTTCTAGGAAGTGGGCGGGTGCAAGGCCCCTCCCCCAGCCTAAGGGGAGGAGCTACTGATCCCTCACATAATAATGGGCGACAGCAAATGAAAAAGAGGGACAGGAGTGAGGTTATAGGTTCAACATTAGGGAATCAGAAGGGAACACAAAGCAGAGAACCCTGGACATCCCACTGCTCCTCAAAGGTGTCTAGGGAGCTAGTGGACACAGTCCAGACGAATTCTGCCTGGATATGTGATTGAAGGGAGGAATGGAAATAGGCCTCACAGTCACAGAGCACCTCCCCATTCAGCATCCCCCTTCTGGTTTTATAGCTGACCACCTTGGCCAGTGCCAGGAGGAGGTTGATGAAGAGGTCTCAGGACTCCATGGGCCCACAAATGAGATACATATATCTGGAGGCGAGGGGAGAAGTGCAGCCAGAATCTTAGGGAAGGTTCTGGAGGAGCTAGAAAAGGGACTGCAACCTGGCGCACTCAAGATAGATGAGTACCAGGGTCTCCCTCATGCCACAGCAGGGGCAGGTGTTGGGAATGGGGGTGAAGTGTGCCAGGTACATGCCTATGCTCATGGCTCCATGAAAGAGCCACCAACTAATATCCCCAGCAGGCCATGGGACCAAGGTGGAGTACTGATTGGCCCACCAGGTTCCCCACCCTCCACAGCTGGTAAAAAAATCCCTCCACTTGGTGACAAAGAGGGACACGAGGGTGAGGAAATGGAATGTATGGAGCACGAGCATGTAGAGCTGATATCTGAGTGCAGTTCTAAAATGAACCGGCTGCAAGTTACACAGCTGGCTTGGGGTGTGCAGAAAGGAAGGCCCGGGGTGCCTGCAGGGCAGGAGGGCCTGATGAAAAGATCCAGATGGCCAGAAGTGAGGGTCAGGTGGGAAGCACCCTTCTGCAGGATCCACTCAAGAAAGGTTTGAGAGGTGGGCAATAAGACAGCCCTCCCTTCCTGGAGTACTGGGTATGTGTGTGTTGAGGGGTGGAGAGCCCCATGCACCAGCCAAATGCCAGGGAATTCAACCAGTTGCCTCCTGGTCATAGTCTAGGAGGTCTCCAATTCTGGTGGTTCCTACCACCACTAATCTCTGGTGCACTGATGGGGACTTCGCCACTTGCACATCAAGCTACGGGTTGTATAGCAGGGGCTCCATGGAGGATATCTACCTCCTCAGTGGCTGCCACACACCTGGTTACCAAAACCAGTTTCCAGGTCTGGAGGAGGTCCAGGTAGAAGACCAGCAGTGCAGAGGAGTCTCATGGAAGATCCCTTACATGGAGATAAGAGCTGCCAGTCTTATTGGAGCCCCTGGAGGTGACAGAGGAAGGTGTGCACCAACATGCTCCATGCCAGACTACCTACACCAGGACAGAGTGTCTGCAGGGCCTTGAGGTGGAAGACATGGACTTGACTGAAGGCAGAGCAGACCCCATCCTCCTTCTTCCAGGGGAAGACTCAGAACCCCTGCATAGACCCAGTGCATTAACTCTAGAGCTAACCTCTGGAGATGCGCCAGGATACCCAGGGCATGCTCAAGATGTTGAGCCAGTGCCAGAGCATGGAGCGAACCAGCTGGTTGAGCACCAGTGCGCTCCCCCACAGGGAAAGGCACTGGAGCAGTCTCTCTATCTCCACAGCCGCTCAGCCACTTTGTCCCCCAAATCTTGCCAGTTCTCCAACACAGAAGGATGGGTGGCAGAAAGGTACATGCCCAGATAGGGCAGCAGACTCATGCTCCACTGAATGGCCTGATGCGCGGAGGGAAGGGAGCTCACCTGCCAACCGTCCCTGACCATCAGGCCAGAGCTCTTGACCCATTTGATCCAGATGGAGGAGGCCAATGAGCATATAGCTTGGTAGGCCTCCACACTTGCCAGGTGGCCTGGGTCCTGGACCACAAGGAGCATGACATCAGGGTATGCTGACAGGACCACCCACAACTGAGGCTTGCGGGGCACCAACACCATCAGCCTCCTACAGAGGAGGAAGGGCTCAATAGCCAGAGTGTATAGCTGGCCTGACAGCAGACAGCCCCTTGATGCTCCCCTCGCCTGAAGCGGAGACGTTCAGTCATGGTCCAGTTGAGCTTGACCAAACACTCCATGGAGGCGTTTGGAGAAAGCCCACAAACTGAGGCCCAAAGCCAAATGCCTACAGAGTGCCCAGGAGATTGACAGGGTGGACCATGGGTAATGCTGTCTCCTTGAAGCTAGCTGGAGCAGCTGCAGAAGCAGTTGAAGCAGGAATTCACAGTTGCTGATAAGGACAGTATTTATCCAGAGTGAAAACTCTAGAAGTCTTTCCCCTCTGCTGATTGGCTGTTTGCTCCAGCCTACAGACTACCTCAGTCTCTTCACCTCAACTGCACTCCACCTCTGCTCCTCCTACCTCCCCTTACCTTCAGTGTCCCCTCTCTGGTCTTATCTTTAGTTAATCCTCTCCTCACTAAACCCTTCCCCAAAATCATGGCACTAACATTACACTTGCCACCCCCTCATTATTCACTTTGCTTGTGTGTCATCACATCCCATTTCTCTACCTTAAGTTTGTCTTAGCTATTCTTAGCATGTCTATGTTGCAATTAAAAACCCACAGCTGACTTGGGCTCATGGGGCTGTTTAATTGTGCTGGAGACATTGGGGCTCTGGCTGGACTCTGGGCTGTAGGATACTGTAAGGTGGGAGGGTCCCAGAGCTTGGGCTGTAGCCCAAGTCTGAACGTCTACACAGCAATTAAACAGCCCCTTAGTCTGAGGCCCTTGAAGTTCTGTGCCAGCTGGACAGGTCAGCCATGGTTGTCTAACTGCAGTGTAGACCTATCCAATGATTGTAAATTCTTTGAGTCGGGAACTGTCTGCTATTCTGTATTAATTCAGTGCCTGGCACAATGGGACCCTATCTTGTAATAAGCATGATTAATGATGACAGTGTTTGTAAAGGCTGGTCTGGACACTCCTCAAATATTTGGTCCATGATACAAATGCTTGCGGTTTATCCTAGGACTAATCCTACAGTTGCCCTAGGCTGTAAACCACAAATACCCTGGAACAATCGAGGGAGTGTCCAAACTAGCCTTCATAAACATGTTAACTACCTTGAGTTTATTGGGTAGCTAATTAACACAAGATAAATATTCTAGTGTAGCCATACCATCTGCAACAAGAGTCTTGTTTAACTCTTCTTTGGTAGCATGTAGTTCACACACAGAGCAGGACCATGGCTATCATGGGTGTGTCTGGCCACCATTTGGCAAACACAATAAAGTTTCTTGCAGTCAGTTCAGTGCTATATTTTCAAATAGCGTGGGTTTATTGTCAACTGATTTAAACAGGAGACTCACAGATGAAGACCCCTTCCACCTTTCTGAAAAAGATCTACCTGTCCTGATAAATAGAATTGCATCTCCAATAAAAACTCACATACTCTATAATAGATTTTTTTTTACAGAAGTGACGAATCCCTGCTTTCAAATCAATTTGCATAGAAATCATCTCACACAGATATATTTTAGGGTTTTGTCCTGGTGCTCATCCCTGTCATAGTTGAGCACTTAAAGTTAGATGTGCTGATGAACAATAAAAGTCCTAATGAATGAATGAATGTTTAACGAAAGGTCTTAGACATGTAATGTTAATAGCAATGTTCAAAAATTAGAAAAAGTGTAGACAGTATGCATATGCTCAGGAATCACGAGGCCAGATTCTGGTCTCATTGACACGAGTGTAAAGTCAAGGCAAGACCATCAAGATAATAAAGTGAAACCAAAATAACAAACAGATAAAGGTTATGTGGATGTTGAGTCATTAAGGATCAGGAGGTGTTTGTCCCCTGTATAGGTGCACAAAGTGGATGGAAAGGCACAAGGACCCTCTGTTAGTGGGTTCCCCTGAACAAGAACCAGGTACTGCTTCAGTCTTCATGCTCATCACAGCATGAACCTTAATGTATCCAATATTTGCAATAAACTTGTGATTAGTGCATCTGGAATGGGACTCAGGTGATCTGGGTTAATTTCCCAGCTCTGCCAAGGACTTTGAATGACCGTGGGCAGGTCACTTCACCTCTTAGGGCCTCACTTCCGAGTGCAAAAAGCAATCCTTCTCCAAGTTATTTTCCTTTGTTTGTTATATTTCAAGGGGGAAAATTATCTGAGTGGCTGAAGAGGAAGTAAAGAAGTGAAAGGCAATTAATACCAGTTGTACTGGTCCCTAGAATTTTGGAATCTAATAGATTTTGCTTTTTTTTAAAAAAAGCCAAATTTTCAGAGATGAGCACAACAGCTGATCCCATACAAATATATACACAAAAATCTGCATTCGCAAGTACAAAGTAGGTAAATGGCTATGAAACTGGGTAACCATTAGGTGGACAGTTACCCAGTTTGTGCAAACAAATGTCCTTATCTGGAAGCACACATGATGCTCACCTTTGAAAATTTATTCCTGAGAACCAAGTATTCAGTGGTCTTCTTGTGTGTACAGAAATATTTGTTTGTGCAACTGTAGGTTTTGTATGCACAGAAAGGAGGCCTTACATTTGGGGATTTTAAATAAGTGCTACCCCAATATCATTAATTAATTTGATTAATTAAAGTGATTCCCTTTTCTTTTATTTCTTTGATTTTTAAAAAGGTGTTCACAGCCAGTGTTAGAAAAAAAAAGTGTGTTCAGCCGAGCTGGGACTGGCTGGTTGAAGTTTACTAAGGCACTTTAAATGAAATACTGTTACTGTTATGCCTTGTAGCTTAATATAACTTTACTGTTGACTTCTGTAACTATAACAAATATCCATTGTTTTCAGGAACAGGTTTCAATTTATGCATTCAAACAGGGCTGGATAAGTAGCTAGCAATATGAAGCATCTACACTTGCACTGGCTAATTCATTGCCCCTTATTCCTCTGCCTATACTATCCCTGTAATTTCCCCAGGGTGCGATGTCATTCATTGTGCAGCAGGTGCACTCAGACAGAAGGACCTAGCAGTGTGTTAATAAAAGCCCAGATAAAGGGGAAAAAAGAGCCTGTCTGGCAATTGCTGTCCCTAGAAAGTTCCGTGCTGCACACTGACATGAGGTGTGTGTTGGGCTGCTCTCATATATACACAAATAATATTTTTTGTAAAGAAAGATTGGAAGCCAAGACTGAGGCTTTTAATGTATGCAGCTCTGTTCTGAACAGAGCAAATGGTGCATTCATCTCTTTTATCATAAGGGGTGAATATTTGTATTCAGGTAGAGCCAGCACAAGTTCTATGCAGCATTTCAGTGAGATCTGTGAGAATAATGGACTGTTCGGTCAGCTGGCAATTTCAGAGTCAGAAAATTAGGGTTTGGGGTTTAATCAAAACCCCTTTGGAAATTTGGTTTTGGAAATTTTTGGCAATTCCAAAGTCGACAAAAATTCATTTCAGGTCAAATGAAACTTTTAAAAATGAAATGTGTTGTGAATTGTAGTGATTTTAATGTTTTTGAATTTTAAAAACAAAATCAAAGGACATTTGGAAATGAAAAAGGTATTTCAAACTGAAAAACAGAGTCCTTTTATTTAGCAAATGCCTAAATGAAGTGTTCTAACTTTTTCATATTGTTTTCAAGATGAACTAATTTGGCAAAAACAATGTAAAGTCACAAAACATTTCAGCATTGCTGAAGCTGCATTTTTCACTGAATAAAAGTTTCAGCCGAAAATTTCTGCCTAATTCCAATTTAAATCTGTAGGGTTTAAGTAGGTGTTACCTTGGCCTCCACACAGGAAGAATTTTATCCATGGAGAAGGAAGAAAACCTAACTCTTGCACCAAGTTTGGGTGCACAGACTCTCAAGGCACCTCATAAACATAGGGTGAGCTCCTTTCTGCTATGTCAAGCACAAGACTACATCAGCTACTACAACCCTAAAGGCTGTATTGGCATTTGTGATACCCACCTTCATCCTTTCCAGACATCAGCCTCAGCATGGGATTTAGGTAGCCACAGATTTACTGGCCAGACATCTGCTAATCCTCCAAACTCCTTTGAGGTGAGCCCCTCCCTCCGACCTTTCCTCTGTGTTACACAGAGGATACAATACCCTGAATTGGGTTCTCAAACCCTTTTCTACCCCCACACAGCACAGTCTCTCTGACTCTGCTGTAGACAGGGTCCTGTGGGGGTCCAAAGGGAGGGAAGAAGTTTGCACCATGTGCCAGTTCCATTAACTAGGTGCCACATTGTATAGATTGAGTAATATTTGCTTTACATGAAGGCAATGACTGGAAATAATACTGTAGTTTTAAGAAGAAAGCCCCTTTCCTACTACAATCCTGTGCATCCAAAGAGCAGCATAAAGCAAGAGACAAATCCAGAAAGTGAGGATGGGATGGAAACTTCACGAAGGAAAGAGTCATTACAGAGAGATTGAACAGATTCCTGTATGTCCAAGTACAAGTAAACTTATTAACAGTGGGCCCAAGCGCCCTGCTTTGTCTCATGACAGCACCTTCACAAACATCTCAAACATTTGTTTTCCTTCATACTGCCTCACATGCCTCAAATCGGCACCAGCAAATACAAGCTCTTTGCTTTTTAAGCACAGCCATATGAGGAAATATTCTAACAACCAGCTGGAGCTCAAGTCTGGCAGGCAGATAAAAATGAACATGGGAATACAAGGGAAATGAGAGAGTGTAGAATAAAGATTGCCAGCACATAGGTAGGGCAGAAAAGATTACTTTTGCAGTGGTTCTGAGGAATCCAGTGATAATATCTGGACTTATTATTTGAAGAGGACATGGGTTACTGAGAAGTTAATGGGAACTCTTAAGAGCTACCTGTTTATTCTGCAAAAGGCTTTTGTAGAGCCCTCTATGAAACGAAGGAGTTGTCCACAGGCATCGAGTTAAGTCTTTCTCAAGAAAGCCTGAGCTTCTAGTCACAGGAATGCCACACCCCTACCAACAGGAGAAGTAATGATGTAGTTTAAGAGAATATATTCTCTATGGGAAACACATTGCAGATGAATGGATGGAAAACATTGCAGGACTCAGATGAAACATATGGTTAAGTGACACAGGGCGCTCCACTCACCACTGCGCTGGCATCTCCTCCTGGTCACTCCGGGGATTAGCTCTTAAGGCTTGCTCCCCTTTGTGCCATTTGCACACCATTGCTCCACCTCTCTCTGGTCTGCAGCGCCTCTCTCGCAGGACCTGCAGCCTCTCCTTCTTGACTCAGCCTTCCAGCTAGCTCACTCAGCATTCCTCCTTCTGAGGTAATGAAGTCTTTCAAAGTCTTTCTCCGCACTGGCAGTGTCAGGAAACATTCCCAGCCACTGCCCTGCCGGTCTATGTCACACCATGCCCTTGGTGGCTGACAGGGGAGCCGCGGCCCACACCTACTCTGGGTTCCTGTCCAGGGACCGCCAACCAAGTAGTTCTAGGCTTTCTTTTCTCTGCTCTCACTCTTCCTTCCCTGGACTGCTTTCTACACTTCTGGTTCACCTCCTTTCTCTGGACATACCAACTCCAAACCTTCCTCCCTTGTCCCAGGGAGCAACTGCAGCCTGCATGCCTCTGCAGCCTCTGAACACCTCTCCCTCGTCCCAGAGAGTCACTGCCCTTTCCCACTAGGAGCCCCCTGCTGTGGCCAGCTACCTGGGTTTATAGGCCCTGCCTGTTTCTGCCCAGCTAAGCCTGCTTTCAATTAATTCCTTGCTCCCTGGCTCCTCCTCCAGGTGCAGCCTGTGGAGTTAATTGGCCTACTTGGCCACCTTAACCCCTATCAGTCCTGTGTGGGATGGACACTGCAACACAGCAAGAGATTCATAAATGACTAGTGATTTTGGGATGTCTCAGTTTTTGGGTCCTCAACTGGGACACCAGAAATGGGCTTGATTTTAGAGAGCAGGTGTTCAGCAACGTCTGAAATCCAAATCCTTTCAAAAGAATTGCAAGCTGGGCACCCAAAATCACTAGCCACTTTGGAAATTCTTGGCCTACAAGCTCAGATTTCTCTGTAGGCTATAGTATTATAGCAGTCTAGGTCAGCAGTTCCCCGTAGAAGGGTGGCAGACACAATATGTTATTACAGAGGCAGGTAGCTTGGGTAGAGGATGTCAGTTTACATAAAAGTCACACCTGTTGCTTTTCTATTTTCAGAGAGTGAATGATTTGTATGGAGAAGGCAGGTCTGTGATCCTGGGCAGGATCTTATACCCAAACATCAGCAGCTGCAAAGGGTCAACAAACTGATGCCTCTTCAGGAGTGCCAGAACTGCTGGCACAAGGGACCGGGGACTTCTTGGAACTTCAAAACACGAACCAGCCCTCTCCTTGTGGAGGACCTCCCTGTGACCCAAGATCCCTTGTGGCTGCAGATTTGGCAGCTTATGTTAGCTAGCTCTGCAGCAGAGATTTTTTCCTTTAAATATTATGGTTTTCAAGGGTGTTGGTTTTAGCTGTTACATTTGGCAGGTTTCCTTTATTGCCTTTAGTAATAATGAGTTACTAACTGATAGGAAGGAGAATTTCAGGATGTTAACAGCTTACTCTGGCACACCTACTTTGTCTCTTCTGCAGAGAAAATCTCTACACACATGCCACCCACTTACTACCTGGCCCAGATACAGGACTAGGGAGCAGTGGATGGGGAGCTGGCGACTGGTATGCAAAGCAGCATATCTAGGGGAAACGTCCAAATCGTCCATCTTGCAGAGCAACCATTTCTATGTACAGCTGTTTTTTCCAGGATGTGCTGGAGGGTGAGGACTTATTATAGTAAAGTTTTATTGATGTGGAAGAGTTAGCTCTGACATTTAGAGCAGATGTATCTGTACAAACACTATAGTCAGATTTTTTAAAGAGCACAAGCTCCCATTTAAATACGCAAACGCACACACAAAAATGAACTCTTTGAAAATCTGGCCATAAGGATCTCAGTGGACTTCCTAGTTGGTTTACCCTGAGCTCTTTTGAAAATCCAACCCTAATTTGACAAAAATACAGATGGGCAGCCAAATCATTAAGGACTAGCTACAGTGAATCCAACTGGGCCCCTTGCATTACTAAGGTGAGCAAGAGTTGGCTGCAGGATTAAACAATGCAGGTGTTGGTACTGATTTTGAATGTGTATCACTAAGATCAGAGTTCTCAAACTTTTTCATCACATGAGCCATGTCTTAACAGACAGATTATTTTGTGGACACTTCCCGCTTATTCATAGTTCTGTGGGTTACCTCTCTCCCATTAGTGATTTCAGAATATCCCTGGGGCAACTATAGCAAGGTCTGACATGGTGAAATAACACCAAAAATAATGTACTTTCAACTTATGTTAATGTAACTTAGCATCTGGAAACAAGGAGGAGTAGCCAGCACCATATAACTAGCCAGCTGAAACCACTCGTTGGGAATCTTTGGGAATTAGACCATTTGAAGGGCTAACACATGAGCAAAACATTAGTTTCATTCTCCCCCAAAACACTGAACCTGTAATTTGTTGAGCAAACTTAAAATAGAAGCAACAGAGCCTTATTTTTAAAAAGTGCTTTTCAGTTTTCTTTGAATGATTGTCTCAAAGTTCTTGTGTCACAGTTTCCTACTGTTTATCCCTATTGATATCTGGGACTTGTCATGGCTCTCTAGATATGTAATACATCAACATCACATACGATGCTAATAAACTACAGATATATGGAAAATATGCATGGATTTCACAGAAAGCTTGTGTCTGATAGCATTAGGGGAACTCCTGGAACTAGGATGGCTCTCTGGGACTAACATATGCACAGTATTTTTTTCAGCCCCTTTCGTAATGTACCTATTATCAGGGCTCAAAACCTTGCAACGGGAACAATGCAATGTCAACTAAGGAAAGATGTAAATCTCTTTAAGTAATATTTAATGAAAAAAAAATATTGAGTTACTCTGAGTGCCATAGTTTCTGGGTGGCTGGTTTTAACTTTGGCAATCAGTACTTAAAGGGAAATTTTAGAATCTTAATGCTCTACAGATGTTGTTTTAGTCCCAGATGAAAGCTGTGTCGTCATTTACTGTTAATATTTTTGTCAGCAGTAGAATTGTATTGTAATATCCCGTTTCATTTGCAGTCACTATTAGTCATCAGAGAAACTTCCTCTGAAAGTTAATCTCTGAGTCCCTCCTTTAGTGTTCTGGCTCACTTCATTTAATTAATAATCATTAAGTGGTTGTTGTGTTCAGGACTTGTCTGTGTAATGCAGGTACACAATGACTTTCTACCTGAAGAAAACCATTTGCTGTAAGTGGTTGGATTAAAAAAAAATTATGCCCTACAGTAACAATGATTGGCTTTATTGCAGCTCTCTGGTGGGATGAAAACAAGAGGTTTGCTTTGAAAACAAAATGCAGTGAACTTGGACCAGCAACAAGAAACACAAAAGGTTATTGCAAAAACAAGAAACACATTGTTGGGCTTTGATTAGATGTTGATTTCACACAAGCAACAGAGTATTTAAATTTGGCAGTTTGATGCCTTTACAAGGACCTAAACGCGGGGAGTTGAAGCAAGTAGGGAGAAGAACATCAGCACCCAGATCTTCTGAGCAGACCTGAGAGAACATTCTTTCCTCATTAAAGTGCAGTTGGATCATTGGAAAAATTGCATTGCATTGTGGGGTTCCCAATGTGGTTTTACTCAGTAACGTCCATATCAAGTTTGCTTAATATATAGATTTTTTTCTTACTGCTAACACTGAAAAGCAAGATCTGCTGTTGCTTCTCCTCCACCACCAGGAGGAATCTGCAACTGATGCTTTCTGACAATTATTGTTTTACAATTAATTCCAGTTCACACTGGACAGCCCAGTGCTATACACAATATAAACACATAGAATAGCCAACAGCAGGTAGAGGCTTGATTCAGTCTTGGCTTCTGCCCATTCATTCTGCCATGGACAGGGTACCTGGAGGAGCAAAATGTCCACAACCCCTGCTCTGCCCCAGACTGTTAGATAAGGACATGGTTGTGGCAATCCACACTCATAATCTCCAGGCTGGATTTTTGCATCACAGCCCCTAGGCATGACATGATTTGGGCTCTCAGGCTGTAGAGGACTGGATCCTGTAACTCCTTCCAGTCACTACTGCTTTGGAGTCTCTCCAAAAGGTCACAGGGGCCTTCTTAAGTGGACCTCTCTGGAAAGTGCTGTGGGCTCTAGCCCACCTGGTGCTCTTGAGAAAGGATGGGGGGTTATCCCCATATTATCATTCAGTATGTATTTGTATAGTCATGCCTAGAAACCTTGGTCAGGATTTAGTGTACTAGGTACTGAACAGATTCAGAGATAGGCATGGTCCCTGCCCCAAAGAGGTTAAAATCAATGAGGATTAAACATAATTGCCAGATATGGAGGCAGATTATTGAGATGACGTTCTAAACTAGCCCAACGGAGTTTGCCTTCAAGATGCCGCACCAACAGCTTGAGCATGACCCAAAAAGCTTTGGAGTGACATGGTTGCTATGTGATAATTGGTCCTTGTTTTCATGAAGGCTGTGGAACAAAGTGGCGGGTGTAAGTTAGCTAAAAGCACTGTGACTTTCACTAATGGCAGGGAAGAAAAATTGTCTACTGGTCAGAGCATGACTCTTGGGTTTTATTCACAGGGTCGTCACTCGCTTTCCGTATGACCCTGGGAGTGTTACTTAGGGGAAAATGCTTGAGAATGGCCTCTCAAATTTTTTGTGCTTCAGCGTTTGGTGTCTGAAGCTGGGCACCCAAGATCTGAGGCACCCAAAATTAGAGGCCACTTTTGAAAATATGGGCATTAACCTTTCTTGCTCATTTTATCCATAAAAATACTTACCTAACTCATCATGAGGTTATGTAGCTTCGTTAACATGGGTTTGTTAAAAAATAGTTCTAGGAGGTCCTTGGATGAAAATAATTTTACATTTTTGAGAGCTTCCTTAGGAGTTTACAAACCTACTCAGAGCAGCTCTTGAAAAGCAAGCAAAAAGGTGCAAAAGGTTTAAAAGATTTTTAATGATAATAATTATCCAGATGCAGCATTCACATTACTGTCCTACTGAAATCAAAGTTTATGAAGTTAGCTGAGTTTTACAGCTTCTGCAGTAGTGAATTGTTCAGTAGAAATATGAGTGAGACACAAATATCAGAAAAGCATTCAGCTAAGCTAGTGCACTCTGTGGAACTGTTCAGAAGAACACAGTGGAGTCACTACCACCACCACAACAAAACACTGGAGAGGGGGGTGTTTTGCTGCCATGGAGTATTCATAATGAGCCTTCACTTCACAGGAGATTACAGAGGCCAGAGCTCATCTGGATGACATTTGAGATGCTAACGTACCCTTTCTGAATTGTCTTTTGTGCTGCACTACTGTATGCTGCTGGTAATGAAATACCAGTGAACCAAATCTAATTGTGGGCAATAAAATTGTACCTCATGCTGGTAAATTACCAGACCTGCTTCAAGAAGACTTGTAGTGGAAGGGGATAAATAAGTAAAACATTTTACATCTGCTTTATATGCTGGCATTGCCACCATCAACAAGTTTTTGTTATCCCATAATACCCCATAGTCTGTTAAAGTGGCCTGACTAAGAGACAAATGGCAAAGGGAAACACGGAATATATGAAGGAGTACCATTCGGAAACATTCTTTACTTACCACCTTGTGGTATCCTTGAATTTCAGTATTTTGATTAAAAATTCCATTTTTCAAGGATTTATATCAAAGCTATAAAAATTCTCTAGGGTTGAGACATGACATGGCGGGGTATGTTTTCAGTGTGCTATGTAGGAATTTAGCTGCTTAAAATTAATCATGCTTAGCAGTTAAAAACCATACAGCAACTCCCCCATTATACCATGCTTCCTGCAATTGAAAGGAATAAAACACATCTGTGCCCTGTTTATTGGGTATTGTAGTTATAACATGTTGCCAGTCAACATGTTATTCCAGTCACATATTTTTTTAAAGTGTAGCTTACTGTGGTTGGTTAAAAAGAGGAAATATCTTATCTGATGAATGTCACCCATATGTCACATATCGGCTGAATAATACTGTATGTTGAAAACTGGTGAACTTCATCATGGAAGAGATTCACTATATCTTTCAACAAACTCTGTGTACTACATCTCCCTTGCTTCTGTTCTACCTTCTTTCCCCTCTGCCTTTTCCTTTTAATAGACCATGGTGAATCTTTTCCTGAGTTGTGTTATTGTTTTCTTCACCTTCTTATCTCTCAATCTCTTTTTCCTTTCTCCCTACACTTTATTCTCTACCCTCCTTTATTTTTCTCCTCTCTCTACATGCTGTGTATAGGATACATATACTGTCCTGTAGTTAGGTAGAAGGCCAGTGGGGGTTGCTGATTTCTATTTACAAATATTAAAAAATAAAGTGGCATGGTCTTTTCTGCAGAAGTCCCTTTCTGTTGGAAACCTAAAAGGAAGGCCTGTAATGAGGTAGCTCTTGTGGACCCTCTTCACCTTACAATTTAGGCCTTGATTCAGCAAAGCACTTAAATGAATGTTTAAGTTTTGCTAATCACATGCTTAAGTGAATTGTTGAATCAGGTCCTTAAAATGTACTATTAAAATGTCTAATACAATTCTGCCAGAAATGAAACTCTGGAAGTATTTTAGCCTCTGTTTTAAGGACTGGTGACAGTATCCTGTGTCCCCTGCCTTTACCAGCCCTTTCCAACTACATCCATGAAGCTAGAGTAGATCTAGTGAATAATGACTGTGCCATGAATTGCTTGTGAAGGGTTTCTTCTATATGAAGTTATTATAGAATATTTCCCCAGCTCCCACCTTACTAATAGGTGTCAGTACAAGGAAGATCTTCTGTGGCTGCTTGTAAGAGAAACAGACAAATGATTATCTTATTAGACTTGAAGGAAGAGTCTCCAGTGTAGGGAAGGATGAATGCATCACACCTTTATTTTTATGCAAATGTTAAAGAAAGGCCTTTCAAATTTTCTCCTTATGATGTTCTCATTATTTTTAGTGTGAAAGGTGCTGGGTGCTGTTCAGAAATGCTACCTTATTTTAAACAAGTTATAGAAGTATAAGTCATAAAACCTCTCTGACATTGTCCTGAATCTAAACCTCTTTTCTCTCTATGTACTACGAACAACAAGAAGTACAGTTTCAAAATATAATGAAAGAGGAAATTAAGTCAACCAGACGCATTTAATTGCAAGTCATATGCTCTCTTTGCTTAACTCAAATGCAGTTTTGGATTGATGGCACTTTAATAAAAACATTATTGTTTTCCATGTTTGGGTGTGAGCGGAGTAGCAATGAATCAGCTTTTTATGAATGCCTCCTTTCACCTCCTCTCATATCTCTCTTCTGTGTCTTGCTCTGAAAACAGATGGTGTAACTTCGCCTGCAACCGATCCCTGTGTTGCTCACTCCTTGTCTAGTCCTTGGAGAACACCTCATTGTACCATGGTTGATAAATATATCACATTTTCAAGACTTAATACACTGCTTATGAGATCTTAGTGACATATGCAGCCTATAAACAACCCAGTCAATGTTGAATAAGAGGCTTAATTCAAAGTTGTTACCCTTGAATATGCACAGAATGTTCCACATAAACCACCACTGGGATATAAGATCTGTATAAGATTTGTAGATATAAGATATAAGATTTGTATAAAGCATGTTTTAAAATTAAAACAAAAACCTCCTCAAAATGAAGATTAGATTAAGAGTTCGCAGGTGTAAAAGCAGACTGTTTAAAATAGGTAGGTAATCAATAGGCAATTATTGTATCAGGATTAAAACTTAGAGCATTATGCAGCTAGATGTGATCACCTTTATTTCACATTTTGTTTCTCAATTAGAAATTCTTGAAGAATATATGAAAGTGCAACATGTCTCTCTTGTTTCTTTCCCTTTTTGGAAAGCACAGATAAGAAAATGGGTGAAATTTGCAATATACTTCAGCAAGGAATGCATGTAGTTCCTCAGAGACAGGCCAACATTAGATAATCCATACCTTCCAGCTAGGCAGTCTTTTACAATATGGAACTGTGCTAGAAGATAGACATTTTCCTTACACCAGCCCAGGTGGTCATGGGAAACAGAGTTTCCCCCAGAACAAACCTCTTCCCAGAAGTTTCTAGTTACTCAGCAGATTTTTTTAAATTACTTTTTAATGTTAAGGAAACTTGGAACACCTTGAACTGTCATAAATGACTCCAAATTTGAGGGCATTATTCATACATATGTTACAGCAGAATACATAGTGCAAATAACATTGTGTGCATTGACACAGGATTGTAACTTTCCTATTGAACATGTCACTCTGAGGTACAGTGGTCACCATTAAATAACCTAGCATATAGCCACTGCTGACCAAAGAGTAGTAACTAAATAACACAGTTATTTCCCATTCTAAACATATGACAATATTGTGATAGATGTTGATTTTTTTTAAACTGGTGACCACTGGTGAGGGAAAGGAAAGACACTTACAACTTTAGTTCAGTCTTTCTAACCAACTACACTGCTGAATTTAAAGTCCAGAATTTCATTTTTATATTGGACTAGTGTTAGACCAGGGGGCGTGGAGTGAAAACCCCTGGGTTCACTTCCCATCTTTGATTTGGATTCAACGTGTGATCTTTGGCAAGTAACTTAGCTTTTCTTCTTTTCTATTCTTTTCTGCTTATAATAAATTAATCACTGTAGTAACCAAGTGCCTTCCAGTAGTCCTTACGCAACATGAATAACATCTGTCACATTTGTTCTTTAAGCCTCTTTTCTGTGGGAAAAGTATGTACACTGAAGTGTTTTGTTGTGAATTTGGAAATAAATAAAGATATATATATATGTGCGCGCGCACACACACACACACAGAGACGTGGCTCTAGATGTTTATGTTAGAGAAGGCAAAATTGAAGGCACCTTGCACACAGTGTGGAAGGTTTCAAGGTTTGTGATGATTCCTAGTTCCTGTGGGAGTTCATTCCAGAGTATTGAGCTTGCAAAATTTCCCATCTGTAAAATGGATATAATACTTATTAACCTCATGAGGGCACTGTGAAGCTTTAATTTATTAATGTTTATTAAAGAATTGGAGTTCCTTGGATGAGATGTTATGGAAATACCAACTGGCACAGAGAGGGAAATGGTGTTTACACTCATTTGATTATGGCAATTTCTAAAGTTCCCAATTGGAAAAGGAATATTCCAAGGTCTTAATACTCTTCCTCTAACATTTGCTGCACTAAAATACTTTGCTGTATCCACATCCCCTGCCCTTTGTCTGTTTATATCTTTAGATTATGAATCCTTCAGGGTAGGGGTTCTCTCTTTTCTGTGGTTTGTACAACAATCAGCATAAAGGTGCCCCAATCCTCAGATGGGTTTTTGGGCATTACCATGGTATAAATTACTCTTATTGCTAGGAGTGAGAGCGTTTGAGTGAACAGCTGCTATTCTGCCAACTAGATATAGGTCGGGATGGAGAAAGAAGTGTGTGCTATGATTTTTTGGATGAAATGGTTAATATCAGGCATATAGATTAGTATTAGCATGATCAAGTTGTGGTAGCATTTAGCCAGTGCTGATATGGGCCAGGAAAAGACAGAAACTAGGAGCAGAAATGGAGGGCAGGAAAAATGGGAGTAAATGTGAAAAGAGATTCCTACAGCTGAGGTTACTTGGGCCCTATTTAGGCTCTTAATTACTACTGAAATCAGTGGAAGTTAGGAGCCTAATTATTTCTGAATATCTGGGCCTTAGTTCTGACAGAAGATGGAGAAACTCAAGGCAAGAGCAGAAGGAATAGTCAGAGACAAGAAGTGGGATGCTTCCTAGGGGTGTCTAGGGTTGAAGGCACCTTGCTACCATCTGCCCTCAGCATAAGGAAGTCTTGTCTGTGCCTGCTGAGGATCAGTGCCCTGACTCCACCACTCTCTGGCAATATAAGCTCTGCCTTCCAGGCCTCTGCAGGCCTCGCTCTGCCTATATGGATTGGCAATAACCATCCACCAACCCTTGAGTCCTCTGAGCATCCCTCTGGCATGCCCAACCTCTCACTTACTGTACTCTCTGGCTCTCTATTCCCAAAGAAATAGTGCACAAAAGCTTACAAGACTTAACTCAGGATCACCATTCCACTTCACACACAGCACTTATTTATATTTATAGTGAAATTAAGAATGAGTTTATTATCAAAGAACAGAGATTCAAGTCATAGTAAGTAAGAATATTGCAAACAAATGGTTACATGTGAAATGAAGTCATAACACACTTTTTAGATCTGAAACATAACACAAGACATTCCCCTGTCTCCTACAGGATAGCTTATCCTAAATCCTTTTCCCACTGTTTTCAACCAGGATTGCTAAAATCCTCCTTTCATAAATTCAAGCCTGCTAGCAGCTTGTCTTCCTAGATGGAAGGATGCCAGGTGTACCTCTGTACCCCAAAGTTCATTGTCTTTAATATATAGTGAATGCTGCAAGAAAAAACAAAAAGAGTAGGGATTATCCTGTTTATAAGTAATCAGCATTTGACCCAACATGCAGTTTGACTTCCATTGTAATAAACATAAATATACAGTGGTCAAACAGGGAGATAAGTGTCTTCTGCTTCCTGTCTGGAAAAGTCTGTCTCAATGCACACTACCACTGAGTGACCTGCCTTTTACGACAAGGCATTAAGAACATAACGTTCCGTATACGTACATTACTCCCTACACATTATCCGCACATACATTTCATTGTGATTATGATGGCCAGCGTAACACATGCTATCAGGACAGTCCTTACATGATCTCTTTTCTTGGACCCAGGGGATGCCTGTTACACTATACACTCTGACAGTTGGTACCAAGTGGTTTTTGGGTCAGAAGACGGACAGACAGAGAAGGGGACGTCAGAACTTAGAGCATAGAGAGGAGCATGGAGGAAAGAAAGACAGAAAGAAAGAAAGCCTGAGGCCTAGGGTCAAGACACAGTAAGAGAGAGAGCTCAAGATGCTGAAGTTATATGGGCCCTATCTTATTCCCACTGATGCTGATGGCAAAACTCCTGATACTGTAAATAGCAAAGGACCAGGCCATAAGTGAGAAGTGCTAGTAGGGGTTACAACAAAGGGAGGACAGGACCTGGAAGAGACAAAGATGCCCCAAGGAAAGAAATGGGAGAAACAGACAGCATGAGCAGGAGGAAGATGAAGCCCTTTAATTATAGCTCAGGATAGAGAGGCCCTCAAAATAACATGGGGGGAAAAGGAAGGGAATAAGGCAGGAACTAATGGAGACTGTGGTGCTGGAAACAGAAATAGTCCTTGAAGAGAAAGCCAGTCAGTCTCTCAGAGGGATCAGCCATGTCTCTGTCAAGCAGAGCTCACCCGTCATTGACTCTGGGATTTTTTAAAAAGGATTATGATTTCTTCTGATAGGAATGGAGGAATTACCATGCTGAATCACACTCTAATCTAATCCAATGTCCTCTCTCTGATGGAGGCCAGCACCAGGTGCTTCAGGGGAAGAAACCCTGCAGGAGGCAATTATGGGACAACTTACCTCAGAAAGAATTTTCCCCTAACCCCCAGCAGTTAGATGTTGGGTTCTGCCCTGTTGCCCATAACCCTTCCAAAGCTCTTCTAGTTTTATTTTTTGTAATATTAGCTATTATAACTCTGGAAATTCATTAGCCACATCAGTGCCTCATCCTTTAATCTGTGAGCCTCTCTTCAGTGATATTACATTCCAGTTAATTTCCCTTGAAGGAAAAAAAAAAAAAGAAAAACCCTCCTGTATTTCACACGTCAATACCATTTTTGAACACTCTGTAGGTTTCGTGAACCTCTTTACCTTTCTCCTGGTATCCCTGTCTCAAGTTGGAATGTCTTAAAGGTTTTTTAAATCTATCTTTAAAGAATGTTTGAGAAGACCACTAACCTGGGTTAATTGTTAATTAATGGGTTAATTGGGCTAATTCTGCTCCCATGGCAGGCAGTGGCAGAACTTCCATTGATATTACTGTACACAGCTTTGTCTTGTATGCATGAAAATTGCTATTTTGAATGTCTCAAGCTGTTTTGGCGTTTCTTTACAAACTACCCTTCCTCTCACAAACTAAATGGTTAAAGATTTCATTGACTTAGTGGAGATGTTTCCCTGCTGCTCTGCACGGGGATTTTTGATATTGTCATTACCTACAAAGATTTTCAGTTGAAGTCATTGTTTTTGTTTCCTTTGGCGGTCACGTTTGGGAAAGAGCCAAGAGAAGAAGTGACATAAATCCAGAATCTTACAATGGAAAACCCTGTGGTTTCAAAGCTCAGTTCTTGTTAGAAGTTGTTTTTCCCTTTGGCTAGCTCATGCCAAGAGCTGCACCCTTTTATGGGATAGTTTCTCAGTTCAAATCAGGGATAGTTTACTGTACATAAACACCAGTGTTCAGATCTTTCTTCAGGGACACCTGACTGGGACACGGCTAACAATGTGTTTGTACAGCACTGCCCTCCCCCCCATCCCCTCCCGGTGGTCCTTACTGGGACTTATAGACGCTATCATAAAACAAATAAATAATAATAAAGAAGAGATCATGTGCCAGATTTCTACCCTGATGGTGTCCTACCCTAGGGGCAGATAATAATCATGCTTAATAGTTTGCTTTATAAGTTGTAATTTATTTATATAGCATCTCTCTAAAGTAATTATTGAGGTTGTTCAGTACTCTAAACCCCTAGGGTGCAAGTAGAGTGCCTGGTGTACCACAAGTCTGAGACAAGCACCATAGGTGCTTCAGCTAACCCTGGTGGGTCACAATAACCAGGTCTTTTATACAAGGGTATTTTACTAGCACTTGCAGGAAAGACAAATGCTATGTCTACACTACAGACTATGTAGGCATAACTTATGTCACTTAGGGGTATGAACACCCCCCCCGAGTGACATAAGTTACATTGATATAAGTGCTTCTGTGCACAGCACTATGTCGGCAGAAGAGCTCAGTCACTCGCCAAGATGGTTTTATTATCCCCCTTGGCATAAATCACCTTTACCAGAAGTGCTACCGCAGCACAGCCGAATCAGCACAGCTGCACCACTGCAGCGCAGTACGTACAGACATGGCCAAAAGTTGCAAATACCCTAAGTACATGGGCTTGAAGAGTTACAGCTCAGACAGAGCAATAGCGGTTCTTGCCTGGGTCCCTCGGGCAGTCCAACCAAGAGTCGGGGCTCTTCGGCCCAAGTGTGCCTGGGTTGTCCTCTCCAGTCCAGTCTCTCTACAAGCAAATGGGAACTTGCAAGTTTTCAGGCCAGGTTCAGTTATTGTACCTCATTGGGGTACCTCTGCATTTGGTTCCCGGCCTAACTGCTGCTGCTCTCCCATAAGCCCCACCCAGACCTGCACCCAGCGGTAATGTCTGGCAGCCATAGCATGTTCCACATGTGGCTCTGTGTACAGTTCCTGGAATTTGTCCATGCAATTCAGCTTCTCTGTATCTCCCAGTTCGCCATGAGGCCACTGCTTCCCAACAAAGCCTGGCCAGTGCCACTTCCGGGTTCAGGACCCTTTCCCTTATTTGCCAAGGGAAGGGGGTGTGTACAGTGGGAGGGGGCTGCTTAGCAGATCCATCACACTAAGTTGCCTTACAACACGTTGGAGGCAAGTAGTGATCATTTACTCTGGCTGCTGCCACATGCATTATCCTGCATATCAGTAAAGTTAGTGGGCTTTGTTTATTTATTTATGTAGCCCCTCTCACAATAGCAAGATGCTTTCCAGTAGAATAACAAACAAGAGGATAAGTGGATTTATTAAGTGGCACCTAGCTCAAGGCACTGGATGACAATTCAGAATAGAATGAAAACATTGCAAAACAATGCAAATGCCAGTGTGTTTAAACAGCCTCCTCTGAAAGCAAACAAGTCAGGACAAACGGAGAGAGTATTATATCTAATAATTACTTAGAGTTACACAGCATCTAATGCCTTCCACCTGCAGCACCTCTGAAACTCAAAACAGCTTCTGAATACATCAGGGAAGTAGTTATTACTTCACCCATCTACAATATGGATATGTTGAGCTACAGCCCAGCTTCAGAGATCTGGAAGGAGCTCCCTGCTCCCAGTCCTGTGCTTAACTTCCTAGACACACTTCCTCTTGCAATGCAATATTATAAGAGGAGTAATAAAATGCCAAAAAGTAACATGCAAGTTTGGTGTGAGGATTGAAAGCAATTAGAGGGTTCTGCTGAACAAGAGCGGGACAGTCAAAAACCCAGTTCCGATACAGTAAATAACAGTAATGTGAGCTACGCTTACCTTTCATCAGTCGCCCCTTCAAGAAGTTCTACCATAGCCATGCCCTTATTCCCAGCAACACATCACTCTTTGTGTTGGCATTTCACCTATTTTATCAACAGTTCCATTTACATCTCATTTTGCTGATGCCCCATGCAGATAGCAGCAAGCGAAGAACAAGTGATGAAAGGTCTCGTTGTCAGTGACCTTTAACTTGGCTGATGCAGCCATGAAGAATGGCTGCCATTGTCAAGAAAGATTTGGAGTCTAATGTCTACCTCAGCTCACCAAAGTAAAAAATTGATAGTTCTGACCTTTCCTCCCTTATTGGATGATGGCGGAGCCTCAGATCATGTTCTCAAGAAATAAAAGTTAAAATCAAAAGTAGCTGACATAGCTTCAGTGTGAAATGATGCTGCAGAGCCCAGCCTCATGTTCCCAAAAATGAAAATTATGTTGGTGACTTTAATAATTAAAGCAGTAAAGTTCCACAACCTTAAAGCAAAGGTTTTAAGGGTATTAAATGTTTCAGCCTGGCACCCAAGAGTATGCAGTTCTTCCAATCAGACCTACATTGATTAATATAATTATGCAGTTTCTCAATTTTCTTTCTCAAGATCTGAGACTTTAAATTTCAAAATTGCCAATTCTGCAAGTCCTCCAAGCATCTATATTAATTTGTTCTTGCTCTCATTTGTTAAATACTCTGCCCAGATATGATGGAGTAGGGTGTCTGTCCCCTGCGTCTGTTCTTCCCCCTTCACTCTGGGTGGCTACCTACCCACCTTAGGCCAACCATGGCTGTGAAATAAAACTTGAAAACGTGAGGTATCCTAAAAGTTCAAAACCAAAAAGACCTAAATGTATTATTATTAATTTAATCTCATGATTTTCAAGACAATCTAATGATTTGGGGGGGCTGGAGTCATGACTTTTGAATGCTTGGAGTTGATTGCTTTAAACTACTCTTACCCTTGTGGGATTCTGGGCTGGTCTCCAAAATGAGCTGAATGAGCAGGCAATAAAGAAAGGCATTTGACAGCCAGTATGGAGAGATTCATACTAATACTGCCTCAGATACTGTAGGCACAAGCAACATAGTCCATTTCAACTTTGTTTCCATGGCATTTTCAGTTTAATCTGATTATGGTATATTTTCCTTTCTCATGTTATTGCCAATAGGAGTGGGACAGCTCTCTGAAAGTGAAAGATGTGGCGTAATTCTTGATACCAGTCTAACACAAACTGGATACATTCTAAGGCACTATAAACACTTGTGCATGTGTTAAACTACTGACTGCAGTAGGACTGCACGAGATCAGATTTAAGCAAGTGCGCCACGCTTTGCAGAATAGGGACCTAAGAATAATCCTTTGCAAAATATTCTGCCAAGATGTACAACTCCATCAGCTCCCACATACATGGTTTGAAAGGTCACCAGAAAGTTTGAAACTCAGAATATAGTTTAAAACCCAGGTGCATCCACATTATTCCTCTTTAGCCTGTATAGTAGCCACCCGCGGTTGTCATCAACAGGGACTGGAATTGAGGCTGCTCAGCAACCCTGAAAAATCAGACCCTACATAAGCTTATGAAGTAGATTGTGCTTGTTATAAGGATATGTTTGATATTCTTGTGCATTGTGCAATTAATGCAAAACTACATTTATTGCTATTAGGCAAACCCCGTGGAATCTAGCATGCCTCCTCACTGGGCTGTGTGGTCTACCTGGAAATGTAACTGGTACGAAGAGCAAGGAACCAAGAAATACATTATAGGCTGCATTTCTTCCTTCTATGTCCCCCACACCCAGCAGTTATTTCCTGTCTCCCTGCTGTGAAATCTCATGTTCAGGTTTCCTCCTCAACCCCTTATCTACCTCCTTGGGGTCTGAATGAGAGAAATACAAGGGGGAGGAAATAAAAAAGAGAGACAGACACACAGTGAGGCCAGTGAAATGGAGATTAGCAAAAATAACAGATAAGCACAAACATCTGTTCTTATTATTTCATTCTTTAGATAACTGCAACATTGACCATAACCACACAAGAACAACGTAAGACAGTACCATTTCCACTACCTTTCCCTATCCAAAGTCATGAATTTAAGTACCTTAACCACTCCATATACAGGCTATTTTTAATCCATTTTGTGTTCAGACTAGATGGATATATGAAAACCCTTATGATAACAAAATTTGCATTTACATGGTATAATGCCAGCCATCTGAGGATCTCTGCTCAACAGAGCCAGGTCCTGCATGCTATACAATCCCTTTCTGATCTCTGTAACTGGGTCAAATGTATGGCCAAGCATTCAACAAAGACAGCAATTTAAATGAAGCAGCTGAACTGTCTTATTCTGTTTGCAAAGAAAACCTTTAAAAAATCATGCATAGGTGTGGTTTGCTCTATGGTCCTTGTCTAGGACATGCTTCTTCTGTATCAATCAGGGTCTTTGGATATTGCAGTGTATGAAAATTCACCAGTTTGGGTAACAGCTATTGCTTTGGGAGATAGCATTTTTTTAAAGAACAAATCCCATTTTCAGATCCATGTCTGATTGTGTACCTCATTGCAGCCACATAATTACTGCCATCCCAAAACTGTGCACCAGGAAAGTGATGGCAGAAAAGGGATCTGACAATTAGAATCAAACAAGTTCTGAAGATTCACTGGAGGAGAACACAAGAAATTCTGACAGGCATTAGCTGCGTGTGTTTCATTTCACAACATGCCGTGTTGCACAGAGTAGTCTAGGTATTAAGGATGGGGAAACCGATTTGGATAAAACAGGAGCTGACCAAACACTTTAGCCTTGATTATAAAACAAAACTTTGAGATCCAAGGTTGCTCACTTAACTGTCTTCACCCCCATTATTTTTCATTTTCATGGATCTTTGCACTTCCTGATTTGAGCTGGCACTAGAAGCCAAGTGGTAAACTAGTACAAAGAATGCCATTCTTGACATCTCTCTAACCCAACCAGGAACATTCTCAGAAGAGTTTCGCCTCAGTTTTACTGACAAGAACTTTGGAGAATATGCAATAAGCATTCAAACTTCTGGATTACCTACCAAACCAAACCTCCAAACTTTCATTATTTGCCTATCACTGGTGTGTATAGTGGCAGGCCTTACGTTGTTATCTGGTCCACAAAAGCCAGTGGCAATTCTCACAATTTCCATCCTGGCCAAAGACAACTAAAGCATTAGAATTCCTACAATTATGCCTCAGCTCCAAGTTTTTGGGTGCGTCTTGGAACCTTTTGTAGTTGCCTCATTATTAACATGTCAATAGACATTGTTAGTGGGGCTGGTCGCAACTTTTCCAGTCAAACTGGTATTTAAGGGCAAATTGGATCTTTAATTCAGCAACATTTTTCACCAAAAGTATCTGCTTTCCCTGGAAAATTTCAACTATCCATTGAAAAACTGAATACCACACAATCAAAAAAGGTTTCTTTGAAAATGCTGCCATGGTGCCCCATGGAAGTTGAGTTTAAGGTGCCTCAAACCCCCATTTGTCTCTGTGGGCTGGGTTCTGCAGCCAGACAATGTCTCCTGGGATGCAGGAAAAGAAAGAATGTGGTGCATCATGAAAGATGTAGTCCAGCCAGGGAGTCTAGCCCACAGAGGAGAATGGGAGTATCTGGCATTACCTCTCCTAAAAGCACCACAGTGGCATTTACTAATAAAAAATTTTGGTTTTCAGCCAAAAGTTTTAGGTTGAAAATTTTGGGGGTTTGACTCTTTGCTGAAAAGTCAAAATTTTCCATGGAAGACAAAATGTTTTCTGATCAGCTCAAATTTTAGCTTATTCTTAAACATTTGAGAGTTTAAGTAGAACTATGTAGTTAGCAATGTATTTAACATCCAGGTACATGTTAAGTATATGTAACCTGGCACATGGACAACATAGTTTACACAGTGGTTACTTTGTTATACTGTATTTTGACTATTAGGGCCAAATTTTACAGGGGTATAACTCAGCCTCTTATTTTGTGCCCATATTTAGCTCTCTAACAGCCTAATTTGCTAGTTCTGGGTGTCTATTTTCTTTCGTTTTCTCCCACAGTGACTGCACGGGAATTACAGCTAGTGCAGAATGTGAAGCCATTTTTCAAAGGATGGTCTTTAATGTAAGGGTTAGGGTTCACCTTTTTTGGTTCCTGGTGGAATTATTGCAGTAGAAGTTTCCATGAGGAATTAAAAAAGCTCCTGTATTGGTCAGGAGTTCCCTTTTTCAAATATTGTCACAAAGCAATAACATGTGTGCTCTTCAGAGGTTTGGGAAATCTGGAAGCTGGATGGATGGTAACGAAGTGAGGGTTTGTAATTGACAAACCAATCCACTCTTGTAACAAAGATTGCATTAAGAACAGGAAATGTTATATGGTTAACCCCATCTTTGTTTACAGTTCTGTGCTGACACCAGTGGATTATTGCCTCTTTGGTGCTGAGTTAATCAGAACCTTGCTCTTCCTTTCTGTGCTTTTTTTCAGCATGTTTTACCACTGGTTTTCACAACTTCACTTTTGACACCAGGGCAACTATGTCTTTTTTAAGAGTGTCGCCCCATTTCCCTCCAGTTGGATGAAGGGGGCAAGAAGTTGTCTGTGGTCAGCCATGTCCTGTTCCACCAATCACCTTCAACTTGGCTCTTTTAGCAGACAGTGTTTTCCCTTCCTAACATGACTAATATAACCATAAATATTTCAAGTGCATGGGAACGTTTCCTGTCAGCTTTCAGAGCGGAGCGGCAACTGTCTGCTGCAGAAAGCTTCTTTTGCAGAAGAGAGTCCTATGAAATAGCACCTTATTTTCATTTTTTCTTCTTGGTAAAAGGTGCTGTAAAGCCTCATGCAAGAAGAAACCCCCCCAGCCTCCCCATTCCTGTGTCAATCATCTTTATGTGACTCATCCCTCTAGCTTCAGGCCAGATCACAGGACACACAGACTCCACTAGGAAGGGGGACTAACAACAGATTTTCTCTGGTTCATCCAGCCACATTGTCCATTTGAATTTTGTTAAAAGTGCTGACACAGTAATTATATGGTAACTGCACAAGAACTCAGAAAACAGCCAGTGAAATCTTGCAAGGCCTTGTGATAATTCCCATATAACAATGACACCAGTATGTGGAGCTTCTGATGCAGTTGATAAGAGAGTCCTTTTAACCCTTTTGTATGCTGACACTACAGTTTTTTTGAGTCTCATCTTGCTTCCAACTCTGCCACTTTGTAGTCAAAGAAGTAAATACACAGGGTTAATCAAATCATTTCTGGGAGTTCTCATTATAAATGGCCCTTTGCACTTCTGCATCTATTTGCCTGTATGCTCCTTTTTTTTACATCTGTTTCTATGTGTTGTGAAAGCCTTGCCAAGAACACCCCGATTTATTTTGCTCTCACATCTGATTCTACTTGAGGTTTCTCTGTCCCTGACTTGTGTTTGGCGAGAATGTTAGAGCAGAAGTCATAGGATTTCTTAAAAACAAAGCAGAAAGAGAGAGCTGATTAAAACTGTTGAAAATCTCCAATTACATTGTCTACCAGATTTTATAGCTTTGCAGGATGGCAACATTCTAATTACCCTGGTCATCTTGCTGCAAACACTAATGGGCCAGAAGAGGTCTGGAATTCCTGCCAATTTACACTTGAAACCATTTTTATTTACAGGAAAGACTGAAATTTGGGTAGGGTTTGGCCATTTTCTTGAACTTTAGAACCTTAAATAGCCTGACTGTAGTGCGTCAATGCCTGCATGATTTACTGGATGTTGTGGATGGAATATACATACCCACAAAGGTTCTTTTCACAGCAGAGTGTCATCCCATCAACAGCTTGGTTACTGACTGCAAGGGCAATGAAGAACACAACAGTTCTTCAGTGTGAGGCGAGGGACAGGGCAGGACAGAATCATTAGGCATTTGAGGATGTTTTACATTTTTCAGTTACAAAATCATAAGATTGAAAGATAAATGAAGAAACTCTCTCTCAGCCATAAAAACTGAAGAGTGCATTACTACTGTCGCCTCAAGCAACTGCTCTTTATTAAGGCAGGGAGAATTTGGCTGTCATCAGCAAGAGCATATTTTTTAAAGCATGAGCTTTAGCTGGTGTAAGAGACCATTTGCTGGATTTTTAAATCATAAACCATTTCCATTTAGATGAAGCCCTTGTCTGGGCTCAGCGTGCTCTCGCCTTAGATCAGTGCTGGTGGCATGGCCCATGTTGTATCATCATTGCCAGAACCACTTGCCATTTTCTGGGAGTCAGATTCTGCTTGAAACACCCCACACAATGCTATTATCATCAGCGAGGGCTGAATTTGGCTCTGAACAGGGTGTAGCATGAACAGAGCAATGCTGCCTAATCAGTCAAATGCATCTGGCTGAAAGGAGAGTTGAAAACAACCTCCTTGCTTTAAATATCCTACTGAAGCTACATTCCAAGTTGAAGTGATTGAAAACAGATATAGAATTTAGAATGGGCCAAAACTGGAGTTTCAGATGCTTTTGAAATTTGGAGGGGTTCAGATTTGAATTCCTAGATTCAAACTCCACAGATTTCATTTCCAGGCTAGATCCAAAACTTCAAGGTGTCTATTTTGGATGCATCCAAAAATCTCATGAGAACCCCTCAAACAACTTGTGAGAACATAGTGGAAATGTCACGAGATTTGGTCTGAGTCTCACAGAAAACCTCAGGAGACTTGAAACCTAACTCCTCGCCCAGATTCCGTTTAAGATCCAAACCCAAAGTTAAAACAAATCCAGATCGAAACACCACCTCCAGAGCATACCTGTAATGAAAGGGTTTTATCTATATAACTTGCAGCCTGCAGAAGACAAGGAGGAGCAGTTGTGTTTTGCAAGTCTAAAACAGGTTACTTCTATTGAAGTAGAAAAACACTGCAGGGCAGATTTGATCTCACTCACATGGGTGTAAATCCATTGCTACAGATCTATAGATCTAGACCCAGACCCATGAGAGTGAGCATGGATCAATGCTTTGCATGTAGTATGCAAAGAAGGGCACCCACATGGGGGGTAGGGGAAAGGGTACACTTTACCGGGCCCAGGGGCTCCTGCCCAGGCTGCAACCCCCATTACCATGAGGAAAAAATTGAGGCTAAACTGTAGATCATGCCTGAGGATATTTATAGAAACTTAAGTAACCCCCTTCCTTCACTGGGTTACTTGGGAGCAGGCAACATTCACCGGTGTGCAAGGGCGCCTAAGGTTTCTGACAATAAAGATCCTGAATATCCCAGTGTTGATGTAGGATAGTTGGGAATCCTCTGTCCACACCTCTACTGCAGTCCCTTTATTTCTAAAGGAATTTAAAACTGAGGTGCTTCCACCTGGCTGGCCCTTGCACATGCTCAATAGTGGCGTTGGGAGCTTCCAGGACTAGACCTAGTCTAAAATTGTAACAATCTGAGTCATAAGTCTAATTTAACAATTGCAATTATAGAAAATAAATAACCAATATACTTCAATTAGAGTTAACACACCTTTACTGAACAAAATAAAGACACGTGGCATAACAGACTGAAATTAAGCATAAGCCACAGCATCACTCGTGACCATTTGTCTAAAGTCAAACAGAGGGCAGAACAATGAAAAGACAGGCTCATTATCTCTCATAGGAGAGTCACAATGAGTTTATTGATTTATGTAGTAAGAGCGTGCAAAAGGCCAACTTTGCAGAGAGAGAAAAGGCCATTTATTATTCTATCATATGTGATGCTACACCTGATGCCTCTCACCATGAGCAACGTGTTGATATTGCGATTTGTAGTTCACAACAAAGACAGTGGTACCTTTAACATTAAAGGAAGGTTTCCTGAGTTTATCAACTTTGATTTTAAAAAAGGAGAACAGATAGCTGAAATGCTAATTGGCAGCTTGAAGCATCATAACATTCCTCTGGATGACTGTAGAGGTCAAGGATTTAATAATGGCTCTAATATGTCAGGGAAAATAAATGGTGTTCAGGCCTGCATTGCGTCCAAAAATGAACTTGCTGTGTATTCTCTTTGTGGTTCACATTCACTAAATCTTGTAGGGGTTAATGCTGCTGCAGCCTGTACTGAAACGTTAACATTTTTTGGCCCAGTGAGGTGGAAGATTATAACAGGTAGGATACACTGTTCACTCCACTCTCAGTCAGACACGTGCTGGAGTGCACGTGCTGATGCTGTCCGTCCACTCACAAAGCATCTTCCAGGTATTCTGGAAGCACTGGAATGTGCTCTTGAATTGAACTTGACATATGAAGCTCAACCCCAAGTAGAAGCACTGAAAAGGTACTTCAGCTCATTTTTTGCCTTTTGATGGCTAGCTTCTGGTACAATGTTCTTTCAAGTATTGAGCACAGAAACAAGATTTTACAAGCCAGAGGAATCAGAGGTAGCTCTCATTGCTGATATTATTGAAGAAATAAAACAACTTAGAGATCAGTGGCCCAAAATTCTACAGGAAGCATGTCTTGTAGCAGAAGGCCTGGGAATTTTGGCACAATTGCCAAAGAAGAGAGGAATGAAATGGAAAAGCTTTCATGATGAGACATCTGAACCTGAGGAATCATGTTCTACCATCTCTGAAAATGAACCAGAGTCTTTATTCAGAAGGAATGTTTTTGATGCAAGTTTGGACAATGTCATCTGTGAATTAGAGCACAGATTCAAAGCAACCAATAACATTTGTTTGACGTTCCGTTCAGTCCTAAAATATGTGACACTAGAGACTGGGGAACTGGAAGAAGCTTCTAAATGTCTACTTCACAAGTATCCCACAGATCTTTCTGAGAATTTTCCTTGTGAAATGATGCACCTGAAAAAAATCTTCAAGTCTAGTTTTGGAAAAGAATATGAACTACCCCCACTTATCTTATTAAATGAGATTTACAAAAAACAACTGCAACTAATTTTCAGTGAAGTGTGCATAGCCCTATGGATTTTTTGTACGCTGCCAGTGACTGTGGCAGAAACTGAAAGAAATTTCAGCAAGCTAGCACTCATCAAAAACTGCAGGTGTTCTACAATGGGCCAAGAACTGTTAAGCCACCTAAGCTATCTTGTCTATTGAGTATGAACTTGCAAGAGAAATTGAGTTTGATTTTGCAATGAAAAAGGCCAGAAAAATAAAGTTTTGAAGTTAATTGGCTTAATTATAAAATGTTTGCAGTCACATTGGTCCATTAGAATAAAAAAAATCAAGACATTGACAGGATATAATACCTTTGTAATGACCAAAAAGTTACAAAATAGGCATCAAACTTTTAGGACTCTCAGGCTGGGTGTTATGTTAAACAAAAATAGCGGGCGGGGGGGAGCATTTTTCAGAAATGTAGAATATGTAGCAGTAGTTTCAGAATTCAAACTTTTTTTCATGGCTGATGAGATTGTATGTATAGGATGAGGGATTGTGGTATGTGTGTGGGAGGGGGCCTGTGTAACAAGTTTGTACTGGGCTTGAAATATTATGCTTGGTCCCTGATGCAAAGACAAAAGTTGAAGGATGGGGAGAAGACAATCTTAGGCCCTGATGCTGCAACTGGCTCTTTGCTTGTGGATTTTTTAGCACTCAGAGCTTAATGGGACTCTGTGGAGGCACAAGGTTCTGCCAAGGGACAGCCGTGGCAGGGTTGAGGATTCATTTATAAATTTTATTTTTAAAAGATTAAGACACATGCTGGATAGTAAAAAAATACATCAAGAAACAGAAAACAATTTGGATTAAAACACGTAGAATTAAAAAAAGTTCTCATATCTAAGTCCTTGGGACATGCAGTACAGTATGTGCAAACTATTTCTTGATCGTGGAAGAACAAGGAAGGAAATTGCCAACAAAGAGAGGACGGGCTATGAGCTGGAACGGTGTCATCATTATAAACAAAACACCATGCGTATGCAAATTGTTGTCAGTTTGCAAAGTGATCTTGGCTTTTACAGGAGCAAGAAATAATGCCGGATTCAAATGGCAAAAGTTCAAAATCGCTGGATTTCCTAGGTAAAATGCTGAAAATAGCATTAATGGTCTTAACCCCCAGGGAGTTTTGCTTTTTTACAACCTTCCTCTTAAATGAGGTGTAGAGGAAATCAAGTTTTTTTTTTCTTTCCCAAGTTATTTTTCCTGAGTGTCTCATACTTCCCTCCCCCATTTACTACTGCACAAAGATGTTCCCTTTGTCACAAAAAAAGTTGTTGCCATAGAAATTCTCTTGGGGTGGTTAAAAAGTGATCAAAGCTCATGACTTACTGACAGCTCCCATGACACAGAACCAGAACTGGGGCTTCCTTGATGTTTTTGGACATAGTGAGAACTTGGATTGATTTACACTGATGCTTCTAAGTGAGAGGAGAATCAGGCCCTAGAAAGGCAAAATTCCTGTATTTCAATGAGATTTTGCCCAAGCAGAGCCCAGAGAAAGTCTGCATTAGGTGTAATTGAGGGTGACTTGACCTTCCCACCCCTTCCATAACTCAGAGCTCTCAGGTATACAAGGGGAGTATTTTAGATGGGACATATTTATTTTAAAAGGAGACAACTGACCACTCTGGTGGAAGAGCTAAGAGATGACATGGTCTAGTGCTCCACGGACAGGGCTGGAATTCAGAAACAGCAGAGGTCTCCTGCAGGTGGGTTTCTCTCATTCCCACAGTCCCATAGGATGCCATCTTCTATCCGAGGGCAGAGGAAGTGAAGATTCCTTCATTGACTCCCTGGCCACAATGAGGTGGGGATGAAAAGCCTCTAGACATTCTTCTACACATGCCTAGCACGGTGGAGATTATGCCCATATGCCCCTCTGACACACAACTGACACCAGTACATGTGCATGGCTTTGAAGGCATGGTTGTGGGATGCAGGTGGCATGACTCGGGGATCGGGGTTGGGAACTATTTGGCTTATTCCTCCAACTAGTAGAGATGCTGGGTCCCTTTCTCAAGCCCTTTATCTTTATTATTCAGAAGTACTTTGAAATGGAGTATTGGAATTGTAGTATGCTATGTGATATTGAGACTACCATACAGAGAGAATTTCTCATGAAACTTCACAGTGTCAGGACTCTATAATTTTGTACTTTTGGAATATAAAGTAGGTGTTACCCCCAAGACTGTAGTCTTCAGTTAATATTCATGGGAATTTGCAGGTGCAAAGTTAACTGGAAGAGGACACCCTTGTGTAATAGACCCATAAAATATTACAAGAGAAAATGTAAGAGTCCCATACGACCTGGATTCAGCAATGTGTTTATCTTCAGTGGTTTTGATTGGACTTCAGCAGATGCTTAAATGTTTTGCTGAACTGGGGCAAAGAGGAAGAAGAGCTATAAACCACCCACCATTGCTATCATTGGTGGAGCTGCACTGATGGTAGCAATGGTGGGAGTGCTAAGTTAAACAGACCACTGGCATTTAAACCACCACAGAGTCTACACCTGATGTGAGCAGGGTTTGATGACATGGTGATTAGAATATCAGCATCCATTCTATACTGCAACTCCCATCCTTGGTTACCACTGGTAGTCACAAGAGTGGGATATATTAAGACAAAAAAAGTCTAGTGTAGACACAGCCAAAAAATTGACCTAAAACTAGCTTTCTAATCCTTATGAAGATGTACAGAGAGCAAACACCTTAATTTACTAGGGACTTTTATAGTTAAAAATGCATGATAAAGAAAAAGAGAACTTTCCCCTATGTTTTAGTTACACATTTTTCCTGATGGAGAAGAACTGAATTTTTGTTACATTAAAGTGATGAAGTGTCTTATGCAAGATATGACAGACTTAATTCAAACAATTTCATGATGTTGCACAGGGGTAACCCAACACAGAAGTGGGCCCAACAGAATGTTGGGCAGTGCCCCAGATTCCCCACAAAGTTTAGTTCATTATTATAGGTGGTACAGACAGTGACACTTTTCACTAAGTTTGTCTGACACTTCCCATTGTAACACTCTGTTTTTACTTATAACTTTGCCAAACTTTCTATTTCTATTGTTTGGTGTGTCACCCTAAGCCTTATTTATTGCACACTGTTCAAGTCCTGCCCTGAAAACAGAATTATTGTTTTCCTCATATTCTTTTCTATGGTGCTGATCACTCCAGTACCTGAGTGTTACATGAACATTAATGAATTATCTTCGAAACACCCCAGTGAGGTGAAGGGGTGCTATCATCCCCATTTTACAGATGAGTAACTGAGGCACACAGAGGTCAAAAGCCCAATCGGAGATGGACAGTGCCTGAAATTTCAGAGTACATAGCATTATATAGCGATTTGTGTGTGTATATATATATATTTGTGTGTGTGTGTGTGTGTGTGTATATATATATTTCAGTTGCAGCTCTGAGCTGAACACCCTGCAATTCTGCATATCAGACTCCAGGGCATCCAGAAATTGAAGAACACACAATTAGTGGCAACCTATGCAAAGTTTGGTTTAAGTGACTTGACTAGTATCTCACAGGAACTCTGTGGCAGAGGGAGGGATTGAATCCAATCCCCCCAAAGCAGCATTAAATGGCCTTAATCATGACACCATCCTTTCTTTTCCTGTAGTGTCTTGACTCAATCACCCCACGCCTTCCAACTTCTGCAACAAATGCGGCCAAGGTTTTATAAGAAATTAACTGCATATTCTGATTGATTCCCTGTGCACCATTCATCCTGTACACTGCTTGAGGCAGAAGTCCTGTGAAATAGTAGCATGCATTCATGTCATTAAGACTGTATCAGAGTGTATATACACCAGGGATTAAGGATGCAGAGGCAGCTTCAATTCTTTCATTTCCGAACTTTTGAGTGCTTGACTTTGCAACCTTAATAATGTTATGTTAACATTGTTTTTTGCATGTAATAAACCTATATATTAAAAACACACTTTGAAATTTAACATAGACCCCAGTAGCAAGCCTTAGTGTGAGAAGCAAGACAGAATGCACTGTATGATCTAGATAGCACTGCTGATAACGATATTTTCTAGCAGGGTTTACTAAGGATTTGTATATCCTACACTTATGTTGGTATAATTTATGTCGGGGGTGTGAATAAGCCACCCCCCTGAATGACGTAAGTTAGGTTAAACTAAATGCTGATGTGGACAGTGCTATGTTGATAGGAGAGCTTCTCCCACCAGTATAGGCCTTTCGTGGACATGGCTTTATTATGCCGATGGGAGAGCTCTCGCCTGTTGGCAAAGAGCATCTTCACCACACATATTACAGCGGCACCACTGCATCAGACTAGCTCTCAGACTAGGGTGACCAGATAGGAAGTGTGAAAAAATCAGGACAGTGGTGGGGGCATAATAGGCTCCTATACAAAGAAAAGCCCCAAATATCAGGACTGTCCATAAAAATTGGGACATCTGGTCACTCTGCCTCAGACTCAAAAGACGTCACCGTATAGAAATGCATAATACCTTTATGTTGTTAAGGTTAATGATTTATTTTGCACATTTTTAGGGTTAAATTTCTGGTAACCATGGAGTATATTTTCCTTTTTAATTAGCAGTATTTGGTGGCTAAACTGTGTCCACCATCTCACAGTTTAGGACACAAACTGATTCTGTAACAATGGTACTAGGAAAATGAAAGAAATGAGATACACAAGGACAGTATAATTAAGTGGGATTTTGGTGGGTTGCATTTACCCAGGAAGTGTTGTAATACAAGGCAAAAAATGCCAGACAGTCTTTGATTTCAAATTTTACTGTTCACAGGCAAAAAACACCTCTATGCCTTGTGTAAGGCACAGATGGATGGAAAAACTCTTCAGAGAGTGATCATCTGCCTGGCATGATTTGACTCATGGAAGGCCAAGGGAGCTACAACGAGTGTGTGAAACTTGCTGCTTTCCCATGCATTAACTGTAAATCTCACCTGTCTATTCTGAGTTTAATTTGCAGTGCAGATGTGCTAAGCTACTCGCATATACAATAAATCAGGGAGTGAAGAACGGAGGATGACTGCCAACCCATATGAATGGTAGCTTGGTTCATTTATTACCCGTGGACATGTATCCATTGCAAAAATAGAAAGGTTTTTTTCTCTCTCTCTGTGTAGGATTAAAGTGTCTTATTGTGACAGGAATCTCAGGGCAAGAGGACTGATGTCTTTGGGTTAAAAAGCTAACTGTGCTGTGACTTTATTCTCAGTATAGGCCAGCCTGATGCGGGGTTGACCACTTAAGTCTTTTTAGAAGAAATGAGGAAGGTGGTCATGCTGAAGGATTCTCAGAAGTTATTTACCTTGGAGACCACGGTATCAAACAGAAAATTAAAGCATTTTGAAAAGCTGCCTGTCCCAACGTTAAGTATTTGTAGACGTAAGAATGCCATACTGAGTACACCTCACACCATCTATTGTGCAGACGCCGGTGCTCTCCTCACTAGCAGCTGTCAAGCCACTATTCAAAGAAACAACCACAGGCCACTATATTATTTACAACAATGTATCAACTTTTACTGTTCCCCGGTTTATCTAGCCCATAGGTACGCAACAGATACCTGCACTTGTGTGCTTAGAGATAATCAACACTGAATACTGCCAAAACAATTGTATTATTAAGTTTCACAGGCTACTGCCTGGAGTTAGCAAAATCCTGGAGACATTAAAATGACTACTGTGAGAGATTGTGGATAGGAAAGAGTAGTGTTTTACCAGTTTTCCAAGGGCTGTTAAACTTCCAGTGCTGTGTTTAAGGGTTAATTTCTGGAGAGTAGATCTGGAGATGGTTTACTGCTGACCTATTCCGTGTGTTCCAGGGCAAATGATGTGTGTTTCAAAAGACGAGCTTTCATCTGCTATGAGAAACTCTCTTTCCCAAGAAAGAGAGGGAGGCTGGATCCTATTGAGAAAGCTATGCTACTGTAACAAATTAACTGCAATATAAAATATTTAGGCTAAGATACTGGTAAGCAGACTGGAAAATATTAGGGGCACATTGATTTGGAAGGCTCAAGATGGATTCAAAAGTCAGGCTAACAGGGGGACAGTATGTGTATAATTTGTAACATAATGCAGGCTGCAGCAATTTAAAAACATCTGCTGTTGGGATCTCAGTGGATGCCCAGAAAACATGCAACATGATTAAATGGGACTACCTGAGTGATGTACAGGTTTGTTTTTCAGAGGATCTGTGTTGGTAGTAGGTTCTTCTCTGATTTTCCTCTGCAAAGTTGTAAGCAAAACTTGCCCTTCTATCAAATATGTTATTAACATAACTAAATCAGAGGCCTGGTCTACACTGCCGCCGATGGTCAATGGGAGATACGCAAGCTACATTATGTAGCTTGCGTATCTCCTGTTGATGTACTTATGTTCATGTACTGCAGCATCTTCACGGCACTGCGTCAACGGGAGACGCACTCCCATTGATGCAGTCTTACTCCTTTTGGGGAGGTGGATTACCAGTGTCGGCCGGAGAGCCCATCTGGGATCAATTGAATGAGTCTCCACAACCTGCTCAATTGATTCTGCTGCACCGATTGCCATGGAGCCAGCAGTGCAGACATATCCAGAGTTTCAGTCAGTGTAGAGTCTGAAAGGAGCCCTGTGATCAGCTGACCAGTATTTTAAAATGAATGGAAAATTCAATTTAATGTGGAATTGAAAACTGATGGACTCTTTCACCAGCTGGGGAAGCAATCAGCAATTAATGATCTAGATGATGGCATGGATTGCACCCTCAGCAAGTTCATAGATGGCACTGGTGGGGGGTGGTAGATATGTTGGAGGGCAGGGATAGGATACAGAGTGACCTAGACAAACTGGAGGATTGGGCCAAAAGAGATCTGATGAGATTCAACAAGGACAAGTGCAGAGTCCTGCACTTAGGACAGAACTGTCCCATGCATTGCTACAGACTAGGGACTGACTGGCTAAGCAGCAGTTCTGCAGAAAAAGACCTGGGGGTTACAGTGGACAAGAAGCTGGATATGAGTCAACGGTGTGCCTTTGTTGCCAAGAAGGCTAATGGCATATTGGGCTGCATTAGTAGGAGCATTGCCAGCAGATCGAGGGAAGTGATTATTCCCCTCTATTTGGCATTGGTGAGGCTACATTGGGAGTACTGTGTTCAGTTTTGGGCCTCCCACTACAGAAAGGATGTGGACATATTGGCGAGAGTCCAGTGGAGGGCAACAAAAGTGGTTAGGAGGCTGGAGCACAAGACTTATGAGGAGAGGCTGAGGGAACTAGGCCTGTTTAGTCTGCAGAAGAGAAGAGTGAGGGGGGGATTTGATAGCAGCCTTCAACTACCTGAAAGGGGGTTCCAACAAGGATGGAGCTAGGCTTTTCTCAGTGGTGGCAGATGACAGAACAAAGAGCAATGGTCTCAAGTTGCAGTGGAGGAGGTCTGGGTTGGATATTAGGAAAAAATTTTCACTAAGAGGTTGGTGAAGCACTGGAATGGGTTACCTAAGGAGGTGGTGGAATCTCCATGTTTAGACATTTTTAAGGCCCTGCTTGACAAAGCCCTGGTTGGGATGATTTAGTTGGGGTTGGTCCTGTTTTGAGCAGGGGGTTGGATTAGATGACCTCCTGAGGTTCCTTCCAACTCTAATCATCCATGATTCTATGATCAGGGCCATGCCCAAACCCATTTCAGACTCTTGGCAGGGCACAATTTATTGTTCAAACACACAATGCTCATGAGTTACAAAGAAAGCAATTCCCTTAACCAATACAAGCTGCAGTTCCCAAAGACTTTTCCCTTGCCTCTCTCAGCCATATCCTTCCCAGAAGTCCCTTACAGGGTCATATGAAAGCCTTTAACCATTTTCTGACTGTTTTACCTTGTCACAGGGATTTTCACATCCAGGAAACGGGGGGAGGGGTTAGGATGGTTTTGAGATACTCCTCTGTTGACATAGATACAAACCAGGTCTGCCTAGGTACAGTCTAATTTGGGGCTAATGAAAAGTGGTTGAAGTTGCTGGTGTCGTGACTGACCTTTAATCAGTCAGCCTCCTGAAAATAAGTAATTGGGGATAAATATTCTTCTCCAGTTCCAAAGGTGTCATGTAGAGTTCATCACTCTGGAAAGCCATGGCTCCTGCTCTGAAACACACACTATATATTACACTAAAATAAATAGTATCTACAAGCTTCATTGTATTTCCAGATTGCGTCTGGTGTCTTATGTCCAAAGGCTCCAATCAGGATCAGGGACCCATTGTGCAAGACACAGCTCCGACTCTTACAATCTAAGATAAGCGATGGAGCTGGTCAACATTTTGTATTCAATGTTTTCAATGAAAAATGGCTTTTTAATCAAAATGGAAATTTCCTCAATTTCCATGAATTATTGTTTGGGGGGGGGGTATAAAAACTAAAAAAAAAAAACCCTCAAACCAATTTTTGGTTTGGTTTGGGGGTTTGTAAAAAAATGTCAACAAAAATGAAAATTCTTGTATTTGCCAATTTTTTTCCAGCAGATCAAAACAAATCTCTTGACCAGCTCTAATAAACAACATAAGATGGGTGAAGTAGGAAGCTATACTTTAAGCATGCCCATCACTTATATTTACATATAAAAATCCTCAGTAGGTACACCCAGAGGTTCCTCAATCTATCCTTATTTAGCTGGCTAATACATTATTCTAACCATTCATGTAGCCTTTGTCCCATATCTCCAATATACAGTAACAGCTGAATGCCACCCCACTCCATTTGCTATACATGCTAGTGCATGTTTTCAGGTGGAAGGCAGCGATGAAGCTCACACAATTAGATATGTCAAGGCCAGGCCACCTCAAAAAATGAAGTTTATTGTTTTAATCTTTTCTCTTTTGTTCCTCCATCAAGAAATTATCTGCACCAAGAAGTTAGCTCAATTGAGCCTATGGCAGAAAGAGACAGAGGCACAAACAGCTTCTCCACGAAACAAACACTCAGACACTCACAATATCAATTATTTGAATGGTGATTGCACCTAAAGAGCCCAAATGAGATCAGCACTCCATTGCATTAGGCACTATACAACCAGTGAGTAAGGTAGTAAGAAACTGTACCTCCTCTGAAATGTTTGTAATCTAAATTGACAAGATAAAGACTGGGAGAAAACTATCATCTCCATTGTACAGATGGGAAACTGAGGCACTGGGAGGTGAAGTGACCTCACTACAGTTACACAGGAAGTCTATAACAAAACTAGGGACTGAACACACACAAGTCAGGAACAGTCCAATGTTTTAATCACAACACACTATCTATGCATGAGAAAAAGTCTAAAGGTTTTAGAAGATCTATATTAGTGTTCTCTCTCTCTCCCCCTCCCTCCCAGAGACCACGGCCACAGAATTCAAATGGCTACTGGTATTTCCTAGAAAGGCAGCACAGAGTGCTGTCTGAGGCAGAATCAAATTGGACTTCTCCAGGACCACTTCAGATCTGACAGAACTGACCCATCAGTGGTGAGGAGAGTGGAACATTTCCAACCTTCCCCAAACCAGAATTCCCCTTTCCATACGTATGTACGGGAGCAACATCACCTTTCCCCCCTATGTGCGTTGTCTTGCATCTACCTTTCATGTGAAAAAGCAGGTGTTCTGATCACTTATTTCCAACAATGCTCAAGGAGGGAGGCCTCTTGTGCTCGGTGTTGCACAAAACAGAGTGAAAGATGATCCACAGAGCCTACAATCCAGTGACACCATTTAATTCTTTTGCATACTGTGAAACTGAAAAGCCAGGATAGGCCCGTTAAAAAAGAAAGCAAAAAGAGAAAACCGTGAATTGTTTCCCACTGGGGAAATGGATATATTTTTGCAGAAGACTGAACAAATAAATTAGTGGTTTCTTTTCTGATAATGTGAATACTCCCAGGAACACTGCAGATCCCAGTGAAGTCATCTGGATGGGGATGTAATGCAGAGCAGATGTGCAATGCATGAAGAGAAAGCTAGAAAACCCAAGCCTTTCCTGAAACTCCCCCCCATACTTTTATGACAATGATCTGCCTGAATATTATTGTTGGCATGGCTAATACAGCAGCCGACCTAGCTCAGCTTCATACTTGAGAATCAAGCTACAGGCCCAATTCATTAAAAGAAGATTTATTGGTGTTAGAGGGTTTTGCTATAGATCTTGTTTTCATAAGCTGGGCTCCATACTGTATTATGCCTGTGATTTACACAGGGGAAAGAAGGAGAAAAAAAATAAAGGCAGAGGCCGAGGTATATGAGAAGCAATTCTGAACAGGTTCTCGTGGTGTGAATAGATTAGCATGGAAATTAGATACGGCACTGGGGGAAAAATGCAACTTCCATCTGTCCATGGTGTCTTGATATGCATGGCAGTGCTGGGGTTTATGCAGATCTCTGTACATAAACATATTATTAGCTACTGCTGTGCTGTTGGGCTTTTGCTTTGCCTGGGAAGGTGGCAGAGAATAGGTCTGGCTAACCTCCCATTTCCTCGTAAATGCAACCTATCCTTTCATCTTTGGTGACTTACTGGTTAGTTGCTAAGCAAGTAACAACCTGTGTGCACTAGAGCTTGTTCCCATATCTGAGATAAGAACATAAGAATGGCCAAACTGGGTCAGACCAATGGCCCATCTAGGCCAGTAGCCTGTCTGCCAACAGTGGCCAATGCCAGATGTTCCAAAGGGAATGAACAGAACAGGGCAATTATCAAGTGATCCGTCCCCTGTCATCCAGCAATCCAGGGCTTAGGGAAACCCTGAGCATGGGATTGCATCCCTGACCATTTTGGCTAATAGCCATTGATGGGCCTATCCTCCATGTCTCTTTTTCAAAATGAACAGTTCCGGTCTTTTTAATCTTTCCTCATATGGAAGCTTTTCCATGCCCTTAATAGTTTTTGTTGTCCTTCTTTCTACCTTTTCCATTTCCAATATATCTTTTTTGAGTTGGGTCAGCCAGAACTGCACACAGTATTCAAGGTGTGGGCGTACCATGGATTTACATAGTGGGATTATGATATTTATTGTCTTATTATTGATCCCTTTTCTAAATGTTCCTAACATTCTGTTAGCTTTATTGACTGCCTCTGCACACCGAGCAGTTGTCATAGAACTATCCACAATGACTCCCAAGAGCTGTTTTTTTGTGTGGGAAAAGCTAATTTAGACCTCATCATTTTATATGGCTATCTGGGATTAAGTTTTCCAATGTGCATCATTTTGAATTTATCAACACTGAATTTCATCTGCCATTTTGTGTCCCAGTAACCCAGTTTTGTGAGATCCCTTTGTAACTCTTCACAGTCTGCTTTGTATTTAACTATGTTGAGTAATTTTGTATCATCTGACAACTGTTTATCCCTTTTTCCAGATCATTTATGAATATGTTGAACAGCACTGGTCCCAGAATAGATCCCTGGGGACTACCACTATTTACGTCTTTCCATTGTGAAAACTGACCCTTTATTTCTACTCTTTGTTTCCTGTCTTTAAACCAGCTACTGATCCAGGAGAGGACCTTCCCTCTTATCCCTCGACTGCTTACTTTGATTAAGAGCCTTTGGTGAGGAGCCTTGTGAAAGGTTTTCTGAAAGTTCAAGTAGACTATCCCCAATGGATCACCCTGGTCTATGTATTTGTTGACCCCCTTAAAGAATCTAATAGATTGGAGATGGATGATTTACCTTGACAAAAACTGTGTTGACTTTTCCCCAACAAGTTGTGTTCATCTCCGTTTCTGTTAAGTCTTTCCTTCACTATAGTTTCAACCAATTTGCCTGTACTGAAGTTAGGCTTATTGGACTGTAATTGTCAGGATCACTTCTGTAGCTTTTAAAAATAAATTGGCATCACATTAACTATCCTCCAGTCATCCTGTATAGAAACTGATTTAAGTGATAGGTTACAGAAATTTTTCATGAAAAGAAAGTTTTATGTGAAGTATTTCCTGTTTTTAATTTAACTAGTTTATGCTTCTCTTGTGTTCAGGAGAGGGCCTGCAGGTGTTCAAAGGCACACTAGAATTGTCAGTGCCTGTTAGCATTGCCAAATAGAAAATTGTAAACTGCCATTTGGGAAGGTTCACAGAATGAGGGAGTTTTGAATGTGTAAGGCCTAGTCTACACTTACAACTTTTTACCAGTATAACTATGTTGTTTAGGGATGTGGTTTTCTGCTAGCAGCTATACCAGTAAAAACCCTAGTGTAGATGCAGTTTTATTTGTATACAGGTGCCTTATAGCTTAATTCATTTCACAAACCAGAATAAGCTATACCAGTATAACTGTGTTCACACTAGGTAAGGGAGAGGGGAAGTTTGCCACTTTAACTACACTTGCATACTTAAAGCTGCAAGACTTTTAAGTGTAGACAAGCTCAAAAAGGGAATATGCATTCTGAAACCTGAATCTGAGAATTATACTAATCCAATCAGAGAATAGAACACAGAAACCTCATGTGAATCATGCCCATTCAAAGCTGACCACCACAGTCAAAGTCCAAATACTGAAAATTGGCAACAAATTGTTCACAAACAGTCTATAGACCAAAGAGTTATTCAATGAGTAATTTTAATTAACCAAATTAATTCTTGAAAGTCATAGTCTGCTTGTGCACAATTCATGAAAAAAAAAAAAAAAGAGGTAAAAAGGCAAATAAATTATTTATTACATATTATTTGCTCAGCTCTAATGATATGGCTTTGGGTAGCATGATAGTTAAATATATCTGTCTAGCCACACTAGACAGGAAGAGTGCTAGCCACAGCAGACCCACAAAACAGCAGTGAAGCATGCTTCTAGTAGAAGGGAAATTGATAACTAAGTTTTACCCTTGTTGTTTCTTGCATTGTGTAAGAGTGAGATTAATATGACTGCCTCATAATTAGGATTCACTGTTGTCACATATTAATATTATGCAAGTGGCAACAGAAGGGGCTGGAAGAGGGAAGGAGTCTTCAGTCACTCCCTAGGAGGAGGAAGAATGACTTGGCAAGCATAGAAAAAGGAGACAGCCAGAGCCTTAGGCAAGGCTGAGGGGAAAAGCGGCGAGATTTGAGGTAGGTCAAACTTTTGCTGCCAATGAGAGGGCCCATGAGTCAAGTCCTGGACTAAAGGGTCGGCCCAGGTCTCCCTACCAGCCGCTGATGAAGTGGCACCAGCGAGGCAGTGAGCTGGAAGACTGTCTGAGCCCACTTGTCAAGGGGGTCTTTTATACCCCAAAGGGGGGGAACATGTATGGTGACCCAGCCAAAGGGCCGAGCTGTGAAGAGGAGGTTGTGGTTCCTATAGAGAGAGGGGCTGCACCTCACAATAGGATGGGAAAGACACTGCCAGAAGAAGGTGCAATGCCTGGTCAGAACTAATCCCTGGGATGAACAGGAGGAGGTGCCACCAGCATCACACAGATAACAAGCCGCTATTCGATATTTTGTTTTCTTGTTCCGTGTGTAGCCCCTGGCCTTATTCACTGCACACTATTCAAAAGATGCTCTAAAGACAGAATTATTAATTTCCTCACAGGCGTTTCCCTGGCACTTGTCACTATACTATCTGAGTGCTTCACACACATTGATGAGCTCGTCACAACACCCCTGTGAGGTAGGGCAGTGCTATAATCCCCATCTTACAGATGGGGAACCAAGGTACAGAGAGGCTCAAGGACTTGCCCAAGGTCACACAGGAAGTCTGTGGTGGAGAAGGGAATTGCAAATTGTAGACTAATGTCCTAGCCACTGGAGCATCTTGCCTTTCAGTCCTGTTCCCCCTTCTTCTGCCCCAACTCCTTGTCCAGCCAGTCTGAGTTCTCTCTTCCTGTCTCCTCTCCCTACCCATCTCTTCTTCTTCCCACCACTGGTTCCCAGTACTTCTCTGATTGGACCCACCTGGCAAAATTCAGTTCTTGCAGGGCCAGTGTGGGGAGCAGACCCCATCACACTCCTCCTTCCCAGATGCCTTGTCCCAGTCTCTTTGTCCAGCCAGTCTCTTCCCTCCCAGTACCCCTTGTTTTCCTCACTGGGTCCCAGTCTCCTTGCCCAACAGCTCTCAGTCACTCTGTCCAACTCCCAGACCCTCTTCGAGCCCCATTCTCACCGCACCTCTTGTGTTCTTTCCCTCCACCCAGGTCCAGCTTTTGTCCTCTCTGTATTTCAGTCAGCCTCCTCCTCCACACCGCCTGGGTGCCAGCGGGGATGGGGACGGAGGGGTCACACTACACAGGAGAAAGAGGCTCTTAGTTCTCAGTTCTAGCATCTGGCTCCACCACAGCTTTTAAGAGCAGGTTAGACAAACACCTTTCAGAGATGGTCTAGATAATGCCTGGTCCTGCCATAAGTGCAGGGGATGGGACTAGAGGACCTCGAGGTCCTTTACAGTCCTATGATTTCAATGATTAAAACAAGGCAACAATAAAAATTCCCATGAATCAGTTTTTCTGCTATACAAATAACTATTTTCAAAATATCGGTCCATGTTTAGAAACAGAGCAGTGGGTGCTTGGTAAAGATGAAATACTGGTTTGTCAGTGATATTTTCTGGGTCACTAATGTTTCTCTTTGTCTGTTTTTCTCTTTTTAAGGGCTACATTTCCAAAGCTGGGGGCTTAAAAGCAGAAACCAGTATTAAATAACATGCCTACTGATTTAGTTGGCTGATGTTAGCCCTTGGAGGGCTATATTTTCAAGCCGAACTATCTCTGGCTTTCTGTGTTATCCTCATTTCAGGTCCTCTGATTCTATTTAATTGTACCTAGTTTTCATTGATGTCTGTTTTCTCTAAAACCTCTCTCATTCCAGGAGAGATGGGCTTTCTGAAGTAGCCTGGCACAGATCTTTATTGTAAACGTGCACATTAAAAGAAAGACAGCTAAAACTAAGGGCATAAGTCCTTCCGATCTGAGAGAGAGGGACCTGGTCTTAATGAAAATTAATTTATGCAAATAAAACCCATGCAGAAAACTCCACTTAATTTAGTTTTGAAAAAAAAGGCAAATAGATGCATCTTGAGGAGCAGGATGAAGAATCTGATCCAAAACCCATTGGAGTCGTTGGGAATATTTTTACTTGCAATACTCAAAGCCCTTTTCACTTGTTTTTCAAGCCATATATCACTAAGCCATGACTGGTTTTTTTATTGACATTGGGTCTGAGGCTCTCTGTGGGCACAACATGAATGTGGAATAGAGGTAGAAACTGTACTCAGACTTTCCTTACAAGGTTTCTGCTAGATGGTGTGTGATTGGTCCCCTATGGAAGAGGTCTGGGGTTACAATCCCTAAAACTGCAGACCTCCAGGATCTGCTGGATGGAAAGGACATGCACAGAGACCCTTGGCTTTCCCCACCTCTCAGCAGCCTCATTACTGGCAGGGACTCCCCCTACTTACAGATTCCCTGGGAAGACCCTCTTTGGGGTTTTGAGAAGGGCAGGAGAGTTCCACATTACCAAGAAGGGCCGTGATAGAAGCGGTGGAAGTTTGAATTTGGGGTAACTGCTTTTCCCAAACGAGTGTGGAACAGCTGTGAGAGAATTCGGGTGGAATAAAGCCCCACTTCCTTCATGTCTATGGAACAACTAGCGAGGGGTTCCCGTGCCATCAGAGTGAGTGTCTGTGTGTATGGAGGGTGGGGGGCTGCTGTGCGTTTGGCACTACTCAGCTGCCATATCTCCAGACTCACTCCCCAGGTTCAAGTTGTGCCAGAGCCCATTGGGAGTCTTTTCCTGGGCGATGGCTCTCCCCTGCTTGTGTATTAGAGGACCCCTGAATTAGACGGCCATAGAATCTGAATGATTAAGGCCAAAGTTTTCAAAGCTGGGTGTATAAAGGTAAGCACCCAACTAAGGGGTGATTCTCAGAGGTGCTGAGTGCCCACAGCACCTGTGTAGTCTTGACAGGTGGCACATCCTTATAGGAGAGGGAAATGGCTGTCATCTGCTCCAAGGTAAGTGGCAGGCTCTTGGCATATTGTCCAACAGAGGGGTCCCTATGTGCAAAATATGCATGCCCAGACTTCATTGCAGAGACAGTCAGATGGAGATAATTCACACCACACTTCTCACTGGGACTGCAGCTGCAAGAGCGGGCTGAGCACAGCTACGTTAGAACATGTCTTACGCAACGTGGTGTGTTTCCTGCTGATATGTGGTTTGTAACAAGTCAGCAGTGTCAAGCGTTGTTCAATGGGCTGTGACTGATGTGACCTCAGCAATGTGAACATACTGCTCAGCTCATGCAACGCTCTGACTGTCTCTGGATGGAAGAGACCTATTAAGGCATCTAGCCCACCTCCCTGCCAATGCAGGAATAAGGAGATATTTTGCCATGTAGAAAGTTGTGGAAAAGGCTTTTTCAAGAAATAAAGATGAGGAACAAAAAAAACCCCACACCTATAATAATAATGTTGCACTATATAGCATCTTACCACCTCAAAGTGCTTTACAAAGGTGTGGCCTATCTCTGTTTTGGAGATGCAGAAATGGAAGCACAGAAAGCTTAAGTGACTAGTATAAGGTTACAAAGCAAGTGAAGCATCAAGTCCAGAAATAATCTGCATGGGTGTGAGGTCGTCTATACTCCTGAGTCCTTGGAATTGGTGGATGGAAATAAAGCTGCTGGAACATTCCTAACCTCTCCCCGCTTCCCGTCCCAACACAGCTAGTGTTGGGTTTGCTACAAATGTGACACCTGGGACAAGTTTGCTGAGTTCACAAGCTTCTCAGTGAGCCTGGGGACAAATTTTGAGAAAACCTGGATCAAGTTAGGGAGCCAGCTGGAACCAAGGAAAACCTAGGTGAGCCAGGCAAAGTTTCGCTCAGTTTTCTGTTAATTCAAATAGAAATGTAAAGGAAAATGTAAAGGGATGAGTGAGACTAGATAAATTCACATTCCACAGAGCATCGTGTTGGACAAGAAACTCCATGCTTACATCATTACTCCATGCTTACATTTCTGTTGGGGTGCCAAACTGCCTCACATGGACTCTCCCCCCCTTTCTCCCTTTGAAAGATAAGTTCCCAAGCCCAGCTCTCCTCCTCCAGATGAGAGACCCCACAATCAAACTGAGGCCAGGTCTACACTTACCTTTGCGATTCGGCGGCAGTCAACGGGAAATACGCAAGTGACGTAAATCACTTGCGTATCTCCCATCGACTTTGCAGCGTCTTCTCCGTGCGCTGTCCACACTGCGCTGCATTGAAGGGAACAGCTACACCACTTACCGGGGTGGTTTTCCTGCGTCGCTTGCTGGATCGACTGAGCGCATCTACACAGACCGCTCAGTTGATCCAGAGCAATAGATCTGAAGGCGGCAAATTTGCTGCTGTCAGTGTAGACCTAGCCTAACACACAACAATTCCTTTTCCACCTACTCTCTAGACTCTCTGATATCTGCAGCCATGGAAAATAAGTTCATTCAGTTGAACATTATCAAATTATCTTCTAACTGTCTGAGATGTCTTACTTGCCAGTTGCCTTCAGTTTATTTCTCATACAAGCTTCTAGTGCCAAAGTTGCCTATCCCAGAACAGGATATAGTTGTGGAGGGATAGGACTCTAATTGTGGAATTACTGGAATGCTAATGGGAGCCTAGGTCACATTCTCAGGGCTGAAGTGCCGTTCTGGTGGGCAGGAGAGGAGAGAATACTGGATCCCTATGTTACAGACTATGGTACAACATTACATCTTGGGAGATGCCAACAGGGTGTGGTTAACCCAAACCTTGAAGGCCCTCATTATGTTGGTTCACTGCCCTCCAAGTGTTGATACTCAGAGGAAGCAGAATGGGTTTATCCAGAGTGGAATTTCTCCAGGATACAGAAGCTGCCACTTCCACTCTTGTGAGAACTGCCAAGGGATCTAGGCAACAGATGCAACATTCAGGAGCTGGGTTTTACATCTCTGTTGAAAGGTGGCACCCCCCACTAGCGTGGTCACTGCTGCATCCCCACCAACGCGGCCCCACCCCTGTTGGCATGGAGGTCACACTGGCGGGGGCAGAGTGGCACGCTCTTCAAAGTGGTGTCTCCCATCCATGATACCAGCCAAAACCAGAGAATCGATGGGAGATGCTATTTTGAAGAGTGTGCCACGTCTGGTTTTGTCTCGGTACTAGATAGAGGGCAACATCTTGGACAAAGAGGACTCTTCAGCTTAAAACTGGACAAATGGCCTGCCTGCTACCCCCGTATGGGTAACACATGATACCACTGACTCAGAGGAAAAGGTGCTAGTCCTCTGGCCACTAACACCAATTCCTGCATCACCAGGGCTTAGCTATTTCTCCCATCCACCAAGTCTCCATGCGGGAGAGCATGGTGTGCGTCTCCTCCTGGCTGGAGCAGCTCTGAGAATAAAATGGCTGCTGTCTCTGCACACAGGCAGAGCTCTTAGAAACTGAAAGGTGCAGGCTGCAGAAAAGAAAGGCATCCCAGTGGCATAGCTACATACAGCCTACCAGGTGTTCCCCAGAAACCTCCCCTCCAAGTGCAGACAAGATCTGCCCTTGCTCATTTTCTGAAAACACACAAGACCACAGCACAGGGCGCACAGGACACGTCATTCTTACTTTGGAGGTATGCAGGCTTTTCCAGATCACTTTGGCTCACCACTGTTTACACTTTAAACATCAACCCACTGGGTAAAGAACAATACTAAACACACACACACACAAACAGCTTCCATGTGTATCAGTGCCTCTCCGTGTTACAGTACATTTTGCACGCCAACACCTTGCAGAGATTAGACGTTCTCCACAGCTATTTTCTTGCCAGGTCCAGCATTGTGCTGTGTGACTGAACTCTGTATATCCCACCTCAGTGAAATCAAACTCTCTGGCAGCTGCTTTTAATCACTAAATCAGCAAAATCTTAAAGCATGCGAGAGTAACTGTGAAGAAAGAGGGACAAGGTTAAGCAAAATCAAAGATTTTGTCATCATGTCCAACACTCAAGTAAGTCAATCTTCTCCCACCTGCAGGAAGGTGCTTTGCCCGTCTTCAGGAAAGCACAGAACGAGGGGTCACAGACAGAACTTCAGTCTGGAGAACATCTGGAAATTTACAGTTTAGGCTCCTTAGAACTTGATTATACCTGATTACTTCCATCAGCCATCCAGCAGGTGGTGCTGTTGGCAAGCCTTTCCTGCCTCAGTCTTTCTCCACATTTAATGAAAGGATGACTACGGGATAGACAGGTGAGATGGAGCAGGAAATGCACATGGGTGGCTGAACATCTGCATTGTACTTGGCAAGAGCTTTTAATCAATCCACTTTTTGTTCCAATTTAGTGGTATATATTTCTTAAATCAAACATATTAACTATGAACCATGCTGCAATAGTGAGGTAAATAGGGTGGGTGTATTTGTATGAAGAATTGCACAAAAAAGCAAAATTAGCCAATTGGAGAATGCTGTCCCCCTAGACATCCTGGTTCCATAGAATGAGGGAAATACTTAAATGCAAGAATGTATCTAGCAGCAGGAAAACAACAACATTATGATTTCATACGATCATACGTAGAGAACACAAACCCAAGCAAAGGGAAGCTGGCCTTTTTTCCTGCCCCTTCCATGCTTGCATTGCACTGGATCTCACGCCACTTGGCATTATATGCACATCTATATGTATCCAATCTTATTTAGGCAATTGTGGACCCACCAAGCAATCTTCTTTGTGTATTTTCACTCTGGAGACTTATGCAAATACAACTCTGATGCTGGACAGTGCAGAATACGGACAGGTGTTCAAGGGACAACTATCAACTGCAGGATTATCTTTATTTATGATTAAGCCACATTAGCAAGAAACTGAACCAGAGAGATCTGCTTTCAAAAAACAACTGAGGTGAGACTCTGGTCCCTACCATAGCCCATTTATGCTCCTTCTGTAGTGTAAAGATTTATCAAATTGTAGAAATGTGGGTCTGGAAGGGACCTCAAGACATCATCTAATCCAGTCCACCAGAATGACGCAAGACCAAGTATATTTAGATCATTCCTGACAGATTTCTGTCTAAAACTTGTTCTTAAAATCTCCAATGACAGGGATGCCACAATCTCCCTTGGAAGCCTATTGCAGTGCTTACCTATCCCTATAGTTTCATTTTCCCCCTAATATCTAAATCTCCCTTGATTACAATTACTTCTTGATTTGCCTCCAATGGATATGGAGAATTAATCACTGTTTTCTTTATAACAGCCCTTAATGTATTTGAAGAGTGTTATCAGGTCCCCCTCCTACCTTCTTTTCTCAAGACTAAACATGCCCAAGCTTTTTTTTAACCTTTCCTCATAGATTAGATTTTCTTAACTTTTTATCATTTTTATTGCCCTCCTCTGGATGCTCTCCAATTTGTCCACATCTTTCTTAAAGTATGGCACCCAGAATTGGACACAGTACTCCCGCTGGAGCCTCACCAGTGCTAAGTAGAGTAGGACAAGTACTTACGTCCCGTGTCTTACATATGACGCGCCTGCTAATACATCCCCAAATGATATTAGCCTTTTTTGCAATTTCATAACATTAACTCATATTCAGTTTGTGATCCCTTATAACTCCCAGATCCTTGCAGTTATTCTTCATTTTGTATTTGCGCATTTGATTTTTCCTTCCTAAGTGTAGTATTTTCTACCTATCTTTATTGAATTTCATCTTGTTGATTTCAGACCAATTCTCTAATTGTCAAGGTCATTTTGAATTCTAATTCTGTCCTCCAAAGTGCTAAAAACTCCTCCCAGTTTTGTGTCTTCCACATATTTTATAGGCATATTCTCCATTCCATTATCCAAGTCATTAATGAAAATACTGATCCAGAACTGACTGCCGTGGGACCCCAATAGATACATCCAACCAGTTTGACAATGAACTATGATACCTACTTTTGATATGATACTATTGATAACTACTTTTTGAGTATGGTCTTTTAACCAGTTGTGCACCTTATTGTAATTTCATTTAGACCACATTTCCCTAGTTGCTTATGTGCATGTCATGTGGGACTGTGTCAAAAGCTTTACTGAAATCAAGATATATCACATCTGTTTCTCTCCACCAACCACTAGACCAATAACCTTGTCAAAGAAAGAAATTAGATTGGTTTGGGATGATTTGTTCTTGAAAAATCCATGTTGGCTATTAATTATTATCTATTATTCTCTAGATGCTTGCAAACTGATTGTTCAATAATTCGTTCCAGTATCTTTGGTCTTATTATCCAGGTCTTGAAATTAGACTGACTGGTCTATGATTTCCTAGGTACTTTTTGTTCCCTTTTCTTAAAGATAGCACTATGTTTGCTCTTCTCCAGGTCTCTGGCACCTCTCCTGTCCTCCACGAGTTCTCGAAACTAATCATTAAGGGTTCCAAGATTGCTTCAGCTAATTCCTTAAGAATGAATTTTCTCAGACCCTGTTGACT
>ML675603.1:26869498-26898859 GCA_007922155.1 Mesoclemmys tuberculata
GTGAAGACTGAAGCATAATAGAATCATAGAATAGGTATTAAACACTGAAGCCACCTTCATGTAATCTATTAGCTCCCCTTCCCCGCTAAGTAGTGGACCTACACTTTCCTTCATCTCTCTTGCTCCTGTGTATTTATAGAACTGCTTTTCATTAACTTTTATTTGTCCCTTGCTAAATGTAACTCCTTTTGTGCCTTAGCTGTTCTGATTTTGGAGGGCAGAATGGTGTATGCAGGAATTCCCCCAGTGTGGGATTAGCATACAAGACGCTACACTTTCCCCCACTTCAGCTCCTGAGCGTGCTTTGGGGGACAGAAGAGAGTGTGGTTGCAACCCTTAGTGTTCTATCTAGTTTAGGCTGCAGAGTAATTAATGTGCAGCTATAAGTTAGAGTAACCCAATATTTTTAAGCCACCTCTAACATCCCCATGTCTGGGCTGTGTTTCCTGAGAGGTGCAGCACAGAATCTGGTCCTGGAGCTAGCCTTTGAGCTAAAGGAGGACCAAGGCTTGAGAGTATGTCTTGTGCACAAGAGATACTGAGTCCAAGGACTACTTTTTCCCATGGAAGTCTCTCGTTACTAGGCTTAGCTGTAGAAGGCTTTTAAAGCCAAAAAAGATCAGACATGCTTAAGCCAGCAGTAGCTTGTTTTATAAATATTTCCATCACCCCAGCCCTGGCTTCCTGGGCCAGGTGCTACTATCTCAGAAAACCTTACTCAAGAGATTCCACATGTGGCTTCAAAAGTCATCATTTATCAATGGCGGTTACCCCATCATATCCTGCTTCTTTCCTACGATGGCTCTGGGAAGACACAGCAGTGTTCCAACAGCACAGGGTGGTAGCCATTGAGAAGTTCCCACTGTACTTTGTGACCAGGGGTCAGAGGATGGCAGGGGTATTAGTGGCTTTAAGACCTTAACAGAACCTCCCACAGCTATGCCTCGTCAGTAGGCCTTCAAGAGACAAAGCAAGTGGACTCAATCTCTCTCGCTAGGCTTTCCCCTACCTAAAGGACAAAAGCCCAGGTCGCTTTCTGTCTGGAAGACTTATTTCTAATTAAGGAAAACAAAAGGGAGAGAAAGAACAACTATGAAGTCTCCATGCAACAGACAACAGAATGCACAGTGCCTCAGTCTAACATTTAGCACCTGAATTGACACACAAAGGAGCAGCTGCCTCTGTAGGAGGCAGAGCAACTCCCTCACATTTAAAGGTGCCATATACAGAAACAGACTGAGACATCCTTTCAGTTATATTGATACATAGCACTGGTATCAGGAAGTCTCCAGGTACTATGTGCAGAGGGGAGGGCTTGGTTAGTTGCAATTTGTATGGCGCTTTGAAAATGTTAAGCTCTGTATTAGCCTGAACGCTTGCCCCTTACCTGCTGTGTTGCACAAACTCTGAAGGCTTAGTAAACTGGAGTTTCCAATAAAAGGGAAAGTGGTGATTCCAACATCTCTTTCTGGATGCCTTGCATAAAGAGAAGCAGAGGTAGCAGAGCGTCAAACAGTACCATTACTGAAGGAATAGTAGGCCCTGCGGGGATTGGCTGGACAACAGAGGAAGAGTTAGACTCTCTCTCTTTTCACTGGTGTCACTCAGGAGACACTCATTCAGGTCAATGGTGTTACGCTGTGTAAAATGAGTCTAAGTGAGAGGGAGGATGATCAGATGCTCTCCAGCCAGGATTTCCTTTCATCAGGCAGACTAGATGTTTTTCTCTTCCCAGCATGGCAGCCAGCTGTGGAAGGGACTTTTTGACTCCTCTGTTTCCTGTTGGATATTAGGGAGCAGATAGGGAAAGCCATCAGCTTTCTTGCCCATGAAATTTTCCCATATAAGGGCGCAAACCTAGTGGTTTGTTAGATCAGCCCTGTGGCAGTGGGGAGGGGTTGCTGCAGGAGACGGTGCTAGTATCCGATAAAGGGGCTAAGCACACTAACAAAAACACCAAGGTTAAGCTCTGGGCTGACAGAGGATCAGAGGCAAGCTGAAGTCAGTTTAAACAATCTAGCCACAGGAAAGGGGCTTTGTTTGTTTCTTGCATTGTCTTTATATAATTGAAGTTTTGTCTCCCTCCCCCAAATAAATCCCCTGGCTTATTAACTCTGCTGGAGTAATGAATCTCTTTAACTATTTCTCTGTTTTTAACATACAGACAGGGCCCAATAAAATGCTTCAAGCTAAGCCTTAGGAATTTCTTAGAAGCAGAGTGTGGCGTGAGGTGACATGAGCTTGCCTTCTTTTTCCAGCTGCCTGCTTTTACTGTGTCTGAGTGGTGGGGACTCTCTTGAGGCTAGGCCCTGGAGTCAACCAGCACCTGTAACTGTGTGAGGCATGTGGGAGGTGATGCAGACTACAGATACATAACAACTGTTTTACCTCAGCTGAAGAGTGGGTTGGTCTCCCCAAGTACTTATTCTGTTCTCTCACACAGCTGAGGGGTTTCTGAAGCAGGATATGTGTTTCAGAGCCATTAGCACCCCTCACATCTGGCTGATTCTCAGTGTTACAGGGCATTTCCTGCTGATTGGGCTAGCTGAGGAACATACTGTGGCAGGAGAAGCTGGGGAGGGTGGGATAAAATGGATTGAAAAATGAAAAACTGATTTTTGCGAGAAATGTTGAAACAGCAATGTTTCATTTCACAGGGAGCCACATCAGCGCCATTTATGCTTCATTCAAATGTCTTGTCAAATTTTTCTACCACAACTGATCAAAATGATTAATGAAATGGTTACAGAAATTAAAATGCTTATTGACTTTTTTTTGACAAAAATTTTTAAATTTAAAAATACAGAAAAAAGGTCTATTTCCACAGAAAAACCCAAACAGGTCAACAATGTTGACCACTCTCTGTGCTTGTTCCCCCCAGAAACATGCCCTTTTTTTCTTTTGAATGAAGAAATTTTTTGTTTGACAACTGTTGAGCAGTTCTAGTCGGGCCTGACCGCTGCTCAGGTGACTGGATGCATCTACCTGTGGTGGGTGTGGATGTTGGGACCATTAGGCTAGGTCACTGCATGTGGGATTCAAAGAGTAAGTGTCAGGGCCTGTCAGAGAGGCCACTGGCTGTCGCTATAAGCAGGGAACAGGGAGCTGAATGCGTGGGGAGGACTCAGTGGAAGGGGAGCTGGAAGGCAATTCAGTAGGGGAATCTTTGTGGAGCGGTGGTACTTTTCAGCTCAATACTGAGGGGATTGGCCAAGAGGGGAAGGAGAATAAGAGGTAGATCCCGAAGTCACTGGAGCTATGATGTTGTACAGTAAGTGAGGATCTGCATCGAAGAGTTTATTCTTCTTTTCTGTAGGTGTTATCAGAGGGGGATATTATCACTCGCCAGACACAAAGCAAACATCCATCCTTTGACCCATATCCTGAGTCAGCCTCCTGTCCTATGCCAGCTGGGATATTTCTAGTCTGACCAGCCATTTGGGGAACAGAGAATTTCTTTTCTACTGTAAATATTGTACTACAATACTGAGGAGCAGCTAGGACAAATCACAAGGCTTCCTGTCTTCAGGATTTCCCAGCTCTGCCACTTCAAGTGACATTGGCTGGGCAGTTTGCTAGCCTATCAGTTCTTTGTATGGAGTTGTTATTATTTGCATTACAGTATGAGAGGCCCCAAACCCACACCCAGGCGGAGACCGTTCCTGCTCTGAAGAACGTACAAGCCAGAGAACGAGGCACAGCAAGGTGTGACTTACACAAGGTCTCCAAGGGTCACTGACAGAACTTGGTTTGGAACTCATGTCTCCCACATGCCAGGCTTGTGCCCTAGCCACTCAGACATAGCCCCTGCCACCTGGGCCTAGCTCTGGTGAAGTGGACTCTATCAAGTGATGTTGGCTCCCTCCTAGCTTGTGAGCATGAGAAAACGTTCTTATTTTAATGGCCAAGCACAGGGACAGAAGCCCAGACCCCCAGAAGTCTTTAGGTACCTAACACCCACTGAAGTCAATGGGAGTTAGGTTCCTAAACACCTTCAAGGGTCTGGGCCAGACTCCCTCATTAGCCACCCTTCCCTTTCTGCAGCGTACACAACCTGGGACACCAGCTTTATCACAGGGCAAGGGAGCACATTGCTGTGGGCTAGGGCTAGCACATCACTGAGTGAGCTCTGCTGGGGGATGGCCAATGGCCAGGCTTTTCTCTCTCCACAACAGGATGGCAGCCGAGGACGAGAGAGAGAAACGGAATGGTTCCGCGTGATCTTGAGCCACAATGGTAGCTAGGCGCAGAAAGAGAAACTGTGCTGCAAGAGGTCAGAGAGAGAGAGAGAATGAAGTTAGTGCGGCGAAAGATAAAAGTGCAACACTTTGTGCCGGATGTGAGTGTTCCAGGCACCTGCAGGCATGTGCTAGAGATCAGGCAGGCGGGCCATGGGGCAGTCAGTGTCACAGCTAGAAATCTTCCTGGGCAGCTACATGCCCCCAGCACAAAATACAAACCGTATGCCCCCTCCGCTAGTTTGTCGGCTGGCCAAAGTTCCCACAAGATTGCTAGGTGGGAGCAGCACTGCTCCCCCAACGGGATTGAGGCCAGCTCCTGTTAGAGTGTGGTTGCTGTCTGTGCCCTGCACCTCACCGCTAAGAGGGGCTGGCCAGAATGGAGCCCTGTGTCAGGTAGCAATAGGTGGAAATATCCGGACAGATTTTCAGAGGCGCTGAGACCCTACAGCTCGCGCGACTGACTTGAGTTATGGGTGCTTAACGCTCCTGACACTCAGGCCTTTAGCACACACCTGAAATGCCGTTGTGAATGTGTCGGTCATATACGCTCAGATACCAAATGCAGGGGCAAACTAAGAGCCAGGCCAGTCAGCGTTCAGTGCGGAGCCTGCCACCCTTCTCTTTTAAAAGGGCTTTTGGTGTTCACCAACGAGTCCAAGCAGTGCGAGCCCTGGGCATGCACATCCTCTACCCGCCCACACAGGCACCTTCAGCTCCCCCACAATACCTTGCCAGTGGGTTTCATCCTTGCTTTGAAGGCTCATCTTTTAGGCTGAAAGGGCAGTTCAGCCTCTGTGTCTAGTCATTCTATGTCCACTGAGGCTATCAACTATCCAGGAACGCCAAGGGTAACATGGATACCTCTGGTCCTCCAAGAAGTGGACTGAGATAACCAGTTTCTTTCCTATGGAACAAGCAAGCAATCATCAGCCAGTTAATCTCCAACACTAGACTAGGTAGATTAAAGCCCATGACCTAAAAGTGAAAGGCTCAGTGGCCTGTATTATCGTTGTCTGAGCCATTCTATCTCTAGCATTGAATTTGGAACCAGGAAAAACTAGGTAAGACACTGAAAGTATCAGGCTAAAATACTGTCCACAGAACTCTTACTGCAAGAACCACAGGCCACTTTACAAACCCTTCCAACTTGGAGCCCAGAATATCCCTAAAAATAATGTCAGTAAAATGCTGATCAGACTAACAGAACTTCAGTGGCTTTGCCATTACTGCTCTCTATGACGGTACCTCCTGCACAGGCGGGGGCTGCTCCATCACAGGTATGTTTGCGAGACGTATCACAGAGAAGGTATTTATATTATAGAGCTACTCCTTCAGGGTTCAGTGCCTGGAGTTCTCCAAGTTCAGCTGGATCTGATAAAGTCGTATTATTTTTAACCTCAGTGTAGGTAGTTGAGGTGAAATCTAACAGTGCCTTTTCTCTGCTAGCATTTTACATTGAGATAGCTAGCTATCTCAATGTAAAATGCACACATCTTTTTTGCAGTGAAGACATAAAGGGAGAGAGACAAAAACTGAAGTGACAATTGGAGTGTCATCCTATGCATTTGGATGTAAAATGCTCCTTGTTCTGATCTGGCAGCAATTTACTCCCAGTTAGCTCAGGTGTAAATAAGCGGCTCTCCTAGGCAGTAGAGAAGGACCATCAGCACACATGGGAAGAACAGATCCCAAAGTTATTGAATAAATATATGGTATAAAACCAAGGTGGCAGTGAGTAAAATTTAAAGTCTGTTGCAAGCTATAATATCAACCACTAAGAATTGGGCCAGGTTTGTGGTGGAGGAAGTAATCTGTCAGGGCACATACTTTAAATACAAGGTAAATTCTCAGTCCATGATGGCATAACATGACTATGGTTTAGTGGCTGCCACCACACTCCCCTGATGAATACCATGATGCTTTAACATTTCACTAGTGTCACTATTTATTGCTGGGTGAAAGGAAGCATCAGCCAACGCACCCCATTCTTTCCCAGAACAAAAAAAGCAAAGATCAGCCTATTCATGCAAAACTTTTATTTGGAGAATGTCTATTGTTGGCCAACAGCGCCACCTGACTTACATGGGAGCATGGAAACATAGTGTTTACATTGTGCAGAAAAATACAAAGTAGTCCTTAAAGACATTCATCCTGTGCTATTATAGAAATATTATTGTAGTTGCTTACCCCGGTTTCCTCCCTTTATCCCTCTGAATTCCCTCTTGGCCTGTCTAGAGCAGAGATCAATGGCAATGACTTACTGTTGGCAGTGGAGATGGCCCACAACATGTTGCAGGTCTCTCTACAAATACTTCCTGTTTTATGTAAAGCCCAACACATGCACACAGATGCATATTGTCTGGAGTTCACGTCGTCTTCTTTTCCACACAGTTTAGGAATGACTTGTGGGATGTTTCTGTTATTTTCTCAATCATTCGAGAGTTGGATGGCTAGGCTTTTTACTGCAAGTAGAACATTTCGCATTTATTATATAATCTCTATATCACTGCGGTTACCCCTGGATGGGAAATTTCATTTTTTATTTCTTCTCTGCTATGCATTGGTCACTGCAAGCTTTTTGTTCTTTTCTCCCTCTTCCTGCACTGTAATCCTGTAACACGGTAATGCTTGCATGTTGCAGACACAATTGGCAACATGAGGTACAGAGCATTGTGGATTTTGATTTTGCTAGGGATATTGGAAATTGTTTTTTTCTCTGCTTCAAACAATTTATTTTAAATAGAGATTATAATAAAAGCTTTGATTTGCTCCCATAATGAGGCTCCTTGTGGCTATTTTCATGTGAGTTGGAAATAAGAGAATTACATTGCAAATAATATTCTAATATTTCAAATTCCCTAGCAGTGTTCTAATGGCTTCAGGCATTTAGCCCCTGTCTGTGTGTTTGCAGTCATAGCCTGTAAACTCTCACTCTTTGCAGTAATGCCAATTAAAGCAGTGGGGCATCTCATGTAAGGCAAATGCCAATTAATAATGGGTGCTGGATCCTGGCCATAGTGTCTATACCACCAAATTATGGTGAGCAGTTGAGCCCAACCTAGAAGAAACCAACTGTAGCAGAAACAATATCAGTTTATGGACCTTGCGCCACAGACAGTCTACCACTCTTCTCTCCCTCCATTTCACAGCTTATCCTACAGTTTTATCTCATGTCTCCATTTACCTCTTTGGTCTAATAGGTCCCAGCAGGGAAAAATTCTGCTCCCAGTTATACCAGCTTAACCTGGGAGAGCTGAAATCTGAGCTGCCGTGGCCATTATACAGTTGAAGGATCTTCTGCTATTCACAATTAGTAATGCAAGAGAACTTTACCATTTTCCTGCTCCCACACTCACCCTCTTTTTCCCCTCTCTCCCCTTCCCCCTACATCTGGTGTGTAGGAGTTCAGTCCTACTCCTAATGAAAGAAAAGTGTAGCAAAAGTTAAATTGCTAACCCAAGCTTAAGTGCAGCACCAGAAACCCTTCAGTCAGGCTCTATGTGCTTCCAAGGCAGGAGAACACTGAATATATATATTACTGTCAACTTATAACACTGAAGAAACAAAAGCGTTTTTACTGAATTTTGCTATTTATATATAAATAAGCCTGGGCTGGACTGGTGAGTTTCAAATAGGCACAAACTTGACACGTTATTTGTATTACTTGAACATTTTAAAGATAGACTGTAAACAATCTCCTTTTTTCAAGGTTTGTTGGGTGCTGTAGTGGATGAAGTATTGTACTTACCTCCAATGTCTTTTGCACTACTTGGAAGTCTAACCACCGGATCTAAATTGAGGGAGCTCGGTGGCCTCTGTATAAGATAGTGTTGTCTGAATCACAGATTACTCTGCCGGTACAATCTACTTTGACCTTTGCTTTGAATGACCTGATATTGTGAAGGCTAAACTACAGTATTTATTACTCCTAGAAAAGTTGTTCCGCGTTAATTTAATGGCTGGGTGAGCAGTCATACAAGTACATGGCTGGGCATTTCAATTGCCAGATATCTTTGGCCATTAACAGACTTTTCCCAGACAGGATCCAATTCAGCAATTACTTCAATGGGACTTCAGCACATACTTTTCCTAAATCAAGGCCCCTCTCCCCTCTTCCTAACTCCTTCCCCCTCTGGAAAGATCTGTAACCTGCACTAGAAAAGTACTGACTCTTTAACGGAAAAGGTAAATCTCAAATTAATCCCATTCCTGCATAGGGATGGATCTGTGCAAGTGGGTGCTTAAGACTGCAGACAACCCCATTGGCTTCCACAGAACTCCAGGTGGAAATAAAGGGCTGGCCTACAACACCCCCGTGGAGGACAGGAGCCATGGTGACTCCCCATCATTTGTGGCTGGCAAGGGAGTGAACAGCACAGAGGAACATGGAAAGGAGCCATGGAAGCTCACTACTTACTCTTTTTCCTCTGACAGAAGAAAAGTGTCTGAGGATTTGCATCCCTCACCTTCTTCCTGAAGGTGGAGTCATTGCACTGGCACTGGCCCTGAGTGGCATTAACATGACTATTTTTTTGGATTGATTATTCACTCTGACGCTTGATGGGAAAATGGAAGAAGTTGGTGGATTCCTAAATAACTATCAGGTTCCAGAAGACTCTTCCCATTACACTTTTTTTATTTCTAAACCAGGCAGTAATTCTTTTCCTACATATTTGGTGTAATTTTGGAATTTAGTGCTTAGAAAAGGCAGGTCACCCGAACCTTATGTTTAGTTTGCCACAGAATGGCTTCAACAGTGCACATTTCCTACACCATGACCTCCACTCGTCATTCTGGGAATGAAATTCTGTACCTGATGCTCCATCGCTATTCTGTTTTGGTGGCATTTTGCACCCACATTGCATTGGTGTAAATGATACACAAGGTATCAGGAAATGGACAATCTCCATGTCCACTCAGCCCTTGGTCTTTCTGCTGAGACTACCACCACTGCCATTGCTAGTTCCTACCACTTGTGGGGATGGTTTTATACACCCACTAAGAAAGGCATGGAGATAGAAACTATATTCATTGCATAGCTTTTTATGAAGATCAGTCTGGAACTTTAAACCCAGCAAGTAAAACTGTCCCTATCTTGAATGCTAACTGCATCTGGCAAAAACCTCTTGGAGTTATCCACCTATAGCGTTAGTCACTGGGTCTATGCCAGTCATGCAGCCATCTTCCTTAACAACGACACACGTGCTGTAGAAATACTGGACTACAGATTATGAATAATAGACATTCAAGAGTATATATATGAGTATTGTATCTTATTAAGAAAGGACATGACCAGTGTTATTAGACGAATGTACTATGTTCTTATAGCATTACTATTACCGTTGTTTCTGCTGTAGGTCAGTCACAAACTACTGTGCAGCAAGGTTTATTAACCCACTGTCTAGTTTTTAATTTCCTACTCTTAGGCAATAAAACATCCCCTTCAATATTTCTGTTCACATTGCTTTAGAGATTGGCTGTTTGCATGTCCTTGTCATTTAACTGTATCCACTATCCATGGATTTACAGAACATATATGATGAAAAAGTTGTTAATTCCCCTCTGCCTAAAATTACCAGAATAAACTGATTGTCCCCTACAGACATGAACGGCAGGTAGATGGATTAGTAATGGATGGCAGTTTTCTATTTTCCTGAAATTCAAGTTATTGCCAGGCATCTCAGCTTTCTTACCCTATAGTATCACTGGCATCAAGTGGTTCATTAAAAAAAGCAGAGTGTCTTTACTAAGGCTGGGTCCACACTGACGGTGGCAAATTTGCTGCCGTCAGCTCTATTGCTCTGGATTGACTGAGCGGTCTGTGTAGACCCGCTCAGTTGATCCAGCAAGCGACGCAGGAAAACCACCCCGGTAAGTGGCGTAGCGCTGTGTTGAAGGGAACGCTGTTCTCTTTGACGCAGAGCAGTGTGGACCCCATGCAGAGGAGACACCGCAAAGTCAACGGGAGATATGCAAGTGATTTATGTCACTTGCGTATCTCCCGTCGACTGCCGCTGAATCCCGAAGGTAAGTGTAGACCAGGCCTGAGTGAATTATGGGGGAAAACTTATTTTGTAGCTATTACCAGTATAGATTGTTGCTAGTGTTGAGTTGACAATGCATTCTATTATGGTACAACAGAGAAGCCAGATTTAGAAAGGAGCATGGATATGGGTAAGACTTATGGGTACAGATTGTTCACAAGTATAGCTGGAAAAAGTCTGCAAGATTCCGTTAAATAAATTATACAATCACATTTTCTTTTAATAGATAACAAACTTTAAAAAATTCCATGAAGTTCCTGTGTAACATAATCATGTGTTACAGATAAGAAATCCTTGCTGCCAGAGCACAGTATGTGTCTGTCTGTTTTTGCCAAATTACAGACCACCCAAAATTAATATTTTAGGAATTTGAAAAGTAAGGTGGTTCTACAAAACAAGAAAGGCTAGTAACAAAGCTCTTGAAATTCATGGATAAATTGTCAAAAGAATGTCAGCAAACAACACCGCTTTAAAAAACCCCACAGAATGTGGGCATAAAGGCTTTAAAAATACATAAACATTGTGCAGGTTAATTCAGTATTAAACACAGCAGAATGTACAGGCCTTTTTATATACTCTTTAATTTTTGTTTAAAAAGCTATATATTTAAATGCCTTAAAGAAGCTGTTCATATCTCCCCTCCCCACACTCCCTCCAGTGATGCCCATTGGCTTCAAGGATGAATTTGACCCAGATTTATTTATTTTCACACACTAGCCTAATTCAAAACCAAACCACATAAAAAACATTGAACAAACAAACCCAGGTGTTTATCAGAGCTACTCAGGGACACTGAGACAGGGCTCTGAACCCACTTTTTGGTAGTTACAGTCAGTGGAATGTTATGACAGCAATACCAGCATGGATGGTTTTCAGCTGGGTTGTCCAAAGAGTTGCTCCAAAAAGAACGATGCAACAGCTGAGGGAAAAATTGTAGAAATTAACCCCATACTATATACACATACACATACATTGATGGCTCTTTTCACAACAAAAGAAAGTGACAGTACTGGATACGAGGCTGTATGGCACGTGCATTAAGATACATAAGTGACCCCTCCTTGGTCTGTCTTCAATCAAGAATAATTCTTAAAATATAATAATAATACTTCTTTATACTGGCCACTTGTTAACAACTGTTTACATCGTAGAAAAATAGACAGTATTCTGTAACAAGAAATATAGTTCACTTTGTTAAAATGGGCTATTTTAAACCAGTAATTACTGTGTCATATAAAGAATGTCTAAAGAGCGAAACACAAATGGGTAATACTGAGTGCAAAACAGCCAGTGGTATTGTTTGCATTGGTTCGAAACATTTAGTTGCCAGCTACTGTAATTACATGTTTTGTACGCTGTATTACAAAAGCCTTGATCTTTTAGGAGCTGAGGGGTTGCTTTTATTTTCTCTACATGTGGCAAATAAGTATGTAATCTAAGTTATTTCAAACGGTGAAAGTCCAAACTGATTTCACAATTAATCAATATTCATTCCCATTGTCTTGCATTCATTCCAAAGTGTTCCCCCACCCACTCTGTGCGGCAGTACTTGTGACTCATGTCTTACGGTCAAAGATTCCTCAACTTAAGCAGAGTTTAGGCGTTAGAGATTCAGAAGTTTATCGTCTAAATTCACATTCCTTTAAAATCATTTTACTAATCTCTCGTGTTTAAATGTACACAGAAAAATAAGCTCCTCAGCCTAGCCTCATCGAGTTTACCATCTCAGCTGAAGACTGTTAAACAGAGCTGAGATGAAAACTCTTTGCCAAGTGTAGGCATTAAGTCTTAATTCCACAAAAAGCAGATGGTTCCAAAGTAAGAGTCAAAGTTTTCTATGATCTCCGCAAAGCAGATATGTATGAATAACTAATTTCCTACTGGCAGTGGTAAAGGCTTTATCAGACCACCACAAACATCACAAATGGAGGCCATTTCCAAGTGTTAAAACACACAGCAACATCAGCAAAACATTCTTGGTAGACCAGAAATCTCTTGAATCTCATCTGTGTTAAGCTCACACTCTTTCAACTCTGGAGGGATCATACGTATCTGAAAAATGCAAGAAAGGAAAACCATTAGTGATGGGTTCTGAAATCTACTTGCGTTTAGTATTTGCAGCTGGCAACAGAAATAAGATTGTTTCCTTAATTTAAAAGTACAGAAAAACTCTCACAAGCTACCTTTTTTTTTTTTTTTTTTTTTTACAAAAGTCAATTTAAAAATTGAACAAGTTCTTGACTAGAGCCAGATTCTTGTCCCATTAGCCTCAATTCTGATCTCACTTATGCTAGAGTGATTTGGAAGTAATTGCACTGAAGTCAATGGAACCACACTCGTGTGAAATGTGCGTAGATGAGATCAGGATCAGACCCACCAACTAGAAAAGGAGTTATGCTATTTTACCATTGAATTGAGTGGGGCCAAGTTTTGCCCGCTATGGGAATGTCTATATTGCAGCTGGGAGCGAGCCTGCCAGCCCGCGCAGACAGACTCTGCTAGCAGCGCTCGCACTCGCACACTAAATACAGCGGTACGAACATTGCTGCACCGGAGGAGGCTTAGGTTAGCCACCTGAACTTGGCCCTGGAGGATGGGGGTAGAGGGGGTCAAGCCTCCCCCAGTGCCACAACATCCACACTGCTATTTTTAGCCTGCTGGTGCAAGTCTGTTGCCCCCAGCTGGGAGGCTCGCTACAAACTATGGTATGGATATACCTTAACACTGTGTAGCAACGGAGAGGCAGCCTACACCTCCCAGCAGCATGTCTCAACCTGGACCAAGATGGCCACTTTATGAGGTGGGGAAACATTTCTGCATTCATTCCATAGCCTCTCTCTGTTTAAGCACTCGGTGTCTCCTGTACTCCGCAGAATACTTAATATGCTTTAAACATATACATGACAAAGAGAGGCTGCGTTTTATCACTATGGCCAGGCTGTCTTCCTCCAGCGTGCAGAACTCTAGGTCACTGGTTTCAGAGTTAGTTTTTGTGGACAGAGTGCTAGACAAAAGATGTGAGGATTACTAAAGAAAATAAATCAACCCTATATTTGGTGAATGCACCAAGGAAACAAATAGGGGCATCACCAGATTAGACCCATTTTTCTATCTAAAAATACACCAAAGCTGGTCTATTATATTTTCAATGGGCTTCAAACTGAAGTCCTTGATCAGGTCCTGATCATGCAAGAGTTTACATGCAGGCAAATATCTGCATCCTCTCATGGATATCAGCTTGCAGCATTGGGGTGGGACTGCACTGAAAGTCAGTGGGATGTGTGCACCTAAGTCACTTAGGGCCTTGAAAATCCCACCCATAGTCTGTAATCATGTAACTCTCCACTGCAGTGCCTGATCGCACAAACATTGGTGCGTGTGAGTAATTTTACTCGTGTGTATATGAATGAGTATGCAAATTTGCTTATATGCGCACATGCTTGCAGAATCAAGGCCTAAATCAACGGATGATTTTCCCAAGTAAGAACTTCTGGATTTGGCCCCATATTTAGATAATAAGAATAAACATTAGTTGCAGCTGACAAACTGCAGTATCTGAAGGTGCAGTATCATTTTGTCTCCTCTCTGCCAGTATTTACAGGGCAATCAATAAAGGAAACCTTGTCGGTAACTGACATTTTTTAGAAAATGTGTCATTCACCTTGTTCTGACAGTGTCTGTTAATAAAACAGCTTGGACAACAAATGGATGAAAGTCACTAGGATATTATTGTTAGAACTGCATCTAAGCCCTATGGCTCAATTGCGTGGGAAAACCCTTTAGGTAGGAGCACTTTTCCCCAGGCAAGTTTTTTGCCATTTAAATACACCAAGCCTTTTGGGTTGCAGCAACTACTCTTTGCATGAGGCGGTTAAGACAAAACTAGAAAGGAATTCAAGTTTTAGAATTATGATTCTCCCTAAAGGTTAGAGGTGCTGAATGCTTGCTGCTCCCAAGACAGCTGCAAGCGCTCAGAGCTGTTAAAATCAGGGCATAAAACCATGGAAGCTCCCCCAGCCTCAATACTATTTATTCTCTGAAAAGTTACTGACACTTTCAGCAATCTGGACTGAAGCCAAATGAAGTAGGGAAGATTCTGCCTGTAGGAAGAAGAGGTAGCCAAAGGACTGGGTTGTGGCTGAAGTCTGCAGGGAGAATGCTGGCTCTCTCACACAACTGGTGGGCAGTCTCGGGGGGCCAATGCCAGAGTACCCCTAGATGGTGCAGCTTGCTTCATGCTCAGTGCCCAGCGAGAGCAGTGTGCATGGGAAACATGGCCATGGGATGGTTTTACTCTGCCCTCAGACAGATAACAACCCAGGACAGCATTAGCAGGGAATACACACTTCACTCCACGATGAAATCCTGGCTGGTCCCTTGTACTTCCATGCAGGAGTTAAACAGACTGTGGTCCTTGAGTTGTAGGTTTGTAAATGTCTACATTTTCATCAAATTTGGGTTCATGCTATCACTCTCTTGCTTTCTTTGCTCCTAGGGACCTATTCATGCATCACAGAGACTGATGTGCTCAACCAAATTCATGGAAGTCAGTGGGGTTAAACCAGGGATGAAGGGAGTCCACTGAATGTTTTATTAAACGAGACAGGCTCACGTCATCTAACCTAGTTTGTACAATTGCCCTCCTGCTTAGTATTTAGGAATACACTGCACTTCGACAGCCCCTTCCACCCAAGGATCTCAAAGCACTCTCCAACATTAGTGAATAAAACCAGATCCCTCCTGCTAGTTGGTGGCTAATTAGCACCAGCCCTTCACTGTGGCTAAGCAACTTGCCCATGGTCACAAAGGCATTTCCATAGCAGAACTGGGAAGTAAGCCAAAGTCTCTTGATTCCCAGTCCTGGGCTTTAACTCTTCGACTTTTCTTCCTCACATTGAACAGGGAAATCCCAAAGGTCCCCACTCCTTCAATTAGCTATCTAATCGGCTAGCTGTGTAAGGCAACTAATTAGAAAGACCAACATACAAAAGAGGAATCTTGGCCCACTTCAGTCACTGATAAAACTCCCACCATGTAAATGAGACCGGGAATGCACCCAAATGCTTGCAGCCCTGAAATTACGATTGGCCCTAATGGAGGGGAGGAGTGGGAGGGAGGGAAAGGCAGGGATATGGGTACTTACTGGACTATGGAATAAAAGCTTGGAAAGGTAAAAAAAAATTAAATTTTAAGCCTCCACGATCATTATTATGAACAGTTGGGAGGAATTCTTTTTTTTAATTGTGTGGAATAGCTTTCAAGTGTCTTTTGAAGACAATGGCGTTGATTTATTCCCATTTATTCAATATACAGTGAAACCTGTCATAAGCGTGTCCTCAAAAACAAAATCATCAACTTCAGAGGTGATCTTTCTAATAATGGGGGAGCAGAAATGTACTCGTGTGTTTGGGAGTACATTAGGGCAGTGTGTTATGACGGTAGTTTGCATAAGGGCTGTCTCTTGTACAGTGTTTCAGTTTATCTCCAACTCCCTCATCTAAAAATAACTGGTGCATTTGATGTTATTTTATAAAAATAGCAAAACAAGGGTCTGTATGAGAATCTGTTTGTTCTCTAGCCTCTGTGATTGACCTAGTCTGCAAGTATCATAGATATCAGTCTTCTCCATTCCAAGCTACAGGCCACTTGGGCTCTTCTCTCTAACAAACTCTGCTGGATACTTACTACCTTAGTTCTCACACCACTTCCCCACTCCAGTCTACCCTCAAACTAGACACAAGCTATCAGGAGACTTGGGGGTTTGGGATAGGGAAGGCAAAGCATAAAGCCTCTCTACAAAAAACTTAGTTTTCACCACCACAATACACCTAAGAGGCCAGGATTTAAGGTTTTTTGAGTCACTTGTATTCATAGTTGGATGTGAACAAGTTCGCTTTTTGGGGACGGGAGGGTGCTGGTGGAGAAGATTCCTTCCCAACCCGTGGATATGAGCACTATGCCCTGTACTATGAGGTTTGATTAAGGGGAAAGGAAGATTAAATTCTATCCAGTTGAGGGAAACAGTTGCAAGGGAGCAGAACTCCTCTCTTTACCCTGTTGAGGTGGCATTGTCCCCACCAAGGAGGGCTGTACCCAGATGGGAACCAACTGTACAATTCACCAAAGGGGTCAAGTCAGCTCTGATTTACTCTGGCATAAACCAGAGCACTTAGATTGTAAGCTCTTTGGAACAGGGGTTGTTTTGATTTTTTTGGTTCTGTTCTGTGGTTGGACAGCGCCTAGAACAACTGGCTCCAGGGCCACGACTGTGGCTCTCAGGCATTATAGTAATACAAAGAAAAACAAATAATGAAGTCTGATTTGATACATCCCTGCAGCAACATACGCTAGAACGGCTCCTATGGAATCTCAGTGGCTGCCCTCACCCCCAGCAGAAAATCTTCAGGGAGGAAGAAACTAGAAAGAGCCTTGGGACACAGTAGACCTGGCTGTTTGGTTTTTTTTTTTTTTTTTTTGCGCCAGTTTCATCTCTTTATTTATATGTAACCATATAAAAACATAAGTTATGAGTTGAATTTGTCTACGCAGTGAGTCTGGAGAGTACAGTTCAACACAGAAAGAGAATTTGAGGGTTTATGAAATGAAAAGAAGACTAAGATCTGACCACTAGGAGATGGGAGCTTGGGGAATTCTGATGCCTATTTAGAATTCATGCAGTTCATTCCCAGGGGCTGGGGGTGGGGGAATAAATAAAATCCCTTTAAAAGTATGGGTGAGTTAATCTCCATCTCCCTACACTGGAGAATTTTAAATAGATTTACACTGACTCGGTTAAATAAGTAGTTTTTGTGAATTTCAAGGTGAGTAAGTTATTAGAGGGGATGTGGGGAAAACAAAAGAAATGTCAAGTATTGGGTTATCAACCTGCCTATCAAGTACCATGCATTTACTCTTTCCAACCAATTTAAAGTCTCGGAACAGGTGGCAGGCCTGAGTTTATATAGATCTATCGGTACACTTCTCAAGGGCACCCATTAATTTAATTAGCACATTATTATGTTCAAAAGACCAGATGTGAGTTGTTTTGGAAAGCTGATCAACTCATAAATTAACTTGAGGTTACGTATGTAGCAGACAAGGCTATCCTTGACCCAAGGAGCAGAGGACTCCAAAGTGTACACTGAAAGATTGGGCCTCATGTTTGCCCTGGGAATATCTGAAACATTTTGTAGAAATGTCTCCTGAATATTATCTAGACAATTTCCAGGCTGAATATTTAACCCAGTCCCTATGGCTTCAGACTAAAATATCAGGTAATAAGTCTATTTTTTTTCTTTCTTTTCAGTCCTGATGTGGTGTGTTCCTATTTATTGATTGGAGAATAAAATGTGGACATTCATGGAAAGGGTGGGATTGTAATGTGTGCTAGGTTGGAGTGAAAAACCAGGGCAGCTGTTGTGAAGTTATTTTTGAAACATGCAGTCTCTGAAATCTTAAGTAATGGAAAAGTCCTACAATGAATTTCAGTAATTAGGACCCAAGTGGCTGCAATAACGTAGAGGATAATGTTTACGGCAAGAAAACAACAATGGTTTATTGACCACTGATCTGTTTATAACCTATTAAACTAGCAGCTACAGTATGTGGCAATAGGTAAATAGGAAGATTACTTCTTTTGAGGTTACTACAGGGGGAGTTGATATACATTCCCTGTTAAAAGAGTGCCCACCTTAATCTCAGATAATGGTAAAACTGGGCCTTACCTAAACAAAAATCTCGGTCAACCTTCTTCTTGCCTATCGCAGTTATGCATCCATTTTCATTGAGAGAGATAATGCGCTTGGAAACAGCACCCGTGTGTGCCATTTTGCGAGAGAATTCATTACTGCCAAGTTGGGCATAGCTTCCTCTTTCCTCTTGTAACCTGGGTGGTTTCTCCTCATCTGCTTCCTCCCCTGAATCTGCGCTCTTGATGCTCAGACGCCTCATACGGGAAACCGAATCAATTTCTTTCATTCGCACCAAACGATCCATGACAGTTCGGCTAGGGGGAGAGGCAAGTTTGCACTGTAATGTCTCAATCACCTTCGAGGTGCTTCTTACTCTCTTTTCCGAGCTTGGAATGGTCACGTTTCTTTCAGCTAGCTGACATGTAACAGACTTGCAAGGCAGGTCTGGATCCTCATCATGTCTGTCGAGATCCGTGTGTTGTTCAAAACCTTGCTCGGTTACCACAGTTTTAGAACTGGCTTCTTGGTCAGCACTCTGGTATTCACCAGTCCAAAAGGCAAGGTCTCTCTCTCCAACAAAGAGAGAGCTTTCTGTCCAGCCACACTTTCGTCTGCCCTCATAAGAGTTGTTTTTTGTTTCTACTCTGTCACATACTGTTCCCCGTGCTTGAAATTCAGGATCCTGGGTGCCGTTTGCAGGGTTGGTGTATTGTTGGAGGCCAGTTCTGTCCCCAGGAATTAAAGACTCCACTGCTACCTCTATACCCAGAATTCTTGCAGCCCTTGCCTGCAGTGACTCATTTTGGGGGATCTCCACTACATTTGCATTTGAAGAAAAATCAGAGTTGTTAGCACTGAGTTTAGGGTCGATATCTAATCCCACAGACCTCAAATCTGGCTCAGAATGACCTTGATTTCTATTAGTTAAAGACAATCGTACTATAGATCCTTTCTCTAAAGGTTTATCACTTCCGGGAGTTACGCTTTTGTTCGGTTTTACAAAATCGAATATATTAGCTATGTAATTTCTATCTTCTTTTGTCTCCTTTAAGTCAGCATGATTGAATGGATTACTCTGATTTGCATAACTTTGACTACTGGGCAAAACTTTCTTGACTGGGCCTGAACTAGCTACCTGTTTGTTTGTTCTATTCCTGGCTTCCTGGTTTCTTGTTTCTGCCATCATACTTCCATCTACTGGCCTGGCTAAATTACTGTTCTCTTTCTTATTCAAGGAGCTTTGTGATCCAACACAGATATGTGGATCACCATCAGACTTAAACTCTGCACTCCAACTTTCAGACTTACTTTTAACTCTTCCTTGTTTAAATATAGGAACTTCTGGTACAACAGTTTTTAGCTGCTTACAAGGTCTGAGTTCCTGACTTGATTCATCAGTTCTGGAGGTCCCTATCTTTGTAGGAACACAGTCCTGCTTTGTTCCCTCATGCTCCACGCCATCTTCACTACTAGTGCTTTCTTCCTGTCCTTGGAGCTCCTTGTTAAAACTTTCTAACTCACTTATTGCATCCCAGGGACGGCGACCAACAGGTTTCAAGAGAAATTGACCAAATAGTTCTTTACTGTTGTAGGGAGCACTTGCCTCACCCTTGACCACATCACCCCTGGGAATTGTGCCAGTTTCTCTTTCCTGGGCAGGTATGTTTGTGCAGCAGGACCCGTAAGGCTGGTTTTGGTATGCCTTTGGTGAATGTACCTGAATTATTGAGGTGGCAGTCCTTGAAAATGCACTGTTGCTGGATGGACTGAGATTCATCTGACCTTTCATATTGTATGTGTTCTGCCTACACTTTCTGTCATCGGGGGGTAACCCTGCCTGTTTTGACCCAACCATAGATGCTGTATAGGCTAAGAATTTTGGAGCCATAAGTTTATTTTTTGTTTCACCAGATTTTATACCATGGAAAAACTGTGAACTGTTAGGGTCTTCTGTGAAACTGGTCTGTGTTTGTTGGTCTTTGTATTGATCACCTGGCCAAGAGCCCGAGTATTTGAGTTCCCTGTGTTTTGTTGGCTGAGTAAGTCTGAGGTCATTCATTTGTTTGAACTCCTCTGGTTTCCACAGCTCTTGCTTTTGTAACTCAGTTTTATTGGTCATGCTTCCTGTAAGAGCTTGTAACTCCAAGTCGGTGGAAGACATACTTAAGAGACTTTGTTCTTGCAAAGCTCCATTGTTATCAAACTCATTCTTATCAGGCCTCTGTGTTAAGTTATTATTTCTATCAGTATCTGGCAGATTTGATTCAGATTTAATTGGGACGGAGACCAAGCAAAATATAGTTTCATTCAATTTTTTCTTTGAACTCTTTTTGCTCTGCATCCCAGTTCCAGGTTCAAACGTTTTTACTTTAGTAACTGTCTCACAGGTGCTATCAGTATGTGGGTTTCTTACAGAAAAATTGCTTTGTGTGTACTCCTGATTAGATTCATTTTCAGGGAGGTGATGACCTGTATCACAGCTGTCTCTTTGGTCAGGCAGGGCCCAGTTTTCCTGATCTCTGTTGGGTGCTGCCAACCAGCTGTTGCTACGCATGGTGCTTTCAGGAGTTCTCTCACCGTTTACAGTATTTATTAAGTTTGCTGGATCCAAGAAGGCACTACTGTATTGTAGTTTGGTAGTTCTTTCCTGAAAAGCAGTAGGATTGGTCCTACAAATACTTTCAGTGTATTTAGTGTTGTCCTGGAGGCTCTCTGAATGTGCTATTTTAATATGCCGTATTCGAGGATCATCAAAGGGAATATACTGAATGGAATGCAGGTAGTCATCAGTGTGTCTGGAATGGCTTTGTTTATCATGAGGAAGGTGGTCATCTTTGCAGTGTTCATCCCCAGTTTCCAATGCCCTACTGGAGGGTTGATGGCTGACGATGGTCCTCTCTACTGGATGCCGACTTTTGTCAAAGCACAAGTCATAGTTAGGCACTTCATTGAGGGAATGCTGATTCACACTTTGCTGAGGTGGGGACTTGTAAGATGGAGGCGGTATGTAGACAGGGGGCTCCAAACCAGAGTCTGGAATGTAAATATCTTGCTTCGGCTCATTACCTTTGGCTAAATATGAAACAGGCTCATCTTTTTGCTCATGGTCCTGAAAGCCACTAGTTTCTAAAGGTGCCCTCGTTTGTCGGTGCAGTTCATATGATGGAGGTTTAAGGGGTCTGCCATATTTGGGCTTGGCCAGAGGAAGAAAGTGGCTTCCTGTTTCATTGTGGTTTGTGAATTCCAAAGGCAGTCTGTTTTGGGGACAAGAGGGGTCTTTAGTTCCACTTAGTAACTGATGATTATTCACCAGGGACGGTATTTCCACACACTTCAGGGTCTCTGGTGAAAGAACTCTTGGCAATGACTGCGATTTTCCTTTGTTATGGGAGCTAAGTACATTGTCTCCAAGGGTCAAGGAGTATAAATCTTGAAGCAGTTTCTCTCTATCACCATCAGACATTTGTCTTCCTAATTTTTTAGGTTGCTTCCAGCTTTCTGTTTTTAAACTTTGCCATTTGCAGTCACCAGGCCCTTTCCAGGTCTCCTGCAAGCCACTTCCTGTCACACTCTCTGTTCCTGTTCCTACCTCCAGCTGACTTTCTTTAGGATGTCTGTATACCCCATGGGATGGTGCCAAACCTTTCATTTCAGAATCTCCTCTGTCAGTATAACCCAGTAATACACTAAAGTCTTGTCCTCTTCTTCTCCAGTAGGCCAGATCTTTATTGGTCTTGGGCCCCGAAGACCATGCTAATAGAGGCCTGTCATAAAACCTGCAAGAGAAATACAGTGTCATGTGCAAGCGATACAAATTCACTCTCTTTTCTTTATGGGAAATTGTTATAGGCTCAAATGCTGACTTATGACAATATGGTTTTCACTCTCAATTTCTATAATTTATTCTTAGTCATACTTCGTTATTTATTTAAAATCCTCTCTCAGTAATTAACATCCACATTTTCTCACTAGCAAGGAAGGTGTCTAAGCCATATACACATGCATGTTAGCATGGCATTTATTTTATTTATTGCTATGCTTAGCTGTTAGAAAATTTACAGTGTTGTGTGCTGTGCAGATATGTAGAGTCCTATTAAATATATGCTATAAAAACTGAACTGACTATGTTAAACAAGGCTTTGAACCCTAATTTCTGCTTTCAGTTACATCAAAACCTATTGACTTCATCAGAGTTGCACAGGGGTAATCAAGCATAATATAATAGGACTCTAGATTTAAAAAGAGAAGGCAGCAGGAGAGTTTCATAATGTAAATTTCTGTAAGAAACAGGATTTTGTATCACAGCACAAGGGTTGAAAGGGAAGATGGTGATGGTTAATTTGATCTTTTTTGTTTGTTTTAAGGTACAAGTCTCTCTAGATGTTTCAAATGTATCACTATTCTGGTATGTATCATTTTATGTCAGTATAGTTCTGATGAGATTTTGAATATCAGGCTAATTTTTATGTTTAACACTTTAAATTTTAAAATGGGGATGGATCCATTCTAGCAAAACATATAATTGAAAAATTAAAAATGGAGGATAAAACAAACCCTTTATTTATAAAACTTCAGAAAGCAGATTTATGAATTAAATCCAACAGAAAATATCAGATCCTTCCCATGTTTCCAGATATGGTGTGAAATACTTTACACACTATTATGAGGGAAAATTGATAGCTTTCTACATAAAAGTTTATCTTTTAGTAGTATTGTCATTCTGCTGTTCTTGTAAATAAGGTGTCCAAAAATCTAACTGCCATTATTTTACTATGTAACTGCCACCAGCATAACATGAGAGAAAAATCAAAATTGACATAAATAGGACAAGAATGTAGATGGAACCCAAGATTTTCCTTCCTCCTCCCTCCACCCCGAGTTACATGTACAGTCTACTTTTGGTTTCTGTCAAAAAACTAATAATCTTCTCACAAAAAAGATTTAAAGAGATAATAAAATTCAGAATTCCTAATGAAAAAATCTAGCAATCCACATTCAGACCACTTCTCAATAATTTTCTTTTACGTATGTGAACTTTATCCTATCAAGCAAAAAATGTTTAAAACAAACTGGGGTAAAGAGTATTTTGTTGGTATTAAGTCTCATGGATTAAAAATCATCTGACCAAAAGGTTCACCATATAAAAAATACAATAAGCAATTTGCTTTCTGGTTCCAGGTCAATATTAAAAGCCTGTATTAATCTCTGGGATATAATAGGACATATCCTATCTTGGAAATTTTACCAGAGTTAGGGTGAAAACCACTGTCTTTCAGCATGAGGGACTCTCCAGCTGAATATATACTGTCAGCCTTTGGAGATTACAGAGTCCACCTCTGCTACCTTTATGTTTTCTCATAATGCCATAATACTGTTTTGTAGCTCTTGACTGGAGAGATTGTAAGTGACTGAGTCTAGGGAACAGAGAAGCTATGCATTGTTCTGAGAGAGATCTGCTAATGATATCAAATAGATGAAGAGATCTATCCGTCTTGCCAAACTATTAAAACATACCAAGTACAAAGCCACAAGCAATATTTAGTCAAGACTATACAACATCAAAACCACTGGAGGGGCTTCTGGGCAGCAAAGCAATAGTTAGGTTAGTGATCACTGTTACTGATGATGGATCAGTGAAATGCCCTGGCTATATAAAAGTAGTGTTATATACTTTTATACTATAGTACATTATACCATTAAAGTACACTATAGTAGAGTATACTTTTCTATATAGTAAAAGTAGGGTTGTGAATAACTATTGGAAAGTGTTACCTAGATTCCCAGTGGGACTTCATCAAAAATCAAAAAACAAAAGAAGAGTCAGCCTTTACGGTACGATATTCTGTGGGTGTATCCCTAGTCATAATGCATGCTTCAGAGGAAAGAAAATCCTGACTCCTTAATAACCGCATTTTTTAAAGAAATGTCTAAACAATATTTTGTAGTTATAGTAACTAACCAAGTTCTAAACATGATGTAAACCACCGTCCTGAAGATCTACATTAGGTCATCATAGCAAAGAGAATGCAAAAAGCATGTTTAAAGGAAAGTAATATTAGGGCCTTTCTAAGCCTTGTAACTTATGTATATTAATGAGGCAGAGAACATTATTCAGTTTAAATCATGTAACCAAGAGTGATTAAATTCAAGAATGAAGATAGTAGAGGTATAGGTAAAGATGTATTTAGTGGCATGGAGAAAAATCCCAGGGGGGAAGGGGGGAGGAACAAACTGCTTGATTGATATTTTATGCATGTTATTTTGGTTGGAAGATAGAAATTTTAAAATCTTCATCTCCTCCAACCCTACTGGCCAATTTCTCTTGTTAAAAAATATTAGTAATAATGTAATAGAAAATAAGGCCCATGATTCTAGTTTGAGTTAAACATGAAGTTAATTCAGGAGTAGTACCACATCTACCATGAAGTAATAGTCTTCTTCTAGTCTACACAGAGAAATAATTTTGTATCCAGATTACAGTGGTCATATCCACAACTGAGAACATAACTGAACAGTTACCATGGGGAGAATTATCAAGAGGCATCTATTGTGAAAATTTTTCGTATCTGGTAATATCACCACTTACTGTGCAACTCTGCCTGAAGTAGGCAGGGTCTGAATGAGTTCTCCCCCTGACACCTAATGATGAGCTGGGGAGGGGAAAAGGCTTCAGGACCAGACTGTATTTAAATGAACACACGTATTCTGCCTAGGTATTCAGCAGACAGAGCTGTGTTGCCCAAGTGATCAATTTTGGCTGCTGTTGGGTTACAAATCACACCCCCCTGGCTGATGTCCTGAGAGCGAAGGGCTACAAGGTCCAGATCCATGCCCCGATTGTCGGAGCCCTGGGTGCTGGGACCCCCGCAACGAGGGCGTGCTGCGGGCTTGCGGCGTCGGCTGGTGCTACGCCCGACTGATGCAGAACCTCATGGTGTCTGACGGCATCCGGTGGTCCTGAGACATCTACATCGAGCACATCACCGAACACAGACAGTAGCGTGAGGAGTAAGCCGGAGCGCTGCCGTGCGGAACTTATCAACTTAATAGCTATTTGCACCACCCCACTGACTCAATGAGGGACATTCCACTTATCTGCTTCCCCTGAACTGCACCCATGTAACCCTTGTAATATGTGATCTTCCCGAATTACTGTTCTATCAGCTCTATTAACCGTGAAACCTATCACTACACCCCATCCAGGATACCACAGGTTATACTTTTGTTGCACCCCAACACCCTTCCAAATTCTGTACCTGCTGTGGCAAATGGCCGGCTTCTCCCTAGTGGGCCTCGCACTTTTGCCTCTCGTAGTGGGCCAGGGAGTCGCCGGTTACTCCATTTTCCCAGGGAGGGGGGTAGGGACTCGGGCCCGCCCGCTCCTCAGGGTCCCAGCCCAGGGGCCCTATGAGTAGCAGTTATGTGCTGCTGGCACCGTTCTTGCAGCTGCAGGCTTTTCCCCTGGGCCACTCTCCCCCCTCTGTCTTTCTGGCTTCTTGAGCCCAGTACCTTCCTCAGGACTCCACCTCTCTCACACACACCACTGTACTCCGTTCTGTTCTCCTCCACGACTCCACACACCACTGTACTCTGTTCTTCTTCACAATCTCCACACACTCCTCTGCTCACCACACACCTACTTCAACTCCCACCCTGCCTCTCAGGAGTAGAGGGTTTTTATCAGGCACCTGGGTGGGGCCTTAATTGGTGTCAGCTGACCCTAATTACCCTTTGGCTAGTCTACAGGGAATAAAGGATGGACCATTCTAGAGTTTATATACCGCCCTTCTAGAACTTTCCCAGTGCCCTCTGCCCTTGCTATACCACACCGCTAATAACCTGTCCCTTCTGTCTGGATGTTCAAAGCTCTTTCCTTTAGACTCTGTACCTTCTCATTTTGAAACATTATCTTTAATAAAAATTTGAATGCAGGGGTAATTAAATGTTATCCTTATTGTATGAGTAAAGGACAGAAGAACTGTACTTAACTCATCCTGATTAAGGGGATCACTCTCAACTGAACGGAACTTGTTAAGCAGAAGGCTCGGATGCCAGATCCCACTGGAGACAGAAAGAGTGGGGACAGGTGTTTTTGCCTGGTGGTGTGAGCTTTGCCTAAAAGTCATAGCCACCATTTGGCCCGCTCCACTCCCCTGTTTAAAGATAGAGCTGATGAGGTTCCATTGAGTCTTTTGAATTGTTAAGTGACCACTAGAGCTGAAATCACTGAAATCAGGTCAAAGCGCTTAGACCTCCCAGAGGCCAGTGTTTCTACAGAAGAGACCACCCAGCCTGCCCTATCAGGGCGGTTCCCCCACTGACAACCAAAATCATTGAGAGTGGGTGGAGTCTCAAGAGACTGACTTGCAAAGGTCACAGTAGAGAGGCAGGTGGCAGTGGAAGGGGATGGTGCAGGGCCATTGGTGGTGAAGTGGCAAGCGGCCAGCGGAGTGGTAAGCAGCCGGAGGAATGCGCAAGTGCCTCCCCTTAATCTCCCAACCATAGGTGGTGAACTCATGCAAAAGCATCTCTGAACTCGGGGTCTCCACTGACCAAGGACAACAACTGTGAGTGAATGCGCTGGAGGGAGAAGTGCGGGGCAGGTTAAAGGAACATTTGTTTGTTGGGCTTTTGCACAGCAAGGTGTGACATGAAGGCAAAGGACACTGCCCAATGTACCTGAATCATGATTATGGTGTTTTCCCAAATTAATGCAAGGTTCCTTTCCTCTTTTTATTAAAAATTTTCTATGCTCTACACAGACTCAGTGCTTCTGAGTGGGGAAGAATTGTCTTTTAGAGGTGCCCTGGGATAGTATTTATTTTTCCCAGATTATTGTATGGGGGCTTGAGCTAGTTCCGTGCTATACTGTTAAAAAGGACCCCTGGATATTGAACTTGGCCCTTGTTGCTACTGACTCCACCTGACAGAAAGGTTACGCCCATACTATTCACAATATAACTGGTTTTATTAATGCAAAAAGGAAAAAGTTACACAATCAACCCCTCCTCTGAAAAATCAGTCCTCAATCACGTGTCTTCGGTTGGGTATGTGATCACTGAGGCACCAAAACTTGCTAGGCATTTTTGAAAGTTTAGACCACTGTATCTGACAGACTAAATCAGTAATAAGGAAAGCTTGTTAGCCAACCCAGTAACAGCTGGAGAGTAGGGTCATGGGACTTAGGTTTTATTCTCCATCCTGCCACTAGCTTGTAAGGGTGACCTTGTTCAAATCACTTAACCTCTCTGTGTCTGATTTTCCTCATTTGTAAATGTTGTATGCTGGATTTAGGACCCAATCCTGAAAACGCTTATTCCCGGGTGCTTAGTACTTAGTCCCGTAAGCAGGGTGGAACCCATGGGAGTTATCATGGAGGATGGTGTTTACAGGATCATGACCTGTACAGAAAAAAGCCTTTTCCAACACAGCTGTTTCTATAGCTGGTACTCACTTACATAACTGTGCTGTCAGTCACTTGCTGTCTCTCTATTTTAAAGACACACACCTGAAATAGTCTGAATCAGAGTTTCATTGTTTGCTTCCTAGATGTGATGTGAATTAGTTCTACCTAAATTACACTGACGACAAACTTTTAAACTAACTGTAGCAGTATTTGAACTCAGTCCCTTTGCAAAAAAAAAAAAACAAAAAGGCCAGCCAACACTATCCGCTAGGATGCACAGTCTCTGGTTATCATCCAACGGAATTTACAAGTGCGATTTGGTTACACTAATAAAATCTAATAAAAATCACCTGTGCAGCACCCTATATTCAAAACACTATATGTGTATTAGATAATTAATCCTCAACTCACCCCCAGGAACAATATTCTTAGCCCTATTTTACTGCCTCTCTCACAGAGGGTCACAGGGCTTTAAATTCATCCCATAATTGTAGGAATTATGCAGGTTTTTTTTACTGGTCTCCATAATCTACTTGTATCCCAGATTGGGGCAGTTCTGCTAATCACTGATCAGATACAACTCAGTAGGAAAGAAGCAGCTTCCAAGCCTTACCGCTATTGCTACTACATCCACTGCTGCATGTGGCTAGGGAGGAGCCATGTGACCTTAGCTTCACTGTCCCATGCTGAATAATCAGGAGGATGGGGAGAATGGCTTCAAACCATCAGTTCCCCAAGAGGAACCCCCTTGTGTCTGCTCCACCCCTTCTCGGTTCTTCAGCAGTGAGGCCAGCTGCTGCAGTTTGAGAGAGGAAAGGGTCATCTATCCTTAAAACGGGGGCAAAGGCCTCATAAGGGGGTACAGAACAGAAGGCACCAAAAAAATCATTTCCAAAGCTGGAGATGGAAAACCACCAGACACAAGAGAAGACCATTGCTTAATGACAGGATGGGGACTGTGTTTGAATTTCCATCAACTGCCAACCTAATTAGCTACCAATGTTAATGAGATCAGTAGCTGAAAGAACAATAAACTCTGCCCTCCAGAGGTGTTTGAGTGTTCCCCTTTGGAAGAGAGGGTCTGCAAAAATCTTCCTCCCCCCATCAAGTAACTGCGGCACAGGCTCCAATACTGCTCCCCGGATGCAACAGAAACACATTGCAAGAATGTGTGGGGAAGTTTGGGGGCTGGCTCCCACTCGCTGCCCTGACAGTGCATGCAGCCCAGGCGCCCCTGCACACGCATCCCCAAGGAGGGCAGGGGTGGCCTGGGAGCAAGGGCCAGAAAGCAAAGCGGGCACCAAGTGCTGCCCTGCAGAGAGGGGAAGCAGCAGAGCTCTCAGCTCAGTGTGGCTGGGGGAGGAATGATCCCCAACACCCTGGCAGTTGTTCTCCCTCTCTGCAAGCCTGCGCTTTGTCCCACTCTGCTCTCTGGCCCTTGCTCCCACCCCCTCCACTCCCCCGACTCCCTGGAGCTATGTGAAAAGCACCAGGGCAGCGTGCACTGTGAAGCAGTGAGGGGGAAGTCCGCTGCAACACTTCCCACAGCCTCCCAGGGATCCCTTACCGCTGCCACTTGGGGTGCGGCAGGAGCAGGGAGAAGGAATCCCCAAGGGGATATGGAACACACTGCACCCCAAGCCCTGGGGCTGCACCTTGCCACTGTGCAGCTGGCAGCAGCCAGCCTGGAGTGTGTGTGTGTTTTCCCTCGGACGCCTTCATTTTATGTCAAACTTCAAAGAGACAAAAATAAATAGAAAAACCAACCCAACAAAAACACCTTCACTGACCACCCCATTTTCAAACATCAAGAATTGCAAATTTTCATTTTCATAGTTTGGCAGCCCTGGAGACTGTGTCCTAATTGTCCTCAGAACAGGTGCACCTGGGCATTTGCCTCCATCTGGAGAGCCCAATTCTCAGATCAGACGGTAGTTCAGTATAAAGCCTTCTCACACTGCAGCCCTTCTACTGAGACA
>ML675603.1:26903859-27034677 GCA_007922155.1 Mesoclemmys tuberculata
TGAATCCCATCAATAGAACTGCCAGTTAGGAAACAGGGTGGGCAGTAGAGTTCTCCCACAGTGCACCATGTTCCTAGGGCTAGAAAGTCAACATGGGGGGGGGGCTGCTAGGCACTTTGGGACACATTAACTTTGACTCAGGCCTGTGCACTATAGTGTGGATGCCAATCCCAGGTTCGAGCACAGCTCAGAAAATTCTGAACCTAGACTTAAAATGCAATGTAGACACTCAAGGCCCAGGGTTCACTGACATAGGTCAGCCAACTGGAGTCCCACGAATCCTAGGCTTACATTGCTACACAGCAGCTAGAGACCCACAGCCCGGGCTTTTGAGCCTGAGCGAGCTGGCACAGGCCAGCCATAGGTGTCTAGCTGCTGTGTAGACACACACTATGTGACCTGAGCTTCTCCTTCTCTCCACCAGGGAGGCCTTTTGTAAAGGGTGCTTCTGATTCAACAAACTGCCCCTCCCCTTCCCCTGCTATTTTGATAAAGGCTACACACTACAAAAAGATATGTTAACGTTAGTGTGCTGCATGTAACATTTCAGGGCATTGAAATGGTCGAAGGCACAGAAGCAGAAAAATGCTCACTTATCACAGGCAGAGGGTAAGTGAGGCTGAATTCATGCTAGTTATCTGCCAGAATCAAAGGGAAGGAGAAAACCAAGCCACAGAAACTTACCCCCCTTCTGAAGTATGAAAAGTGGACAAACCCTGGAGGTCTGGATGGTAACCAGGACCGGCGTGGCTCCCTTGGCTCCCAGGACTGTCTTCACTGATGCTCAAGTTGCCTTTTGCCAGTGGTTTCTTGTAAATGTAAGCTCCGGAGTCTGTCTCAAATCCGTTCAGCGTTCCCCTAGTTTTATTCTCTATCATTTCAGTCTGGTATCCATCATTTCTGTTCTCATATGAAGCAGGGGGATTTTTGGACAATTTGTATCCATGGGAAAGCAGGAGGTCCTCGACACTGAACATGTTGTGCTGGTTTCAATCACAGCTGCGCCACTAGGAAGCTCTCTCCAGCAGGATCCATCACTGAAAGAGGGAACAGAAGGTTGCTTTAATAAGAAAAGACAACTTCATTCAATCTGCATGCTGCTGGCTGCAGAGTTTCTTTCTCTGGCCTCAACATAACAACACCCGTAACACTGAACTGCATGCAGATGCTGATGAATCATGTGTTGACCTTCCCTAGATAATATACCTACATTTGTTCAGCCAGGGAACAGATGCAGAGCTGCTGAGTCAGTCCATTTGACTGAAGAATTTGGTGATGATTGCAGCTTTCAGATTTTGATATGTGATCTTGAGAAGCTTTGCACCGGACCTAAGGAAATCTCTGAGAATGTTTTTGGAGAAAATGCCTGTTTTAACTCTGATCAGGTGGAGCTTAGCTTTATGCTGGGGGGAGGGGCAAGGGGGGGGTTAGACTGCAGGGCAGTACAACCTCTTCCTGGAGCCCTGCATAGTCTAACGATCAAAATTAGCTTGTGAACAACAGCAAAAACAACATCATAACAAGAAAAGAAAAAGTTCATTATGTTAGCCCGTAAAAGTGCTGCTAACATCCTGCTGTGCCCCCAATTACACTCCATTGTTCACTGCCTTTCAAGGTTACTTTTCAGAGGAGGGTGGGGGGGGGGTTCTTTATTGCCTAGGTGGGCCTGTTGAAAGCCGTAATCAGCTAATAGGTGTAATACAAATCAAAGGCAAGTAAACTGTAGCTGGAGAACAGCTCTACTCTGCAAAGCAGCTCTGTAAAAAATGGTCATGTTTATTGTTGCACAATGATTTCCAAAGCACGTGGGATCAAGCCACAGTTAAAAGATTTTTCCTATCGGCCAGCCCTACAGGCAGCCTGAGTTCTTTGCTGATTGCACATTGTTACTAGTAAAAGGTTCTGTGGATTAGATTCGTTGATTTGTGACAGTTTCTCTTGGACAGCTCACCCTTGTAATCTATTGTCTATTCTACTCTTCTCGCTTGTTACGTTTATGAGGTACCAAGCCTTCATTGGTTTCAAACTTAGTAAACACTTCTGTAGATGATGCACAAGGATGAATAGACTTCAGCACATTCTCTCTTAGCTGTGCTGTTCTGCCATATCACTGAAGTGAGCGGATGACCCTTGAAATACATCCATGGAGCAGAAACATTGAGTAAGTCACTCCGGATGAGCCTCCTTTGATAAGGGGATTGTGTAACATGCTAAGAGTTACATGTCCGCTGTTGTGGCAGGTCTCTCTAAAGGATAAGAACCTACTACTTCTAGAAGCTAATGAAGCATCTCCTTCAGCTGAAGTGCTACAGGCCCATGCTTTGGTGCATGAAACCCTGGGTTCTATCACCAGTTATGATCTTTACAAAGTCTCTCTACTCTGAGCTAAAGGAGGAACTCCATTTGCTGCTATCAATATGAGACCTTTTGTATGGAATAGACACTAAAGGAGAGCGTGACACATTTACCTAGGCTATGTCTACACTGACAGCCACACATTCGCTGCCATCAGATCGATTTTTCTCGTTTGATTGAGTGGCTGTGAAGACATGTTCAATTGATCTGGAAGTCAATTTAATAAAACCACCTCCCCAAAAAACGTAGCATTGCATCAACGGGCCCGCATTTCCTGTTGGTATCACAGAGATGACACGCTAAACAGAAGTTATGAAGCTACTCTGTGTAGCTTGCATAACTCCCATCAACTGCTGCTGAATTTCACCAGCAGTATGGACCAGGACTGTGTGTTCGAGCAGTCAGTTTTCACCACAGAACCACACTTTAAAGAGTGCCTGCGCAGTCCACATAATTGTTACTTAAGAGTCTGAAAATACTCACTTCTAAGCTTTTTCAGAATCTATACGTGTATGTGCATAGAGCCTAAAGAATATGTACTCTGTCGCCTCTATATGTGGTATTGCACACCCCTTAAAGAAATAAAACACTTCCTTTTGCCAGAACAGGGCTCCTCATATCCAATAAATGCTACTCTGTACTAAAAGAGTCAGCAGATAGTCCCAGGGATAAATAAACCAGCCAAAATGTACTTGACAAAACAATGAAAGAAAGGAGTGGAATCCCTCTCTTTAAAGGAAAAGACGGGTTTTGTTGTTTATTTTTAAACACTTCCAGAACAGGAGGTCTGGACAGCTCAGGTCAACTCAAATGATTTCTCTATTCCTAATTGTTTCTAGAACACAAAGACCTGGAATTGTGCAAGGAGCTAAAAGCACAGAAGATAGAACAGCTGGCTGCTAGAGCTATTCAACCTCTAAAGAGAAAAAGATCCACTGTGACTACCATGAACAATTGAATGCCCAATGGACAGTGCAAAGGTGCAAGGAAGAAATGTGCTTTTCCTATTATTGTTGTCAGTCTCTAGGCTTGGGGGGGAGGGGAGGGGAAGGTGTCAATATTAACCCTTTCTCTGCTACTTCTGCGGATAGTGGCCAGGTGAAAGCAATATTTGTCAGAGATTGTAGGGGGCAACATGCAGAGAGAGAAACAGGCAATTCAGAAATAGGCAAAACCTTAGACCAGGGGTCGGGAACCTTTTTGGCTGAGAGAGCCATGAATGCCACATATTTTAAAATGTAATTCCGTGAGAGCCATACAATGTGTTTAAAACTAAACATATGTGTGTGAGTGTGTCCTCCTCCGCAGTGAAATTAACAAGGCGTCAATTTCACTGCGGAGAGTGTGTCCTGCTCCCACTCGCCCTGCTCCACAGTGAAATTGACAAGGCAGAGTCAATTTCACTGCGGAGAGCAGTTCCTACTTCGCGGATTGCGGGGGTCTAGGAACCTAATACCCGCGATAAGTGAGGGATCACTGTACATGAGAATGTTTTATATTTTTAACGTTATTATTTTTTTTATTAAAGATTTGTCTGCGAGCCAGATGCAGCCATCAAAAGAGCCACATCTGGCTCACGAGCCATAGGTTCCCGACCCCTGCCTTAGACCATGGTCTTATTCTGATCTCGCTTTCAATACTGAGAGTCCCGAGTAACTCCAGTGAAATCAGTGGAGTTTACACCCTGGGAAAACCCCAGTGGTAGCTGATGCCCAAAATAATCTCTCAAGGTTAATCATATTTGGAAGTGAAAAACTGGGGTAGGATCGGGGAGGTGTTACAGGAAAGTCATTTGGTGGGGCTACAGAGGAAAAGGGATGTCCTCTTCCACATCAGCGGCCTGCTCTTCAGAGTGAAAACTGAGAAACTTACCCATAAAGGGGAGGCTGGGAGAATAGTTCTTTCCTCATCCCAACCTCTCTCCCTCCTAACTAGCTGTACCCTACATTGTCCTAGCTGTCTCCCCATTCCCACACTCACCACCAAGTCACCCTCACCTTCAGTCAATAAAGGGTTTAATTGCCCCCGAACGCAATTCTGTAAACCTAGCACATTTCACTCCTAGCTCAAAACCTCCCCAAGCCCCCTCAGTTTCCTCCAATCAGCTCAGACCCCATCCCCCTCCCCCCCATCATGGTTGCCACCTCTGAGGTACAAAAACTAGGACAACTGAGATTATCTGAAGTCCATAAAACTAGATAGCTGGCTGTGTGTACTGACCACCCTTCCAGATTTCCCAGGACAGCCCTCAGGAAAAGGAAGGATCCTGGGAAAACATGGTCAGGTAACCCCCCCCATACATCTCCCCCCAGGCCAAAAGCCTTTTCACTTCCTATCTAACCTCTCCACAACTCAAAACCAGCCCATCAGCTCTGAAACCTTTTCCCCCCGCTCCATAACACACATCCCTACGCCCTCCAGGTCAGAAAATTCCTCCCCAGGCACAGAACCTGCCCCCTCCTACTTGACACCCATCACTAACTAGCTCAGGACTATGCTACATACACTCACCCACCTACAGGTACATTGCTGGCCCTGGAGAAACAGAGGCAGCAAGGAAGGGCTGCGGTTGCAGGGAGCCTTATACTCCACCTCAAGAGAGTCAGCCCTGCAGGAACCTGTATTCCATTCTTTGTGTCTTCCCTCTGCTACCTTGGAGCCTACGGGCTTCTGAGCCAGGATGAGTATGGGGCAGCCAAGTGTACAATGTCCTGAGTTCAGAGGCCGCAGAAGCTTCAGCCTCCCCCAGTGGCAGCCAAATGGTACTGCATTCTGCAGTACCTCCACAGTGCGACACAGCATCTACACACAACGTAGCTGACATTATTGATAGGGCTTAATTCCATTAGCTTCCAGTAAAATTAGTATAAAGGAAGTCAGGATAGATTCAGAATGGAAGATGGTGCAATGGCCGAGACTTGGGAGACCTAGGTTCAATTTCTTCCTCTGACACACCCCTTATGTGTGCCCTGAGGCAAGTCACTTTGTCTCTGTTCCTCAGATGCCCATCATACAATGGGGATAGCAGCACGTTCCTTCTTCACAGGGGTGTTGTGAGGATAAATACGTTAGAGGCATTAGACACATCATATGGCTCCCATTACCAAAATAAATAGAAGGGATCAAGCCCCATGTACACATATTGTACATTTTGGCAATTATCCTAGTGTTTCAAATCTAAGGTTTCTACTTTTCAGGTGGGAGGCCAGCTCCTTTTACCAGGAGTAATTGGATGAAATTAAGAAAGGGAAGAAGCAGTCTGAATATGATGAAACATTCCTGACAACAAGATCTCTAATCCTGTTGAACAGTTTCTAACAGAAAGTAGTGGGGGAGCCCTCATCATTTGGGGGCATTTAAAGAGTGGCTGTCAACTTGAAATCTAAGCAGTTTCAGAAAATGAGTTAAAATTAGTTTCCAGTAAAGCACGTCCCTGAATCCCCCAGCCAATTTATTGTGGTTTTACATTAGCATTTTTTTAAACGTTTTTCCTCACACTTGTGTGGATTTTTCACACAACAACAAAAGAGGAAACCAATTGACTGACCAGATGGGAAAAAGTGAAACCGTCTTTGTACACAGTGCCATTAAATGCACCAACTAACCCAATAGGAAAAAGAGAGAGAAATCCATCTCTTTAGCTTCTTTCAGTCATGGTAATCTTAGCAGCTACTTTTAACAGTAGTAGGTACAAAACTTTCAGACAGATGCCAGATTTCTAAATTGATAAATCCCTTTAAAACTAACCAAGATAAAACACTAGTAAATGTGAAAGTGGGGACAACTGGGCATTGGCAAGGCGATGGCCTAGATAATTAGATACAACTTTTCTATCTCTGTGGTCTATGAAAAAGTGGGGAGGGATTTTATTCCTTTCAATGTGATAAAGAATTTACCCTGCTCATTTCCTCTACGACTGTGATTCCCAGGCAGGCAGGAAAGGGTGTATCCCTCCATAGCTACACTGAATTCTTAGAATCACATCCAGTTCTAGACTCTGACTCCAAAGTAGCAATGCAAAAAATCTGGGTCAAAAGTCAAGACTCTGTGAGTGTACTGGAAGGGATGAAGAAGACTTCTTGGATCCCTGATAGCAGACCAGGAACACTATTGACCAAGCCTTGAGGTGGATCAGCAGACTGCAGGTTTATGAATATAATCTGTAACTCAAGTCTACTTTGATACTCAAGATCTGAGCTTCCTTCAAAGTGTGTGCTTGGCAGGAGAGGGTGGAGCTAATGTAGAGAAAAAGGGTTATCTGTGAACAGTAGATAGACTCATAGACTCATAGGTCAGAAGGGACCAATATGATCATCTAGTCTGACCTCCTGCACAAGGCAGGCCACAAAACCCTACCCATACACATTTATAACAACCCCGAACCCATGAGTGAGTTATTGAAATCCTCAAAAGTGAGATTTGAAGACCTCAGCTAAACCCCGAGCATGTGGGCAAGACTCACCAGCCAGCACCCAAAAAGGAATTCTCTGCAGTAACTCAGTTCCCATCCCATCCAACATTCCCACAGACCATTGAGCAGACTTATCTGCCGATAATCCAAATCAATTGCTCATGAATCTTTCAGCCCAAGAGAATGAAACTACCATTCTGATGCTGACTGAAAAAAAAAGTTGCTATCAATGATACCCCATCAAAGAGTAGAACACTCAGTGAAAAAAAAAATCAATATTTCATGCATATGGATGGTATTAGATTCCTGTGTGCATGCAATCTCATCCATATTATGCAAGACAAATTAAAGAAACAGGTGCAGAAGTTCTCACAGAAGAGAGAGAGAGAAAAAAATCACGAGCAAACTTTAACACCAACATCAGAATAAAAAACTCAACCCAAGATAGAGATGAACAGGACACAAGAGGGATAGAAAGGAGACTCACCGGAGCCAGCCAACATTTTTTGCATAAAAAGTTTCCTAAGGAAAAATGGCATTTTACTGAAAACAGAACTGAAAACAACTTCAACATTTTCACAAAAGTTTATGTGGTATGTTAATCAAACTGTTTATTTAAACCATGCTAACCTTTAAAAGTTTGATAACTATTTCAAACACAATTTTGGTAACATTTTGATAGAAAAACTGATGAGGTCATAGAATTGTGTGTGAAAATAGGTCCATTTTGAACACTGCTATTGTTACAAAATCTCATGTGAAACTGTTTTTTGTCTTTCAGACAGCTCCACTGGCCACTCATGCAGTGTGTGTTAGGTCAGAAACTTGATCTGATCTTGTACGGTGAATGGTGTCCTAGATCCAGAAAGGACACATACCTGATACATCAGCAGCAGACAGAAAACCTCCTAAATATACCTGACAATTGTACTGTGGGGGGAAAAGAAATTCCTTCTTGACCTCTGTGGCAATCTGCTGATGCCCTGGAGCATGAGATGTCATCATCTCTGTTTTTGTGTTAAAGCTACAAGTATTATTGCTCATTAAATTAATTAGCTCCTTTTCAAATCCTCCCATTAGATGACTGCTACCAGTCTTTGGCTTTCTTAGTGTCAAGGACTAAGAAGCACTTGGGCTCACTTTAAGGGCATAAGAGATGGGTAGTTGGGAGAAAGAAAACTAAACCCATCCATAACATTAACTTTATTAGTACATACACCTTAGTGTACAGTAGATGGAGGAAACATGACTGCTGTCATTGCTATTCTTGCCTCTTACATAGGAAATGATAAAAGTGCACTCTTCATAGGTGGTAGCACAGCTTTTGATGGTCTCATTCTCCCTTTAATTTGTTCCTTCCTCTTTCAGCTCTGACCCTGGGATCCTATGCCTGGCTAATCAGCTCTAGTTCTAACCACATGATTGCTCATGCCCTGGTCTCTGATAGCATGACTGGAAATCACAAAGGACACCACCTGGCTTTGGGCCTGCATTTAAACAGGGTGGTGATGTCCAATCAAGCTGACACCAGAAGGCAGCTTTGTGCCAGCACTTAAACGGGGTGGTGTTGTCCAGTCAAGTTGACACCAGAAGGCACACAGGTAAACAGACAGGCTATTCCAGATAGATAATAAATCAGTGTGGGATAGCAGTGGGAGGACTGCCAGAGATGGAAGACTTGATTCAAAATGGGGATGCCACCATCTTAAATGTCAGTAAACTCACTTCCAAAATGGATTAATTAATATGGTTGAGATGCCAGATAACCCAAAACAAAAAATGTGTGTGTGGATGTAAAACAGTTTATCCTGAAAAACAAATCAAGATAATTTAAAACAACTTTCACGTGTAGACAAGCCCTCAAACTGAGTTTCACATATTATCTTCAGCTGTAAGATTAACACACATCTCTTTAGTTTCCTAAGGAAGATTAGATTTTTGATTAAAGTCAAATTTACAAGACTGTCTGATAGGAACATTGAATTTCCAGACAACCCTTTTCAGAAAAGAATAATTCTACTTTTTTCCTACATATCTCTGTGTCCCTGCAAAGAAAAGATGAATGAGTAAAACTAGTTCAGAGGTAACATCTTCAAAATCAGTAAGTGACTTAGGATCCTAACTCACACTGACTTTCAAAGAAACAGACTCAAGTGCCTAACTCCCTTTTGAAAATGGGACTGCTTTTGAAAAACTTTTGCTTGCATCTTCAAATATGATTTATTACAGAACTGTATGTAGGTTCTAATTCCACAGGCACTAAGCAGCAATTTTACAGGGTGGAAATGTGAGATCTAGTCCTCTCACAACAATGTAGTTTCTGGATGATGGAAATACTGTAAGAAGATCAGAACTTGCATTATTTCAGCCCCAAAACGGCTTTCTGAGGCAAAAAAAAAAAAAAAAAAAAAAAAGCATTTAAAACAAGACCACAAATAGCAAGCTCTTAAATGTTGCCTGAACACACTGATTTATTTGGTGCGTACAGGGTTAACTTAATGCCCATAGACTATGAACACTCAGCCCTGGCTTATTATCATGTTCCGTTTCTGTTTGAGGAACAAATGAAAATTGTGTACATTAAGAAGGAAATGACAGCAAAATAAAGTGCCCTATTGGGAGTGGGGGGGAGGGGTAAAGAGGGGCTGGGGACTTGAACTGTTGCTCTCTTTTAAAGACGCTCTCAAACTGGCCAGAGTGGATGTGCAGTTTCTAATTTGAGGTAAGATCAACAATGCTGGAAAACAGTTTGTTTTCCCAGAGCTCATTTGTTTTGTTTGCCAGTGACAACACCACGTTCTAATAGGTTGTGCTTCCTGAGGATGCCTGTTATCTTGCCTGTGTTTCCTACTTGTCAAAGTCAGCCGGTCCAACTCCATGGTGCAGTGGAAACATGGGCCAAAAACTCTCTTTGGCTATCTCTAAGCTAGGATGGCCAGAGTCAAAGAAATAAGCATACATTTAACCATTAAAAACCTGCATTAGCAAACACATACAAAAGCACAGTTAAGGATACAGTATCTGGATACAGTGTGACCCCCGGAGAGGAACTTTAAAGAGTTTCTGGTTGTGTACTGTTATCTAACACCAAAATTCTTTGCTTGGTGCATTTGTCTTGGGCCCTGATTTTCTTAGCTTTAAAAAGAAAGAAGGGCGAGAGAAGAAAAATGTGTGTTGTAAGCACGATACGAGAAGTAATTCTTCCGCTCTGTTACAAGCTGATTAGGCCTCAGCTGGACTATTGTGTCCAGTTCTGGCCACCACAGAGAAGAGCAACAACAATGATTAAAGGTCCAGAAAACATGACCTATGAGTAAAGATAAGATTATGTCACCGAGGTCACGGAAGTCACAGAATCAGCGACTTCCTAAGACCTTTGTGACATTTTCTGTTTCAGCAGGGGGTGGGGCATGAACGGTCAGCCAGCGGGCAGCCCGGCGGCTCCCTGTCCCTGTGGGTGCGGGAGAGGGAGGACCCAGAGTTCAGAATCGCAGCGAGCAGTGGGGAACTCACAGAGCTCCCTGCCACTGTGGGTAGCTGGGTAGGAGGACCTCCAGAGCTCCCTCTTGCTGTTAGCGGCGGGGAGCCCCTCCGCAGCTTCGAGCCGCTGGTGGGGGGCGGGAGGGGCTCGCAGACCCAGAGCTCCCAGCCCTGGCTGCCATCAGCAGCTCTTAGCCACTGCCGCCACCAGATTCAGAGCTCCCAGCCTCTGCAGGTAGTGGGGGATCTTATCCCATTCCCCCATCCTCCAGTCAGCCCCATTTTGTCATAGATAATCATTTTCAGTAAAAGTCAGGGAGAGGTCACTGCTTCCGTGGATTTTTGTTTATTGCCCATGACGTCTCCCTGACTTTTACTAAATATAACCGCCAGAAAATCTCAACTTTACCTATGAACGAAGATGGAAAAAATTGGGGTTGTTTAGTCTGGAGAGGGGAAGTATGTATTCAAGTACATAAAAGGTTGCTACACAGAGGCAGGAGAACAATTGTTCTCATTAACTTGTGAGCATAGGACTAGAGGCAATGGCAGGTTCGTTCAGGTTGGATATTAGGAAAAACTTCCTGACTGTCAGAGTAGTTAAGCACTGGAATAAATTGCCTAGGGAGGTTGTAGAACCTCCATCATTGGAGATTTTTAAGACCAGGTTGGACAGACACCTGCCAGGGATGGTATAGATGATGCTTGGTCCTGCCGTGAGTGCAGGAGACTGGACTAGATGATCTCTCGAGGTCCCTTCCAGTCCTACAATTCTATATTGATATCATGGTGCAATACCACTGAAAGAACAGGAAGATGCATATGCTGGACCTACTGAGTGCATATCAGTAATATACATACTATGAATTGAATGACTGCACCTAAGCAAGGTGGCAGAACTCCAGAGCGCTGCACAGTATATGTTCATCTCATCATCTGCATCTTTGATATATGTTTTCTTGTTCTTGACATATTCCAATAGAGCCTGATCTTCAGAAGGGCTGAGCACTGACAATTCTAATTGAAGCCAGTGGGAGGTGCAATACCCAGCCTGTGTAAATCAGACCCTTAACGAGTAACAATCCCTGCTACATTATGTATTCACACACAGCTCCTGTCGACTTCAGTTGCAGTTCTGAGCGCTCAGCACTTCTGCAACTCACACCCTAGGTCTTAAGTCAGGCACCCAGAAAATGACAAATGCACTGTAGTGACCACCTGTGAAAAGTTCGGTGTAAGTGACTTGTCTAACTCCTTAGAGACAAGGTGGGTGAGGTAATATCTTTTATCGGACCAACTTCTGTTGGTGAGAGAGACAGGCTTTGAGATACACAGAGCTCTTCTTCAGATCTGGGAAAGGAACTCCCAGCATCACAGCAAAACGCAAGGTGGAACACATTCTTTGGCATAAATAGTTAACAAAGAAGGGACCATGCACGGTTGAATGGTCCATTAACACTTCTGCAGACACAGGACAAAAAGATTTGGTAAGTGAGTTACAAATTGTTGCATAAGCCATAAATCCAGTGTCTGTGTTCCATCCAGGATTTTTAGTGCCTAGCAGAGTAATGAATTTAAGCTCCCAGGCTCATCTTTTCAAAGTGTTGCGCAAATTTCCTTTGAGGATGAGGACTGGTAGGTCAGATACAGAGTGACTGCGTTGTAAAGAGAGTTCAGCCACAGGTGATGAGGTTTTTATTGTTGTTGTCTTTCATCATTTTCCTATGCAAGTCTCCTTGCCTAACTAGTTCCAATTTTCCACTTCTGCCTCTTCATCTGATCTGCCTCTCCGCTCCCACTCTCTGCCTTTCAGTCCCAGGCTGCCTCTCCTGGTTCTTTATCCAACTTCAGTCTCTCCTCACCTCCTCCTCCTGTCCAGGCTTCCCACTCCTATCTCCTGATCCCAGTTTCTTTGTTCAGCCAGGCCCAGTTTCCCCTCCTCCCTCTAGCTCCTCATCCAAACTTAGTGGCTGAGGTCCGCACCAGGCAATTGGCTCCCAATTTACCCCCATATCCCTCACTGATTCACAGTCCCAATGTTGTCCTCCCTGGCTCCCAGTTGTTTTTCCCAGCTAACTCCAGTTTCCCTTCCCTCCTTCCTCCTCTCCCTCAAACTCCTGGTTCCAGCCTCCTTCCCCACCCGCAACTCCTAGTCCCAGCTGCCCTGCCCAACCAGCCTCAGCATCCACCTTTCTCCTCAGCTCCCAGTCTCCTAGCTCAGCCAGTCCCAGTCTCCCTGACAATGCTCTGTCCCAGTTTCCCTCCCCTGCTCCAGTCCTAGTCTCAGACTCCTTCTCCCAATCTACTCCTCTCCATCCTCCACCCCAGTTCTGCTTTTGTGGCCTCTGCATTCCACTCAGACAGCTTCCTCTTCCATGTTCCCTGGGCACCCGCATGGACAAAGGTTGGTCACTGAAGAGACAAGCTCCCTGCCTCATCTCAGTCCATAGACTGGGAGCAGCCATTTGCCCTGTAGACCTGGTTTGGTGCATGTTCAGTTGTTCTGTGGGTGCGGATGGTGCATGCACTGTCCGGTCACACACAGGAGCTGAGGGGCAGTAGCATGGGCATTCATTCTGCAGGGATGATTCATGCGCAATCCTGACAAGCTCTGAGCAGGATGTGCAAACTGTAATTTTTTAATGGCTTATAAATTGGCCAAATGTAAGTGGATTTTCACAGGGATGGCAAAAAACATATTCCTGACTTAAAGGCCACACCCCTGCCAAATCTCAAGTTGCTGATCCAGAACATGGGGGCACTGAAGCTTTTCAATGAAATGGTTGTAAGATTTTTCTTTTTAATAGAAGTAAAACAGTACATTTTCCCCAACCTTTTTCTTAGAACAGATGACCTCTTTTAGTTGAAATTTTCACAAGAAATGCAGCCTGCAGCACATAGCACAAATTTCAGCTCAAATGGTTTAAAGTTTAGCAAAAGTTATAAGCAACTGAAAATGGGGCCTTACATGGGAAGTGATGGGCAACTACAATAATGGGCAGTGATACCTTTGATGTTCTAACCTGTTCTGTTTCTCACTCCTTTTCTTGTATATAGCAGGCAGTGTATTAAAACAAACATTTTAAATAGGATCTGTTTTTTTACCATGACCATTCAATCTTTTTTAAACAGTAAAATCAAATTAGACTGTACACTCTTCAGGACAAGGGACTAGCCAAGTGCAGTTTAATGCTTTGTTGAACTGATTCAAAATGAAACATTTTGGGTCAGTTATAAAACATGAAATAAAATATTCTGATTCAGGTGGTTGGTGTCAAATCACAGACACCGATCAAGACAAGGCTGTCAAGAGAGTTTCCATTACAGCCAACACTGTACTTAAAGTGTCAAAGGCAACAGAGCTAATTGAAAAGGCATCTTTGATGACTGCAAGTAAAAAGTGTATCTCAAGCCTTAGGTCACTGTAGGCTGGGAAACGTAACTTTAGGTCAGGACCCTGTGTTCTCCCAAACATGCACATCCCTCAACTTCATCTCACAGGAAGGTACAAATCTGTGAATTTTGCATTTAACCTTCATTGCGGACAGGATAGCACATTTTTCCCAAGGAGAAAGCAAAAAGCACATACAGTCACATTCACTGAAAATCAGGGCCCAGGGTCTACAATCAGTTTCTGAGCAAAACTCCCCAATGAAATCAATCAGGAGTTGTGCCTAATAACAACACATACAGTAATGAATTGTGGCACAACAGGGCTCCCACGAAAGCTTGAAAGTGGGGGCAAAAAATAAAAAGGGAAAAGCGTTACCAGATATAGATTAGATTGAATGTTTAAGAGACAGACTTTTGCCCCATAATATTGGCAAAGTGGTGGCCAATGGAGGCACCTGAGCTGAAGCACCATTGTTAGGAGAGTGATGGAGTGGTTTGCAGAGCGTTCTCCACTGAGGGCCCAGACTTTTGGGAGTGATTTCTGCCTGGGCCTGTAATAGCCTCAGTATGCAGCATGCCCTGGAGGCTAGCAAAGCTTTCTTCCCTTGCTCATGAGGAGATGTGGCTGTTTGAGGTGACGAGGGACTTTGGTAGGAATTGGGTGTGCATTGAGAGTTGATCCATTTCTCTGGTATACGTGTTGTCATTGGGCGGTCCAGGAGAATAGATCTGGGCCTGTCCTGTTATTTTGCGTATTTTGAAAAGTTTGCCCAGGGTGCCGAGAGCACTGAGTAAGTGTTCTTTTATTGTAGACTGCACAAATCCAAATAAGGTAAATGCATAAAAGCAGAGGGGAATCTTTGAATATTCCCCATTACAATCAACTCCAAAGAGCCGGTTTTCAGAATGTCAAGAGATTGCTGCTACTTTTGACAAAGCATCACGTTACTACTCTGAAAACAGGCCCAAGGGTTTTTCTTTCTTCTTGTTTCTTTTTAATAAAGAAGGAGCGATGTTTAAACAGTGTTCACTGACATTCCATACTGAAGAGGTAACGGGTTCCTAGAGGAGCTGGCAGTGTCTGGTAGAAGTATTTTCTCTGACAGCTTTTACTTCTACTGTTGTGATCAACAAACAGTGAAGTGTTTTTCTTAAACAAAAAAGTAAACAGCCAGCTCCCTTCCCTTTTCCCTCCCGCAAAAAAACCCCAAACAAACCTACAAAAGAAAACATATTTTCAAACTGAGACACGTGTTCTCATGCCCCTCTCCATAGGTAAAAGCTGTCAGAGCTTTGTTGGAACAAAACAAATGAAGCTTGCATTTCTTGACTGTATTTGAAAATTAAGTCCTTGAGAGCTAACAGCTCCACTTACAATACCTATATGCAAAGCCCTAATAAATTGTTCCCACACTAAACTATGTGGATTTTTTTTCCTCACCAGCAGAAAAAGCTCTCCGTTTGGGCAAAATACAGGAGATCACAATAATTGTATTTAATCTTTTGGAGTAAGAAATGCTTTAATAAGGGATCCATCACTGAGTTGGACTTCTCTGAGATGGCAGCGACACTGGTTATAAAGCTTGGGCTCCATGATCAAAAGGATTACACACATTAACATTCTGCCTAATCACAGCAGGATGGGTCAGCCACTTAGGCCAGGATTCAAGAAACAAACCCAAAAAACCAAAATACCACATGTAAACAAACACTTTCTCCTCCTCACAAACGCAGACAGTGGTTTGTAGTGGAGGCTCGGCCTGCCCTCCCCTTCTTTCAGACGGATAAAGATCACATCTGCTAATGTAAATAGATTCTGAGCACATCTCTGATTTGCTCACGCACTTTCACACGTTACCAGCCTCTCTTGCCTCCCGTTAGCGCACTTTTATGTGGAATCATTGTCCCTCTTCTGGACTGCCCCGTGGATTTATACTTGCATCATATATGCCCAACCCCATCTTCCTCTCTTATCTCTGTGTCCTACTATATGTTCTCAGTAGTTTTTCTTGTTATTGTTAATGTGCTGTCAGAACACCAAAGTCATATTTTGGAGGTATCATGGTCCAGTGGAGTAAGCATAAGACAGATTCAGGAGCCCTAAATTCTACTTCAGGACATGTCACTGGCACACTGTGTGGCCATGGGTCAGTCAAAACCTCTCAGCCTCAGTTTCCACATTACTCAAGTTATTCATTCCACATTGAGTGGTTTAATATTTGACAGCAAATAAAGCAAAATATAACAGCTAGTCTACCCAAGAAAAGTTACAGCAATAAAATATATTTCTTAAAAACCAATATAAGCCCTAGTGGTTATTCAGAAAGATTATTCATCTTTCCAAAGTGGAATAAAACTATACCAGCATAAGCACCTTCATACTGGTATAACTGCATTCAAACTAGGGAAGGGTTTGTTATTTTAACTGCACTGGTCTTAATGTGGCAAAACTTTCAGTGCAGAGAAGCCCTTAGAGACTGAATAGGCAAGTGATAGCCAATCAGTATCACAGAGAAAGAGGAACAGTCCCAAATTTTCAAAAATGGCCACTAATTTTAGATGGCTACTTGGAGATATATGACAATGTCTTTTGCATGCAAATGTAGTGGCCACTTTTGAAAATTTTGGCCAGTATAGTTAATACTATAAACATACTTCCCATCTAATATTGTCTGAGTGATCATTGACAAATTTCAATAATGTTCTAATCATGAACTACTTGGGCAATGTACGTGCTGTTGCAATCTGTCACTGTCTGCTATAATCAACAATATATTGCACTGAGACCTATTTAGGGTATCCCTACTGTAGGTGTTAAAAGATCCCATCAATCTATGTAGTGATCAACATTTGGATCTTAAAGGTGCTATAAAGTTGTTGAAAGACTGACCTACCCTTTCCTTTGTAGCTGGAACTAGTGAATAAGCTCCCCCCCAGCATTCCACAAGTCCACAGGCTCTTGAAACAAAGCACAATAGCAATGTTTTAGCAAGTGAGATAACCCTTTCCACTCACGAAGGGAAAAACAACATCTGTTAAAACCAAATAAACTGGTGTAATGGGTTCAGCAACAGACCCAGAGGATTTTGAAGATATAGCACTGGGTTGGGTCAACACTTTGTGAAAAGAAAATTACAAGAGAACAATTGTTTCATACTGTGCTCTCCCACCCCTAAACTCCCTCAAGATTAATTAGGATGGACTCTGGCCAAATTCATTAGCATAGAAGATCTGATTATGCAGTGTGCTCGTAAACAGCTAAAAATGATGGAGAAGTTCAGAAATGCTTCACCCTCCAAATAGATCTGCTTTCGGCAAAACCCAAGTTTGCATGTGCCATGTCATTGCTGTGACAGTCTGGAGAATTATTTTTAAATGATTTTTTCTTAATTAGATAGCTATGCAGAAAACATTTGCTTTTCCCCACTGAACAATAGATCCTTCTTTATTTTCTGTGTGCTCCTTAGGTCATGAGAAAGCCAGTCAAGTTATGTATCTAACAATATACTACTGTAATCTGTTAAAACTCAATATACTAAAACATGCAGATGCAGTCAGATTAGTATTTTCTGAGCACCAGAGAATGTTATACAGCCAGCACTTTTGAATAATGCTACAGGAAGTTAAGACACAAACTATGGCCCATCCTGGAAACAATGGGCTAGATTGTGTTTTCACAATCTGCCTTGTGCACGTGATGGCGTGCGGCTGTGCCACCAAAGATCAGTGCAGGGAAGGAATCCTGCCTCAGAGATTTGCCATCCTACACTGTGATCCAGGCAATAGTAATTTGCTATTGGTCCTGTCTAGGTTAGTACCTCCATTCCACAACAACTCAACTGCACAGGCGGGTGCATTGGGGAAGACGGATGGAAACAATATTCCTGTCACTATCCACTCTCCTGCTACGGGGAGAAGAGTGGACACACAATGAGGATGGCAGAACCAGGTCCGAAATGAATAAAAGCCATAAAATTCCTCACCAATTCACGCTGCAGTAATTTACTCAGAAGTTGCTTATTCTGTTGTTTAACAACTGCATTTATCTATATTTCCAACATTCCCTTACATTTATGTGACATTCTTTACTTTGAAACTAGAGGATCATTATTTTCCATGTAACTGTTTATAACGACAGCAAGTAGTAACCTCTTTTTTGACATAATGCAGTACCTTTAAAGCAATGGAAGGAAAATGTTTCAGCTACTGCTCAGGAACATGGCTGAATGCTTCAGGCAAGAAAGCAAGATACATGTTTCATTGTCACTAAGGTTTGGTATTCTGACAACATGGCTCAAAATGCTTGCCATGCAGTCGCACTCAGATTTTTACTGAAGAGCATGAGTTGAAGGGTCTCAGTTACCAGGACTCCTAATCATGGGAAAACTATTTTTCCTGAATCCTTAACCAGAAATTGGGACCAATCCAGAAGAGATTCTGTATAGACATAATAGTCCACTGGCATGGATCCAATGCCAGAATCAGGGCTACAATTGGTAGTTCTAGGACAATTCTGAAATATAATATTGCCTAATCCCAATGCAAAATAACAGTTCCTGCGCAATGGTAACTGAATAAAGTGTAAAATGGGCCACTGGACTTCAGTCCAAACACCCTTATAATAGGAAACATTAAGACTGATAGTAAACCTTTGCAGCTTCAAGTTTAAGGCCCTGATTTGCCCAGGTGGACCACCGCTAAAGTCAGTGGGGCTCGTATGGACACAGAGGTAGCTGTGTAGATCAGTCTGAGGGATTAGAGCCCAGAACTGAATTACCACTTTCTAACAATCATGTTTTTAAAAGCAACTTTAGCTTTTAAGACAGGAATTACCTTTAACTTTTCTACGACTCTTCCTGAGAGTAAAGTTAAGCATGAGTTGGGGCACATTTGCAGAATCAGGGTCTGTTACCTCACTACAGAATTCATCTCTCCTGGTCAGAAAGTTAGTTAAAATGTGGGAGAAGACTGCAATTAACAAGTGGAAAAGTGACATTTCAGAGACAGAAACCTCAAACTGTCATAGGCAGTACCACACACACACACACACTTTTCAGGATGAAGGCAAGTTTGTATTTTTTTTTTTAAGAAAAGAGAAAATAGCAAAGCAGGAAAGAAATTCAAAAATGAGAGTGTGTGGATTGCTTCACAAGCTGTTTTTTTTTACTGTGTGCTTAGACACAAACAAGACAAACCAGACTATGGCTCTTCACAAAACACTGCAAGATTTGGGGATTTCACTAAATTTCTTTAATTTAGTTACAAAAGTGCCTGTGTTTTGTTATGTCTGCTGCTAATTCACCCACTATGGGGGGAGGAACAAAGTTTAGTTCCTAGTAGCTGCATGTTATTAACCATCCACACATTTTGTCTGGCATGCACAAATTAGAGTAACTGATGCTTTCTCCTGTTGTGATTCTACAGTGGAATTACTTAGTTTTTGAAACATCCACATGTATATCAAGCATTTAATTTCTGTTATTCCTGACAAGATGCTAATATAGTTTCTCTTAGTAAGCTAGTTGTTTGACCAGAGCTTTCATCTCTTTGCTATGACATACCTAAATGGCAGAGACTGTGTGTAATTTTATGGCTAAATGGTTAACATCTTGGGAGAGAGATGCTTACAGAATCAGAGACTATATGGTGGCTATAGTGCTCAATAAACAATCTATACAGCATCTCCCTTACAGGGGTTTAGTTTGGAATAATAACCACCATAGAAGAATTCCTGGGATGGAGCAGCAAGGAGACGTGCACAGAAGCACTTAGATTTCACAGTCAGAGTCCCAAACCCTAATCCCTAAAGCATTAAACCATCTCTGCAAGGGGCAGTGCTTTCTGCAGCCTGGGGTGACATCATTATTTCTTTGATGTATCATTTAAAAAAGTAAAAAATGTGAGGAAAGTTTATAAACTTTGCAGTGCTATCAGTACAGAAACAATCTGCTAAAGCAGTGGTCACTAGATCAACCAGCCAGCAGGTCACTTGAAGTAATTCCAGGTTGCAATTTACTGGGAAAGACTCATTAGAAGTATACAGTAAAAACAAGGAGAGTCCTGTAGCATTTTAAAGACTAACACATTCTATTTCTGCAGGCATGAGCTTTAGAAGTATACAGCTGATCTAAAACCTGCCTTGAAAAGATGATCTGTTTCCACTGCTCTGCGGCAAGCCAACATTTACTAGGATCATGCTGATTCCACCCACCCAGTGCAAAAGGGTAGGGGGAGCAGCTAGCAGCAGACTTCAGGTCCCCTTATGGCCAAGCCAAGTGGGGAACACACACTTCCTGTACTCTTCAAAGAACTGTAGGAGAGGGCAAAGCCGCTTGTAAACTCATTATCTCTGGTACTCAAATGGTTACAATGGCAACTAATCCAAGTGGAGACCAAATAATTTACTGCTGCTCCAGCAAAACTATGAATCTGTTTGAAAACGGTCAGAGCAGCGTGTGCAGGAACTGTACACTCAGAGTTCCGGGACAGAGCAAAAAAGCCGACAGTTTGATACGATGAGAAAACCTTGGCAATCCGGTTAGAACTGTTAGCAGCTGCATGACAGCGTTGGTTTGGTTTTGCAGCATGCCTTACAGAGAAGCAACAAAACCACCCACGCAATTCTCTTGAATTCTTAATTCCGGCTGAATAAATGAAGTGACTTTCACTTGGAGAGGTAAGAATAGGATGGGTCAGTGACTTACCAAGTAGCTCCCTCATGCTTGCCTCTGTTCTCAGCGCTTGGGAATATTGTGAGCGAGCCCAGCCTTGCATGAAGCAGTCACTGCTGAGCATGCCTAGTGCAGACAGCTTGCCTGGCCTGGCCTTTCCTCCCCAGCAGCTTAATGACTTTGAAGTGAGCCTCGCGCTTCCTGCAAATTATCAAAGGTTCCTTCATGACAGACAACTTTTTTTTAAAGGAATAAACCACTTTAGTTTCAACCCAGGTGGCACGGCCGTTGTATAATTCTAGCTGATCTCTTTTCACCATCACCCCTCTGAACATTTGAGCCATGTGAAGTGGCTTAGCCCCCAGTTTTAAGAACATGTGCTGCAGATTTTATATTATATACACATACACCCTTCCAAAAATAATCTTCAGACACATGCAAGGCTGGGCTAAAATGAAATGGGGCCCAGATACAATCCAATCCAAGGGTTCCCCCACAGCAAAGAGCAGCCCACAACAAATCAAATACTCTTGAAGCTTGGCCCCCAGACCTGCTAATGCTCCCTCATGTCCCCAGTCTCTGTGACAGACCCCCTGCGGAATCCTTTCCGACACATCTGAACATTGGCCCCAGTCTTGCAACTTATTTTAAAGATGTGGAGGATCTTCCTGTGCAGAACAAGTTGTAGGTTTGGGGCATTCATGGGTTTATGGGTGTATAGGTTGCCCTTGAGCCCAAGGCCTGGAGATACAGCTCTGGGAATCTTGCTCTAATCCACTCCTGTAAACCTGCTTACTTGTGCTGTGGGGAGTTGGAGTCCTGCACAGCGCTTTCAGGAGGTAAAGCATACACAGTGAATTTGAAATCGAAATAAAAGGGAACGTCTGAGGAGCTTATGGGTTGGTTAGCTTCGAACAGATATCCCCCATCACTCAGAGCTGTGCACCTTTGCAGTCCTCCTACACAGGCATCTAGATACAAAGCGGAGTCAGATGGATTTCCAAATGCAGTATCCTCCCAGAAAAACACCACCAGGAAAGCAGAACAGCCTGACCCAAGAGCACCGGCTGCCAGTTCTGACAACAGCAGACTTGCTGGGAACATCCTTCAGCATGGGGTATATTGTTTCCTTTGTGAGGACAGACAAACACTTGCAGCTCTCCCACAGGAGCTGCTGAGTCTGTAAACGCTATGTAGTTAATAAGAAAAACATCAACTCTGTGTGTGTGGAAAGTCTGTAGGAAGGAAGATTCTAGTCTATCAAGGGGAAAATAGGATGCACTTTTAAAACTAACTCTGTCTGACAGTCTTGGCTGGCACCCAGGACAAGACATCAAAGGGGTCTCCTCCTCATCCGGAGAAGTGCTCTTGGGGCACCAGCCAGGATACTGGTGGCAGGAGATGATAATCGTTGCATGTAAGTGATGGCTGGAGAGACAAACCTACGCTTTCAAATCCACCCACCGGCAACTTCTCCAAAGAAAAGCACAGAATTATTTGGCTTCATTGTTCTGAAATGCACCCAGACAGGCCTGTTGTAACGTAATTCTGGTCCCAGCTCTTTGTTTTAATGATGCTACTACCAGAGTTGGCCCAACAGGATTTGAATAATGGAGTTGATGAACTGCACAATCTCTTAGAAAATATAGTATTGGAGGAATATTTTTCCCCATTGTTTGCTCAGGCGATAGAGCTGGGTAAATCATCCCAGTGTAGTGAAATTTTCCGTATTTGTGAGTCATTGCCTTCCTTAGTCACCTGGCTTCACCAGCTGTTTTGCATTTCTGAAGGGACGTCTACCCAAGGCTCTCGAAGGGTTTGACCATGTTCATGAACTGAGCCTCACATCCTCCCTGTCAGATGTATGACATGCTAGTAGCTCCATTACACAGCTGGGGAAACAGGACACAGAGGCTAAGTGACTCCCCAAGGTCACCCACAGAGTCTGCAAAAGAGCCAGTATAGAAGACTGATTTCCTGATCCCCCATTCTTATGCTTTAGCCATAAAACCGCCCTTCTCCTGGCATTTTCTGTGTAATCTAACAATCTTTTTCTTTCTTTCTTTTCTAACAATAAGGTTCTAATCCTGCCAGCCCTTAAGCATGTGCCTAACTTTCCAGACAATACTCCCCGCTGCCTTCAGTGGGGCTACTCACATGCATAAAGTTATGCAAGCCCTTAGTACCCACCGGATCAATGACCAACCTTTGCATTATGCTACCTGTTCAGATAATGCTCTACTCCTTTTGCTGCTAAATTGCCACGTTTCAGCCAGCTACAGTCATCACAGAAAAATTAATGGTGTCACTACAAGCATAGTGGTTTTGTCACAGATACTCCTAGCTACAACGATAACACAATTTGCCATCAATCAAAAGGACTAACAGTAGCCTGGGTTGATCATTTAAATCTCTTCACTTTGTTAAGAAAACTGGTAGGTAACTTATATAAAAAATAACCAGAATCTAACTCCTTTGCAAAAAACCTTTCTGGGGTGATTAGTGTCATTTGCATCATGGGTGAAATCTTATCTCCATCAGGAACTGTTTGCTATCCTACGGCAGCTGTTTGCTATGAGAATGTAATCATGGGAAGCAGAGTTGTTTACTTCCCCCTTCCTCCTGGGCCCCAACACCTCTCACTCACTATTGTGGTGTTTACTATACACTATACAAAGCACCTCTTCACTCCAGGGCTGGTAACTCTCTGCTGATTTCATTAGGGAAAGGCTGTAGTGGCATTGAAAGGGAGTGAGAATGGGTAGCAGAGCCAGAGTTATGAACCTCCAGGAAGGGATTACTATTTATTGACCACCATCAGCGTGCAGGAAAAAAAAGGAAAGGACAGTCCTTGCTTCAAGGAGTTTACAGTCTAAGCACAGTACAATACAAACATATAACACACTGTATAATTGGATGCTGCTTACAGCTCAAAGCAGTGTGGGATTTTTTATTTAATGTTACTTTCCAGAATTCTTAGATTGGGGATTGCTGTCAATAGAATTGTGGAAGAAGTGCAGCACTGTCAACTCTGGAGATTTTGTTGCAAATCTTGCAATAGTTCTTGTTTTTCTTAAAATCCCAGCTCTTGGAGCTGAGAATCTCAGCTTTCATTTAAAAAAAAAATTCTAGCTCTCATGGCTACACTGATTTCATATTATCACTGATTTCATATTATCATATTTTAAAGTAACTTAAAGGATCAGAAACTAGAAGGCAAATATTTTTAAAAGGATTCTTTTTTAAAAAGCTAATGATTATTAAGCCAAGTCTCCTACTGTTTTAGGGCCAGACCCATGGTTTTTAAGTGCTCGTGTGTGGCAGTACTGGAAGTACATTTTAGGGAGTAAGGCGACCATATTTCCCAAAGGGAAAACAGGACACCGTGTGTGGCTTGCCCGCGTCGCTTGACGCCCCCCCTCTCTCGTGCAGAGTTGGCCCGAGCCATCTGACATCGCTGCTTGCCTGAGCCCTGCCATGCAGGGCCGGTGTTGGTGCTTGTACCTCCCTTCCCCGAAACGTTCCTCTGCATCCCACTTTTTTGGCAAAATTGGGCCTTTGTCCCGTTTGCTCTTGCCAACGGATTGTCATGATCACAAGTTGGCAAGAGCAAACGGGACAAAGGCCCAATTTTGCCAAAAAAGTCAGGACGTCCAGGACAGGCCTTAAAAAGGGGACTGTCCCGGTCAAAATGGGACATACGGTTACACTAGAGAGGATGACTCATGGATAAGGAACTGGACAGGGACTCGGGAAATCTGGGTTCTATGCCTCACTCTGCCACTGTCTTACAGTGTGACCTTGAGAAAATCACTTCACTTCTGTTTCCTCTGTCACCTTTTAGACTCTAGTTTTCTCTGGGCAGGCATTGTCTCTCGCTGTGTATTTGTACGGTGCCTGGAAAAATGAGCCCTGCTCTCAGCTGGGGCCCTCTGGGTACTACTATAATACAAACAGTAACTCCAATGAGACGATCAGGGGGCTAAAGTAAGGAGGAGCATGGGAGATGGTGAGGGCAGCTCCCATTTTTATACTAAAAGCAGAGAGAGTGCTCTCCCAAGCCTGGCTGAGCAGTGCTTCTCCACAGGTCCCCTCCACTTTGACAGATGCAGAGCAAGCTCCATCTCTTGGTTCAATTGACTTTAAACTCTGGAAAAAAGGATGGGTGTTTGGCACTCAAGAGCATGCAGTTTCAAGCATAAAAGGGATTGAAAAAGGCAAAAGATAGCAGAGGAAGAAGTATATAAGGGACATTTAGGAGAGCAAACTGGAAAGGAAGGCAAAGGTGTGGAAGGGGATGACATTGTGCAGCACCCAAAAGGTGAGGGTATTTGAGGAAGGACAGAAGAAGCTGAGGGAAGATCCTGAGAGAAGTGAAGACCACGTTAGCAGTAGCGCTTTGTACAGACCACAGAAGCAGAGCAGGGTGAGCACAGGGGAGAAGGTTTCAGAATTGCAGCAAGGGATGACCAAGGGCTGCACTCGGACCCACAGAAGAAGGCAAGCCCAGTAGGAGTCCTCGGTAAAGTTGCCACCTATTCACTCAGCTCACGCTGACAGGCATCCAGCGGAGCAATTAAAACAATCTCAAAACATCTGGGGGTGACAACTTCCCAGCATGGGAAGACAAGAGGCTTGGTTCTGAAGAACTAGGAAGTGGAGTAGGTGGCCTGTATGGAAAGAAAACTGCCACATTCAAACTCAAAACATACAAATACAGAAGAAATTGGCTGGATGGGGGAGCATATAAAAGTAATAGGCAGGAAGCACAGAAGAGGGAACGAGCCCAAACCATGCAACAGCCAACTTTTTGGCAGCAACAGTAGTCTGGCTTGTCCTGTGTACTAGAACCTAGGTCACTACTTGCCATTAATTAATGGTGAGTGAATGGGAAGCACTGTACTTCTCAGTGCAGCTCCCTGCTGCTTGTTAGCCTTTCTGATTCACTTTGGGCCAAATTCTGCTTCCATTGAAGTCAATGGGAGTTTTACCATCGACTTCAATGTGATCAGGACATGGTCTTTAGCACTTCTTTCCTAACTGCCCATCCCCCTAAGGTTATGTTCGTTTTCCACCGTCGGCTTTGCTGACCAGGGTCAGTGCTCTTCCTCCATTTCTGCTAAACTCGTTATTAGTGTTATGACGTCTCGTTTCTGGAAGTGACCTCGTGTCAATGGCTTTTGCACACTGCCTGGTTGGGAATGTGATCGAGGCTAGATGTGTAAGGCCAGCAAGTGTTTAATGAATGACACAAGACTGAAAATACTTTTTAATTTTTTTCATAAGTAGGCATATTGATTTTTTGTCTAAATATAGTTACAAGTTTTCTTTATAGCTCTTGCTGGTAGTCTGTTGCTGCATTCTAGAACATATGCTGAAACCACCACATACCTGAAGGTCACCATAACTAACTAGTCACAGATGGAGTATTAAATCCATGGCTATTTTTCCCCCTCTTCTGTCCTATATGGCACACATTACAGCCATAATATATTAAGCTTTCTTGGAACAGATGCTATTCATAAGCAAAATTACTATTACATGTTTGCAGGAAAACATGTCACATTGTCCATATGGTCAGCAACCACCTGTTTATAGACATGGCACCTTTTTTTCATTTGGAGCATGTTAGATTGAAATATTTTATAGCTACATGGAGGGAAGAGTCAGGAACTGCCACAGAGAGGAGATGTTTTCATTTGTCAGTTTTTTTTTTCCCTACTGCTTCAGCAGTATTTTTGACCCTTGTCATTTGGGATTCAATTTCTTAACAGCTTCCTAAACATTCTTTAACAAGCAGATCAGGAGGGCGTGTGGCTATTGTTCAGCAGTGGGGAATCAGTCTAGGCATTTTTAGTGATGGTTCTTCTAAAATATTTTAATGTTTCCTTAGTGTTCTTGAAACATGCTAGATTGGAAGCTGTGGGGAGCTACAGTCCCTGTTTAAGTCACAGAATGGATAGAACATGGGGAGGGAGCGGCAGTGCAGCTTCCTTGCATCACATGGCCAGTGTGCTTCAGCTGTGACCTAGAGGGACCACTTCAAGGAGTCTTCCAAGCCCATTCAGTCTTTGGCCTCTCTACTGAGGCTCAGTTGTGATGTTAGCCTTTGTGCCTTGGACACCCCAGTCACTAGGACAGGTGGCATTTGGTGCACAGATAGAGATACTAGCAGTGGAATGATAGTATATTACATTAATCAAATTCCTTTATGGCCCCAAACACAGAATCTCAGCTAACACTTAAGCTGAAAATGCCTGGAGCCTCTAAAACGTGAGACAATAATGGGAAAAATCAACCCCTAAAAACCAGTTCTAGTTTTACAAAAAAGGAGTCAACAAGCAAAAAGGGGATCCCATTAAAAAACCCCAACTCTGTTCCTTTACATGAGCATTGCTGGAGACCATTCCAAGAGGGTGTAAGTGGCACCCAGGAGTTACCCAGAATAATCTAAATGTTTAATACTTGTCCAGTTCTTTGAAGACTAAAAGTACTATCTAAGCGCTGATACGTATTGTTACAATAATATCTTCCATGCAAGGGGGCTAAAGCACTTGGCTTTATCCTCACAACACCCATGAGAGGTCAGCAGGCGTAACTCCTTTTATCCCGTTGTACAAATGGGGATCAGAAATGTAGAATGGTTTCAGATCGCATTTTCAAGAGTCCATCAACTTCTATTGGAGTTGAATGTGAAAAATCAGGCCTTAGGTTAGGTGCTTCAAGCTGGGCATATGAACACCAAGGCACGAAAAATTCATCAACAGTTTTGAACATGAAGGCCTAATTGAGTAGGCCAAAGTCATACAAGAAGCCCATGGCAAAGCCAGAAATAGGCCCTATGCCGCCTGACTCCCAGTCCTGGGTTTTAATCCCAGGACCATTCTTTTTCCCCACTATTATGCCTGTTACAGATGAAGAGCACTAGCTAACCAGATATCCCAAAAGTATGTCTACGCTGCAATAAACGACCCGTGGCTGGCATGGGTCAGCTGAGTTGGGTTTGCAGGGCTATAAAATTGCAGTTCAGACCTTGAGGCTTTGGAACCCCACAAGGGGGAGGGTCTGTGAACGTCTATACTGTAATTGTATAGCCCCACTGCCCAAGCCCCATGAGCCCGAGTTAGCTGACCCAGGCCAGCAGCAGCTGTGCTGTGGGTCTTTTATTGCAAGGTAGATGTACCTCAGGTGTCTGAACAAGACTTACAGAGCCCTCTGTCTATTATTTATGAAATTTACCCTTTCACCTTGTGACCATGTCAGAGAAATTCCCTGAGTGGAGCCTTCATTTCTGAGAAGAATTCCAGAAAATCTCCAATGTCAAGCAATTGTTATCTAGATCTATTATAAATCAAATGTATTACAAACTAAGTGACAAAGGGACCAAACTTTGGGTCAAAATTGGCCAGCTGAAAATTATTCTGGCATGGATTGGAGAATCTTTCAGCTTGCATAAAATTAGCAGAACCTGCACTTGCACCAACCGTCCCCAGCCTGGTGTAGACAGTGTCAGGGACAGAGGCATAGGTACTGGAACTAGGGGGGGTGCTGCTACACCCCCTGGCTTGAAGTGGTTTCCATCATATACAGGGTTTACTGTTTGTTTCAATGGCTCTCAGCAGCCCCACTGTAAAAATTGTTCCACCCTCCTAGACAGAGGGGCCTGTCAGGGCCAGGGTAGAGCCTCTGTTCTGTTGATCCTCAGCTGATGTAGGAGTCCTAAGTAAAGATCAGATGCAGAAGAGACTCTGCCCCAAATGATAATGAAGTCTATTACACTGCAGCACAGAATACTGCACCTTAGACCTGGGGTGTTGTTTCTAATATTTGTTTCTGAAAAATATTGCTCTGTAGAACTTGGATCCTTTAATCTAACTTCATGAGAATAATACAGAGTGCTGAGCTCAATTAATTAAAGATTAGAAAGACATGGATTGTCTTGTAGTTAAAACAAAGGGCTAAAAGTCAGAGATCTGGGTTCTGTCTGAAGAACAATGGGCAAGGAAAACATGCTAGCATTTTTCTAGTGAATTGTGCTTAAATCAGTCAGCCGTTAAGCCTTGTCTATACTAGCAAAACTACTCATTGCTGACAATCTATTGTCGACACCCAGTGTTAGCAACTGGTCATTTTCAAATACAGACCAGGTCTCTAACATGATTTCCTGGTCTAGAGAAGATGGGAATAAGATACCAGTGACAGGTATGAATCCCCTAAGAGTCAGGTGATGAAGGGCCATGGTATGTGTAGCTGTAATGAGGAAAATAAACTAGTGCAACAAAAGATATGGTCTGGTTTGGATTTCATTTACAAGGGCATAGGGTCCTGATCCTGAAAGGTGTTGGGCAGCTCCTGGGACATGCTAACGCTTTCAACTCCAATTAACTTCAGTAGCAGTGGAAGGCACTCACCAACTCCCAAGTGATTCTCAGCACCTTGTAGAACGGAGTCCTACATCTGAAGTAACTCCACTGAAATAATAGGGCACATCCTGGCCTCATCTGTAGCAGTGTAAATCTAGTCTCATCAGAAAAGTCACTCCAGATTTACAGAGATGAAAATAGGATCTGACCAAATGGTGTTACACTGGTGTAAAGCTGGTGTGACAACAGATTCAGTTCCAGTATTGGCTCTCACAAAAATGGAGGGTAGCTAAAGATGCCCAAACACCTTTAGTCCCCTTTATTAAGCTAACTGTACAGCTAGTTTGAAAAGAGCATCTCCACTTTCAGAAGAGCTGCATACACATTTTCAGGTGCTATGAGCAATTTAACTTACAAAGATATAGTGTATATCATGGAAAAAATCATCTGTTCACTCATGTAAAGACAGATAGAAATGACTGGGAGAGAAGAGGGGAGAGAAGATGTGATGAAAGTATACAAACTAATGAATGATAATAGAAGATATGGTAGACTGGGAGTTTCTATTCACTTGTCTCATAATATAAGGACAAGGGCACAAATCAATGAAACTGGAAGACACCAAATTCAAAACTGATAAGATGAAATGCTTTTTCATACAAGCCCCCAGTTGGACTGTGCAACTCATTGCCACAAGATATCACTGAAGCCCAGAGCTTAGCAGGAACCAGAAAAATTATATTGATAAAAATGCCTACTTACTATAGTAAATATTGAAAAATATGAGTTTGGAAGGAATACAATCCTTCAAGTTTCAAGGCATAAACCATCATCTAGCTACAGGAGGGCTAGAAAGAAACTTTCCCTGGGGTAGGTTACCCCATAAGTGCCTTCTATAGGGTTTCTTCCTCTGAAGCAGCTGGTGTTGGCCACTGTCAGAAACCAAGTATTGGACTAGGTGGACCACAGATTTGATCCAGCCTGGTAATTCCTAGGTTCCTTGTTTGTTTTTGGAAAGTAAGAGATAAATTGTGTCTTTAAAGATTGTTTTTCTGAGAACTGAATTAAGATATCACAGGAGTTAGAAAAGGAAAAGATTTTTTAAGTCACCTAGTCCATCCACCAGCCAAGGCAGGAATACTCCTCACAGTATGTTATCTAGTACTTTGTCCAGCATAGTTTCACATTTCATGCGATGGGGCTTCCATAGACCATAAGGTGAATTCAAATGCTTTTTCATTCTTCAAATTATTCTTTTGGAAAAAAGAGCTCAACAAAATGGTACACACTGGTATGAAACAATAGTAAATTGGTTTGACACAATGGTTTCCTAATGTAATCCAAAACACTGTGTTAAAGGCAATGATACAGTAATACTTTTAGCACAGCACAGTAAAATACAGTAGGAAATCAACTTGAGTCTAAAACAGTGACCAAGCCATGACTTAACTGTCAATAATAAAAATAACTTATTGTAAGTGGTTTGTGATGTAGACCTACAGTATAGCATTTAATAAGGATGAAACCAATAGGCTTCTATAGATATTAAATAGGATTTCATAGACATTATTTTATGAACCTAAATCTTTCTGAACCATCCTACAGATGTTATTGAGGAATTATGGCTCTGTTCTAGAATCATATGGTTGGTTTAAAAATATCTCTAGAAAGGAAAACATTCCAAGTGACTCTTCCATAAGGGAAATAGTTAGTATAGCGATCATGATGGTGTGGGGTGGAGAAAGTCATATCTATTACAGACACATCCAGATAGCTCTACAAGAGACTACAGAACCATTAAGCCCTCACAAAAAAGAAAGGCACCTCCCAAGGAACTGAAGCACTACAATAATTTTGAACTGACAAGAATATTTTATGGGCAGTTTTTGGTTTTGAATCTGAACTGCTCTATTTACCTCAAAATGGTAGCCATACAGAAGCAACTGTCATCTAGTGAGTTAAACAGCAGACAGAAAAATACAGAAATACATGCCCTTAACTGACGAACACTGAGCATTAGAAAATCCAGTTCTGAGGTGGGTAGAAGTTCTTATCATCTAACTGATATATACCAGAAGTGTCACAATTTTTACAAATCCAAACAACTCTTGACATGGGAGGTAATACAGTTTCTGGAGCTGCTGGAAAGAGGCCAGGGAAGTGAACCAATGCAAGGGCAGCCCACCAAGACAGGAACAGGGAGAGATATCATTCTACATAGTTATCCAAGAGGAATTATATGTCATAAATGATTCTTAATGTTCCAGTGGGGCATTAAGATTATGCTTTTAACATATTTTTAATAGAAAATTATTCTGAAATGGATAACTGGCAGATGGCACAATTATCAAATTGTTCCATGGCTGTGCTGTTATCTATGTAAAAGCAGGGCCCCCACATGTGGGGGAAAGGGTGCGCTTTACTGGGGCCCAGAGGCCCTGGGAAGGCCCAGCCCAGGTTGCAACCCCCATTACCATGAGGAAAAAATTGAGGCTAAATTGTAGATCATGCCTGAGGATATTTACAGAAACTTATTTCCCAGTATCTATATATCTATTGTCCAGATCTTGTGAGATTTGCTGGAGCCAATCAGAGGCAGTGTTAGAGCAGCTCAAACATTCTGAACAGTGAGCTGCTGGGAACTGCATGCCCAGCCCAGGCCCTTCTCTGGAATAGAGAGTGTGCGCTTGTGCTAGGACTAGGACTTGTAGTTTGAGACTGAGACACAGAGATTTGTGCTCCTCTCTGTGACATGGGCTAGCACATCAAGACCAAGAACTACCAGTCCCAGAGTTCCTTGTGGCAACTGATGACAAAGAAAAGCTGCCAAAACGTGCACCATGTGACTCCAATCTAACGCTTGATGATAGTCAGGTAGTATCTCCATTATAATGACCAAAAAGTGACAAAACAGTCAGCAAACTTGTAGGACTCTCAGGCTGGGTGTTATGTTAAACAAAAATAGCAAAGAGGGGAGGGGGGCATTTTTCAGAAATGTAGAATATGTAACAGTAATTTCAGAATTCAAACATTTTTCATGGCTCATGAGATTGTATGTATGGGATGAGGGATTGTGGTATGTGTGTGGGAGGGGGCCCGTGTTACAAGTTTGTACTGGGCCCGAAAAAATGATGCGTGGGTCCTGTGTAAAAGCACTGGTCCACTTCAGTCCAATTCCTGTTGAACATGCGAGTCCAGGCAAGATCCTCTCTAAATGAAGCATCCCATTTGCACAAATCCATGATAAACCACTTCATTTTCCCATCAACCCCCAGTGATGTGGAGAGATTCCGCCTTTTAGACACACAAACAGGCGTGAGTCTCATTGCATTCAATGCATGGCCTATATACATATGCAAGGGCAGAATTTACCCCAGACCCCATTATACACTTCCTCCTCGCTGTACACTTATGACCAACCCCTGCAGTCCTGCTAAGATCTTAGTCCCACTCCACTAGAAATGTTTCCTAAGTAATACTGAGTAACAACTGCATGATTTGGCTGTCTGAAAATATCTTGTGTCTACATCTAATGCCCTCTGAACACATACTGGTGATGACTAAGAGAAATATATAATTTTGGTGGAAAAGCCATGTTAATTACCCTGATTCTGCCCAAGGGTCATGATAATGTTAGTATAGTGTATTTATATGAAAAGGCTAGGAAAGAAGTAGTCAACCTGAAAGATGAAAGTCTGTGTAGTCTATTAATTCTTTATACCAATATTACAAACAAATCTTTTTAGGCGGTAAGAGGCATCAGCACAGATTTTGTTATTTTCATGTTATAACTGTTTTTTGTTAAGTTAAGGTGTTACCTTCCATTCTGGAAGACGGGAAGTACCAGTGCTTAGTTAACCAGGGCTAAGCATTACAACAATAAAAGCTTTTATTAGGCAAAGTTTCATTTGGATTAATGAGAAGAAAGCCAATGTATATTTTATTAGGCTCTTTTTTTGCTAGGAAATTGTGATTTAGGACTGCCACTACAGCCTTGACTTGCTCAGTTTATGTTGCCCATATGGCTCTCTAGTAGGGGGTTGAGAACTACAGTCGACGATTATACCTATATACAATGCCATATGTGCTGTACTTAGAATCAACAGGATAAAAAAAAGGTTACTGTGAAAATCTTAATCAATCATTTATTTGTTTTTATTGGTTCAAGTCTCAACCCTGACATTGGATGGATTATAGGCATTGTGAGAAATAACCTTCAAGTACCCTCTCATTAGACGTTAGGCTGATTAAAGGCTTGTATAACATGAGGATACATTTGTAATGTGCAAATTCTTTTTCTAGTCACATACCAATCCTACAACAGTAGAGATCATGTGAAATTTAAAAATTAATCTGTTCATTCATAACACACATCACTGATATCACACAAAGGAAAATGTAAACTTTCTAGCAATCTCTTATTGGCAGTGGCCTATAACCTGAGAAGATAACACTACTCATAGAGTGTGAACACAGGGTAACTGATGGAAGGACAGAATGTACCATCCAGCTCTCAAATTCTGAGCCTAATCACCCCATGGGCAATTCCCCACTGTAGGGGAAAACACCCAGGAGGAACTCTATGAGGTTCATCTCATGAAGTTTCCTTCCCAGTCTCACTTCCTGGGGAAGAGATGTCCAACCCCACGCTGAGAGAGAGAATGTGGCCTAGACACCGCATGGAGGCAAAGGCTACATAAATCACTCAGGCTACAAGCCTGTAGTTCGTCAGGCAGCAGCACAGCCAACCCTTTCACATGCTTCCTATCAGCCCACTCCACCGGACAGTACAGTTCCACTAGGAGCCACGTTGCCACTGGCTCTCTCCCCTCTGTCTATTCCTTACTAAGAAGATATTCTTTGGTTCAACCACAAGTTGTTGGGCTAGCTGTAGGAATCACCGAGTGACGTTCTATGGCCTAAGAGGCAGCTGCTCAGACTATCTAGCACTCCTTCAACTTTTGAAAGTCGAAGGCCCCTTCAGAAATATGAAACCAACTGTGCCTCCCATTAGCCCTGCCATGTGTTGTTAAAAGCCAACCCCAAATGAGGGTCACTAGGTATGTCTATGCTATGGACATTATACCAGCACAGCTTTGTCATCACAGCCGCGTAGGGTAGACAAGCCTACACCGACAGAAAGCGTTTTCTGTAGGTGTAGGAACAGCATCACCTTGCACAATGTTAGCTGCATCTACAGAAGCACTCTTCTGTTGACGTAGCTGCATCTACACAGGAGGTTATATCAGCATAGATCTGGTGGTCTGGGGTGTGTTTGTTTTCACCCCCAACCAATGTAACTATGCCCCTATAACTTGCAAGTGCAGTCCAAGCGGCAGAGTACACTGGGTTGATCCTCAAATGATCCTCCCTCTCCTTTCTTACATATTACGATTAAGCAATAAAATAGTTAACAATGTTAACATTTAAAGTATCGACACTAGCATCTGAGTGAGCAGCCGCTGAAATGGATGGAGCATTTCACCTGGCAAGGCTGTTGTTTCAGTTTGTTACCTGAACCCTCCTCAGCCCCAGTCATGCAACGTTTTTCTCAGGACAATTCAGCAGCTGTGAAACATCATTCTCCGAGCTAAACAAGCATTTGTGAAAACCCTGTCTTCCAGGGACAACACTTCCAAAATGGGCATTATAGCATGGCAAGGGACATAGCATCATCCAGTGGAAAAGTAATAGTGCAGATAGCCACTACCTATTCTCCAGGAAAGTCACCATAATCAGATTTCTGTTGGGAAAACAAAGTTTAATGTATCTAGAAGCAATTCAGATATGAAGCCGCTTTCAAGTGTGTGTGACTTAAGGGGACAGAGGGCCCAATCCTTAGCTAGTGTAAACTGGTGTAGGCTCCATTGACTTTGTAGAGTAAATGAAGATACACCAAATTAGACCAGCTGAGGATCTACACAAAAAAAAAAAAAAAAAAAAAAATGTATTCAGCTCCCTTCAACCCATGAATATTCCAAAATAGGCATGAGCCTAGAAGGAAATTGTTGGCCAAAACAGTAATTAAAGAACCCTGTGTGCATTCAGGAAATTTTTTTTTTCGGGGGGGGGGAGCGAGGAAATACATAAGCAACATCTAAACAAATTACCTTTTTAAAATAAAATTAACACAAAAAATGTTGCAGTATGTCAGAACAACACTAAAGATCTGACTTAAAATCAGGATGTTAAACTAGAGTTGTCTTCTTACTACGTCCTTCTTTTGTTATGCCTTGTAAGAATCCATGAACACAGTGTGATCATACACACAATACAATTTATGCTGCAAAACCAAGGCAAAATGGCCTGAGTGAAAAATGGAGAGTGGAGCTCTACCTCTTAATTTCCACCTTTTCAAGAAAGCAATGGACAGAAGAGTTTGTTTTCTGATCCTTAAACAGTGGTCTCCCTCTATTTCTCAATGGTTTCCTCATCACAGATAGCACCACAACTGGCCTTAGTATTTGGCAATCAGTCTCAACAGAGATGTTAATGCATGAATGGTGTGGAAACTGAACTACCCTCTTAACTTTAGTGGTGGTTACTCAAGGTCAGGACTGAGACACAAATGTGGCAGCTTGGAGAGCTTGCATTGCTGCTTGTCCTGTGACTAGATAGAGGACTTCAGGACCTCCAGGCAGGTCAATCTAGCATTTTTTATGAGGACAAACATTTCCTTTAAAAAAGGAAATCAAAACAATAAAAAAAACCCTAAAAATTCACATTAACACTAACACTGACAAAAATTAACACAAAGCGTTTAGTGTTTATTATTAATTTTTTTTCTTTCATGATTTGAACAGGCCTGTCTTGAATCTTTAACAAACACACAACAGAGACTAAAGAATAACAAACTCATTCTTAGCCCTCTATAGTTTTTTTTTTAGTTAACCAAGCATCCCAGTGGGATGCTGAATTTATCATCCATATTCCTCTCCCCTTAAGCGAGACATAAAAATAAGAAAGTTATTAAACTCCAGGTACAAAAAGAGAGAGAGCGCCTCACCATTTCACTACACTGAAATCATTCTGAATAAAAAAAGCAAATTATCTTTATGCAGAGAAACGAACAGTAGAGAAATGTGTGTAGGGATCTCATCTATTCTGATAGCAGTACCTTTTCCTGGAGATGGAATATCTGTTTGGGTGATCTGACAAAAATCTTATGCCATAAGTGCATTAAATTTGGCTACATTCTACTCTCATATGATAAGGTAGTTAGGGGTCCATGTAACAGACACGCTTGCACTTTTCAAATATTTGTCTCTAGTAGGGATCCACACAAACAATCTGCTCATCTCATCAAACCCATCTGTTTGGCAAACTTCAATGCAGTTTACCTAAATCCATGCTAGACTGTAAAAGGCCTAATCAATTTAACATGTTCATTCCTGATGATATCAGGGAATGGTATAACAAGCTACAAAATGAACAGGTCTGGTGGCAGGTAAACTTAGGTTTGCAATCAAAGGCTTATTACATTAAAGTCAAATGCTATGATCTTAGCTCATTCCTGCAAAAAGCATCCATCCTTGATAAAATTCTTTCAGTGAGTTACACCAACAACACATAAAGAGAAAATCCCTCCCTCCCAATATTGTGCTGCATTCTCATATTGAGATCTGAAAGAATAGCATACAGATATGAGGTACATTTCAAAAATGAATTAGAAGTAAATCCAGGATTTAGATGTGAAAGTTTCCATTTAAAAACTAAATACCATAAGTTACAATGTCATCAACCCCATGATTAGAAGGATGAAGAAACCTTTTAAATATGGGAATGATGTAAGAAGAAAAAATTCTGTTTTCACTCTATTATGGTATTGATAGTGCTTAAATGTAGTGTCTCTTCTGCCTATGTGTGCTTGACATCAGAAGGAAATCTGCACGTATAGGTTTGTGGAATACTGAAGCTGACCACTACAGTGAGCATCTCAGAAGAGAAATTGGCTGTCCATCTGTATGTGTGCGGTATACAGTAGGTTTCCTGAAGTTGGCCACTGTATTCCAGTTGTATTACAATCCATGTTTCAAAGGGACCATCATTTCTTCTGAAATTACTGGCACTGGAGGAACAGCAGAGCTAACAAGCATGGTTTCAGGAGTTCATATATCTTTCCACCCACGTGAAATCGGTCCAAGTAGCAATTTTCTTGGAAAGGCAAACACAGAGATTTTACATAGGTTAGAAACAGCAAAGCATTTGTATTACAAAAATAGTTAAAATTCACTGGGTATTTTGCTGATTGCAATAATTATAGCAGAGATTTCTTTATATCTAGTTCAAAGTCTCAGTTGCTTCGAGTTCAGAGCTGTTGCACAGGCAAATGAATAATACAGGGACTTCATTCAATGGAGAAGGCGCACCCAAACCAGCTGCTGGAAGTGGCCTACTTTTGCAGATCTAGAGTGAGCAGGGGAAGGACAGAGTACACCAGGATGAAAGTTCCTATCTACAGTTAGCGTTACTCTGACTCAAAGTAGCCCATTCGGAGCATCATAGTCAGAGGAACAACTGGATTCTGGAGGGGGCTAAGCCAGCATGTACAGTGAACTATACATACAGATAGAAATCAGTATTACTGCAAAGCTGTCATATATGCCATCATGTGAGTGCTGGCTTATTTTAATAAGATTATGTTAATGTGAAGAAACATTGGCCATATTATGAAGTTAGGGGGAAATCAAGAGAAAGTTGAGCTGCATATGTTCCTTTTTCATATCCAGTCGATCTCTCTGAGAACAAGGGTGGAACATCCTGTGAGTAGTACATCGTTTAGGAGGGGAGATTTTTGTATGACAACATTTTGTTTTAACTTTAGAGAAGGGTTTTGTTCAGACACATTAAAGGTAGATACCATTAACCAATACTAGCTGACTAAGTCCTACTGTCGAGGGCCCTAAAATACCCAACAACTTCTCATTTGCCATTTAAACAGATTTATAATTTACAAAACATCGTATCTTTACAAGCCAAGCCAGCACACCTAGCCATAACTAGACAGATAACCACTGTAACAGGAGTATAAATAGAGTCGCACGTGCAGTAGAACCTCAGAGTTCCAAACACCAGAGCTCTGAGCTGACCGCACACCTCATTTGGAACCGGAAGGCCACAATCAGGCAGCAGGAGAAACAAACCAAAAGCAAATACAGCACAGTACTGTGTTAAACGTAAATGACTAAAAAATAAAGGGGAAGCAGCATTTTTCTTTTATACAGTAAAGTTTCAAAGCTATATTTGGTCAATGCTCAGTTGTAAGCTTTTGAAAGAACAGCCATAACGTTTTGTTCAGCGTTTCGAACATTTCAGAGATACAAACAACCTCCATTCCCGAGTGTTTGTAATGCTGAGGGTCTAGTGTATGTGCGCCACATGATAACTGCAGAGTAAGGGAAACTTAGTTTTCTATGTACTTTGTACAGGAGACTGATGAAGTAGAGCTTTTCTGTGAATTTCTGTTAGATCCCTCAGCAGGAAACAATTACGTGTAATACCAATTTCATGCTGAATCTCACAAATCCTTCCCTACAGGGATTTCACCTTTCAGTGGTCTCCACTGTACAGTACACAACTCTAATTGGAATGGTACAAAGTCAGATCTGGAAAGCAACACCTGTTTTGCACTCTCTGAAGGCTGGAAAGAATAGTCTCATCTTATAATACAATCGTGTCGACAAACTATACACCCTCCAGTGACCAAGATGATTCTGCACAAAGATAAGAGATGGATGTAAAGCATGGAGGGGAAGACAGGAGCAAGCACATGCAGCAGGTATTACTGCTTTTGAGGTGCAAGATTATGCTTCTGCCTTGACAGCAAAACGGGTAAGAATTACATCTGTGATAATTGGACACACTCGGGCATGGAAACATCAGTCAAAGGGTGCACTTCCCTAATGACAGCCTGCTAGAAAGAAGAAAGCCTCCTGGGAGCACATTTCAACACCACAGCATCTCCAGCTGCACGGTCAGGATAAATGTGGCTGTCGCCTCAGAGCCCTGTCAGAACAGTTGTCATTCTCCACCAGTAACAGCAAGGGTGCTAGTGCTGAGGAGTTCACAGAGGCAAAGATCAGATACACATTTAAAAACAAATTAGAGAGAGTTGCTAACTAGACACAGATCATCAGCTGGTGTAAATTGGCTTAACTTTATTGAAGCTACACTAGTTTACCCCAGAGGAGGATTTGGCCCAAAGGGTCCAGCTTCTAGTGGGCATGCATCCACAAATAACAAACCATGACCACAACTGGCACTGACAGGTGTTCTTCTGGCAGATGCAGCTGGGAGAGTGAAGGCTGAATGGACCTGGAAAATAAACTACCTTTGCCCAAGGCTGGTCCCTTCCAGTGGGGGTTGAGGCAGGACAGCACAGGGACTCTCACACTGTTGCCTGTGCTGTTCCTGCTCCCTAGGTGAACAGAGATTTCCGGTCTCCAGGACTCAGCCTGGCGATGAAAATTCATCCGCACTAAGCTCACTTAAAGAAACCAAACAAAATAACCCATGCGATTCTGATTGATTATTGTCATCATCGTCAGTTCACCTTATTATCTGGGATGACCTTGTCTTTTCTAATAGCTGCTGCTTTCCTGAATGGCAGCCAGCATGAAAGTGGGCCCAGTTTTCAAAAGGCCCCCGCTTTCTGCACACTCAAAGTTTGCTCAGGCCACCAAATGGCAGATTTGCACAGCCAAACTGAGAACCTATATAGGCAGTTTCCTGATTACTGTGTGCAGATCTGTGCGTACACAGTCCATAGGCTCCTTGAAAACATCATCTTGTTTGTCTTATTCTTTAAAGCTGGAAACGCTGTAATCACTGCATGTATCGTAATATGTCTCCTACATGCAGACACCATGATCAGCAGCTAACTACACATATACGGCACTAGTAGCAGAATTAACTCATTTCTATCTGGTGAGCTACAAGAGGAGCATGGCCAGCAGAGAGAAACTTACCTGTGAGCAATCTGACATATCCCCCTTCCTCCCTCCCCAGCGAAGGAAGATGGTAAACACAAGCCAGTCCATTACAATATACCCTGTATCTTAGGATTCTGACAGGTAAGCACCAATGGGACTTGTCCCACTTGGTCATGGTTATAAATATTCAATTGTTGCGGGTTTTTTACTCTTTGTCATTGCCAGTACTGAGCTATTTATTAACTTCAGCTCAGGTGGACTTGACATTAACACTGCAGTTGAACCTGATCCCAGTTTCTAACTGCTAGAGCCCTTATAGCTTTACCATTTAGAAAAAAATTTCAGCATGGAAAGCAAATCATCATCTAAGACTGAATCTTGAGCATTAATAAAGAAAGGTACCAAGGAGCGTGCTGCTGGCAAAGTACTCATTCAAATCTTTGCTAGGATGGGGCTGAAATAATGAGAAGACCAAAACAACTGGGAAAGCTGGCTGATTGAAGTCAGCTTTCTGGGGACCAGACTGTGCCACACTGCTTTGTGTGTATGCAAGGAAGGGGGTAGTGTACTCCTGCATGGCATCGCAGCACAAATGCATTCCCTGAATGTCTGGAGTCCAAAAACTGCTCCTTCTTTGCATCTGTTGAGGTGCAAGGCCCACCGTAGTGGGTGTGAAGGAGGTAAGGTAATGGATCTGCCTCCAAGCACTGGTAAGCAAAGCTGACAAGGCAGATGGGGGAAATATGCTGCATCCCTGAAGGGATGTATGCCAGGGAGCTCTGGAAGGAAGTCTGTCTCTGCTGGGTTTTCACCCCACCCCAATGCAGAGCAGTGTCTAAATGACACAATAGAGCCCTATAAGAAAAGGGAGAGGAGGGAAGGGCAGTGTAGAAGTTCAGAGTGTAAAAATCTGTGACCATTTCAGCCTTTGGCCTTCTGTGAGGGTCTCTAGCATTTGAAGAGAACAGAGAGAGGGAACAGTCTGCGCATGGGACTTGCTATCTGCAGCAAGATTTTTTGTTTAATTGTTCATTGCTTTCTAATTGGGGGGAGGTGAGGGGCACAGTGTGTTCTCCACTTGGGAGACAAGTCAGAATTTAGAGGTCACTCTTGTTATTTTCAAAGAACTTAAAATCTATAAGAGAAGATCCTGCTCTATTCTCTCACCACAGAAATTCATATTAGTTCAGAATGGCTACCATATCACCATTTCTCAGCTTTTGGAAAGTTCATTCTTTCCTCTCCACTACAGCAGGTCAAAACTGCATCTTTTTTTCCCTCATGAAAGAATTTTTGTTCAAAATTTTTCATTTTATGTTTCACTCATACCAGAAAACTTCACATAATGTTTCTATCCAACATTTTTCATTTTGATTACATTTGTTTCAAAAAATTTTTTGAAAACCAAAAAATGCTTGAAAAGTCAAAAATTTGGATTTTGTTTTTCCATAGATTCCAAGGCTGGAAGGAGCCATTGTGATAATTTAGTCTGGCCTTCCATATAACACAGGCCTCAGAACTTCCCCAAAATATCTTTTAGAAAAACATCCTATCTTGATTTAAAAATTGTCAGTGATGGAAAATCCACCATGATGTTCCAATGGTTAATTACTCTCACTGTTAAAAATTGACACCATTTCCAGTCTGAATTTGTCTAGATTCAACTTCCAGCCATTGGATTGTGTCAGGGTCAGATTAAGGGGCAGGTGACCCAGGCGATCACCTGAGGTGCTGTTTTTGTTGTTATCGACAAAAGGGAAAATAGAATGTTTGAAGTAAAATGTTTCAGGTATTCTGTGAACCATGCATTCAAATTGTGCATCAAAGTCATGAAATGGGCTACACATGCAATAAAAATAAGGTATTCAAAAGTTTAACAAACAGAGGGGTAGGCACGGAAGATGCTCCTCCCTTGGGGTGCCATGTGGGGTGCCAGGGCTGGTCCTGGATTGCGTTATACTTTTTGCTGTTAGACCAAAGAGCACACTATTAAATATTTGTTCCTTATGTAGTTACTTACAGACTGTAATCAAATCTTTCCTTTGTTAAGCTTAATAGATAGACTCAAGGAGCTCAGTCACTATAAGACAATTTCTCTAATCTTTTAATCATTGGTGTGGCTCTTCTTGGAACCTTCTCCAATTATTCAACATCTTTCTTGAACTGTGAGCATCAGAACTGGACACAGTATTCCAGCAGCAGTCACACCAGTGCCAAATAAAGGGGTAAATAACTTCTCCACTCCCATTCAAGATCTCCTATTTATGCATCCAAGGATCACATTATCCCTTTTGGCTACAGCATCACAATGGGAGCTCATGTTCAGCACATTATCTCTCTCCCTCCTCAAATCATTCTCAGTCACTGCTTCCCAGGGTAGAATCCCCCATTCTGTAAATATGTCCTATATACTTTGTTCCTAGATGTCTACATTTACCTGTATTACAATGCATATCATTTCACCCTTTTCACTACTGAATTCAATAGGCTGAATAATGTCTAGTTTTCTCCCCCATTTATTCCCCCCTTTCCACTCCAACTTTTAAAGCTTCATCAAATTTAGAAAAGTTATGGTGTTTTCATTTTTCCTTTGCCACTCTCTAAATTTTCCAAAGTAAAAAACAAAAAAAAAAGATAATAAAACAAAAAAATCTTGTACATTATTCATTTTGCTGAACTCAGTGGCAAAAATAAGGAGAAGAGAGGAAACACAAAAATTCAAGATTAGCTTTTCAAAAACTGAAACAAAATTTAAACTTAAATTTGAAATTAAATTTAAATTTTAGTTTCAGTTCATTTTGAAATTTCCTGTTGAAGAATGCACCAAAAGCAACATTTTCCTGAAGCAAGCATATTTTTTACTAAATCCCACTTTTTGGCAGGAACATTTTTTTTACCAGCTTTGCGCCTCAATGTGGAGGTCTCAACATATGGTTTCATCACCTCTGAGCCAGACTGCTACAATTTGTTCTGCTTCAGGTTGCCCTTGAAGTTAATCCAGAAGCTATGCCACCTGCTGAAGAAAGCTTCTCATTTGCTCTTCATTACAGGGAGATTGTGAGTGTGATGCTTACCCTTTGAAATGTGCGCTCATTGCTAATAAGCCAATGGCTGCATTTCAAGGTTTTAATACCATGGGGCACTTAGCCCAGCTGTCCAGTATCTCACCTGCTATTCATGTCACCTCATCTATTTGTATTCATAATCTTTTAGATGTTGGAATTTCTCTAACAATCTCTAATCCAAACACTGCATTCCCCATTTCTGGTCACAGATAGAAAGAAGCTAGAGTAAACATGTAATATACATGTTAATAGATGTCTGATTGAAGGGAGGTGTGTGTCCTAAGCCAATTAGCCACACAACTGGCAAAAGTTCCACCACAAGATGAGGTAATACTTGTTAATATTTGTCTGTGAAAGAACCAATGAAAGAAAAAGAAGCTTTAATCCTTCCTACCATTCAGATCTGTATGTCAAAATGGCATTTTGAAGTGTTAATTGATATCTGGGTAAATCCAGGATTGAAACTATTCTGCAGGATGGAACCCACTCATTAAGTCAGGTGTGTGAAAGGAAGTTGTGCTTTAGGCTGTCCAAAAGCTTACACAAAAGCAAAGCCATAGTTTGACACAGCTCTAAAAGGAATTACCCCTTCCTGTGACTTGTGTCACCTTTACTCACAATGGAGAGGAAAGATAAAGTTGGCCAAGGCCTGTCCCTTTATAGGTATATGGGGAGGGCACAAGGAATTTTCTTCTTTTCATATGGCCTTCCACTGAGGCTCACTCTTCTCTTTCTGGGTTGTATAGTCTCTGCTCACTTCTATCATCCCCACAAGTGTTAGGTGCCTAAACAATGGCAGAGTGAAGGCATGTTTCCACTCCACCCAGCAGAGCTAGCTGGACTCAGGGAAGGAAGTGTGTTGTGCTCTCAAGAATGGTACCGTTGGTGCACCACGAATGCTGCCCAGGAGGAATCTGGCTGACTGAGCAGGATATAGAAGAATTCTTCTTGGAGACTGCTACTGCTGTGTGGCCCTGGCCTCTTTACCTCCACTCTAACACACCGCACAATCTAGCCCCAAGTTGGCAGGTTTGCTTGACACTAGGAAAAGCCCTTGACTAGTGGAACATCTAAGGCTACACGAGACAACTAAACATGCTAGGTGCTGTTTAGTATTATTTCTTTCATATGCAATTCATAACACCTGCTTACAAGGTCTTACTGTAGGGCCCACTTTCAAGTGCATTATTACCTTTAACCAGCCTCCAGCCAAAACTGCAGACAAGTTAAAGCATGGATCTTTTTACCTTTTTGTTTTGTTTTAATTGGGAAGTTACTGATTCAGTTGCAGTGGAGTAATATACTGTCATTGCAACCTTTGCAAAATTACTAACAGTACAAATGAAAACAAGGACTCCATTGCTTTCAGAGGAGTTACTCCTGATGTGCACTAGCATCAATAAGAGAACCAGACCCAGAAATTGTGGCATTCCTGAGAAATAAACACTTATGCAGTATTTAATTACTGAATTACAATTGATAGTGTTTCTGATATATGTGCTTAGACTAACAGCCCAAGCTAACAAGTGCTCTTATCTTTAATGATATTAGCTGTCTATCCTGCTTTCATGCCAGAAAAAAGTCTGGTTGCCTTTTGTACTATCAGCGTGAAAAAACAACCACCAACAATCAGCAGCTTCATTCTTTGCCTGAGTCCTTTTATGACAACTTTTATGCTTAGAGCAAATTTTCCAAACCAAGCTGCAATACTCTGAGAACAGAGGCTGACTGTATTAGAGATGCACGTAGGCCTGTAGCTATCGATGTACACACATAACATTTTGGTAACTATTTAGTTTGCAATACTTACTGGTATATTCAAAGTAAATAATTCTGTTGTCATCACTTTTTACATGTCTGAGTTTGATGCTCTTCATCGGCTAGAACTATGCACAATGAGCCATGCTTACAAATCTGGACTAACCATTGAATTTATCCCTGAGTGGGCAGGCATTGTTCTATTCTGCAGTTCTACCAATATACCTCAATCCTAGTCTGAAACTTCCCTCTCATGATAGGGTGGCCTAAAGCCCTAGAGCTGGCCATCCCCATTCTGTTAGCCTGCCTCACGCATCTGGGATGTGGGGTTAATTAGTAGAATCAGCTGAATATGGAAAAGCTGATTCTCCCATAAAGAACAGTAAGAAGCTGTTGGGAAAAGAAGGATGAGGAGGAAAAATGTATTGAGAAAGCAGAGATTGCAGAGAGTGAGAAAGGCTCTTGCAGGGAATACCCTGAAACTAGGGGAATTGCTACATCTAGGAGAGGCTTGAAGTAATCTGCTAAGGCAGGAAGAACCCTGAGACACCACGGGATTTTGGGGCTGTGCCGAGTTTAAGGTTGGAGATGAGATTTTGGAGTTTGTTTTTTAATGTTAGTGTAATAAACTGCACCCTGAGAAGGGCAGTTGTCATTGGATACAAGAACACCTGTGTGAAGTTTATATAGGAAGCCCCATCAAGAAAAGGAAACTGAGGCAGGCCACCGGCAGACTAACCTTGAGCCACGAGAAAGCAACCAGTGTGGTGATACTGCGATTCCAATCCGAGGCATATCTAAATCATGTCAATATGCATGGGGGGTTTTAACAGGGAGAAATGCTGATTAGAGTATAGGTTAAGGCCATTCAAATCTTTCCCACTTGTGAGCCCTATGAAGTCAGAAATCCAGGATTCTTCACTCACACTGGGTAAATCAGGAGCTTCTCCATTCAAGTCAGTAGTTACCCCAGTGTAAGCCCCTACTACTTATTGAGTTCTGGGAAAGTGGGTGGGCACAAGCCCATCCACAGCTGAAGGCTCCTCCCCCAGCCTAAGGGGAGGAGCTACTGAACCCAGGCCTCAAATAATTATGGAGGACAGCAAATGAAAAACAGGATCAGGAGTTAAAGTCACAGGTTCAAAGTCAGGGATCTAGAGGGGACACTGAGCAGCGAACCCCGGACAACATCCACTGCTCCCCAAATGTGTCCAGGGAGCCAGCGGACGCAGCCCAGAGGAACTCTGCCCAGATGTGTAAACCAAGTGAGGAGAGGAAATAGAGTTGCAGTCGCAGAGCACCTCCCCGTCCCGCATCCTTCTTCTGGTGTTACAGATGGCCATCTTGGCTAGCGACAGGAGGAGGTGCACAAGGAGGTCTCGGGACTTCATGGTGCCATGGATAGGGGGTGCTTATATCAGAAAGTGCAAGAAAAAGTGCAGCCAGAACCTAAGAAGGTTCTGGAGGAGTCAGAAAAGAGGCTGCAACCTTGTGCACTCCTGGAAAACGTGTGCCAAGGTCTCCCTTATGCCGCATAAGGGCCAGGTGTCAGGTGGGGGTGAACCACACCAGGTACATGTCCATGCTTATGGCTCCATGGAGGAGCTGCCAGCTGATATCCCTGGCGGGCCATGGGAACCAAGGTTGAATATAGGCTGGCCCACTACGGTTCCTCACCCTCCACAGGTGGTAAGAAGTCCCACCACTTGGTATCAGAGAGGGACACAAGGGTGAGGAAATGGGATGTATGGAACATGAGCGTGTACAAATGTGTCCTTTGCGCAGCTGGAAAACAAATCGGCTGCAGGTCTTGCAGCCGACTTGGGTAAGACTGGAGTAAATGAGCCGCAAATCAAGCATCAGGTCTCCAGAGGAACCAGACCACTAGTTCAGAGTCTTTCACTGAAAATAAGGGTTTGTAATATGAACAAAGATCTACAATTTCATATAAATTACCATAATAAAAGAAATGCATAAGAAATAGAATAATATGGTGTAATTAATTTGTATATGAATCTCTTCCTTCCAAGTCTGACTCAAGATAAAGTCATATAACTAGAAAGCCTCATCAACGAATGGAGTTCAGTTGTTTCCTTCGGAAACACTGTCTCCCCCTCCCACAAGCACCTGAGATGGGAGATGCTTGGGTAGGTTATTATTTATGTCAGCACAAACTGGTGGTACCAGGCATGTCTTTGCAAAAGGGAAGGAAAATACGAGCAACAACATCTTTGCATGGCATATGTATGTGATGAGATAATACTCATCTGGCAGAGAGCAACTACTGGAACTCAATAAATCTTTGTTTTGTAATTGTGTGCGGAACAGTTACCCCCAGCACCATATAGGATTATGTAGCATGCTGTAACAAATTAAAGATCTGGTTGATCTCAATAAAGATCTACATTGTGTATAGTTCATGTTATTTCCAAAACTTTGGCTAAACCCTTAGGGTCTGATTCTCTTCTTACTCGCACCGGTGTAAATCAGAAATAGCCAATTGAAACTGAATAAAAGTAAAACTGGTGTAAGGAGTCATTGGCCTCTTAAACTCAGGTGGAAATCATCAAAGATGAAGCACTCTTAAAAAGTTGTTTTCGTATTTATAGGTTAACTTATGTTTAACCTTATCTCAGATCATAGAAATAACACTAGACCATATTACTGGCATTTATAAAGGAACTGAGAATCAGCCATTCATTAGAAATTGCTTATGTTTATGTTCTGCAACAGATCTTGCCATATAGAATATTATTCTGTTCATCAAATTATATGATCAGTTAAAAACCCATCAGGATAAATATGGCCAAATTCTGCTCTCTCCTACATTGCTGTAAAATGTAGGCTAATTCTACTGACCTCTGCTTGATCCAGGGTGCATTCCTGTGGCTTTTGTTGGTAAATTGGTGAGACATTTGATCTCTAATAGCAGTAACAGGAGAAGAGTGTCCAATTCCAGGGCACGGTGTTCTGGAACTATCTGTTTGAGTGGCCAGATTTCAGTGAAACAAAAATAAAATAGAGGGATGTGGAAAAAATCTCTTTATGCCTATAAAAGGATCACATTGAAACCACAGGATTTTGTATAGGAACCTATTCCCTTAAATGGTAGTAACTGTCATAAGATACATGCCCTCAGTGAAACAAATGGTGGCACAGAAAATAACTACTGTATCACACAGCCATTTTGCTCCCCCTCCTCTCTTGCTTTCACCCCAGAAACTGCAGATTTAGGACACAGAAGAGCAAAGCAATTGCAAAATAAATATACAGTCATATACAGTCAAATATGCAGGGTGGGATTTCACTGCCCTCCTCAAAAAACAGTTGAACTACAGTAACTGAAACCTTGAACTAATTGTTCTGGGACTGCTAAATTATTATACGAATTCACATTGGAGACCTGCCATCAGAGAAATACTGAGCGTACAAAATGAACCAGAGAAGAGTGGAGAGTGGAAACTGCTTAGCCCTGCTTTAGAAGCCACTGAGCCTGGTCCTGCCACACTCAACCCCACTACCAGCCTGGATAATCCTACTGATGTCAGTCAAGACAGGAGTTGTGTTAGTTGGGGATGGGATTCGGACTCCCCCCTTCAAGAGCCGGCTGTTGTGGAATTTGAGGGGTTCCACTGCAGGGGGAGAGGCAGAAGTCAGTGACTGCTCACAAGGTACCCGCTGTGTGAAATGGAACCCAGCTCTGTGGGAGCATGCCGTGCATCCCAGTGGAGTGGGTTTGGGAGAGGACGGAGCAGAACAGGTAGGAGGAGAAATGGGGACAGGATCTGAGGGCCCACCTTTATATGGAATGACTGGCCAGTGCCTCCAAAGGAGCAGCTCCAGCTGCTGCAGCAGCTTCAAGTTCAACTGCTACCCTGCAAGCTGAAGAGGGCTAGGAAGGGGGAGAAGATGTCTGACACCCCAGTCTTTATGGACCCCACTTTGCATCAAGCTTGGGGGTGGGTGGGGAAAGATAGCCTTTAATATTGACATTGCATGAAAGACCCCTCAGCCTGAGCTTAACTTTCAATACGAGGTTTGTTTGAAAAGACAGTGGCAGTACTGAGTAATTAATTTATGTGGGGAATTTGGGTGGTGATTTGCTGATTACTGTGATTCACATGATGTATAGAATGGTTTGCATAGCCCTGCTAAATGAGGATGTTATCTGTGGCCCTTTGGATAATTCTTGTTAGGGGGAACTCTCGCAAAAAGCCTGGATAAATGGACTTTGGATGGAATTCACATCATGGACTGCACAGAATCATAGGACTGGAAGGGACCTTGAGTCCGGTCCCCTGCACTCCCGGCAGGGCCAGGCATTATCTAGACCAGGGGTTCTCAACCCACAGCCTGCAGGTTGCTCGCAGCCCAATTAGCACAGGGCTGTGGCTCAGCTGTGCGCTAAAACAATTTCAAAGTTTACCACTCCCAGGTCCTGGCAGGCAGGAAAGCGAAGCAGCCCCCTGTGACAGGGGAGGAGTTCAGCTGGTGGCCTGCTGCTTTCTCCCCAGGATGCAGGGACAAATTGTGTGTTAGGGTTGCCAGGAGACTGGTTAAAAAGGGTGGGGCGAGGGGAGCACTGAGTAAGGCTTGCTCTGCTCAGCCTGGTGGGCTGGAGGAGGCTTGATCATCCCCTCTCCCCAGCTGAAGCTGGCAGCTCCAGGACACTGCCTCCTGGGTATTAATGTCCATTTTCACCTTCTAGGTGTGCTGGGTCCTGTTCCTGTACAGGAGTGAGAGCCAAGGGTGTGAGGGGAAGAAGCACTGGGGAAGGATGAGGGGTGGGATAGGGTAGGGGGAAGAGAAGGGGATGGGGCAGAGGGGGGAGATGGGGTAGAGGACTGTGTGGAGAGGAAAGGAAATGGGGTAGGAAGCGGAAGGGAGAAGAGATGGGGCAGAAGGAGACGAGGATGACAGGGAGTGCCGCTGCCAGGGGGAGTGCGGCCTCCTCGCTTTGGGTGTCCATGACTGAGGCACCTGGAGAAATGGGGGGTGGACACATGTTCCCCCTCCAGCCACAGCTACTTGTTGCCTTTGGGGGTGAAATAAGCATGCCCCACACAGCAGCATGCCCTGGGCTGCCTGCAGCAGAGGGCAACCGCCTGTCCATCCCCTGCTGGCCATGTCTGGACCCGGAGCTCACAGGCAGAGCAGGAAGCTGCCCTGTCAGTCCTGTATCTGGAGGCAGATCTGGTGCGGGGAGGAAATTTGTCCCATGGGCAGCTTCCAAGCTAGGGTCTCCCATGGCTCAGTGGATGAGATGACCCCTGCCCCAACTGTATGACAGCAGGCATTGAGGGACATGTCCCCAACTGTTCAGCCAGGCAGGCAGGGTGGGGAGGAGCCTTCTCCCATGCAATCTCTGCTACAGGGAGCTAATGCCCTCCACAGCAGTGACCCTCTCTGGCCTGGACAGGACCCCAGTGATTCCCATGGCCAAGTATTATATATCATGAGCACTGGTACTGTCTGTCTCCCAGGACTCACACACTGGCTCTCTCTCACACACACACTTCGCGTCTGTTTCATGCAACTTTCAGCTATGCGCACTAGCTCATTCTCATACACATGCACAACCACTCAGCCACACCTGTGTAGACTAACGTGTTAACAGAAAAAACCCTTTCTTTCATTAGATTGGGCTACTTTTGGGCTAGTTTTAAAGTGACTTAATAGTAATGTTAGGTGATGTATAGGTAGTATATATTGTGTGGAAGCAGACCACGTAACACAGATAGAGCCGTATATGTGGCCCACAATGGTAAACAGGTTGAGAATCACTGATCTAGACCAGGGGTCCCCAACCACCTGTCCGCGGACCAGGACCGGGCCGTTGGGGGTTTTTTGCCGGTCCACGGCGCCACCGCAGACCAGCACTAAACACTGACAATGTGCTCTGCTCTGCGGCGGCTCAGAGCACACTGTGTGGGGCGGGGCAGCGGGCTGGCCTCAATAGACGCGGCTCCCGGCAGAGAACATTGTGCCGGGGCGTGCCCCCTCCATAACCCCGCCCCCATATGACCAAAGCCCCGCCCCTGCCCCACCCCCACCCCGTCCTGCCGGGCCATGGAAAAATAGTCTTGCTTGAAGCCGGTCCCTGGTGCAAAAAAGGTTGGGGACCACTGATCTAGACCATCTCTGACAGGTGTCTGTCCAACCTACTCTTAAAAATCTCCAATGATGGCGATTCTACAACCTCCCTAGGCAATTTATTCCAGTGCTTGACTACTGTGAAAGTTAGGGAGTTTGTTCTAATGTCCAATCTAAGCTATTGCTGCAATTTAAGTCCATGGCCTCTTGCCCTATCCTCGAGGATAAAGAGAACAATTTTTCTCCCTCCTCCTTCTAACAATCTTTTACGTACTTGAAAGGTGTTATCATGTCTCCTCTCAGTCTTCTCTTCTCCAGGCTAAAAAAACCCCAGTTTTTTCAATCTTCTCTCATATGCCATTTTTTTTTGTTTTGAATCATTTTTGTTGCTCTTCTCTGCACAGTCTCCAATTTCTTCACATCTTTCCTGAAGTGTGGCACCCAGAACTGGACACAACACACCAGCTGAAATCTAATCAACCTGGAGTAGAGCAGAAGAATTACTTCTCGTGTCTTGCTTAGAACACTCCTGCTAATACACCCCAGAATGAGGTCTGCTTTTTTTGCAACAGTGTTACATTGTTGACCCACATTTAGCTTGTGATCCACTATGCCCCCAGATCCCTTTCTGCAGTTCTCCTCCCTAGGCAATCATTTCCCATTTTGTATGCGTGCAACTGATTGTTCCCCCAAAACATGGAGCACTGCAGCAGCTTGTCAACGGCAGCTAGTCCAGAATCCTATATGGGCATGAGCATTGCCAGCCCAGGGGTCATGCCACAGCTCAGTATGGAGCCCCTCCTCCGCATTCCCCTGGGAAGGCAAGATAGTACAATGATTAGGGCACTGAGTAAGACACAGAAGACTTAGATTCAGTTCCCTAGGATGCCAGTGGTCTGATGTGGGAGCTTTGGCAAGTAACTTCATCTTTATGTTGTTTCTCCCTCCCTTTGGCTATTTGTTTAGATTGTAAGCTCTTTGGGGCAGGGACTGTCTCTCAGGACATCTTTGTACAGCACTTAGCATGGAGGGTCCCAATCTCAGGGCCTGTAATATAAATATAATAATAAAAAGCAGTATAGCTGGCCGCCCCCAGAGCAATGAATTGCTGTATTCTGCTTTTGGGGATCTTCCATGCCTTCACTGAGTCCCACCCTTTGTGAATAGTGAAGCACTTGCTCTGCATATGTAAATTTCTAACAAAAATACCAGTGCTGTTAGCAAAGGACATCTAGGACTCTCATATTCAACCTCTCACCCTTTATCATGAGTTCCTGAAGGGAAAGAAGTAGATCGTGCAAATGAAGGCATGCTGCAGCAGAGAGAACACTGAATTAACTGGGTTGTATACTTCCTGAACTTTTCAATATGACCTGGCAGCAAACCACTGCAAATTATATGGTATTTTTCCATGCCTTTGTCCCAAAGTGTGGGCTTAAAAGAATAGTCTATTAAATGTGATCAATGAGGCCATTTGTCACTAGCCTTTTAGCTTTTCTATTAAAGTATGAAACGAGATAATGAGGAGGTCTTGAAGAAATCCTTTGTGTTGTTGGAAACGAGGGGCACATGATATATGGAGTGGATTTTATGCCTCCTACATCATGTGAATGAGATCTGACAGTACTCTCCTCATACCTCGTGAGTCTTTGACAGAGAAATCAGAGACAAGAAAAAAATCACTAATGGACCAAAAATCAGTGACAGGTTAAGGGAAAAAAAAGCAATAAAGATAAGAAGAAATTCACTTAGCGTAGGGCAAATCTGTCTGCACTTGGTTTCTTTAGCCTCTTATTTTAGAATTTGGTTAATAGGACATTTCTGTCTCCATTGGGCTATCCCTAATTAGCCAAACTTTCCAAATAATTTAAAGTTGGGAAAAAGTCTCAAGAGGCTTACATCCACTGAAAGGACTCCTGGACTAAATTCAGCCCCAATAGCGGAGGCTGGAGGGAGTGGTGATGCACGCTCTGGCTAACACCAGCTGGAGACTCCTCTACAGTAGAGGAATCCCCAGAGGGAGGAATCCCAGAGGTTTTAAGCTCCTTTGTGCCATCGGAGCAGACTAAAGAGGGCCAGATTGTTCAGAATTATACAATTAACTTTGGGCCACATTTTCAAGAGAGAGCCCCATGTGCTGTGCACCTTGACAGTTACATGCAGTTGCACTGATTCTATGGGAAAACCAGGTGATTCCACTTGCAAATAGCTGTTCAGGCAACGGATTCATGGTAGATATATAATCCACAACAACTGTAGTAATTAGGTAATGCCTAGGTTAATTGGGATTACTTGAGCATGGAATTTGAATGTCTCTTCTGCAAATGTGACCCTTATTTTCTACGCATGTCTACTGACTGACACTTTAATCTTCACTGTACAGTAATTGCACTTTTACTGCATATACCTCTACACATTAGAAAATATTCTACTGTGATGTATGAAATAGATGTATGCACATAGAAATGTTAACAACTGATTGTAAAGAACAATTTCATATGCATTATTACCATACATTAGACGCTTTAAAAATAGCACTTGTATTTTAATTCCGCCTACATTATGAATGCTCTGTTTGTACCTTTCTCCTGCTCTCACCTTTCCTCCGTGCTATCATTAAGGCACAGCATTCCCTCCCTTTCCTTCCTGCCTACAAATCAACAATCCATATTTATACAGAATGATAGAGATATACGTACATATAGATGGCTGTAGCCATGGAAAAAATAACCAAAAAGCCCAGAGTCTCTGGAAGTTTGAATTTACAATGTATTTATTGAATCGATCTATACTATATGGTCTGTGTTTGAATTAGATTGTCCCATGAATCTTCCACAGGCTCTAGATGAGATCCATGCAGGGACCAAAGCATTGCAGCACTGAGCATCATAGCATCCAGGAAGGCACCTTGCTCTTTGGGTGCCAGGAATGGGAACCAGCTATTTGCAGGTAGCTGGCTTAGGCACCTAAACAGTTAACTGCAGGAATGAGTTAGGCTTTTGTTTCACACCACACAAACTTTTAGTCCAGTGGTTAGAGCACTTGCCTAGTGTGTAGGAGACACAGGTTCAATTCCCTCTCCCTGACAGAGGCAGAGACATGTTAGGAATCAGGATTTCCCACCCCTCAGGGGAGCTATGCCACTGAGCTATGGATAGTCTGATGTGAGGTCCCCTCGGTCCTTCCTGTTGAAGCTGTTGCACTCTGGATAAGTAACGAAGAGTGGCTGGAACAGGGGGAATGGACCCACTGCCTCCCACCTCCCAGATGGGTGCCTATGGCCTCAGAACCTCTTTATGCCAACTGGCAGAGGGCATAGGGTGAAAAAAGTTTTACAGGGATCCTTGGGTCAAGTATGTGCACAATAATTCACCACCGAGTGGCACGTAAGGCCTCTCCTGAGAGCAAGCAGTCCTCTGGTCATTGTAACCATTGTGCAATGTAGGTTCGGAAATATTTAAGAAGGTACAGACCTACACTGGAAAGTATGTTCTTAAAGCCTTGATGTTAAAGGCATGTCACCAGGAGATGATATGCCTCTGGTCACTATGTGTTGTCTGTCTCACAACGTAAGTCTATTTGCTTACTGAGCCACCAACTAATCAAGAACGCAAAACTGACAGGAGATCGTGAAATCTGCAGGCAGGAACACACACCAGGAGGCTTCTGTTTATGGCGAAAGATCAAAGGACTGTTTTGAGATATATCTGGGCTTGCAAAGAGACACACGGTATCCTTCATCTAGGGGACAAATGGCAGCGTGTTTTGTCTAATGAAAAAAAGATCACAGCCAAGCCTGGCTGAAAAATACTGGAAGGACTTTGGGGTGAGCTTTGCTCTATAGCTAGTTACATAAATCTAGGTTCTAGAAGGCGTGTTATGATTTTATTTTATATGTACCCCTTTGTATCTAACAATTCCACTTCCCATCATTTCAATCTCTTCTCTGTGTTAAAGAAATTGCTTTGCTTGTTTTCACTATGAACATATCTAAATGCTGTGTGTTAAATGGAGCAGTAATTTGGGGTAAAACTGGTAAGCTGGGGTGTACTGCTTCTCTGGGAGCAGTGATTCCGTGACTACGGTGCATGTCCCAGGGAGCAGGGGCTGGACACGCCAGGTGGATGCTCACAGGGCTCAAGGTGCCAATCGCTAATCTGCAGAGGTCCAGTGGAGCCTGCATAGGCCGACAGGAGAGTGCTTGTGTTGCCTGTGGCCAATGGAGTTAGGGAACTGACCCCTGGCAGCCCTAGACAGGCTTCCTCACGCTAAGGGCAGATGGTAGCAAGGTGCCTCGCAACCTTAAAGCATCACAGTGCTGTACCCAGTGGACTGCTGAGTCATTTTTTCTCTCACCAGCCCTGTGACTGTTTAAGTATTTACCCACAGTGGAATAGTCACCGGGCCAAACAGAGCATGAGAATGACTTTGTGGTTCAGCATTAGGGCACCACCCGGGGACGTAGAAAAACCTCTATCCATTCCTGCTACTTCAACCACTTTTTCATTATCTATTCAGAGTGCAACAACATCAATTTGAGACACTGAGGGAGCTCCACATCAGATTCACTCCATGGCTGAAGGCCTCTCCTGAGGGGTGGGAAACCCATTCAAATACTTTGTCCCTCACTGGTAGAGGGGAGAATTGAACCTGGGTCTCTAACCACTGGGCTAAAAGTTATAAGTTGGGCACTGGAACTGTATCCACTTCCTCCTCAATTTTGAATGGGTAGGCATGGCTGCCAGATTGGCCCTGCATGTGACTTAGGTGGGTGAATGCTTATCTTCCCCTGGTCCATGGCTCATTCTGGAGTTTAGGCTGGAGATAGGTGTCCAGATGGCTAGTGAGGCAGGATTGTGCATACCCAGAGGTAGGAACACAGTTGCCTAGGGAACTTTTACTCTGAAAAACATAGATGCCAAGTGAGTTTAGGCTCCTATGGGGTTCAGTGGGAGATTTGTGGATTGCAGTGGAGCCAAAACTGTAACTTAAGCACCTAATCCCTGGATTTAGGCACCTAAATCTGGAGGTTAGTGCCCCATTGCCTTTGAGGATCCCATGCTCTGTCTTCTTCTGTATGTGAACAGCACCACGCACGTTTGGCACTCACTAAATAATATAAGTACTGTACACAGACATTAAAAATCAGCTTCCACATACCAGTATCTACCAAGAGATCTCAGAGGAAGCCCAGCAAAAATAAAGATTTCAAATCCTATTAAAGGAATTCCACAAAACTAATTCCCAATCAAGGGCACCAAGTAAGTGAATGTCGCTATTAACGGCATCTCTACTAAGGATCCAGTTTCGTCAATCGCTTAAGCACCTGGTTAATTTTAAGTCAATGAGATTTAAAACCATGCTTAAAGCTAAACATGCGCTCAAGAGCTGTGCTGAATTAGGTTCTTAGAGCTGAGGACTTAGAGTCTAATCTTGCAAATACTTCCTACCAAGATTAAAATGTAGTAATGTGAATAATTCCACTGAAGACAATGGGACTAGTCATTTCGTTCTATGCCTGGTAGTATTTTTCAGATCAGGCCTTAAATTAACATTTTGGGACTCAGTGCTGCATCATTAAAGTCAATGGAAATTTAGCCAATGATTTGAATGGGAGCAGATTCCACTCCTATCTGCAGATAGTCCAGACTACATCCCACTATAAGTGTGGACTAGTACTGCTCATACATTGAGTCTTGGTGGTCTTCCCATTTCCCCTCCTCCCCACACACTCAGTTCCAAATAAATTACTGTTGGAAAGGCTCTGACAGTTTTACTTAAGCATTCCTGCTTGTAATATGATTCCTTAGGGAAGTGAACAGGTACAATTCAGTGACTCGGGAAAGAAACAAAAATCAAATAGTCGTAGGAAATATCTGAAAATATTTCATAACATAACATCCTAAACCACACAATAGACTGAATGCTGCAGATGCAAAGCTTAGATCAGCCTCTTTAAAGGGTGCATTTTCAAAAGCACAATGTTTTATCACTAAAATTGGCAAGCCGTGGAGTTCATAACGGTTTTCCATCCTTCCTTCATGGACCTGTGGGATGCAAAGGCAATGGAACTGCGTCCAAATATGCAGAAGATCTGAAGCTACATGGATCCACTGGCCAAACCCTCTATCTTCTTATACTGCTCTCCCAGCTGTGGTATCTGAGCCCACACTAGGGTCCAAACACCGAGGTTATAATAGCAGCTGATGCAGAGGATTCTGTCCATCTCTAATGCTGCAGAGCCCCCAGCACCATTTATTCAGGATAAGAGGATTATGAGGATTTGACCCACAGCAATATGCTATTTAGAACTGAAAGGACGTGGTTCTGTTGTGAACACTTTTGATTGGCTTGTTCATCTTATTACGGGTTAGGAATTAAAAAAACCCACAATGAGCCAAATATTGCCCCAAGTTACACCCCAGACAACTCCATTAACTTCAGAGAAGTTGCCCAGGGTATAAATCAGGCCAATTTATCAGTTCAGAGTTGGTCAGGCAATAGTTTTGCTAGAACAGTTGTAGCTTGTTATGCAGTTCAGGAGTTGTTCAAAATATTTACCTATCTGACTGACAAAACGATATGAAATAAGTTATAGAATCATAGAATATTAGAGTTGGAAGGAACCTCAGAAGGTCATCTAATCCAACCCCCTGCTCAAAGCAGGACTATCCTCAGCTAAATCATCCCAGCGACTGTTTTGTCAAGCCACACCTTAAAAACCTCTCAAGATGGAGATGCCACCACCTCCCTAGGTAACCCATTCCAATGCTTCACCACTCTCCTCGTGAAAAACTTTTTCCTAATGTCCAACCTAGACCTCCCCCACTGCAACTTGAGACCGTTGCTCCTTGTTCTGTCATCTGCCACCACTGAAAACAGCCTAGCTCCATCCTCCCTGGAACCCTCTTTCAGGTAGTTAAAGGCTGCTATCAAATCACCCCTCATTCTTCTCTTCTGCAGACTAAATAAGCCTAGTTCTTTCAACCTCTCCTCATAAGTCTTGTGCTCCAGCCCCCTAATCATTTTTGTTGCCCTCCACTGGACTCTCTCCAACTTGTCCACATCCTTTTTGTAGTGGGGGGCCCAAAACTGGACACAGTACTCCAAATGTGGCCTCACCAGTGCCGAATAGAGGGGAATATCACTTCCCACGATCTGCTTACTAATGCAGCCCAATATGCTATTAGCCTTCTTGGCAACCAGGGCACACTGCTGTCTCATATCCCGCTTCTTATCCACTGTAATGCCCAGATCCTTTTCTGCAGAACTGCTGCCTAGCTCGTCGGTCCCCAGTCTGTAGCTGTGCATGGGATTCTTCCGTCCTAAGTGCAGGACTCTGCACTTGTCCTTGTTGAACCTCATCAGGTTTCTTTTAAAGTAAACTTCTTTTAAAGTTCAGTGTAAATGCTGTATAGTGCCAAAATTGATATTAGATGTTATTTGTAGAATAGCAAGTCTGATACAAGATACTGATACATATTGGATTTGTGTTTGGATAATTTAGTCTCAATTTGACATGAATGACTATGTAGTATTTTTAGTTAATAAGTAACAATAATTAATAATTAGCACTTATATAGCTTTCCATGTTCATAGTGCTCTACAGACACTATTGAATTAATCTTTACTGCTCCTGGGAGGTAGGTAACTATTATTGTCCCAGTTTTACAAATGGGGGAAAATGAAACTGAGATGCCTAAGATTAAGCACCTAAGGAAGAGTGGCCTGATTCTCTGAAGTATGGCGCACTTACAGCTCTCATTGTAGTAAGTTCTACCCCTTGGTTGAACCATTGTGATGCACTATGAGAGTTATGTAAACACAGTGATTTTCAAGCAGCTCTACATGCAATAAGCACAACTGAAAGGCAAAGATTTAAACTTGAATAGAAAGAAGAGTTCCAACCATCTTTTATGTTAACAAGCTACCATTCAGATAATGTAGCACAAAATAGCAGTTTACAGAAATAATTGAAGCATTTCTCCCTGGACACTCTTCCAGACAGATTTAAACTTACAAGTCACTATTACATGATGCAAGTGAAGACAGAGAGGAAAATTAAAGGAAGAGATTAAAGAATCAGCAGTGACACTAATGCAGGATGGTTGGTTGAACATGAGGAATGGCTGGATAATGTCTACAAGTTCCCAAACAGGGAAAAATATGTTTCTGCTTAATGGATTGAGGTAATGAATCTATATGATTCTATATCTGAAATTAAACTGTGGAACATTGCGTCCACGTTGCTCAGCGTGCTATCCAGTAATTCAAAGAACAGTATTACAAAAGGTTTTTCCAGTTGCTCCATCAATGAAAATAAAATGAAAAGGAGAAGAACTCCTGAGGTCTAGATGTTCAGCACAATATACTAACCTTATGGAAAGAATTATAATGTCTAATTAGTCTTAAAGTGCATCATGCAAATTCAAAAATGCTTCAATAGCCATCATCAGCCTCATGGTTGATTGAATGAAAAGGATGATTGATACCCCACCTTTCCCAATAATATTCAGTGGAGATCTTTGGAGGATGCATCTCTTCAGTTAGATCAAAATTATGTTGAAATTTGCACTCAGTATAGGAGGACTTTGATTCAAACAGCACACTTTTTATGCACAAGGGACTCTACAGAAAAAGACAAAATTTACAGAAGCAACTGAAGGTTTCAGAGGGACTTAGATTGCAGGCTGATGACACTACTATTGTAGTCTCCGTGGAAATCTGGCTTGATGTAGTTAGCAAGAAAGAACTGAAACCACACCAGGACAAGATCAAAAAATGAAGCAGAGAAGCAATGGCCTCTTTCCATTGGTTAGCCATAATAACTATGGCCTAATGACGTGGAACAGGAAGAAGAGGTGATATAACATAATCCAGAATCCCTTCCTTCTCTTCTACTATTTAAAAGCGAAGAGTCAGTTGTCTAACCCAAATCTGTTTGCAGGGGACGGATACTTGTTTGCATCACAATGGTGGTTGATTGAGGAAGTAAAATCAAGGAAGACAGGACAGAAATTTGTCAAGTTTTAAAAGACCATCACTGCTGCCAAGCCAGCTCTGTACCTCTCATGTTTTTAGCACATTCTGACTGGATTGATCAAACTTTGAAACAGATGTGGTGATGATAAAGCAAATAAATTGGTAGAAGTATACCGGTATGTAAGGGCAGATTCAAAAGATCAACAGGCCTAATTAATTAGAAGACTGGGGATTTGGTTCTCATGTTTTACTTACAGCATTGCAATCCTTTCATTTTGTACAATTAATGATTTTTATGTTTGTGGAATCAACATATTTACAAAGTGAATGGCACAGGGCATGTTTTATGGTAAATTTCATAAAAACATTATGGATTTTTCTGTTTGGCCCTGGGTTTCTCTCACCCAGAAAATGATCAATGTCATCGGTGTCTGAAACACTATTTAAATCTTATTATGAAGTGATTCCTCCCCTCCCCTGCCAGAAAAATACAACATCCCTATTGAAGCTGGACACAGAAAAACTGAAGCACTCCAAATGAAAGGCCACTTTTGAAATTATTGACAAGAATGCTTAGATTTGGATGCCTAAAATTAGATACTTGAGGGCTGGGTGCAGAAAAGAAGTTAGGTAGTTGTGATGTTGAATGTCATGGCACCTAACTTCTGGGTTCCTAGAAAATCACAGGAACACACTGTGACTCACAGATCCTGAGGACAAGTCTACACTATAAAATTAAGTCGCCCTAAGTTAGGCTGACATTGAGCCACCATTGTAGTGAACCATTGTAGTGGTTCATGTCCACGCTCTGCCCCCTCTGTTGATGGTGTGTGCCCTCACCAGGCGTGCTTCCACTGACTTAACTGTGTGGGGCGTTGTGGGGCACTGACAACTGGACTCCTCTCCACCCTGAGGCCAACAGCCCAAGCTGAGGGGGCAATGTAAATAATGTGGTGTCTACACAAACACTGTGTCATCCTAACTACATTGACCTTTTGCGAAGGTGGCGTTATAAAGTGACTTACATCTGCAGGAGCAATGTTGTTGTGTAGACACTTATAGAGTTAGGTCAATGAAAGCTGCCATAGTACGACCTAACTCTGTAGAGTAGACCATGCCTGCATCTGGCATGTAGGCTTCTACAATGTGTAGAGAGGGCAGGTGCCTTAGATTGCAACGCACAAAAGCCAACATGCTAGACAGGAAGCGGCCTAAGCTAATTAGTGGGAGATGCCAACAAGGGGGGGTTGCTAAGCCCCGCCTCTCTCATGGAGATAGGTATCTAACTCCAGGCTGCAGGCAGCTGACTATCTCTGCTAGCGATTCACAGCCCAGAACCCTCTTTGGAGTTAGGTGCTTGTGCTGTTTTTGCAAAAACACAGGTGCCTAGGGAGCTTGTTACTGCAAAAACGTAAGCACCAAGTGAGTTTAGGCACCAACAGGCTTCAGTGGGAGTTTTGTGAATTAGAGTGGAGCCTAAAACTGGGACTTAGGAACCTAAATCTGGACTTTAGGCAGTGAAGTACTTTTGCCTTTTTAGGCAAGGTGCAGCACACATGCAGTTTGTGCTGACTTCAGTGGGAGCTGTGAGTATTAAGTATCTTTGAAATCAGGCCATTTATGCCTCACTTTAGTCCTCTGACTTGAAACATTTTGTCTTTGGTCCTTAATGTTCTACACCTGGCCACAGAATGGAAGTCAACATCAGCACTAAGACTACAACTCAGACCTGATGTTCCAGACCTGTGAAAAAACCACTAGATAATATCTCTCTTGGAGAATTATTATTTAATCAAATTTAGTTTTAAAATTTCAGTTATTTTAAATTAAAATAAATATTTGATATATATGTTTGTATTTCACCCAAGTTTGTGAAACGTTTGTAAGAGTTACTGCTTATATAATGATAAGAGAAAAAGAACACGTGTCATCAGAAATAATTGTACTTGGATCACAACATGTCCTCTTCATGGCAATCATTAAAATATTAGATTTCTGGGACAGCAAAAATACTAACAGGAAAACCTGCAAAAAAAAATCTGCTCTTAGTGATTGTGTGACACTCTGCATTGTGACTGTAGCATTGTGTTTGGCATGATCTGAGTATCAATAAGAAGAGCTCAGACCTTTAACAAAATGAGATGTACTCAAACAGGAGTAAAATATGAATGGTTTAGTGGATGTTATTTTGTCTTGATTTATATTTAAAGGAGGTTCCTGTCAAAGGAGGAGTATATTATGTGAATTAAAAGTAGATTATTTCAACATGTGAAAAGTGTGTGTGTGTGTGTGTGTGTGTGCGAGAGAGAAAGAGAGAGAGAGGAAAAAGCAGGAGGATATTTGTGTTTCTTCAGGATGCTGTATTGACAACAGTATTTCTTTTTTAATGTCTACTTAGCATTGAAGAATAGTATAGATAAGTGATGCAAGTGATTACAGCACAGTTTAATACACAGTAAATAAAGCCCTTTCTGCACTGACAGGCACCCTTTTCAACCCTGTCCAAATCAATGAGATTGCTCAAGGTGTACATAAACAGAGAATTAACCCCACACAGATGATAGCTAACTTGCAATGGGTGCTGTAGACTGAAGTCTCTAATCAGAACTATACATTCTGAGTGTGCATGGGGGAAGGGAGGGGCAAAAGGAGGCTTGTCAAGTTATGCTCTATCATGTGTTGTGGCAGCTCTTTGACAATGGCATGGTGATTGCCCCCTGATGCTAGAAGGACTGGAAGTTCTAGGTACATTTTCATTTAAAACCTTTGTGATCCATGTGAGGCACAGGGACGGAAACCACACGATTTATGGTTGTTAGGCTCTTCTTGGCTACAGCACTTGAGTTATCCCCGTACAACATAGCTCAACAATGTGCAAAGCTTAACCCCATGCTACATCAGAGGTCTAACAAAAGGAGGCATTTTCTTCCCTGCAGGTAGAAAATGCCAAGAGCATAAACAGCTAAGCTCCAGTACCTGCAAAATAAGAGAAAGTGAGACACAGAGAGAGAATGAGAACACACTGCCAAGGGACCACACTATTAAATAAAAGGGAACATCATTTCTGTATCAAGAGGCTTTGTCCAGATACCAAAACTTCAGTGCTTTTGATGTTACTAGAGCCCTGCACATATTATATTCTGTTACTTATATTTTTCCTATGTAAATCTCTGGCAATTTATATGTTTAATTATAGAAATAGGCCCAAACCCTAGGGAAGTTCAGAATCAAAATCTGCATCTGGATCTGAATTTCTCAGAGGGGCCTTATCTCTATAAACTGGTGAAACACTCACTCTCCCCTCATACCACCTAGATTCGATTCCTGATCTGAACAGGACTTTGGGATATTTGAAATCATCCCTTAGATTAAGAAGGCATTAAATAAGAGCAAAGAACTATCATCTATTTTTTGTGGCTCTAGGTCACTTCCGCTTATTTTTACAGATCTACGTATTCTCTAACAAGAGGTACATTAACCCCTTGTCTTCACACAGGCTTCTGTGCAACTACATTTCCATAATGACATGCCAGGGAATTTCAACAGTGCAGAAAATACACATCTGATGGATATATAGGAGCTGGTATGCTTGACAGCACTGGTTAAGAACTGAACCAAATTCCCCTCTTACTGCTCATGCCCAGTGGTTTGTTCCTCATTGACGCTTCCTTCCTAAATTCACCCAGCAGAACACTAGCAATGGAATTCTCCAAACTTCCCTGACTCATCCTCTAGATGCCTCCTCTGTTTTAAAGTATCTGACACACAATGAAGGGGCTTACAGTGTGCCTCACGTTTCAGAAAAGCATGATACATATAAGTGACTGAGGGTACATCTACACTGCAATTAGACACCTGTGGCTGGCCTATGCCAGCTGATTTGGAATTGCAGGCTTGGGCTAATGGGCTCTTTAATTGCGGTGTAGATGTTCGGGCTTAGCTGAGCTCTGGGACCCTTCCACCGCAGAGAGTTTGGGCTCCAGCCGGAGGCCAAACATCTACACAGTAATTAAACAGCCCCTTAACCCGAACCCTGCAAGGCTAAGTCAACTGGCATGGGCCATCTGAGGTTTATTAATTGTAGCACAGACACACCCGTAATCGCAAGAATAAAAGCATATACCTAACACACCAACTTAGTGGGAGTCTAATAATTAGTTATCTATCTACCTACTTCTACTGTTAATGAAAAAATAAAGCCAGCTATTGTTCTTTTCTGCTAGCAGATCTCCATTCACTCCTCAGTCTCAACTGAATCACAGGCCAATAGCAAACAAACCAAGTCTTACAAATGAGGTTTTTTGTGTTAACCTGGAACTTCTTTAAGGGTCTCACCTCTCCAAATTTACACATATTTTAGTGGCGACGTGTGAAGATAACATGAGGCTTTTTATAGTGTGTGACATGTTTTATACAGAAAAATATTGTTTAGAACATCAGGAAGGTTTGTTACAAGAGACTGTATTGCCAGCTGAGACCGTATTCCTTTGAGAGACAAAATCTTTTCTGCGGTTGTCTGAATTGTTCATCACATATTTCCCCTACCCCCTTTCACTGGTTTGAGCGTAACACAGGAACTGATTCTGACACCTGCTGCAGTTCTTTGTGCCAGTCTGCTTGCACAAAGCCACTGTGCAGATGGCAGATCAAGCTGCCTGAGTATTTCTCTAGCATCTCCAGGTGGAGTAAGCCTGGGGTAGTGAGTGGCCTTTTTGCTATCTTCCCTCCTGGTCCATGGTGGAGGCAGTGTGGTTGGGGGAAAAAAGGGTATGGCTAGAGAGCTCCCCTATCCAGACAATTGGTGCATTGTTGGAACAGCCCCGGAGATGGAGGCAGCCTAAGCAACTTAGAGAAGCCATGACTCCGCTCTACATTGTGCCTGGGGATTGGCCTGGTGCTTAGCAGTCCCAAGAGCTGGGAACTATAAAGATAGCTTTTGCAAGCCCTGCCGCCCTCCGGAGCTGTGGCAGGCACATCTGAGGACCTGGGCCACAGTGTCAGAAGAAAGGGAACATATGAAACCTAGTTTAAAGTGTATCATCAGTAACGAAAAATAATGATCTGTAAGAATGAAAGATAGTTAATAATTTGTAAGTATTTGGAAACACAGTGGGAAGATAAATCACACAAGAGCCATCATTTTTCTGTGAGGGACTGAAGAATTAGCTTCATGCCCATTACACTGCAACAAACACAACTCGCTAACAAGATCCACAATAATAGTAACTGTTGGTATAGGCAATAACCTAATGGGTTATAGCAAACTAAATGGAAAGAGTATGATGTGCTAAAGGGTGTAGCTATTTGAGGTAAGTGGTACAGTGAGAGTCGGGTTCAAAGCCCAGCTAGGTTAGAAGTAAAAATGAGTTGGGTAATTTCAGTTTAGTTCCTGAGAGATGTTTGTCATCTGTCCCAGCTGCTTCACTTTTGGCTATTAACAATGAAGGGACTTGGGATAGCAAGTATTGCTGGTTAGGAGTGAGATGTGCTCTTTTAGAACCACGTGAGGAAGCTTGTGCAATTCATGCCTGCACCAGGCTCTGTGCTGATCACATTCCTGGACTATAATCCGATTACTTACATTAGTGCTCCAACTTCATGAGCACCGTGTTCACCCACTATGTAGTAAATAAACAACTCTAATAATGCATTTACTATAATTATTTCTTATCATAGAAGATTAGTGTTGGAAGGGACCTTGGGAGGTCATCTAGTCCAACCCCCTGCTCAAAGCAGGACTAACCCCAGCTAAATCATCCCAGCCAGGGCTTTGTCTGGCTGCAGCTTCAAAACCTCTAAAGCTGGAGATTCCACCACCTCCCTAGGTAACACATTCTGGTGCTTCACAACCCTCCTAGTGAAAAACTTTTTCCTAATGTCCCACCTAGGCCTCTCCCACTGCAACTTGAGACCATTGCTCCTTGTTCTGTCATCTACTGCCATTGAGAACAGCCTAGCTCCATCCTCCCTGGAACCCTCTTTCAGGTAGTTAAAGGCTGCTATCAAATCCCCCCTCATTCTTCTCTTCTGCAGACTAAACAAGCCTAGTTCCCTCAGCCTCTCCTCATAAGTCTTGTGCTCCAGCCCCCTAATCATTTTTGTTGCCCTCCACTGGACTCTCTCCAGCTTGCCCACATCCTTTCTGTAGTGGGGGGCCAAAACTGGACACAATACTCCAAATGCAGCCTCCCCAATGCTGAATAGAGGGGAATAATCACTTCCCGCAATCTGCTGGCAATGCTCCTACTAATGCAGCCCAATATGCTATTAGCCTTCTTGGCAACCAGGGCACACTGCTGACTCATATCCAGCTTCTTATCCACTGTAACCCCCAGGTCCCCTTCTGCAGAACTGCTGCCTAGCCATCAGTCCCCAATCAGTAGGTGTGCATGGGATTCTTCCGTCCTAAGTGCAGGACTCTGCACTTGTCCTTGTTGAACCTCATCAGATTTCTTTTGGCCCAATCCTCCAATTTGTCTAGGTCAGTCTGTATCCTATCCTTACCTTCCAGGGTATCTACCACTTCCCCTAGCTTAGTGTCATCTGCAAACTTGCTGAGGGTGCCATCTACCCCATCCTCCAGATCATTAAGGAAGATGTTAAACAAAACCGGACGCAGGACCGACCCTTGGGGCACTTTGCTTGTTACTGGCTGCCAGCTAGACATTGAACCATCGATCACTACCCATTGATCTATCCACCTCTCTATCCATTTTATAGTCCATTCATCCAATCCATACTTCTTTAACTTGCTGATAAGAATACTGTGGGAGACTGTATCAAAAGTTTTGCTAAAGTCAAGGTATATCACGGCTACTGCTTTCCCCGCATCCACAGAGCCAGTCACCTACTTCTTTAATAGCTGTCCCAGATGCATCTCAGATCACTTCAGAAACAGTAACTGATTCAGACTCACAGCACTCCTTTGTGATAGGTGAGAACGTCCAGGACTGTACCCCTCAAACTGCCTACAGCAGGGGAGAGTTCAAACATGAGGGCAACAGGGAATGTGTGCAGAACTGGTATGTGTGCTTTCAAATGGATTTAGAAACAGTGGATGGAGGTTTCCTCGTAAACTGGGGGAGGGGAGAAGCTGTGCTGTGGCCCAGGCAGTGCTGCAATAGAGAAGGAGACATCTCGGTTCCCCAGGGTGCGTAGGTTATCCCTGTAGCATTCACAGTCAATGCACAGTAGCTCATTCTCCACAGCGCACATCACTGGAACGTTAGTATCACAGTGACATTTCAACTCCTCTCTGATGGGCTGGGGACCTCCCTGAGCCAACGCCCCCTGCAGCCAAAAGTCTGGCAGCATTGCCTCGTCCACCTCTGTACATGAGCTCACTCACCACTAGCACACAGCCGCTTTTGCGGTGGAACACAGCAGCTGTTCAACAGTACACGAAACTGTGCAACAGGTTAGGGCAGAAAGTGAAAGAAACCCAACAACTGGACACACCAGTGGCAATTTAGATAGGCAGAACCTAATTACCTAGGTTGGAATGTAGGCGGGATGCCAAGAGGTCAGGACCTCTGTTTTACTTTTCAGTCATCTGCATTCATCTGTCGAAATTCCACGCCCATCTCTTGTGCTGTATATGTAACAACGTGCAGTAGAAAGAGAGAAAAGCTGGTGATGCTATTCATTTCATGGGCATCTTCCCAAAATTTGGGTATGCCATTGGGAGGAAACTTGAACTCAAGGACATGAATGAATCTTTTGTGCCCTTAGCAGTTCTTCCTACCCTTCCAGCTCTGCATTTGTATCAACATTTGTATCAACCAGTTTGGCTGAAACCATCCTCCCTCCATAACATTGGTGCATAACACTTGAGCTTCTCCTTTCTTGGGTAAAGGGAGCTGACAGTAAAATATAATGGTTTTCTGAATATATATATATATATATATATATATATTCATTGTTTAAAAAAAAATTCAACACACACTCCTCTGGCAGGTTCCCATAAATATCTTCCATAAAAGTTCATTTTCCCACATGAGCAAATTGTGAATATGGGAGAGGGGGTTTCTCTGAATCTTGATCTGGAACTAGAATTCTTGGCACTGGCTTGTGAAGTTAAAATGACATCAGCTTGACTTTCTGTATTGAAATTTTATAGTTGCTTCCTAACCACATTTCTTTGTCCTGAGAATATTCACTCTCCTCTTGGCTGCTTCTACAGCATAGCTTACTGTCCACAGGCATCATTAAAAACGGCATGTGTATTTATTATAAGTTTCTGTTTCTCATTCCACAAAGCGAGCGGTAACATGGAGCGATAAAGCTGCATTTCTCTCTAAAAGACAAAGAAGCACTGTCACTTTTAAAGACGTGTGCCTTTGCCAACCCAGTGGCTTTACAGTGACATTGCATGCTCTGAGGCATGAGAAACCTGACTTCACTCTCACTCAGCCTCAGGATTGTTTCTCCCTAGGACCAGTGGAGTTCGGGACATGCTGTTACAGGTGATGCACTGTTTGGGATAGTGGCGGCAGGTGAAGGCCGCTTGCCGTATGAATATAGCCCACAGGCTGAAGCTATGTAAAAGCCACTCTATTAGCCATCAAACATAGAGAGGGGATGAATTGGAAGGGATGGGTATGGGGAAGTTAGCACCTCAAAATGTGAATGGGCTGGAGGACACTGAGTGTCACCGGTAATATTTGTTTGATGTTGTACGCAGTTAGGGAGAACATAAACTAAAGAGCCTGGGAACGGGGCAGGCTACTGAGTGGCAACATTACAAAAAAAAAATTTTAAAGCAATTATCTCAGTAATGGACATTGCCAGTATTTTCAGACGATGTGACCACTGATTTCCATGCATGAAGACCATGAGGGCTGATTTCATACCCAGGATCTGTTATGATTGAAACTGTGGGGGAGAAGCAGGGGAGGTACAATTTGTACAGTTCAACCCTGTGAATACAGTTCAAGCTCTATTTGGAACACTATGTTTCATGCCTGTATTTCAGAATAAAACAGGGTTTCAAGAAAGAGGTAATTTACTGCACCGTCCCTTTGAAAGCAATGCAGCAAATATAAAGGCACTTAATTATCTGGCAACACTACGCTCTAAAATACTCCAGAATACATAGCTCTGTTGTTCTTATAACAGCACTAACATATACACTGTAAATATATCCAGTGTGATCCTACAACGCACAGTGTTATCCTTTTGCTTGGAGATTACACTGGTCAGACAACCCTGGAATGACTGTTCTTAACATCCAACAAAACAAATCAGCTTCTAGTTTAGTATTAGGCTGACTTGAACAGAATAAAATCCAGTTTTGTTGCTGCACCGTACCCTATTTTATCTATTCCCTAAACACTCAGCCTCTTTTCCATGTGACAGAGAATCACTGCTATTATCCTCTCTCTGTGTAAGATTATCATTTCATCATTTCACTCCTGTTGTATTGAAATAACCACAAAACCAGATTAACAGTTAAAGATTGTGAAGCCATTTGACAAATGCTTTTTGCTCTATTAGTAGCAACCTTTTTGCAGTTTTCACATGCAGACACAGACACACACACACACACACATATATATATACAGATCACAGGAAATCTTTACCTCGTATGCAAACAGGAGAGATCCTGGTTTCCTCTCATGGATCAGAAGTAGGATAAAAAAAAACCCTAACAGACTCATCTGCTGAGAGTTCTCTAAATCCCAAGTCTGCCTCAGCTCGTAGCTCTAAGTTTGTGCTCTGAATAGAGGCTGTGTTATTTTAACCACAGGATTTCTAGTCATGGGGGAGGAGAGATGGATTAGGTAGGTTTGCAATCTAATGCTTCACGTTTACCTCAAGTGAAATTAACTACTCAAAGCCTGATGTAAATAAGAACTTCTGAGATATAAATTTCAAGAGCCCTCAACCCAGTTATGCCTAAACTAACATGCTAAATAACTGTGGAAAATTCCAGAGGAATAAGATAACATACTTTTGTGTTCTTTCCCAAATAAAAGGCATGTGTGGAATTTCATGCTAGATACTGACACAAGTGAGACATAACAGATGAACTCTACAGACTGACCTATATAAGGTACAATACCTTATACAGTAATGTTCTTAACACCTGTTAGAATGTGTTTCATCAGACACCAAAGCAATTTGATTTACCATGGTCCATGACAATGACACAGTTAGATGTAATATTTCAGTAAAGCAAAGAAAATCTTTTTAGAATAAAAAGCAGCATTTGTAAAGGGGCCTCACCCAGGTCTCCAGTTTTGTAGGTACATAGGTATCAGCAAGAGCAAGGAGGTAACTAGAGCTCTTGAAACTATCATTTGCACTCGCAGACAGCTATAGTCATAATTAAAGGCAGAAAAAAAACTTGTGTCCACAAAACTTAAAAATCAAGCTGAAAATCTGTAGTCATTGCCTGTTTTTCATAACAGACACAGTGGTAAAGTATCATGGCTTTGCATAGGCTATATGGCAGACTTCAGAACTCACCTCAAAAGCAATGATTTACAAAAATTGCAGCCAATAGGCCCTCTTTCTGAGCTGAAAGTCATTTTTGTAAATAAATCATGCCCTTGAATTTTGGACTTAACGGAAGGGAATCATTCTCATGGAAAAAGCAGTGAAAACAAGAATACATGCCAATCTGTCCTTGACAACAACAACGCCATGTACAGAAACTTGGCTCCAGTTTGAGTAAACCTGAGCTCTACAAAAAATATCATCTTTCCTTTACATAATGCTTTTCATCCCAAAGCATTCCAAAGTACTTTAAAAGCATAATCGACCCATTTGTAAACTATCCACCACTAAAATATAGTCGCTACTGGAGTGAAATGCAGAAGCTGTTGAACAGAGCACAGAAAAATTACCCAAATGTTTAGGGTAGGAAGTGGGGACTAGCATATCCTAAAACTGTGGCAGAGTTTGGCAGGCAGAAAGTACTGTAATTACCTGAGTTGGAATTTGGCCAATATATCATGGTCAATACCCTAACTCTTGTGAAAATGATATGAGGGGCATGGGGTCAAAACGTCAGCTAGTGTAAATCACCACTGGAACTTATTTACCTGATTTATTGCTGCTGAGGATCAAATCCAAATGTCTCTTTTAATGACCACCAGCAGTCAAGAGCTGTTTTACATTTCATCCAAATGAGTTGTGACAAAAATGCTTCCTAATAACATGCTGGGGCGTTTGTTCCATACACATTGCCTAGGAAGTGCTACCCTCTGACTCATTAACCCTACTTCCTGTACCAAGTATTCCGCATGGTCCTTGGAAGCCTCCCTTCTTATGGCAGACCCAGCCTTTCTCAATTTAGTTGGTTTTTTTGGGGTTTTTTTTGGCTAATCCAATTTTGCCCTTGGAGCAGAATAAGCTTTCGGAACCCTAAGCATTCGAAATGTTAGCCAGGCAAAGTCAAACATCTGAACCGGAAAATAAAATGACCAGATGCCCCAAATTAATGTAGGACTTTGTGAAAGGGCTATTGTGGCCCAGCCGACTCTATTTTCTTCCAATGAGTGTCCTCATAATCTATCCCTTTCCTAATCCAGACACCTCTTTAGCATTGCCACAGTCACAGGAAGACTCATGTCATTGACAATTTCTGGAACAGTGGGGGCTAAATTATGCCTAATTGTCGTGTAGGCCTGTGATGGGGTGTACCTGCCCCTCCCACCTCACATACGCTGTGCATGCCCTGGCAGAAGGTGAGGGTTAAAAGCCCAGCAGAGGCCCCAGAGTGGGGCGGGACAATAGAGTAGAGAGACTCATTCCCAGAGCCCGCCAGAAGGGATGCAGCCCTGCCGTGCCCAGAGGGGCCTCAGGACTAATTACTGCTCAACATTGCTGTTTTGCTGAGCCCTGCCACACCCCAAGGGGCCTCAGGACTGCTTTATTGCCCCGCAACATTGTTTGTGGAGCCCTGCCATGTCCAGAGGGGCTTCAGGACTGCCTCCTGCTCAGCCCTGTGGGTTGCTCGGCCCCACTGCACCTGAGAAGCTCTTGAACAGTGGCATGATAGGCATCCAGAGGCAATGCAGGACATTCTGGGGCCTGCACTGGACGGGAGTTGCATCAACAGCCTCCCTTCGGGAGAGCCCCAAGCACTGTCTCTCACAAGGTCCTCAAGAGGAGAGAGTGTGCAGGGAGCTTTCTCACTCCTCTATCCCCTGTGCAGAGGTCAGGCACAGTTGCACTATAATCTCCTCAGCACAAGGTCTCTCCCTGCTAGCGCCCCAATGAGCACTAGCCACCCCGAAATTGATAGGATAGAAGTGGAGCTAAAGTTCCATTTCCCACTACACGCCAGCTACTGGGGATGGTTGGGAGTGTGAGCCTCGCCCTCCGAAAGGGGGGCACAACAGACACAGCCCCTGCATTCTGTGAATCTTGGAGGCACTTTTTTTCCTCAAGACACTATCTGAAAGTTCTACCTGGCTGGTGAAGAGCTGCATAATCTAACCCTGTGCCTTTCCCTCAATGGCCTGAATTTACAACTAGGGCTCATGTCCTGAGAATGAAATCATTAATTTTTCCCTCTTGAGTTATTTAGGCTCTAAACAGTCACCCTCTCTGGCACTGTGATGCTATTACCGTACAGAGCAGAACGCTGCCTGCTGCTTCTGAAGCAAAGTCACTTTCACATACTTTCATAGGGCTATTCCCCTCCTCATCCAACCCTAACATTACAGACCTTGGCTATTTTCTGAGCTTCAACTGCAGCAAATTATTCTCCAAATGTGAGAACAACATTCCTCTCAGAACATTCGTTATGTGGCTTTGATACTTAGGAGCTGTTAGCAGCTCTAAAGGGAACCTTTGGGGCCAGCACTCTGGTCACTTAGAACACGCAGGGTACTGGGTGTGGTTACAGTAGGAGCGGGTTTGGAAGGTGAGAAGGGATCACTTGCACCTGGAGAGAACCCAATGGGCTGACGAGGTAATTAGGTCACCAGCTATAGGGAAGAAAGCAAGCAGTATAATGGGATGAGCCAGGGAGCGTGAAGGGGAGTTCCCTTTAACTACTGCTATGTTTGTGTTGTACCGGGAGCAAATGGGAGAAAATGATAATAAAGACAGTTGGTGGAAGTACCCTGCTGGACTGTGTATGCTGTTTAATTCACCCAGAGAGCTCAGCCAGGAGATGAAGCCATTTACAAAGGTTTAGTCCTGCAAGGCTCTGAGATCAGCCAACTCCCATTGAAGTCGACATGCTCATGTGTCCTATATTAAAATGTTTTTGCATTTCAGTCATTGGCTCGATGAACATAAGCAACAAAAATGAAAGGAAATATAAATGAGAGTGATCCATGTTATCATGTCCACCACTACCCTGGCCCTGTCTGATAACAGGATGAAGAGCTCAGAGTAGACTTTGTTGGTAAAAACACACAATAGGGAACAAGGATGGGTGCACCAATTTTACCTAGTTTGTCAGTCTTATAAGGTGCACACAGACTAAGACCAGAGCTAACCAGTTTTCATTTCTTTTGAAATAGGAAGAAGTTGCTATAAGCAGAATTCCCAACACAAAGCATTAACAAAATCACGTGTTAGGCTCCAACAACCATGAGATTTTCTTAAAAACCACGGGATTTTTTTTTTTTAAATTTGAGGTATTTTATTTGCCTTTTGCTTTTTAACTTTCAGGGTGCACTTTGGCCACATTTTCAAGCTTTTTTCCTGCAATTATGGGGTCTAAAGACTTACTTTCATTTTAAAAGAAAGCTGGGATCCTCACATAATCAAAGGATTCCAGGAACTGGGGCTTAAAAATACACAAACACCAAATAAAACAAGAATCTTGATTAAAAAGGTGAGAGTTAGCAACAACGCAACGCCATTAGGAGAAAAAGGATTGGTTTTAGTTGATCAGTCCTGGATCACTTTATTTCTAAATGGCAGCCATAATAATTCTTTTAAAATTAATTTTAATGTTTTACATTTCTAAAATTGCTCCATCACGACTGTTTCTGAGAACCTGAACTTATTAAAAAAAAAAAAGATTAAAATCAACCAACTCCCTAGTTTATAGATATTAGCTAAAATCGAATAGACTATGCAGCAGGATTTCTCATTAAACACAATATGCTGAGAAACATCGTTTCCTCACGTTCTCAGGGAAAAGGCAGGGAAAATAGTTGGGTCTGAAGGTCAACAGACCTAGGCTCTTTCAGATCAACAAGGGAAGAGAATTCCAGAGTCAATGGCCCTCTACTAAAAATGCCCTTCCACTGTCCCTGGACATTCAAATCTCAAGACTCTTATCATAAATGCACTGACTGATCTCAACAGAGCAGACAGAGAGAGAGAAGCAGTCCACTGACAGCTAGGAGCCACACCGTACAGGGTTTTAAAATCAGTGACAATACCTTTAATTGCACTAGGAAGTGAACAGGAAGTGAACAGTGCAGTCTCTGGAGCACTGAGTTAAGGGTGCACCTTATGGTGTGCCCCACTAAAAAAGCCTCTGCTCCTGGACTAGCTATAGCATTTACACAAGCTGAGTGTCTGAGCCCCATATAGAGCACGCTGCAATATTCCAAAGGACTAGGTAACTGTGGGAAAGCCTACAGATCACAGAGAAACTGACACAAATACTATGCTAACCAGATAAAAAAGGCTCTTCTTCCACCATTGTCACCCGGGACTCCAGGGGCAATCAGAAAGTCAGGAGAATCCTCACTTGTAAGCCTCTTTCTCAAGGGAAGGACAAACCTTCTGTAAGGGGCAGCCCCCATCCCTAACATGCTATTCCTGCCCCAACCAACCAATATTGACTCCATCTTAATTTGAGTGAGCCTCAGCCATCTCAGTTTGCCCTCTCAGCCAAGCACTGGGAAAACAGACACCATACTAACCTGACGCAAGGAAAACGAGATTCAGAACTGTGTGTACTGTAACTTTGCAGTGTTGCTGAAGCCATGTCAGTCCCTGTATATTAGAGAGACAAGGTGGGTGAAGTAATATCTTTGATTGGACCAACTTCTGTTGCTGAGAGAGACAAGCTTTCAAGCTTCTCTGTGTAAGCTCAAAAGCTTGTCTCTCCCAACACCAGAAATTGGTCAAATAAAAAAATATTACCTCACCCACCTTGTATCTCTGTACTGTACATGGCAAGAGTCTCACAGCAGATTGCTGGAGGGAAGCCAGCAGCCTGCCTTTCTCTAGGGAAACATTAACTTTAAAACCAACCAAATGAAACAATTTACTAGCACCAATTTACTAGCACCAATGCGTCTATTAATTCATTAAGGGTAAAGCCACTAAGCCCAGGATAATGGTTGTTATGATGGCCGTGAGATCCAGCACTAGGCCAGACTAAAATTCAATCATTTCAGCCAAGATATTGGGGACATGCCAGGATGGCCCAAATGTCACAACTATTCCCAGTTAAATCATATCCTGTGTCTCTGGTGTGGTGCACCTCAAATAATCCCTTTTTAAAACAGCACCTCCTGACATAACATTCAGATAACACAGCCATACAACTCCCTCATCCCCCCCCCTTTTTAGGGTATGTTTTAAAGGTCAAAAAGGGTGCATTTTTCAATCATATTAGCTTAACATATGTTACACCCTCCTCTCCGGTAAAATGCAGGGGCTTTTGAATTTGAGGCTCTGCTAGCTGGCCATGTTTCAGTCTAGGAGGGAGCCTAGGCTAAAACACAGCCAGCTAACATGGATTCAGACATGTACTTGAGCTTTTCAGCCATGGAAAAGTAATTTGATTGAGCTAGTGCAACTGAAAAATACACCCTTTTTGCCCTTTAATGCAGGTTCTTAGCTCATGTTGAACCGAATACCTGTCTAGAAGGAGTGGTGCTGACAAAGGCTTTGTCCCATCATTTAGGCAGGGACTGGTTATGTAAGTGAGACAGAGAAGAATTTCAGGGATCTATGATGGTGGGTTCTAGGACTCCGCATAGGAGTGCAGGACTCCTCCGTTGAGTCACCCGAAGATCTGGTGCTAGAACCCCAGCCAAAGATGCAGAGGCATTCCTGCTGACTTGCACTAGCCAGCAGTTCCTATCCGGTCATAGAACGGTTTGGAGCATCTCTCTGGGGCAGAGGAAGCTGGCAACAGGCAGACAGAGGGTCCTTCAGGGAAGTCCTAGGAACAGCTGAGCTTGCGGACTGCTTAGACTGAGGGCTTGTCTACATTTACAGCGCTGCAGGGGCGCAGCACTGCTGTAGCACTGAGTGAAGACATTACCTCTGCCGATGAGAAAGCTACTCCTGCTGGTGTAAGTCCTCCACCTCCCCGAGAGGCTGTAGCTATGTAGCCCTCCAGTCGACATAGCGCTGTCTACACTGGAAGTTAGGCCAGTATAACGACACCTCTCAGAGGGGTGGGTTTTCCAGGCGCTGGGAGAACACAGACACCGTGCTGTCCTGGCTTAGCTCTTTCCACACTCCCTGAGCGACGTAATTAAACTGATTTACGTTTGTAGTGTGGACCAGGGCTGAGATTTATGTTTTGTTCTGTGACTGGAATTACCAATGAGGAAAGGGGTAAGTTTGGCCTGTATGTGATGTGCAAAACAGTTCACTATGGGAATTTTGCTTGCTTAGCTGGCTGTTTTGGCAAAATTAAGCCACTTAGAGAACCTGATAGGGAAAATATATCTGTCCCCAGCATGCCTTAGGGTATGTCTTTACTGCAGGTATTTCAGGCTTTTACAGTGGTGTTGGCTAGAGCTGGGAGAATAGCTGATTTTACAGTTCAGTGGCAGTTCTGAAAAATTGCACAAAAAATAATAAAAAATTAATTTGGGTCAAACCAAATCTGTTTTTTTGTTTGTTTGTTTGTTTTTTAATTTTTGGTTAATCCAAAAAAAAAAGAGAGAATTTGAATCTAGATCTCCCGCACCCCGGGTGAGTGCTTTAAACACTGGGCTAAAGGTCATAAGGGGGTAGTTGTTGCTTCTCCTCCAGCCATTTTGTGAGTGGCAAAACCATTCATGTCAAATTTACAAATAGTTTCAGGGGAACTGAATATATTTTCATCAAGAAAACTACTTGTCTGAAAAATGTTGCTCAGCTATAGTGTTCCCCCAACCCCCACTCCCATCCACCTACAAAACCCTCTCCCTTGAGTATGGTGGTGCTATCAACCCAAGCTAGTGGACCCAGCTGGAGATATAGGGTAAAGCTCAGGTGCGGCTTTCATTCATGCTGGTAGCCTCGTAGTGAGGATGTAGGCTAAATTACTCAAGTGCTGAGAGTCCTCCACTGCTTTCCCACGATTCCTCCATGTGCCTAAAAGGCCAGACAAGTACTTCCATAATTCACCGGGAAAGAATCGTAGAGCAGCTCAGCCACACAAAGAACTATGGGATATGTCTCCAGAACTCCTAGTGACACGTAGGGGTGAGTGCAGCACCAGTGACGACACAGTAGCTCAGGTATGGCTTTCTTGTGGGTGGCTGCTCATAGCCGGATTAAGTTGAGCTGGACGCTATTCACCTGAGTTATCTCTGCAGTGAAGCTGCACCCTAAGGGCCAGGGCAATGCCTAACAGTTCTCCCAGAGGAATGGGAAGAGTTTATGGTCTTTTATGCTTATTTTGAACTTTGAGTGCCACAGAAGGGTAGAACAGTAAGAGACCTAGCCGGACAGCTGAGTCTCTGCAATCCAACAAACCCTGGAAGAGAGTCAGGAATCTGAGGTGATGTGTCTGCTGCACTGCAAAATGCTGAATGGGGGGGGGGTCGCTCTTGCAGGATTTACAGGCTCTGCAGTAGGAGAGGCGAAACCTGAGGGAAAGGGCTGGGCTGGGATTTAGGTTGTATTATTATCTGCCTCGTTAACAGAGTCAACTGCCAAGAAAAGGGTGAGTTTGGCCCAATAGTGTGTTCTGACTCTCAGTCCTACCTGCTCTCAGAGCCTTGTGAGGAAGGTACTATTATACCCATTGTACGGATAAACAGAGATGGATGAATGCTCTGAGCTATTAGACCTGTTCTTGCTCCTGTTGAAATCCAGGGCCTCCCAGGAGGGTGGGAAGAGGCAAAAGGGATAGTTGCCCTGCGGCCCCCAAACCATGTGGCACTGCAACCTGGCATATGAGTTTGGCCTAGCTGCTCCTTTGTGATCAAGGGGTAGCCAGGCCAAACTTGAGTGGCACTGTGACCCCATGGGCCAGGTTGCAACACCAGGACCAGGAAGCCAGGTCCAACCTCACAGGACAGGAGCTACTGCTTCAGGGTGAGCGCAGGGCAGGCATGCTCTCTACCCCATCTGTCTTTCCCTCAGTGGTAATTTTTTTGAAAGGGTAGGGGCCTGATAAGAACATACGAATGGCCATACTACGTCCGACCAATGGTCCACTAGTCCAGTATTCTGTCCTCCAGCTGTGACTGTTGCTAGATGCTTCAGAGGGAAGTAACAGAACAGAGCAATTATTGAGTGATCCATCCCATTGTCCAGTCCCAGCTTCTGGCATTGGAAGGTTTAGAGACACCCAGAGCATGGGTTTGCTGTGGGTGTGTTTCCCTCATTGTATTTCCAGGTGTATTTCCCTCATCGTTTCCTGTGTGAAACATTGCCTACTGAAATCTAAGTGCTACCCACGTCCTGTCTGTCCTGCATGTTGTTTTCTCAGCAGTTTGATCAATTTTTGCTTAGCTATAACAGCAAGACAGAAGACAACAAAGAAGTTTATTTGGGTGGGGAAATGAGTGCAGTCTCAGAATTTTAGCCCATGCTCCTAAAAAAAGACCTCCCAATGAGCAGAGCTACCTATCAGCAAGATCACGATGTGTCTTGTTTCTAGCTACTTAAAATTATTTATATTACCATTGGCCAAATTGCTGACTAGAACACAGCATTAATCTGACTGCAGATAGTGCTGAGGGAAAAAATAATTAATAAAAAAGATTATGAACTATACACAGAGAAAGATTACTACCAAACCCACACTACCAAATCAGTGTTTACCTCCCACATTACTAACACAGCATTCAATCTTGCCGAAACAAAAGATTTCCTGTATAGGATTGCTAAAAAAACTCTAACTGCAACAGTCTCCCTTTGTTTCAGCTCATCTGCTAAAGAACTTTCTCTGTGCTATTAAACCACCATCAGTTTGGAAATCCTGTCAATATTTATTCAGAAATTATGGAAGATTAATTGAGTGTGGGAGGTGAAATACCCTATTATGCCCCATAGCTGAAGTAGAAGCTGAATCCTGCCTTTATTCCACCCAAAATAGGAGAGATCACAACCTTGAACGGGGGTTTTGTACAGCAACACTACCCCAAGGTGGCATTGGTGCCATTCCACTTGGGCGGGACAGAATGCCGCCCAGAATTCCCCCAGTGAAATATATTGATTGCTACACCGCTTTCATCAACGGCAGGATCTGGCTTGTGTCATTTTCTCTGAAGCAAAGATGGCTAAACCAGGGCCACACCACACACAAACACAGCAAAAAAACAAGTGTTAGAGAGGACTGCAACATATTCAGGGATTGCATTCCTACTGTCTTGGCTAATACCCACTGATGAACTTATCGAATTCTTTTTTGAACCCAGCTATACTGATGGTCTTCACAACGTTCTCTGGCAACAAGTTCCGCAGGTTGACTGTGTGTGTCTGAGGAACTTCCTTATATTTGTTTTAAACCTGCTGCCTATTAATTTCATTGGGTGATTCCTGGTTCTTGTGCTATGTGAAAGGGTAAATAACACTTCCTTAGTCACTTAAGCAACACCATTCGTTATTTTATAGACCTCTATTGATATAGTCATCTCTTTTCTAAACTGCCCAGGACCAGTCTTTTTAATCTCTCCTCATATGTAAGCTTTCCATACCCTCCATCATTTTTGTTGCCCTTCTCTGTACTTTTTTCAATTTTAATGTATCTTTTTTGAGATGGGGTGAGCAGAACTGCACACAGTATTCAAGGTGTGAACAATCCATGGATGTCTATAGTGGCATTATAATATTTTTTGTCTTATTATCTATTCCTTTGGTTAGCTTTTTTGACTGCCGCTGCACACTGAGTGGATGTCTTCTGTTAACTATCTATGATGACTCCAAGGTCTCTTTCTTGAATGGTAATAACCAATATAGACCCCATCATTTTGTATGTATAGTTGGGATTCTGTTTTCTACTATGCATTACTTTGCATTTATCGACATTGAATTTCATCTGCCATTTTGTTGCCCAATCATCTTGTTTTGTGAGATCCCTTTATCACTCTTCGCAGTCAGCTTTGGACTTAACTTTCTTGAGTAATTTTGTATTGTGGGGATTCAGCACAGGGTCACAGACTTCCTTTGTGACTTAGGGAAGCTCACTTAGGGTCAGATTTTCAAGTGTTCAGCACCCACAGGTGGGGCTGGACTTTCATTGCATTTAAATAAGAGCCACATTTTCAAAAGTGTTCACCACCCAGTGTCCTGGATTCTTCTGAAAAAGTGGCTGCTTATTTTGATGTCTCAGGTTACATCTACACTACATACCATTTTTAGCGGCATGTACTGCGAAGCCCCCTTAGCGAAGCCCTCTTAGCACAGATATAAACAGCAGGGTACCCAGTCAGACACAGTTTAAGCAAGTAGAGTAATGACACACCGGAAGGGTGTGGGTATATAATCGAGTACACACCCTACCCCGCACTCTACTCACCCAACCCGTGCCACCCCATCTACACTGCAGTTTTTAGAAGTGCAAAGTGTCCCACCCTGTCGGTGGAGCCCTTCCCTGCTGCAGAAAAAGACTTCCCCAGCAAGTGAAGACTGAGGCAAGTGAGGAAAGGCTCTGCCACCTCCCTGCTGCCAGAACCTTCCCCTGCCACAGGGAAAGACTCTAGCAGCAACCAGCAGCCAGAGTCTTTCCTCTCCATGGGGAAAGGCTTTGGCAATGGGGAGGCTCAGCCTTTCCCCTTTGCCTTTGCTCACCAGAGGCCTTCCTTGCCACAATGACAGGCTCCAGCAATGAGGAGCTAGTGAACCTTTTCCCTGCTGTCTCCCTCCTGCCAGAGCCTTTCACTGACGTGTAGCTACACACCGCAGAGTGGACGCAGCCTGCTTTTCCCTGTGCGTGTAGCTATGTGTACACTACACACCGCCAAAGTGATGTGGCGTAGACATAGCCCAAAGGGGTACTAAATTCTTCTGCAAACTTGTCACCGATTGTGAGTGTTGAACTACTTAGAATATCTAGACCTAAAAATCTCCCTTTTCCTCAGTTTCCCATCTGTAAAGTGGGAGCAACCATCCTTCCTTTCTCTCACCCTTTGTCTGATTCACTGAGATTGTAAAGTCTTCCTGGCAGGAATTAGCTCTGACTATGTGTATGTGCAGCACTTAGCATGAAGAAGTTCCAATCTCAGTGAGGGGCTGGAAATGCTATTGTAATACAACTGAAAATAATAAGCATCAATTTAAAAAAAACAAAACCCAACCCCAAACAACACGAAGGGAAACACTGGAAAAGAAACAGGCTTGTTATGTTTTTGCCCTTTCTTTAATCTGTTCTTTCTTTGTACACTTAAACGGTAAAATGGTACGCTCCTTGGGGCACAAGCATGAATGTAATGCACCTAGTCCACCTTTGGTTACTCTATAAGTAACAATATGGCTGAACAAGCATTTGCACAGGTTGTCTGAAGTTAACACCATCTGAGAGGGCAGAAAAACAGGATCTCCTGGGAACTGTAAAGGAAACGGGAGCCAAACCTCCCGGTTAAACTGATAAACTGAATATCCCTTCCATTTTTTCTCTGTTTGTGGAAGGTTGGAATTAACATTTGTCACTTTTCAGCTTCAAACACCAAAGCTTCACCTACAGGCTCTGAAGATTAATTCACGAAACAATGCTGCAAAGGGAGTTGCAACCAAATTACACACTGTCACTGGGAGAGCGAAAATCATTACTACCTGTTGTTAGTGAGAATGGGATCAGTCAAACACTGCCTGTCCCTGGAGTTTTTTATTCTGAAGCAATTCAAGGCTAGTAACAAACACATAGGTCCTACCCTGATTGGCAGCACACAACTGTTTAGATATAATGGAGAGAGAAACAAGGATATTTTGGCAGCCCTCCAATTTTAAACTAGGACTTGTTCAAACTGAGTAATGCAAAGCAGCTTTTCCTACGAACAATTACAATAAAACATGGTAAAATTAAAGGAAAATAAGCCAGTGATTTGAAAACAAGTCACAAGCTCCATACCTCATTGCTAAGGTCTGCATAGCTGACGGTTAGGGCCTCATTCTGCATATGCAGCTCCTGGATAGTGTTGCACGCCCTCAGCTCCTACGTAAGTCCACACACTCAGTTCCTCACAGAATCAGGCCCCAAAGTGACTGCAAGGTGCCACTATAGCACTTAATCTGCCTTGAGCAAGGGAGTGAAGGTACCGAACTGTGACTCAAAGTCAGAAAGGAATCCCGGCTTCACCCTTGTTCCCCAGAGGAAGCACGCTGTGCCAGTCCTTTTCCTGGTGCAGATGACTTCCCCCTATGAGCTGGCTGGTGCTTTTGAGGTAGAGCCAAAGCTAAACCCTCTCCCTGCCTCTGCCCACCCTCTCATGTCCTACTCATGTGGGAGGGGCAGCTGGAACCCTAGGGAGGCTGCTCTCCCTCTCCCCTGATGCAGGTGGGGGAAGGAGGGGATGCCTTACACCCCCTTGCTCAGGATTGAGCTCTAGGGCAGCAGTTCCCAACCTTTTCAAGTGTGTGGACCCCTTTTCAACCTCCAGACATTTCACGGACCACCACATGCTACTAGCTGTAAAATAAATAACAGTAGGAGGTTTTTAGAAACTATATGAAATTCCTTTTTTATTTGAAATTGTACATTTCCTTGGTGAGGATGTTATTATTTTTCTTTTCCGTGGACCACCTGGAGTACCCTCGTGGATCACCAGGGATCCATGGACCACAGTTTGGGAACCACTGCCCAAGGCACTATTAGCATGCAGCTGTGGTGCGCAACAAACAAAATAATGAGGGGTTCACCTGGAAAGATGCATGATGCTCAAGAAAAAAATGATTGTGTGCTGGTAGCTTCTCAGAAAATAATTCCTGTAACCAAGAATGGTGGTAAGAGATTAATCTAGGATCTCAGATCAGGTGCTCAAATGCAATGAAGCTTCTGTCAGTAGAATCAGTACCAACCCTTCCCTCTGTCCTGTTTATCGGCTTTTCCCAATTACTCCATCAAGTCAGCAAATACACAAAGCTACCACCCTCACGTGCACTGCAAACCACAGCAGTACAGAGAGAGATTCCAGAAAAGATTGTAGGCTGTTCCCTAGATTAGAAATAAACTCCTTGGGACATGGATTGTATCTATGTCTATGTTTGTACAGCATCCTAGCAAAATGGAGCCCCAGTCCTGAGTTTGATGCTTCTGGAAACGACGGCAAGACACATTTTTTAATACTTACTTAATATTAGATAGTTTGAAAGGGCTCCGGGAACACTTACAAAGAAGAAGGGAACATTCCAGCCCCTGAAAAGGGCTTTTGCATACATAATAGCAATACTCAGTGCAGGTTCAAAGCACAAATATTGTAATGTCATAAGTGATCCCCACAAAACAGCGTTTTAGGAGTCTGAAGGTGGTTTTATGATGTCCATGTATCTCTCACTCAGAGCAACACAAAGGCAGATTTGTTAAATGTCTGATTAGTAAATTAACTGTACATTCTCTATCACCTTGTATTTCTCTTCGTAGATTTGTATTAATGTCGCTTTAATTGTATTTTATTTGAAAATAATAAAATATAGTTGGAATTCAAATGAATCCATGTATTCATGTCTCCAGGCTGCTGTCAGAAAAAGATACAGAATTTGACATCTCTTTCAAGGACCTTATCGGAGCTGAACAGGAGCAGGATTTTCTGTTCCACAAAGAATTCTGAGAGATTGAAAAAACTTTTGTTCCCAAGCGAATGGAAAAAACCCTCCAAACGTTTTGCAGAAGAGCTGCCAGCAGGCCAGGTGAGCTGCTGGGAACCCAGAGCTTGCCTAGTGAGCAACTCTGGGACGACAGACCATGGGAACCCAGATGGCCCAGGAGCTTGGTTTCCCAGGGTTTCCAGGCAGGTTTTGAAACCTGACTGGTCTCTGTGGAACATTTCAGTGTTGACAAATTGCCATTTCCCAACAGACAAATTTTTCCATCAGAAAATTTCCAACCAGCTCTAGCCCTTGTGCTATACTGATTATTATTATTTATTCTGTGTACTACTATGGTGCCTGAACTAAAACTGTGTAATAAACACTTCTACAAAACGGATTGGCATGACATTGTACAATGCAGTGAGTCCGAAAGGAGTCTTCGTGCTATAGGGCAGCCAACATCTGCTTATTAACATGGCAAAAATCTGTGTATTAGCAAAGCCCTGCTATGCCACAAACTATATCAGCGCAACTTCATGGCAGCTGTTCTGATAATCAAGTGAACTGATCAATCAATTCAAAATCCCATGGAAACCAAGCTGCCCAGAAATTTATTTTCACTACCTTCCTCTCCTGTAGAGGAAGTTAAAAAAAATTATATAAATAAACTCCTAAAGCTCAGATCTGCCCTCAGAAAACCCTGTGAGTCTCCCAATGAAAGTTAGTGAGGTGTTGCATGTACCAAGCTGAGGGCAGAATTGGACTCTGCCTTGAAAAAATGGACAGAAGAAAGGAAACGAGATTGGAGGCCTATCTCCATTTTCCACCCATCCCCCGGTCTGGAGACATTACATTATATAACACTGCCTTTTCAATATACTGCACAAACCTCAATTGACCATACTTCACAGCACCCCTGGGAGAGAAATATTGTTCTCCCCATTTTACAGATGGTGAAATGAAGATGCAGAGAGGCTACACAGTAAGGGTGGAAGTCAGGGACTGATTCCCAGCTCATGCTCAATCTGCCAGACCAGGCTGCACTCCAAGAGTGCCTGAATCTGTGCCCTTGTACACCAGTGTAAATTATGAGTAACGCCACTGGTGTCTGTGGAGTTACAGCAGGATAAAAGCAAGGCAAGATCAGGATCAGATTTACAGTAAATATTGTCCTGAATGCTCCGGATCAGGCAGGCACAAAGCACTGCTAATTACCCTTCCAGTCATCTGGCTGTTATCTCTTATTTCTTCTTTTTCTCTTTATTTGGTCTAATCCAGTTCTCTCAAGATATGTTGTCCCTTTGCCTGGCATGATCTCCCAGAACATATTCTTCAAGCCCCATTCAAGTTCCTCTTAAAATTTAGAGTGTGTGACTAAGTTTACAAGAAGGATTCCATTAAAATGCACATTTTCAAAAAGAATATATATTATTCACAAAGGTATTTCCATGATCCATTTAAGTCATCACATGGTCTTATTTATGGCACACTCAGTGTTGCCAGCTCTTACAATACTTAGTGTTTTTTAAAGCCCCAGCTCATGGAATCATGTGACTATATGAGCCTCTCAGCTTTCATATAAAAAAAAAATTCTAACCCTCATGTTTGTGAAGAAAGGCTTGAAAATATGAAATCAGAAGACAAATAATAAGAACCACCAAATTATTATTTTATAAAAGCTCATGATCTTCAAGCCAATCTTATGACTCATGATTTATGCATGTGACTTAGTGAATAATGGGATTGTTCAGTTCGGAAGGAGTTGAACCAAAAAACAAAACAACGCAAAACAAAAAAAGAGGTTCAATTCAAACAAAAAATCTTTTTTTCCCTGAAAAGTTTTGTTGACACAAAAACATGAAAAAAAAAATTATTTTCAAGACTACTCAATGTTTTGAGTTGAGCCAAAACAATTATTTTTTTACTTCTTGTAAAACTGTAAACTTTCTTGACTTTAGCAATCTTAGTCTCCCACAGTATTCTTATAAGCAAGTTAAAGAAGTATGGGTTGGATGAATGTACTACAAAATGGATAGAGAACTGGCTAGATCATCAGGTGCAAGTGATCAATGGCTCCATGTCTAGCTGGCAGCCAGTCACAAGCGGAGTGCCTCAGGGGTCCGTCTTGGGACCGGTTTTGTTCAACATCTTCATTAATGATCTGGAGGATGGGGTAGATTGCACCTTCAGCAAGTTTGCAGATGACACTAAGCTAGGGGGAGTGGTAGATACCGTGGAAGGGAGGGATAGGATACAGAGTGACGTAGACAAATTGGAGGATTGGGCAAAAGAAATCTGATGAGGTTCAACAAGGACAAGTGCAGAGTCCTGCACTTAGGATGGAAGAATCCCATGCACAGCTACAGACTGGGGAGTGACAAGCTAGGCAGCAGTTCTGCAGAAAAGGACCTGAGGTTTACAGTGGATAAGAAGCTGGATATGATTCAGCAGAGTGCCCTGGTTGCCAAGAAGGCTAATGGCATATTGGGCTGCATTAGTAAGAGCATTGCCAGCAGATTGTGGGAAGTGATTATTCCCCTCTATTCAGCACTGGGGAGGCCACATTTGGAGTATTGTGTCCAGTTTTGGGCCCCCCACTACAAAAAGGATGTGGACAAGTTGGAGAGTCCAGCAGAGGGCAACAATGATTAGGGAGCTGGAGCACAAGACTTATGAGGAGAAGCTGAGGGAACTAGGCTTGTTTAGTCTGCAAAAGAGAAGAATGAGGGGGGATTTGATAGCAGCCTTCAACTACCTGAAAGGGGGTTCCAGGGAAGATGGAGCTAGGCTGTTCTCAATGGCAGTAGATGACAGAACAAGGAGTAACAGTCTGAAGTTGCAGTGGGGAAGGTCTAGGTTGGACATTAGGAAAAAGTTTTTCACTCTTAAGGTAGTGAAGCACTGGAATGGGTTACCTAGGGAGGAGGTGGAATCTTCATCTTTAGAGGTTTTTAAACTGCGTCTTGACCAAGTCTTAGCTGGGATGATTTAACTGAGGTTAGTTCTGCTTTGAGCAGGGGGGTTGGACTAGATGACCTCCCGAGGTCCCTTCCAACTCTAATATTCCATGATGCCATGATTCTATGAATTAACCATTTGGGATGTTTTTCACCCCTCCACCCCCTTTTCTGTGTGTGTGAGTCTGTGGTTTGGTTTTTTTGTTTGTTTGTTTGAATATTGGTCAAATGTTGATTTCAAGCACTGTTTTGAATTGAAAAGTTGAAATGGAATGCTCTGAAACTATGTTTTTTGTCTTTGTCGGGAAAAATATTCAACCAAATTTGACAAATAGGTTTTGGGATCCCCAAAATGATTTTTTTTTAGCAAATAAAGGGGTGGGGTTTACATTGCTTCCTCTCCTAGGTTCTCATACCAGTGAGCACAGCTTTAACATGTTCTCAGAGCTCCATAGGATCCCTGCTGGTAGAGAGTCATTTACTGGGAGGATGGACACCAAATTAAGAACATGGAAGGATAGATAGAGGCTGTGCAGAGGATGCAGTGATATGGCAAATCCCGAGGTATGCTGGCCATGCTTTTAGGCAGTGTCACTTAGTTTTCGAGCGTCTGGAGCCTCCACCCTTATGCTGTGGAATGTGGGCTGCATGTGTTTTGCAATACCACAACCACCTTCTGTGCAGACTCTCTGGCCCCAAGGACCCTGTGCCTCACGTTAGTCCAAGACATGACTGTATAATCCATCAATGTAGTGAGGCCATTGTTTTTTGTGGGTGTGATTTTTTTTTTAAGTGGAAGGGGAGAAAAACAACAGCACAATTTCCTCCCCAATCTTCCTCTGAAATATTTACCACTTTATCCTGGGCATGGTTGTTAGCCCTAATACTCAGGGGCAAGAGCAGGTGTAAGCAGGTGCTGCGGTTTGGTTTTTAACTTGCTAGTGGCACATTCTTTAAAGTCCTCTAGTACAGGATTTTGTTCCTCATCAGACACACAGCTGGATATCTAGCTCTAACTGCATCTGCTGTGCTAGCAATTGTATTGTATGTAATGGCATGTCTATCTTGTGAGAGAATGGGCATTTTGCAGACCGGGAGTGCATGTGGGCAGAGGCCAAGGGATCAGCCAGGGGGCACAAACAGTTCAAATTGCTAGCTACAGCTCAGATTCTTCAGGCTAGGGAGCTTTGCTGTGACACTTTTAACTCAGTAAAGCAGCAGCATCTTCAGCAAGGCTGGTCTCATCAACCAGCAGGGAAACACGTGACTCTGCGGAGACTCTCCAAATCCCTAACTGTCTTCCAGCATCAACACATTTCTGCATGCGGTGCCCTTGACTCTGGAACTCGGTCCCTTGCTCTGGTTCCACAGAGACTGGATTCACCGAGCTTCAGGGCACACCGCAAGGCATATCTATTTTCCAAAGCTTTTCCTGAAGAGGTGGGGAGAGGCACAGTGGAGAGTTTGATGAGGGAGGCTATAAGCAGCTTGCACATTGCAGGGAATCCAATACTAATAAATAACGCTAATTAATTGCTGTGGGACCACTGCAATCCTTACATTAAAGTTGCTGCTTCTAGCTCTTGTGCTGCTTTGCATATACGGCTGCCTCTGTACAGCTCAAGCAGCGTATTTCCAGCAATGGTATTCATGTACATAAAGTATATCTTCTAGCTATTTCATAATGGTCTCTGACACTTTAGCAGTGAGGTCAAAGGTAAGAATGGGCTTTGCAAGCCAGAATTAGGGAAGGTTGTCTCCTTTCAATTTTTGTGTCATTAATTGCACTCATTATCACAGCATCTGAGCACTTCACAAACATTACTGACGTTATCTTCACAGTCCTCCTATGGGGCAGGATAGTATTGTCATCTCTATCTTACAGATGACAAACAGATGAATAGGAAGTCTCTGGCTGAGCCAGGAATAGAATCAAGATCCTCTGACTCCTAGTCCAGTGCATTAATCATAAGACCACCCTTTCTCTATACTGCCTGGGACTTATTTAGAGCATTATCAATTCAATTACTCGGATGCAGCCATCTCCTAGCAGATTGTGGGATGCCGTATAAAAAAAAATCCCAAATAAAATCTAAGCCAAACATTTGAGCCAGCTCAGATGCTGCTGTCCAAGAAACCAGAGCTAATAAAGAGAGGTAAACTCTCTCTCTCATGCACATGCTCATGCACACACACAGACACAGAGCAAATGGTCTGAGGTGTACACGACTGGTCTAAACAGAACGAACTGAGCTCTGAATAGATCCCCGCCTCTGAACCAAGACAGCCCTATGGCCCTGCTAATCTCAGGCAGAACCTTAGGGTGGAGCATAAAGAAAATTGGTTTGGTTTCTAAAGCGTTAGGGACATAGTGGGCTGGTGTTTCTTAACATGGAGGGATTAGTGTCCCGATTCAGGAAAGCACTTAAGTCCTGTTGACTTCAGTGACGTTTAAGAACATGCTTAAATATTCTTCCTGAATACTTGCCTGAGTCAGGGCTTAGATTAGTAATGTTTTCTGTGTATTACTTTATTTATTAATACTCTGTATTATTTGGTGTAATAAGATAACACTCATACACAATAGTATTCAGTCAATCACCCCTGGGCAAGTCACATTTTTGACAACTGAGCTTCTCTATGTTGACATTTTTGGATTAGAATGAAATTATCATGTTTGGAAGTCATTCGCTATCATCGTTATGGTGAAGAATGACCAAGCAGATTTTGTGCCCTGACTGTTTAATTTTTACGACAATTTTGTAACTCTGTAATTGACACATAAAATGTGACTGTGGTTTATAGTCATGATTACTCTCTAGCCAGAGCAGTAAAGGAGGTTATCACCACAGGAATAGGATAATTCTCTACTTGTTCATATCAGAGTGCTGACAGCAAAGCAAGAAAATGGGGGTGTTTTTTATGATTGTTCTCTGTCTGTCTCTCTGTTCCCCTTCCTACCTCAAACAGGAGGAATGTGTCCTCAAAATGACCTCATTTCAACGTGAGATTTAAAACGGTTTAAATGACTGAAGTCATTTGAGCAAAGTAAGATGCACAAAGGAAGCGGACGTGAAAATATAATTTTCTTTTCCATATGTGGTGACACAGACTCCAAATTACACACACTTGCTGCGGCTATGGTTTCCAGATATGTGAAAACACTGTCCAACTGCCTATAGGTTTCATCTGCAATGGCAGCTTCCTAAGAATCTGGAACTATCTTATATAATGCTGCAATAGTAGACCGTGACTGCTGTAGTCCATCCTGCTTATCACTAAAGGAATAAAGAACTCTACTCTTTTGGATACAAAGATATAGAATATAATAGCGTAGTTGATAAATAATTCATTCCCGTAGCGTGCCGAATGCCTTCTGGAAGGTTCTGAACACCCACAACTTCAGGACACAGTTTCAGGACATGGGTTTTTTCTATACTACAAAGTTAATCTACTTTAATTATGCAGGTATACTTAAAGTGGTATAGGCCTCCTACTGCGGTATTGGGGGCACGAAGGACATCTCAAGCACCTCAGAAAAAACGAGTCAATCTGCATTTCCACCTCAGAATGGTGCTGAAAGGAATAATTCACCTGTTTGTTAAAGGACCCAATCTGCAAGGCCACACTGCCTAGAATTCCCCGTAATTTCTGTGGGAATCCCACGGGCAGGTGGCTTTTGTAGAGCATTCTGACGAGTCAAAGTTCTAGGCATCATTCTTTATATTAGTGCTTCCAGTATGTCTTTTTGGACTTCTCAGTTCAGAGATGGTTTTCCCTAATCCTTGCTTTGTACAGCCAACACCAATCACGTTACTTCACATTTTCATAGAGCTGGAAGCTCAGTTTGTTCTGGCAAATATTTTAAAGCACCAGAAGAACATGTAACAGCTTTCTTTAAAAAAAAAAAGAAAAAGAAAAAAGCAACCTTTTTCTGAAATAACAGAGGAAGGCAAGAAGGAAAGAAACACCATAGTCCTGGATGGAGTTCAGTATGCCAGCCGATCACAGAGACTACCACAGTATTGTACTACATAACAAGTTCATCATGTTGGCCCCATTGCTGAGGCATAACCCAGCTTCAATTATCAAACAAGCACTGAAAAAAAAGTAAGAAATCAGTACAAATTAAGAGATACTCTGTTTTCTTCCAACCTATGTAATGGTATTGAGCCCAATCCAACAGTCCACTCAGACAGAACACCATGGATTTAAACAAAGATTTTGCTTGAGAAGGACTGAAAATGGACAAGGAGAAGTTGCTTATCTAGGTCCTTTAGAAAACTGAAAAAAAAATTAACCCCAGTTGCCTGGACTTTGCTTCACTCTTTGTAGGAAAATTGTGGAAACCTGTTCTGTGGTTGTCTGCAATTTTCGGAGTGAATGGGCAGGTTTCCTTAAGCGAAGCTTTTGACTTAGTAATAACTAATACAGAAATGTTCCATTTTCCCCACCTCTTTAAAGCTGTGCTTCATCTCCTGTTTCTGGTTAGACATGCAAAGGGAAGAGAAGGTGATGAATATTCATCATTTTGAAGAGCTACGGAGCAATTTTTAAAAACGATTATATTTAAGTTTCCTACAACTGTCCAGCCTGAATTTCCAGGAATTTGGGATTTTTGGCAAAAAGACAAGCTGAATCCACCGCTTACGGATCTAGATGATGCAAGGATTATTTTACCAGAGAATGAATTTGAATCTTTTTGGTGAAAAGACAATTAATCAAACCTCAAAAGCCCTAGGAAATCTGTTTGAAAATAAGCAAATTTAACCTTACACTAAAACAGTGACACTCAGACCTCAATGGTTCAGGAGCCAAATTAGCAATTAACATTACCCAAAAGACCCACAGTGGTGTGAACTCATTGTTTCATCTACTATAGTACTGTATAGTACATATAAATTATTCTCATGGCAAATAAGTTAATGACTTAGTGCAAGTTGATAACTTAATTGGTTAATAACATAGTAAAAGCATCCTGATTGGTTAATAACTTGGATCGGTTAATAATTAAATCACACAGTGCACCTGTGCTGCAAAAAAGCTGCAGGAGACTCATTAAAGAGCCACTTGCAGCTCGTGATCCTCAGCCTGAGGTTCACAGAGGTCTTATAATAGCGAGCAAAGTGTCTGACAAATGAACTCATGCTTTGGCTTTACTTACTACTCTACAAATGGAAAAATAACTGGTGAATATTGGAGAAAGACCATCCAGACTGATGCTCTGCTCATGGCTTAGGCTATGATGGCTTAAACTACTGGACACAGAACTATTCTAAGATTAAGTCTGAAGTCTGGCAAAGACAACATTTCAAAGGGACACCAACGACTATACAAAGGAAGAGGCTATTGATGTCTAGCAGATCTTGAACAAGTAAAACAAAAGGAACAAGAAATCAATGCAGCCACTGTATAACCTGCAGAATGAGGAGCCAGAGAGGAGAAATTTCACCTGGGAGTTTGCCCTTGGCTTGGAGACAGCTTGGATAGAGATACAAGCCATACAAAGCAAAATGAGAAAAGGAGGAAGAAAGGGAAGCTGTAAGCACTAAGTCTCTCAGAAAGGCATTTGAACAATAATGAGATCAGTGTTATGAAGGTGCCTGACTTGTGTACTCGCTTTCAGAGATAATGAGGTCCCTAGCAGGAGAGTAAAGATGTTTTAAGTTATTAAAAGCAGGGATTTCCTTTTAAGTTCTCTAATGATACAAATAGGTTTCTGGTAGATAGTTCTCAGTGTAACCCTCGAACCAGAAATTGAAAAACCAGAACCAGAACAAAAGTCGGCCTGACCCATCTTCTGGAAGTGCTGCAATGGGAATGAGAATGAATCAGTAAGGAGTGATAAAGGGGAAATTATGGCAAAGAGGGAAGCAATTTAAGTAAAGAGGAAATTAGTTAGGGAATCTTCATCCTAAATCCTCCTGTCAGTGACGCCTGCGGGTGCATCTCTTCCTCGCCTGTGGATACCTGGGCACACGCTGAATGTGCCCCTGCTTGCCACTGAGAGATGGGTTTTGTGGAGTTAAGGGGATATTCTGCTCAGCGTTCCCTCTCTTGTAGGCATTGTTCAGTCAACAGCTAAGACCCATAAAGAACGGACAGTACTTAAGATGTTACAATGCTATGGCTACTCTCCTCTGTTAATTACATTACAAGGGAATTAAAGAGACAAGGTGGGTATGATAATATTTTTTATTGCAGGGGTTCTCAACCTTTTTCTTTCTGAGCTCCCCCCTGCCAACATGCGGTAAAAACTCCATAGCCCACCTGAGCCACAACAACTGTTTTCTTGCATATCCAGCAAATTAAAAGCGAGGGCCAGCATTAGGGGGTAGCAAGCACGGCAATTGCCTGAGGCCCCACGCCACAGGGGGCCCCGGGAGGCTAAGTTGTTCAGGCTCAGGCTTCAGCTCCGGGCAGATGGGTTTGGGCTTTGATGTCAGCCCCAGCTGGAAGGATTTAGGCTTCGCCTTTCTGACTTGGGCCCCAGTGAGTCTAATTCCGGCTATGCTCTATGATTTATTTTGGTGGAGCCCCTGAAACCTGCTCACGGCCCCTCAGAGGGCCATGGACCCATGGTTGAGAACTGCAGTTTTACTGACCAATTTCTGTTGGTCTAATAAAAGATATTACCTTATCCACCTTGTCCCTCTAATATCCTGGGACCAACACAGCTACAACAACACTGCAAAGGGAATTAAAAACTTCAGTCACAAAACAGCACCTATTCTCACATATTTTCTACCTTAGGTACATCCTTCTTCTGTGAATGACATATAAAGGCAAACATTAGCAGAAATAAGATCACTTACTCACCCATACTCTCAGTTTCTTGACTTTCATCTAAAAGCCAGTGTATTTTCCTAAGCTGCTCTGAAAAGTTATAAATAGCCTGTCCAATTTTAATCTTTTTTGTAACTGTACTTATTGTTTTAAGCTTGCATTTGAATTGTGAATAGGTCTTGTTCAAACTTAGAACTTTGCAACTTGATTCTGCTAGGAGATTGGGAAACTTCTCTCAGCCAGAAAAAGCAGCCTAGTAGATTATAAAGATATGCACAACCCTTGAGTTTTAATCACCTAACACTATGAGTGTACCTAAAGAGAAAATGCCATTAACCAATCCACAGGACCATGCAGGAGATGTGGTGGAGAAATGTATCCCCGTGTCCTCTAGAAAGATGAAAAGGATTTTTATCTTCATAAATTCTGCTTCAGAGACAGGAAGGGACACTTTTTCCAAGGGAAACATCTCTGCGTTAGGACAGATGAAGTTTGCTGCCTTGCAGTAAGAAAAGCAATGTGCACTGAACTGTGCTAAATTCATGGAATAGCTCTGCTAGATCTGTCCAGTTTCTTACATGTTTCAGGTCACGTTTCAAACTTTAAGTATGTTTTCTTTATTGTACTTTGAAGGGAGTATATGTTTTGTCTTATCTAATTTGGATGGGTTCTGATTGTCATACCGGCTGATATCTTCAAGAACACTGTCCTCTTACTCCATGACGTTATGTGCCTCTTTGTATGGGACAACCTATGAGTTCATATGAACTAATGAAAGCTGCAAATCTCTGCTCACTAGCACTGCCAAAAAGAATCCTCTGTGGACACAGAAAAGGTGAGATAACCTGAAGTTAACACACACAGCCACAGTTTTATATGGCAAATCAGCCATGGATTTGCTAAATGAGCTGTCTTGTATTAACAGCTTGAATTCAGATTATCTGGTGACACGAGGTGGTATGAAGCCTTTACATCAGCATACAAGCCATAAGGTTTTACTTACAAAAGCAAACATATAATGGATTTGCACTTAGCTATGTAATTCACTTAGAAGAAGTGGTATGTCAAGAGGATTACTTTAAATTTCAGAATCAATTTTAATTACATGCACAAGGAAATGCCATGAGAACTAATAAGACTCTAGCTGAAGCAAACCTTATTATAGGGAGATTAGAAGAGGAATTTATTTACCACACCTCTGTATGCAGTGGCTTTGTTTTACTAATGGCATTTCTCTTATCTAGGCAGGGAACCTCATGAATTTGGAATGTTTTATTACCTATATGAATTCCCTCCACTATTGTCAGGTTTTCTGTTAGTTTTACCTCCATTGACATACTTTTAAAAAAATGTACCTATGAGGAACAAAATGGGGAATTTATCAATCACAATGTGTGAAAGAAAATTTACTAAAACAGTGCAGACTGTTGACATCTTTATCTTTTGAAGAAAGTCTCCATTATAGATGATTTACATAAGGAGAATAGCCTTAGCCAGCCATGAAAGCAAAGATACAGCTAAGGAAAACTAAAAAAAAAAAGAGGATGTTGGATGAAATCAATGAAGAAACTGATGAAAAAAAGCTTTAACACAAGAACAGGTATCCCTGGGAAAAACAGGACAGGAGGAGAAAAATAAATAATCAGTGATTTATATTATATAATACTATATTAATGCAAATTTAAGAAACATTATTGCATCCTAAAAGACATGAGATTGGAAAACAAAGGCCAGCATCTACCTTTATTTCCTAAATTCCAGAAATTTACTGGATATTTCAACTCACTCAGACATGTCTGTAGATCCACCTTAAAACAGCTTTTCCATAACCAGGGAATTTTCTACGTGGAAGTTGCTGCGCAGGTGGTTGCAACAATTGGATTATGTGTTAAATTTCTATCATCCCTGAAAACGGAAAGGAGTGTGTAAGTGAAGGACAAGTCCATCTGTGAGTCACATTATAGATGAGTTTAAGTACCCTTGTGGACCTTGTTATGTGGGTGAAAGTACAAGACCATATGGCTTTTCACAGAGTGCTCTTCATCAGGATGTTATGCATGGGGGATTGGATTGCTTAGAGGACTGGTAATGGGATACAGGCCCATTCAATTCTAGGTCGTGGGTATGAAAGCTATTCTCTTTTTCTTTTGCTGACCTCTGTAGACTGAATTGATGGTCACAGCCTAGCTTCGAGTGAACATGTCTCCAATTTAAAATGGTTATTTTTGGTAATCTGAGCAGAAAAGCCCAGGGTTACATAGACATCAAGATAAACCTATTCCCTACCCTAAGGGCGGATGCCATGAGTTTGTGTTGGGAAGCGTGCGATGCTCATGCTCAAACTCTACCTGTTGTGCAGACAAACAGGAGACTTCGGTCTCCTTGTCTGTCAGTTCAGAACCTTTCACAGAATGCTCATTTCACTTAAAGACCCACTTCTAGCTCAAATTTATATTAAAATAATGCATCATTAAAGAGCTTCATCCCCTGTTACATTTCTAAATTTGTGTGTATTTTTTACTTATTTAAAAAAAAAAAAAGCAAATAAACATCCCAAGGTGGTGCATTCAAGTCTCTTGTAAACACTTGCCTGGGTGCATTCATGGGCATATAGGTGGCTCAGGTTGACTTTCAGGTCAGGAAGATTGCTAATCTCTGACCTGAATCTGCACTATTCATCTTTCTTGATCTTTGGATTTTCCTGAGCTCTCCAAAAATACAAATATAACATTTGTTGAGTTACTCTTTTGCTGTCTCGTCTCGTCTGTTGTTGTTGATCATAACTCCAGGGACAATGACAGTTTTTTCTATATAAGAAATTGTACTGCTGTTTGCATAGAGGGCTAGCATAAAACACTACAGACTAGATGATCTGTGCCTATGAAGGATGAGGAAAAAAAGCCTTCATCTTCTTACTTTCAGAAAGATTCCAGCCACACAATGATGTGGAAAGATGCTCCAAAATGGAACGTCAGGCATCTGACCAAATGAATTACAGCCCACGAAAGCTTATGCCTGCAGAAATTAAATGTGTTAGTCTTTAAAGTGCTACAAGACTCTCGTTTTTGCTGTATACAGAATAATACTGCTATCCCTCTGGAACATAGAGAGAGGTGATCAGAAGTTAGAGGAGGAGTAGGAGAGGAGACACCTAGAGAAGCTGATGTATAGGGGAAGAAAACTAGAAGAGTTCTATTTTGAAACAGTTCTACTTGCTCATTAATTGGAGCAACATCCTTGAGTTCCAATGGAGGTAGCCCAGGGATGAATTTGGCCCATGGCATTTTCTAGTGAACTGAGAAAGAAATAAGCAGCTTGCATAGTTCCAGGATCACCCATAAGAGGACTTCCAAAAGAAAGAACGCTAGAATAGAATAGAATAGAATAGAATAGAATAGAATAGGAAAAGGAAACATCAAGAAAAAAAGGAAGGCAGAGGGAAGAATAAGCCACTGGAGTTAAAGGTTTCAACTCTCTGTCCCACAATGGCATGTGGCAGAGTGACTGAATACAGCAGGGAGAAGGTAGTAAGGTAATATTTTTTACTGGCCCAACTTTGGTTCAATAAAAGGTATTACCTCACCCAATATGTCTCTCTAATATCTTAGGACTGACATGGCTACAACTACATTGCATGCAACAGTGAATATAGCAGGCATATAAATGCAGCTGTAGAAATGCCCTTTGTAATGCACCAAAGGAAACCAGGTAAGCACCATTTTTGAAGTTACACTCTCTTGGAGCTCAGGATGACATAGTGTTCCTGGAGGAAGCTACCATACCCTGTGACACAGCTAATTATTGCCTATGTTTCACCCCATTGCACTGGAAAGTGTGTCATGCAAGAGTCACTTTCTGTGAGAAACAAGTGTCCTTCTTTCTTCTTCAGACTATCCTGTGGATAGGATGGACAAGATGCCTGGAATAAACACACAAAATGGTGTTGTTAACCTGCATGGAAAAATTACACACGCTGTGTCTTAAAAACCAGATTATAAACAGTGTTTGTTTAGATGGCAGCCTTATTGCAAATTTGGAGCTGCTAAGCAGACCCTGAAATGTTCAACATAAACAAAGACACTACAATAAACCCTCAGGAAGAATCCAAGTGACAGAAGCCTCTTCTGCATGAATCACATACTAATGATTGTTTCTAAAAAAGTAACTGGGCTCGTATAGTCTTAATCAGCACTAGAATGGGGAAGGTATTGTGGTCAGAGTTTCCTTTTGGTAAATACAAAACTTTATAGGAAAACTGTTCAGTGACATTATAAAACACCTGTTTAATTAGTGCAACCCAAAGTGTTATATTCGCTGTATCACAAGCTGCGACTACATTCGACTTGCTGTCTGTGCAACCAAAGGTGGCAGTGGTAGTACAGAAGGCTCCAGTCGCCGCTGACATTTCAGCTACTGTGTCATTTATTGCTATGCTCAGAGCAAATCTAGATGACACTGGTGTTGGCACCTTGTCTACGTCAAATGCACAGACTCAGGATGAAGGTAACTGAATGACCTTTATTTCATGTTAACCTAGGCCAGTGGTTTTCAACCTGGGATCCACAGACTATGTCTAAGATTTCCAAAGGGGTCCACACCTCCTTTTATTTTTTAGGGGTCCGCAACTAAAAAAAGGTTGAAAACCACTGCCCTAGAGCTTTTATATTTTTTTCCATACAGCCCCATAGTGGCCAGTCTAAACAGCTGCTCTAGGCCTCAGCAATTGACATTGGAGTCTACACTATCACTCCCACCACTGCACCTACTGGGAAAATTTAAGGAAGAAAGGCTAATGTTGACAAGGCCCTTCTACACAGCCTTGCTACTATCCTTCCTTTAATGTGACGAATCAAATAGTACAGTAATAATGAATCTGTACTGAACTCCTACCACCTTTGTCATTAACTATTCTGTCTTCATATAAAAAACCTAGCAACTCACACCAAACAAACTTTTGCCCATGTTCTGTCCTCTCTTGTCCCCTCTGCAATCCCACTGAAGGCAATGGGCTTGCACAGAATATGGCCCATAGTTTCTGAAAATTAATATGCACACCAATTAGTTTTAGTGGAATTCTGTCAATCATAATAGGAGCAATATAAGGAGGACATTGAAGAACTGAAGAGAAGAACCATGTGAATGATTAAGGGATTGGAAAACATACTTTACAGTGAGAGACACAAAGAGCTCAATCTATTTAGTTTATCAGAGAGAAGGTATAGGGGTGAGTTGATCACAGTCTAGAAGTACTTACACAGGAAACAGAAATTGGATAGAAAGGCTTTGCAGTCTAACAGACAAAGGTATAATAAGATCAAATTGCTGAACATTGAAGCTAAACAAATTTACAGTAGACACAAGGCATACATTTTTAGCAATTGGAGTAAGTAATCTTTGGACTCATTTACCGAGGCCTGTGGTGGAGTCTCTCCGTTACTGGAAAATTTTAAATCAATACTGGGTGATTTTTCTCAAAGATCTGTTCCAGTACAGACAGGAATTAATTCAGGGAAGTTCTATGGCTTGTGCACTGCACGAGGACAGATTAGATCAGGGGTCGGGAACCTATGGCTCGCGAGCCAGATGTGGCTCTTTTGATGGCTGCATCTGGCTCGCAGACAAATCTTTAATAAAAAAAATAATAACGTTAAAAATATAAAACATTCTCATGTACAGTGATCCCTCACTTATCGCGGGTATTAGGTTCCTAGACCCCCGCGATAGGTGAAAATCCGCGAAGTAGGAACTGCTCTCCGCAGTGAAATTGACTCTGCCTTGTCAATTTCACGGAGCAGGGCACACTCTGGGCAGTGAAACTGACTCTGCCTTGTCAATTTCACTGAAGAGCAGGACACACTCTCCCCAGTGAAATTGACGCCTTGTTAATTTCACTGTGGAGGAGGACACACTCACACACATATGTTTAGTTTTAAACATATTGTATGGCTCTCATGGAATTACATTTTAAAATATGTGGCGTTCATGGCTCTCTCAGCCAAAAAGGTTCCCGACCCCTGGATTAGATGATCACATTAGTCCCTTCTGGCCTTATATTCTGTTAATCTAAATAGCAAACGGGGGACATTTTTCATGAGTCAGAATACTTAAAAAAAAACAAAAAAAAATTCAGGTTTGGCAAGTTGCCACGTTTCGGTAATCATAACTAGATGCAGTAATAATTATTTATGCTGAACTCACCCATTCTCAGAGTTCATCCCTCATATCTCTGGCTTTTCTCTTTTGCTTAGATCATTCATACTTGTATTGAGAAAGTGATAATTTTGAGAGTGCAGTGACCAAAGCGCTCAGGGTTGCATTCTACAGAACAAAATAGGATGCAACTGAAACTGGAATTTTGCAGAAATTCTGGGAAATGCTTCTCCAACCTAATTAGCCTGGGCTCATTTCCATGATTCATCCACCACCTTCATTTCCACATGAAAGTAGTTATCGCTCATTCACACACAATAGTGACAAGTAACTGGAACGGGAGAAAGTCTGTAGCCAACTTCACAAAGGGTCAATCAAGCATTTTTTAAGTTGCACACAGCATATGCATTCTTTAGAAAAAAATTAAATGAATGAATGTTCATAAGTCAAGGTAGCAGATACATGCATATTTCCCCCGTTTTATTTATTTGTTTGACCTTGTTTATTTGGCTATTCTCTAGAAACACAGAGCTCCTGCACTGTACCTTGTGAAGCTGCCATATCACATTAGTTCTGTGTCCCTGGCAGTATAGAGCGAGGCTTTCAAGGAACCAGCTCCAATCTATAACGTGAGCTTTCCTTCCTGTCACAGTTTTGGTGTTTAAAAGCAGAAATAGGTGTTCAAAGCAGCAGGCATGCTAGTCTGTTTTAAATGATCATTTTTAACAAAATGGAATTGAGTATTAATATTTTTATTGTTAATTTTCCTTCCCCACCTCCTCATTTAAAAAACAGGTTTGTTTGCCAGAGGTAGTTCACAGATCCTTTTTTTTATATATGCATGGTAACTAAATAAGCTCTTTGGGCTAGGAACCATCTTTTTGTTTTGTGTTTGTACAGTGCCTAGCACTGTGGGGTCCTGATCAATGCCAGAGACTCCTACACGCTAATACAAATAATAAAAAAAATACAGGCATATCCATTACATGCCTTCATGGAAAGGGAAGTGAAGCTTTTGGTTGCCACATTCTAAGCTCTAATACCTTTCCCTGCTTAGTCACCATTGGCAAGCTAAATGTTACCTGCCACCCCAATTCTATCCTAGCTGCCCTGCCAATGCTTATCCAGCCTTTTGCGAGCTTCTCACAATTACCTCCATGCCTCTTTCTTAGGGCTCCCTATGAATGACACAACCTCCCCTTGCTCTTTCACAAGACTCTTACCCTCTTCATACTTAAGTTCCTCTTGAAGACCTAGTTTTGCTATGCTGCCTATAGGTAGTAAAGCTGACATATATAAAGTGTATATTAAATAACCTATTGTTATTCTTCTTCCCCTGGTCTCTGTCTACTTCTTTCTCCATAGAACATGAGTTCCTTAGATTAGGGACTGCTCATCTTAAGTGTTTGAAAAGTGCCTAGCACACAGTGGGCACTCCGGCAAATAATAACATAATAATAATAAACTTACTATTTTCCAAGTTCCCTGAAGTCATGGCTTCGAACTCCTGCTCCATGGGATATCCAAACATGCATTCTATCAGTGATGTCACAACCACCATCTCTAACTGGCCACATGCAAATACTTCATATACATAAATTATGCCAATGTTTGCTTGAATTTGCACATGCCTAATTTTAAAAATTTGCCCCATTATTTTAAATCGTAGAAGTTGGATATTAAAAAGACCTATTTGATCGATGAATCTATCTCCACTTACATATACTTAGACTTGGTAGAATTCGATCTTTTAAAATAATTTCAATGGATAATATCAATGTTCCTTTTTAAGCCTTTGTAAAACTTTTTATTTATTTACATTTCACAGTTGTGTGAAATTATGGGGCAGGTCAGGCAATAATTATTTAATGACAATAGACATTAAGATTAAAGTGAAAGCTTTATAAAATATAACAATAGTAACACAAATTGTCAACATCACATCCAAATACAAAAAGTAAAATGTCCATAAATCAAACTATATAATTCTCAAGCAGCATTTTTCTTACTCTTGACTATCTGTAAATTTTGATTATTATCTACAGAAATATTTTTTCATCAGTGTATGTACAGTGAAATTGACATTTATCAACATTTACGGATAAAAATCTAATCCTTCCAAACCTACAAATACTGTATATAGTCCCCCAATAGAGACCATATCAAATATTTAATGTCACACTACACTTGATCTCCAAAAGACCATGAAGAACCTATGAGGCATCCAGCACATAATCTGGTAGTTGCCTAACTCTTTTCCTTAAAGAATCGCAAGTCTCTTTTGAAAAGGCAATGAGTAAAGGGAAGGACTATTCTGTATGAAGGATGGAAAATTTCTTGCATAGTACCTTTAATGTATGTGAAATGTTGCTATTTGTCATCCATACCTCCAATTCTTAAGTGATAACTAATGGATAACTAATGAGGGTCTCTGAAAATGATGAAAGCTAATCATGTGACCTGGCAGCGTAAGGACATAGCAGGGTGAATCTTCAAAACAGGATAGCCATCTACGCACACTGGACATCAGAAGGAACTGCAATAAAATTTAAAAAGCAATATGCGAGAAGCAACACAATCCATCCATACTCTAAAATGAAAAGTACAGATTAGAGTGTCTCAGAAACAGTGGTTCTCAGCCTGCAGGTTGTGATCTCCAAAGAGGTCATTAGCGATTGTCTGAGGAGAACGGGAGTCTGATCCTAACTCTGGCTTTCATCTTCTGCTGAAGACAGTCTGTTCAGTCATTGGCAAGTGGCCTTCCTCATATGCCAGGAGCCAAATGCTGCTCTCCATTACCCTAGTGTACATCTGGAGGGATTCCATCAACTTTAGTCTTGTTACTCTGCATTGCAATGGTAATTGTTCTGTTAGACCCATAAACCACTGCACTGATTCCCCTTAAAGCGACATTAGAACTGGCAGAATGGATTCTGGGGAGCTTCTGTGTGATAGCTGAATAAGGGGCCAGCATTTGGGAAAGCTTAACCTCTGTCCTAAAGCATACTTTGTACTTACTAAGTAGGAACTTCACTGAGAACCTGTCAGAGGGAAACCCACACTGCTAGAGGTCAATGTGAGAAGCAGTCTATTTTTGACCTGGCTTAGTCAGAAGTTAAAAGGTACATGCTAGAAGACCTTAAAGAACTGGCCTGTACACAGCAGTCTCTGAGGGTGAGTGGCTCACATAAAAAGGAGGTGTCAACCCCGAGATGACTTCAAATGTAAATACCAGGGGCGTGAGTCTGATCTCACTAAATTAGGATTAAATCCACTGAAGTCAATAGTTACAGAATATCAAAGCAGTGTGACAGAATAATCCCGCCCCAACATTTTAAAACCAATTCACCGTCTTTCAGTGAGTCAGCTCAGCAGTGTAGCCCAGGCATGACCCATACAGCCCATCTCAGAAATGTGCCTGCCACACTGTGAACCCAGTGGGAGAACAGTGAAAGTGTACATCTGTCAGAGCAAGGAGATGCTTTTTCTTGGCTACATCTTTCTGATGGAAACAGAGATGAGTTTGCACTGAAAGGCTGCTCCAACATGGAATGCAGCCCAGAAACGCACAGAAGAATGACTTTTGGGAAGGTTTTGCCTGTATAGTCTGTGCTGAATGAACAAGAGAATAAAACCACTTTATAACCGCTAATGAGAACCCCTGCAATTACTGTAGTCAGTCACAGATCCTGGAAGTGAGAAAGAGTTATTACATTAGGCCAGCTAGTCCACCAGCGCAGCCAGCGCATGCCCCTCCTAAGGTGCAGAGATACCTTACGGAAATACACATACACAAAATGCATGCAGTCTCTGTGCCACCCAAAATAAAAGGGAGGCCAAGAGGCCTGATTCATCGGTGTATCACTCCAGTTTTACTCTGGCATATCTCCGCTAGATTCAGAGGGGAACAAGGCTGGACCAGTAGTTTGGGCCATAGCCTAAGACACAGCAAAGCTAGGTTCAATTCCTTCTTCTGCCATAGACTTCTTAGGTGATTTTAAGCATACCTCTGAATGTCCCTATGCCACAGTTCCCCAGCTGTACAATGTGAATAATAGCAGTGCCCTACCTCAGAGGAGTGCTGTGCGGATAAACACATTAAAGATTGTGAGGTGCTCAGATACTACTATAATAGCACCCATATGAGCAGAAAGATATTTCAGTGTAATTGTACTAACAGTGGTGAATCAGGACCAAGGTACTTGTCCTCACTTTTCAAATCCTGGCATCTATTGGTCTGTAATTCACACTAGAATTACTAACTGCATTGGAAAAGCTTACCTTTAAAAACAGTGCATGGTGACCCATCCAAACAGGGATACTTTTCTACATTGTTTTATAAGAGGCTTGAATTCTGATCCTGGTCTTTCACTTCCTTAGCTGCAACAAAGATTAGGACTGCTACAGGGCATGGAGTAGAGAATGAATGCCTCATATTGCTCATTGTTTTATACCCAATTTACAGATAGAAACAGAGGCCCAGAGAAGTTAATTATCTCACAGTCACACAGAAAGCCTCTAGCAGAGCTGGGAAAAGAACACAGATCTCTCATCTCTCTAGCCTGTGCTTTAACCACAAAACCCAGCTTTTGCCTGGTAAACTGAATATTATGAGTTCTGAGGAGAGTCCACTGAAACACCCTTGTCTACAAGAAATATGCCCACAGCGAGGATTCTTGATGGAAAGGGGCAGGGTCCCAACAGACATGCAGAGGACCCTCTGCAAAACAAGCCCATAGCATTTCATTTAGCAAGGCAGTTCGCTCTACGTTCACACTAGCCTATATCAACAAAAATGTCCTCAGGCATTTTAGCAAAAATAATCTAAAGCGAGAATAGCCCCTCGCATGCACTGATACAGTACTCCTTTTAAGAGCTGCAAGAAGCCCCCAGGAGGGAATTTCACCCTAAATCCTGAATTTCCTGGCTTTTTGGTGGGTTTGAGCCAGACTCTAAACATTGTTTTTGTGAGGGAATAAGATCCAAGGTGATTTGAGAAATTAACACTTTAATGTCAGAGGGAAATGAATGTCTTGTGTCCATAAAACTCACAATGCCACACTATATCATCAACTGAGAATCATGGGATACTTAGCAGAAAACGACTTCCCAGATACTGTCTGGTGGGGTCAGAATTAACAGCTGCCAAGCATGAACAGCAATCATTTTATAGCTTGGCTGTGCTGCCTGTGTTTCTTTCTTCACAGGGTGCTCCTGTTTTTTTATTAGGTAGGGTTTTGATATTGGTGAGAGGAAATTAGGTTCCTGGGCTTCTCCCATCTGTGCTGAGATAAGCTTCAGAATTAACAGAAGGTTTTTTCTTCTCCACTCTCAAATATTAAGCCCTGTGAGGTGCTGAGGGCCTTCAACTTCCATTGTCTTCAATAAACGAACAGGAGGTTCCAAATGAGGCCATAGGCGAGCACCACACATTTCGTTAGGCTGCGCACCCAGGGAATTTTATTTGTTATTTTTAAAAAAAATTTTTTTAAAGGTGAACTTAACTAAACTTTTTTTTTTTTAAATTTACAAGTAAACTGTACTTAAAAAGTACAAACTTGGGCCTTTTACCCTCCGCTGTGAAATCTTCCGGCACAGTGAAATCGGCAGCAAAGCAGGAGAGAGGGACTCGCGGCGGAGAGTAACGGGCCTTTTGCTCTACGCCGCCAGATCTCACAGAATTTTACTCTCCACCGCGAGACACCCTTGCAGTAGTGTGTGCCTGGGCACAGCCGGGACACCACGTACTCACGCCTATGAATGAGGCCCAATCTGAGCTAATTTCATGCCTTAAACTGTGGCCAGGGAAAGACTATTTGGGGATGAGTTTCAGTTGCAGGGAATCTCCCTCTGCCCTAGGAAGGTTCTGGGACTCCACTGAGGCCCTCACTTACATGAGCGAGCCAGCTTGACATTTCTGAGTGAGATATCACGTATCTAATTCCTCCACCAGACACCCTTTAAAAAAGCCTTCAAATCACAAGGCAACATCCGTCACCTCCTCTACCTGCCAGTGGAAGGAAATCCTATTCGCACCGCATCTTGGGGGCCCTTCTCAAGCTGGGACAACGGAAGAAAATATCAAGGGCCGACTTCCTGGCCTCTGACTCCAGTGAAGAGCCGAGAACAAAGTTAGCCTCGTTTCCCTCCACTCAGCCTGGCTGCGCAGACGGGGGTTTTGTGCTTGATCGTGAAAAACCCGCAGCAGTCTGATTGCTTTACCTGGGAGCGCTGCTTTCCTTTCGTACAGCTTGAATTCCCCTCCTCCGGAGCCCCCGGACACGCTTGTCTTTGATTTCCTCCTCTCTGCACGTGCTCAGAGACGGGACGTACGTGTCACCACTCAGTCTCTTTTATGTCCTCTGATGCTAGACAGGTTTGGGACTTTGCTGCCAACAGACACTCAGAAGCCAGGCCTGCCCTAGAGCTGGCTGGTATTTAACATGTCTCCAGTCAATCAATCAACCCTACTCATGAAGGCAGGCAGCCACCTGAACACTGTAGGACACCAGTTAGTGTGCATGTGCACCACTGCCCTCTAGTGGCTAGCGGACAGCATACAAAAAGGCCTATTAGAGAGAGGAAAGGGAGATTCTTCTGGAAGGCTCTCAGATACTACAGTGATAAGAACCTGCATAGAATTCATAGAACATGGCTTCGTTGGGGACCTTTCACCTGCCATGCAAGTGAGAGACTCTCTCCTCCCATCTTTCTCCATTTAATTTTCTCTTGGTTCACTATACGCCCAAAGGTTCTTACACCAGCACCAGCTCACACTGTACTATAGAGATCCAGATGCCTCCAGCAAAGGCATCAAAACAGTTCTTTTCCCCTAGTACTCCCACGAGACCCTTTTAGCATCTGCTTTCTCTGAAGGGCTGGTTTCCACACATATCATTGATGTTAATAAGAAACATCAGGGTCACTGACAGAAATGATAATTATTCTCTGCAACTGGGTGATGATTTTAGGAACTTCTCAGAGGAAAATATTTCAGTATTTAATGAGAAATAATTAATAACTCTCCCCTTACAAAGAAGCTAGAGAGAGAGAGAGCTTATGCAAACTAGCTGAATCTAATGTAGAGAAGCAGGCTGTTTGCTAGATGGCTCTTGATAGACAGGGGCAAAGTCAAGGCATCTAAGCACAGGCCAGCAAGTTAGCAACTCCTGAGTGTTAATCCTTCCTGATAGCAGCTCCCTCTGTGGCACTGAAGTCACTGAACCTGTCTGCCTCAGCTTCCCCATCTGAAAATGGAGATAATCATGCTTACTCACCTCACAGAGGATTAATGATTTCAATACAATTTGAAGATGAAAGATATTATTAGTTAACATAGCAAATAAAGCCGGATCACTTAACTCAAGCTTAGCTAAGGGATGCTGTTTACTGCTGTCGAGCCTGCAGCAGTCTGAGCCACACACCAGTTTTGTGCTCAGAAAAAAAAATATTGTTTTTGTTTTAAGAAGAAAAGAATGTAATGAAAGAGCTAAAATCGGTAATATTTCTCAGTGGCCCCTTCCAGACCTGCATATATCGCATATTTAGATATATGTGCCATGTGCATTTTAGGTACTTTTATTGCTTATACCGAAACAGCTCATTTGCAACAGTGTAACATTAGCGTGTATGAAACATATGCGCCAGACGTGGGCCTTCGTTTCCAAGTGCCATATGCTGCCCAGATGCAACACGCATTTCACTGTGTGGCGTGCACATGCACGTTATTGCTTGGAACTGACAGTATCTGCCTACTCGAAAAGGATGAGGTGTGTGCACTGACTTCAAACACAAGTCCTTAACTTTGCAGCATTCAACTAATTTTTAAACGGCGTGAGAATTTAGGATAGATATTTCAGATTTCACCATTTGGTCTCCTCCATGGTCTGTCTGCGTTTTATCAGCATGCAGGGGACTGAGACCTGGTCTACACGACAAACGCTTTGCTGGTATAGCTGTACTAGCAGACCCCCTTAGTGTAGATGCAATGTACACCAACAGGAGTTTTGCTGTCAGCATCCAACTCCCTGAATGACATTAGCTATGCCAACAGAAGCATTCTTCTGTTGACAAAACACCGTGTCTACACTGGAAGTTTGCCAGCAGAGCTATGTCAGCTGGGGTTATAGTTTTTTCCACAACCCTGACAGACATAGCTATGCTGACTGACAAAACTTTCTAGTGTAGACCTTGCCTGACAGTCTTAGATCCCAGTCCAACCCTTGGTTTAGATCAATGATAAGTGTCTCAAGGGTATAATAACTCTGTTCCCTAGGAAAGGGTAGCTTGAAGGTGGCATAAATATGATTAATGGGATGAAACTGGACTGGATAACAGAAAAAAATGTCTAATGAGAAGACTACAGATTGTGGAAGTCTCCCAAAGGCAGTGCAGTAAATCCCACTGCTAGGCAGAGAAATGACTTGAGAAGAGTTAGTTGTTTGAATTGCAAAATGTATTTCTCTTGAATGCAGGTCACATTACTAAATGTACATAAAAGCAATGGAAAACAAACCCTAAAGGAATAGGGTACCCCACCAAGAGCTACATCCTTTAAACCATGTAAAAGGGCTGGAGCGATGTAAAGGGGCCCCCAAAACACTGGTTCCAACCAGGAGAAGATTCCCTCCTTCCGGCTGCCTTTCAAAGACTGCTCCCAAGCACTGCACTGGCATAGGGAGCGGGCTGCCAGGAATGAAGCTGCTGTCTATATTATGCTGTAGGGTCTTCAGCCCCCAAAACAGCCCAGGATTGGGAAAATGCAAAGGTGGCTTAAATCTAGCTTCCTCCCCTTACTCTGGGTTATGAGTTCTTAACCCTTGGAAAGATAAGTCCTCCCACAGCCTCTTGCTGACCCCAAACAACTCTGCCCACTCCATCTGCTTATGTGCCCCCTACCACAATCACCCCAGCCAGCCCTTTCCCCAGGAACAGTCTCGCACAGAAGGTTCCTGCAGGTCACCAAATCCAGGCTGTTGCAGATCAAGGAATGAAGTCCCAAGACTCAAGGACCCCTCCTGAAAACACCCTGCTATCAGCTCCCTCCCATTTATGTATAGCCGGAGGTGCCTCAGAAAGCAATTGTCATAGGAACGCATGAAGAGAGAGACGGTCTATCAAAAAGGTGGCACCCAAACCAGCGTGGCATTACATAGTATCTAGCAGGAACCAAGGCAGCATTGGCAGGGGGTGGGCAGGCTGGGAGGACTGTGGCGCTGATTCAGATAACAGGTCTCTAGGTATGCCTGCAGCCACTCCCCCTAGCAAAGGTGGACCAGTTATTTGTTTGAGTTGCGGAAACTCGAAAAGGGAGGTGGCTGGTGACACTGATTCAGCTAGTCTCAGTTCACTCCCCAGAACCAGAACACTCTCGTTTCACTCCCCACTCCAGCCACAGAGGCAGATGTACATGCCAGTGCCTGTGGAAAGGGAGTAGAGAAACACTGGGAGCCATTGATGAACGTGGCTCGCTCTGGCAAACAGAAGCAGCGCACTCCACTACGGTGGCCCATATGGCGTGATAGTGAACGAAGATGTTAGAGAGGGATGTAGTTCCTGACATGCTGGCGATCTGCACGTGTCAAAGAGAGTTCAGGATCCAAGGTGTAGATTTAGGCCTATGACTAGTTTAAATGTGGCTCTTTCACTCAGACTGAGAGCCATAGACACAGTATCTGAGCCCACCGTGCTGCAAATAGAAAATTAACGTGCAATTCAGCCTTCCCTTTTCCTCGGTCACCCCTGTCACGCTGGAGCCCTGTTCTGTTGTCTACTGCAGCCTGATCAAAGATTCAGGCACCTGCAGGACTTGGCTGCTGCAAATGTGAAGCATGGCCTTTGTGATGCTAACGGTGGAATTACTTCAGGATGCCTCAGTTAACAAAGGAAAATGAGCAGGAGGAGATTTCCCCAGCTGTGAGCAAGCATGGGAGGAAGTGTGGTTCAGTGAATCATACAATGCCAGCCAAACAATTGGAGGAACTTGCTAGAGGAAATGACTAAAATGAGACAGATGGGGCAGCGCAAGAGAGGCTGTTTAAAATAAATAACCCATACACAAAAGCTGAACTGTAAAGGTGAGAGGGAGGGGTTAAGTTCAAACTTCAGTGACCAGAGCTTGCAGGTTGGTTATTAAAACAAGGCTGTTAGCTATCCCCCACCTCCTATACGGAGGAGTGGCACTTTAGCTGTGAGGTTATTGACACAGGTCTGGGATATCCAGCCAGTGCTGTTCCAGAAGGGACATCCTCAGTGGCTTGCATAGACCACAGGGATCTAATGAGAGTGCCAGTTCTAGGAGCATTTCCCAACGCTGCCTGACATGCAAGCCAGTCAGTGGGGCCCAATGGTCACAGCCAGCAGAGTGGTGGGTGGGAGAGAAAACAGCAACATTTGCCCTCCCACCGCTGTACTGTCCCAAAATGCAAACAGTGTGCCAGGATGTCAGGGAGTCACACGCACCAGGCTGTGGCTCTCTGTGACTGTGTTCAGTCATGCTGAAATGTGTTTCTGCTCTGAAAAGTGACCGTGAGCCTTCTAGGTGTCATCTCTCATCCGGCTTGGGTAATAAAGCTAAAAGGCAGCTTTTCTAACCACCAGTCCTGCAAACTGAGACCACAGTCAAGCCGGGTCCCTGCCTTTGCATACCTTATCACAGAGTTCTGCAGGCCAATCCAGGCCCTCAGTTATGCCCCTGCAACCGCTTTGTTCCGCTGGATTTTAGGCAACAGGTCTGTCGATGCACAAAGTGGAACAAACTGATGCTCAGTCCTCAGCTGTGCTGGCTCTGCAGGACTCCGAAGAGTACACAGCAGTGAAATCTTTCACTCTGAAATCAGCAGCCATGACACTGAATTCACACATTCAACAAAGCGGTTGGGTAAGAAAGGGAATACCTAGTCACTTTACAGACTACAACTGAACTTCCAGAGTTGAATGGGAGGATCCCGTTTCCAGGGAGGATCCTTTGCATTACAGAGTACATTTCTGTTTAATATCATTTAGGTGAACAGTCAATGAATGTTTAGATGTCACAGTGGTTCAGGCAAACCGAAGTTCTTCACCGTCTCCTGTGCTTTTGAAACAATGGGGATAAATTAATCCTGAAATTAAAATGTTTTCCAAGTGGCTTGGATGAAGAGAAGAGTAAAACCCCTGTCCCCTCCATTGCAGCTCAGATTAATACAGAAATCCACTCAGTAGAGAGAGAGCTTTTCTGCCTTTTCAGTTCAGCTAAGAAAACAACAAGCCTACGGAGCATAAACATTCGTCTGTTATCACACTCATTAGCCTCAGCTTCAAAGAACCCAACTGTGTTTATACAAAGAACAGGAGAGTTTGCTGAGTTTATTTTAAAATGGGAGCTCTAATAAACAGTACTTTAAAAAAAAACAAACAAAAGACCATAACGGTTTCTGCCTTTATTTCATAAAAGAGTCAAAACACAGCTCTGTCCTTTGACGCTAGAGTAAATGAGTTTGTTTTTTCGCAACAGTTATCCCCTATATAAAATGTATTGTTTAATAGCTTTGATCTCCCTACAGGCAGTGCCTGAATTTGATTCAAAGTTCTGTATAGTTAAATGCTACCACATGCTATAAAGTCTCTACACAGCCTTTGCTGCTAACTACAGTAAATTGGAATAAGAATTTGAAAGTCATGCTGCCAAAATAGGGAGTGGTGCCCTTCACCCAAGCTAAACACTTTTCCCATCCCTGCCCTGTTCACAGTCACCACGCAACTTAGCGGTCTGAAGTTTATACAACATCCATTATGCTACATACAGTAACACTGCAGCCTTTCAGTGGCTCTGGGAAATGCTGGATAAATATATCAACCAAAACCAGCAATGACTATTAAAATCTTTCTGATCCTTAATCCCTCATCAGCCTGTTTATAAAACCACAAATGCTTAGACCAAAAAAATGAACAAAATGCATGTGTGAAAAATCCCTGTGCATTGTAATCTGATGTAGTGATTTCAGGAGTTTCATGGAAGGGGCCCTCCACTTTCAGGATAAAGAATGTTTTCCATTTCAAACTTTTTAGTGAAAGTGATAACTCGATATTCTTCAAAAGCTGTCAGCAGCAGTGAGTCTCTTACAATTTCCCCTTCCCTACATACATTCCATACACTATGTTGTTTATAAACAGGTATCCCTGTACAAATGATTACATGGCTTCTATTCATTACATAATTCTGTCTTTTTTTAAAGATTATAATGTCATTGGTACTGTGGTAATGCCTGGAGACCCAACTTTATTTTGCTTGGCACCATAAAAACATATAACTGACGAATGGTCCCTGTCCTGAAGAGACTGCAATCTAAAATGCTGCATCGTCTCTTATAGACATAATCTTGACACAATAATTTCCACTCCTCTGCAGTTTAGGAGCACTGAGTGCTAGCAATCTTTCCTTCCTGCAGATCTCCTAAACTGTTCAGCAGTGGAACAAAGCTTTGTCTAGGCTTAGAAGTAGGGTGACCATATTTCCCAAAGCAAAACTGGGACACAATGAGGGGCTCCCTCAAACCCCCCACACTTCCACCCCACAGAACTGACCCAAGCCCCCACCCTCATGTGGAGCTGGCCCGAGTCCCTCACCTGAGCCCCCCTACGCCCACACAGAGCTGGGGCATTGGCGTTCGCCTCCCCGAACATTCCACCACGCCCCACTGGCAGACGCAACTAATTTTTTTGGCAAAACTGGGCATGGGACATATGGTCACCCTGCTTTGAAGTAGTTCATGGCATACTATCAGGGTCCATACAATTGCCACTTTTAGAATGGGCTACTCTAATGCAATATGGCTGCACCATTTGGGAGCTAAAGCTAGTACAGAATGTAGCAGCTCGTTTGTTCAGTGAGCACATGACATCATTCTTTCGAGATCTCCACTGACCAATTGTTGGCTTCTGGGTGGAGTTGAAGGAGTTGTCCTTGACTTATAAAGGCCTAATTCATTTGAGACCACCACTCTCTTTGTGCCACATTTCCAAGCTCCCCCACTGATCTCAGCTGCAGTAACCACCCACTATTATCGTCACCCTTGTGCTTCCTCTCCACTTCCTCTGCCTCTTGTCTGTTTTTGGCCCCCAAGACATAAGCGTAAGGCTACAATTTTGTCACAGAGGTTATGGAAATCATATATTTGAATGAAGGCTGTGAAATATTGGAAATGGCTGTAAACACATTTGATTAGGCCCTAAAAGCAAGTGGCGTTGCAACCCGGTACACAGAGTTGCAGTGTCACTTAAGTTGGCCTTCTGTAGATGGAAGTGGAAAGATGGATCAGGCAAAGTGAGTGGTGCTACGACCCTATGTGCTAGATCCCAATACCCAGAACAGAAAGCCGGCCCCAGCCTTGTGGGACAGGAATTGCTGTTGCAGGCTGAGTGCAGGGCAGTTTTGTTCTCCAACCCTCTATCTCCATTGGCTTCACTTTTCAGCACCCCTCTACTCTATAGTGTATGTTGATTTAGAAAAAGCTACATTATTTGGTGTTCTTTCTGTGACTTAGCATATTTTTCCTGTACACTTTGAAATTTACTAAAAATTTCTGTGCCAAAATTGTAGCCACACTTATGTATATTAACTGCTTATTAGGAGATCTCACCAGTCTCTCTAGGGAGGTGGTTGCACTTTGCACCAGCTCCCTTGATGTATAAAAGGAATGAACTGAACTCATCATCCACATGTCAACCAACTGATTTGTCAGGCGACCTGACTCTGTCCTTCTCCTGGGGAAATCTGTGTATCATTTGGCTCATGGCTTGTCTGGTTTTTACAGTGTGCACTCTTGGAGCTTCCTTGGTAGAATAAAAGATTCTATGCAGAGCACTGCTGCCTCTGTCTCTTCTACAGCCTTTCGGTGTGAGGGAGACACTGATTAGCCTTGGCAGATTTAACACAGGACAGTAAATTTTCCCAAGACACATCATGTGGCGGTAAGAAAAGTGATGAACTTTCTGCGATGCAGCCTGCCCTGGGAGCAGTGAGGTGTTTTCTTTGGGTCAGGATTGGCACAAGTCATTTCCTCAGCAAATCTTCAGGTTTCCTGCTACATAGGGATTGTTCTTCTTACATGAGTTCATTTTCCTTTGTGCAGTCTCTGGGGATTGTTGGAGATGTTTACAGTCACTTTTCCACAGTGTGGTTGCTTGCTGTTCTTTGAGGCTGCAAATGCAAGGATAGGTTCTCTGAATTGAAAAAATATGTGGGTATACTACCCTGCTTGACGGGAACGGTGACCCACCAGGATTTCTTAAGGAGAAGCTTCTCCATGCAGTTTCCCAGTTTCCAACTGTATATCACCACCCTGCTATAGCGGCCACAATGGCAAGTTTCTTTGAAAATCCTTCCAACAAAAGAGCCTGGAGTGTTGACAGCAGCTTTGTCCTGCAATGGGCTGGAATTAAGAAAGAAGAGACCATCTAAAAAGAGGAGTAGGATATTAACTTGATTTGGTTTTTCTGTCTATGCAATTCTGCTTTGCAGCGCTGATGACATTTTGGAGAGGTTTAAAAAATTCAGTTTATTAAAAAAAAGCAAATAGCATTTACTCCTGCTAACTATTGAAGTACTAACAACGGATCCTTCTTCCATCTGACACCTACTTCTGACCCTGATTTCTTGCCTGGGACACAAACATTCGGGGAGGGGGGGGAGATATTAAAATTCTGGACTTATGTTAGAAATATAAAACATCGTAGAAGTATTCAAGTTTTCTGGGCCTCATTAGAGAAAGAGAACTGTCCCAATCAGAGGAAGGTCACATTGTTATTACTAGAAATGTACTATTATTCTGGCTGTTGGAAATTGGTATTTTTTAGCTCTTTCCACTGGTGATGTGCTAATGATAATATTTGAAGATAAGCTTATTAAAGAGGGGAAAGTATAAAACCAGAGTGCATTAAAAAGATAATTACAATCCCTGCCATTAAAGTGTTACTGTACTAAGCACTTGTTATTAAACATAATGTTATTTAGGGAAATACAAGAACAAAGCCAAAAGGAATATATCACACAATGATCCCAAACTGGAATCAGGAACATGTTTTAACCTAAATGAAGTATATGGAGAAATGATGAGACCCTGGTATAAAAAGAGGACTCCGCTCATGTTCCTTTTGTGTATCGATTTTCAAGTCTTCATTCTCTGTTTTACCATGTTACTACGGATTCCCTTCACAATGTCTTATTGCAGGAGGTTCCGCCTATGCTGACTTGGCAACGTTTGCCTCAAACACTGACTAGCTGAATGACAGGAAGTGCTAAGTCTCTAACATTATGCGGGGGGGGGATTGGGTCTCATTAGTAATTCAGAGGAAAGTGTGGCACCTGCTTAATCAGCACAACTTGTTGCTGTCCTGAGATCTTTCCAGAGGTCCCAAGCTGATTAGTGCAACCTGAAAAGATCAAAGCCTGGGGTGGAATATACAGCTGTGAGCCAGATACACAGCTGCAGGCCAGCTACAGTTCTATATCTGAGTTCAGTCTCAATGAGACAGTCACTTTGCTTTTGTCAGGTGAATAAGCCAAACAAACCACGTGTTCAACTTTAACAGATATTCATCTTAAGAAAAGACGACTGGGCGAGGGTAGACCTGATAATAGTCTTCCAATATGTTAAGGGGTGTTATAAAGACTGGAGAGTAGTCAGCTTAATCTGCAGTGAGGAAGATTTAGGTTAGACATTAGGTAAAAATCTTGCTAACTATAAAGGTAGTTAAATAGAGGGAAAGGTTATCAAGGGAATCCTTATCACTGGAGGTTTTTAAGAACAGAATAGACAGGCATCTGTCAGGGATGGTCTAGGTTTACTTGGTCCTGCCTCAGCATAGGGGTGGCAGGGGCAGATGGACTAGATGACCTCTCAAGGTCCCTTCCACCCCTACATTTCTATAATTCAATATTAAATACATGCAAGTAAGACTGGAAAATCTTGAAGTTGACTGCCTAATAGTCTAGCAATCCTACCCCTACTGAGCTCCTAGGAGAACGTGAGAAATAGGAGTTTAACCACAAAGTCCAAATTCTAAATCCAAGGAAAGAAAGTTCCTGCCTCAAAATCTGTGCTCAGGTTTGCACATTCCATTTAGTTCAAGGTGCACAGAACAAAAAGCCTAGCTCCCACTATAGATTCATTCAGGCAACAAATGCTAAAGCATGGTTTAGCCATTGCATCTTCCCAACTACCACAGCATGACTACAGACCTAGGAAAATCATTTTTAACTAATCCTGCACAGCCAAGCAGAACCTTCACTTTGAAAAAAGGTCATCCGTTGTCCCCAGAGTCCTTTATTGCACTCTGCCCTATGGAGTCCTCCTAATCCCTATATTTCACGACTTGAAGTAAATTGTTCAGATAATATCCAAAAATATGCACACATGGGGATTTTTGCAGGATACATTGAGGATCTGCCCCAGTGCTTTACTCTGCAAACCTTGTTTTTAAAAAGAAATATATATTTTGCTCCTATCCTGAGGTCATTGGCATCTAGGAATATAGTTCAACCCTCCTGAACCAAAACACGTACATCTAGCATTGTAATGTGTGACAATGATGATAGATGAGAGAGAGAACAAAAATATTCGAGAAACTATTTCAATAATGGGAGAGGGAAGAGGTGTTAAATAAATTTAAAAACAAAAAAGCTTTATACTTCTTTTTCAAGGTGTTTAAAATGAATGATAATTTACACAAATCATCAATGAAAAGATAAGGGTTTGTACAGAGTGGAAGCAAATTTAGTTCTAACATAAGCAATATACCTTATGGTAAAGAACCGCTGAGAAATTCCCAAGAATAAAGGAACTTTCACTTTATATTTAGTTCTTCTTTAAACATGTAGGTATCCCAAACTCTAAGGACCATCTCCCTCTCCAAACTGGTATTGTAGAGCTTAATATTAAACCTGTTTTCTTCCTTCTTCTTTATCCGTTATCCACAATAGCAAAACAAAATTCACTAACTTGGCCGCAGTCATCCCCAACTGCTTTCACAGGTGTTCATAACACTGATGTTAGATGTCAAGGTGTTTTCTCTTTTGCATGCAAAAACTTCTGCCAATCTGAAAAGAGAAGATCTTTCTGGAAACAGAAAGCTACCATAGGCCTCAGTCTTGAGAGAGGAGGATGCACTGGAGCTTTTTCTGCCCTTGATTCTTGTATAGAGCTAGTGCAATTCCTTTTCTATTCACTGGTCTTCAACTGATGACCAAAAAGAACAATTAGCTCCCCAAATCCCAACACGACAAGCCATCGGCAATGACCCAACAACACCAGCACCACCCACCTGCATCCAGCAGCACTACCCATTACCACTTGCGACCAGCACTTCACAGAGGTGTGCAATGTACGTGCAGTAGGAGGACGAGGCAGTGAGAGGAAGTTGAGTGGGGCTCTGCATTAGCGGCAAGAGCATGTCCATGGTGACCTGTATTTGTAGAAAGCTTGTTTCCGAGCCACTCCATCCTTGATCTGCTGTACTCTGAGGAATGAATACTGTACTGATCTTTGAAACCATTCAGGAAGACAAATCTGCTCTCCACTCCAATTAGGGTGACCAGATAGCAAGTGTGAAAAATCAGGAGGGGGGGTGGGGATTAATAGGCACCTGTATGAGACAAAGCCTCAAATATCAGAACTGTTCCTGTAAAATCAGGACATCTGGTCACCCTCATTCCAACCAGTCTACTTGTTTCCAGAACATATTTTACTCCCTCACTCATGCGCTGTGGCCATCTCCACAAGTTATTGTGGAATACAAACATTCAAGGGGAAATATGAATTCTGTTGCTGCCCGATGAGGTTACAGCTTTAAAAACAGAAGCCGAAGGATATGTCTACACTGCAGTTGGACATGCAGGGCTGGCTTGTGCCAGCTGATTCAGGCTCATGCGGTTCAGGCTAAGGTGCTCCTTAACTGCAATTAAAAATGGCATCTGGCCCTTTCCAGCTGACTTGGGTTGAGGGGCTGTTTAATCGCAGTGTAGACGTTTGGGCTCGGGTTGAAGCCCGAGCTCTGGAACCTCTCCCTCCCCTCCGCAGGGTTCCAGAGTCCAGCCCGAGCCCAAATGTCTACACAGCAATTAAATAGCCCCTTTAGCCCAAGTCAGCTGGAAAAGGCCAGACGCTGTTTTTAATTGCAGTGTAGACATACCCTAAGATGTCTAGATACCTTCTTCAGCTGTTTGTGTGGACAGCACATTTCATTAACTCAGTGAAAATATCACTAAGCTAACCATACGGGATGGACCCTTTCCCTCATTTCTCTAAAGGAAATACCTGCTGAAGCACACACTTGTTTTTCAGTCAATTATTCCGCAGTGCAAAAAAAAATTATACTAACACTGAAAAGTATGGTTGGTCTCCCATTCAGAACACAGGCAGCTGCAGGTACTTTGACTTCAGTATTGATTACCATTTTTCATATTTTTAATTTCATTTCTAATTGAAATTCTTCAATCCATTCCACTTTTGTAGGCCATACATTGGTATAGCCTACAGCTGGGCAGGAATTTTGGCCCAAGCTTTTTCTCTTCCCCCTCAAAAAATGCCTATTCATTGAAACAAACTGTTTGTGAAACAGAGGTGATTTAGATGAATCTCCCAATTCAACATTTTTTTAAAAAAAAACTTTAAAAAATCATCAAAACATTTTGTTTCAACATTTTTAACCAAAAAAATTCCTGTTTTCCCATGTGAAATGATTTTTCAATTGGAAATTTAAGATATGACTGAAAAAATGTTTTTACAAATGGTCCTAATCAAACCAAAAAAGTTTGAAATTATTGAAATAATGTCAGAAGTGACTCAAACTGAACTGAAATAAAAATTGGTTGTTTGGTTCATGAAAACTTTAGACATTTTGACACTTCATCCCGATTCAGGACAGTAAAAATTTTCAAACTCTTAAAATTATTTGCAAATTGGGAAAACCATTTCCTAAATAGTTCTAGTTTAATCACATTACTGAGGGCTAATGTGGTCTGGGCAATATGTTTTAAACTAAATAAGTGACTTTAACTGTTAGAAGATGAGAGTAATAGAGTTGGAGAAGATCCACTGGTACCATATTGCATCTCCTTTCAAGGAGAGACATAGTTCCTAAGAAAGAACATAACACATATCAAATTCAATCTTAGTGAAAAGGCTTTTTGGTGTTGTTACATACTGAGATTTATTTGGTCACCTAAAGTAAGTCGATGGAACACTTTCAAAGGTACTTGAAAAATATACTTTTCCACTGTACATCAATGTGAATATTCCATATGAAAAACCCTACATCAGGAACTGGATTTTAAAGAGTGGTACTGACCTTAGTGTTTGTACACTCTTGAGTCCTACAGTTGCAGAAAAGAACGACCCTGGCATAACTGTCATTGTCTTTCAGTGTCTCTTGTGCAGTGGCCAGCCAAAGAGCTATAGAGATTATTTTAAATGTATATAGGCACCTTGTACTTCAGGGGCCTTGGAACTTAATTGGGAGTTTTATAGTTGGGAAGATCCTGAGAGACCACAACTCCCACGATGCCTTGGGGAAAAAGGAGAGAGAGACACTCTTTCTCTTCCAGGGAATCAGAGAAAAGCATGGGGGGACTCCATTTTGGTGCTGGGGTGGAGCATGGCCAAGGCTAGAAGCTGCTGACTGGGTCTCCAAGCTGCTGCTCAGAGCCTGCTGGAGTTTTGATTGAGAAGGGAGCTTCGGAGGCTGGTGGCATTGCCCAAGCCAGAGCAGGGACTGAGGCGGGCCTGCAGTGAAGGTGGTATGAGTGTCCTTCCCCTTCTGTTGTTTGGGGCAGGGCTTGTGAAGGAAGGGGCACAGCAGAGAGACTTTGAATGGGCCTGAGAAGAGGAGGAGAGAGAGTCCCTTGAAGCAGGGCCAGGGCTGCAGACATTTGGTTGGGTCAACTCCAAATCTCCAGCTTGATACCTGGGCTGAACTGATACACTGAACCACCAGAGTGCTGCCTCCTTCAGATAGATCTTCAAGCTCGCCTATGCAAGCAAGGGGTTAGGGCTCTGAACTCTAGGGGAGTGTACACTCTGGAGGCAGGATAAATAATGGCAATGTGAATGCCAGCTAGACAAATTTCATTTATTACTGTATACTATTTTTATTAATTGATTTATTCAACTGCCCCTGTGGATTTAAAATAGTAGTGATGTTTAATTTCAGTCTGTTATGCCATATTTCCTTAATTTGTTAAGTGACAGTGTGTTAACTCTAATTTAAGTATATTGGATGTTTAGTTTGCATAATTGCAATTGTTGCATTAGACCTATGTCCCAGATTATGTCCCTATGTCCCAAGGCCCTCTATTGAGTGTGTGCAGGGGCCAGCCAGGTGGAGGCACCGCCAATTTTAAATTCCTTTAAGACAAGGGACTGGAGCAGAGGGGTGGATAGAGGATTCCCGCCTATCCTACAACATCCCGGGGATACTCAGGGTCTTCTTTGTCGTCAGCCACCTTAGATGCCCTTGCACACTGGTGAGTGTTGCCTGCTCCCAAGTAACTCAGAAAAAGAAGGGGGTTACATGTATATATCCATTCATTGTGGTCACAGTAACAAGCAATCACAAACCTTGGAAACATAAATGATTGCTGCTATGCAATTCCTTGGTCATGTTATAGGCAAAATGGAGGCACTGAATGAAGCCAGTCCCTTTTCTTAATGCTGTATTCCCCTCTGGGAAATGCTTAGTCATAGAGTATCCTGACATATTGTGACATGACCTTTCTGGTAGCTGGTTACTGTCTTTAATGGAGTTAAAAGACTTGCACATTTCATTTGTTTTCTATCAGGCAGACAAAGAAATGGCTCATGGTTTCCTGCACTCTATCCCCCTCGGTGTCATCTTTATGGAGAAGCATTGATTTGGATCTATTTCAAGGAGCGAAAATGTATTTGCTAAAATAGAAACAAAAATTAAAGCTAGGCAAATCCAATAAATCACAATGCTCTAAGTGTTGATGAAACATAGAAGTTAGGGCGATGGACTTTGCTAGGTAACTGTTGCACTTTTGTGTTCTGTTTATTGAACGTTTCTAAGGACTCTGCTGTCTGAAGAGACAGGCAGACATTTTGTGTTCCCTTCAGATGGGTTTTACAGATGAGATGTATACTGTGTGCTCCCTCATGGGGAATATACTGTTTTGCTCTTTTATTCTCTTAAATAAAAGTCATTTAGAGCTCTTTGTATATGGCATCATAACAGTGAGAAATGACAATGATCCAGATAGACCATTTCTCTGCCCCCTCAAAACAGAAACATTTTGTGATTCCCCCCCCAAAAGTTAGTCTTTTTCCCCACTCTTTATTCTTTGTACAGTTGGGAACTGATCTGATTTAGGTTGAGGGGGTGGTTTGTCTTGAAGGCTATTATATGTCCTCCTGTGCCAGTCTTCTTGGTTCTGCCTGGCTGTACATTTATGCTAATTGGGTTTATGAATGACTTTCAGTGCTTTGTGTTTTCGGACTTTTGAGAGGTGGCCTACAATGGGGGTCTATCTGATGTTAACATAATAAGTATTTTAATACTCCAGCCTTAGTATTTAACTCAACTCTTATGAAAAAGAATTTAATAATGATTAATCCAATAGGATTCTACAGAAATTACTCAACAATTTTATAGAATTTAATAAAGAATGACAAAGGAATTAACTTTCTATTAAATTCAATAGATTGTTTAAAAAAGTCCTATGGAAAACTTCTCATTTTGTATTCCACCCTGTAAGAACTTTTCTATCTCAAAGTTAAAATTACACACTCAAACAGCATGTAATGTAATTGACAACATCAACAAATCTTAAATCCTCAGGCCTGGTAGGCTGAAAATTAGTCATAGCCACTTTTGTTTTGGTTTGTGGGTGAACATGTGCACATCATGTTGGTCCTGTGTTTCGCCCTGGGGAGCAGAATTCTTGCCAAATGCAATATCCTGAGGGCTCACAAACATGGAGCTCAGGGGAGGGGCACAGGAAGTGCAAACATGCCCATCGCTGTGAAGTAATCCAGCTTTCTAAGCTTTGCTATTGTAGGGTCTCCCAGGAGAGCACTTTCTGTTTGGTTTCTGAATTTTTCACTGCTTTTTCTGCCCAAGGAAAGATTTTGTTTTCCAGGGTGTGGCTTTGGTAGTGGTATGTCTCACAGGCTATGTGGCAAGCTTTCAAAGCAGTAGAATCCAAAACTCAAGAGACCAAACACTCAGCCGTTAAAGCTATGGTAGGATCCAGCTCCATTAACGGAGCAGAAGTACAGTGACCATATGCAAAAGGCTCAGAAGGTAGAGGTGGCATTGTGCAGCTGGAAAGGAAGATGGAGAGTAAGGATCACTTTAGAGCTGGGATGAGATTCAGTTGCGTGGGAGGTAAATGGCGTGTCAGGGGCAAAAGGGAGGGTTCTTTAAAAATCAGCTTGTTGGGACTCAACAGGCAGAGGACAAATCAATATTTAATAAGTTAGTTATATTTTTTAATTCAGTAGAGAGTTCTGCTTGCAGAGATCTGCACAAAAGGGGAAAGAGCATTTCAGGAAAAAAAACGTCATTTTAAAACATACCTGCTCTGCTGAAGCGTGAGGACTGGCACAGTCGGAAGTAACAGCTGGAACCTTTAATTGTGCTTTGCTTTGACTCATTGTGAGCTTGATGTGTTTGGAGTGAACTTTAAAAAATAAAAAAGCTGCTTACTTGACCATGCAGGATTTTTCAAGCGCTACAATAATTCCAAGCCTGGTCTAGGATCTGATTTGTTGCTAATCTTTTTAAACTTGTATGGACTGGGAGAGAGGGGGCAAATGGGCCATCTGCCAAATGACTGGTTAAAGGCTGGCGATCAAGGTCTAGCACAGAAAGCAACTTAACCCAGGCTTGATGTAGGGGCCAAACCTTTCTGGGAATGTGGGAGCACCATCTACTGTTGCAATCCTGCTGCAACAATATACCAGGTGGGGTGGAGGGAGGGTTAAGGAGAAATGTGCAGAGAGGACCTAGCCAGAGTTCTAGCCACTAGCAGCAGGAAGCAGCCCAACTAGGGACCTTTGGTCCTCGAGACCAGGGGTCCCCAAACTTTCAGATGCCAGGGCCACATCCCTCCCTCTTACTCTTATGGTGGGCTGGAGCACTGGGAAGGGAAGGGACTGGGAAGAGGGAGCAGCCGCTGCGTGGCACTGCTTGGGGCCAGCAGTGGCATGGGTCCAGCCAGGGCACTGCTGGGCCCATGTGGGAAAGGCACAGGGCTGGGAGGGGGAGCAGCCACCCTGTGGTGCTGCTTGGGGCTAGGAGCGGCACACTGGCCTCATGTGGGAGAGGGGCGGGGCTGGGAGAAAGGAGCAGGCTAGTCAAAACGTGTTGGCAGGCTGCATGCGGCTCGTGGGCTGTAATTTGGGGACCCCTGCTCTAGACATTTGGAGAACTTTCTACACTTTTGACTGGACTGTCTCTGCCCTGTGCTGATTGGCTATTTATGCCAACCCTCTCCCTCCCACACCATCTCTTCACCTCAGCTTCACTTCATGCCCACTCCTCTTCGACCCTGCCCTGTCACCATCACGGCCACTCCCCCACTTTTTTTTCCATTTAGCTGGTTCCCTCCTCAATAACTTACCCACCACCATCCCCAAAATTGTGGAACTAATATGACATTTGCTCCCATCACTTAGTTCACTCTGCTTGTGTTCTACCCTTTCCACACCCTGTGTCGGTCTTGTCTAGAAAGACTGTAAGCTCTTCCAGGCAGGGACTGTCTGCTACTGTTTGTACAGCACCTAGCACAACGAGGCCACAAGAGGGAGCACAAGGAAACAATGAAACCATACTGCTCAGCAGCGCAGGCAGTAGTCTCAGTACCACCGTCAGCCTAACTTGTCTGTTTTCTGTAGGCATCATGGCAAAGGAGAGTTTTAAGGAGGATAACGAGGTGGCTTTGGGAATATTTACAGCTTTGCATCCTTCACATTTTTCCAGTGATTGCTGCTATTATTTCAACAAGAGGCTTCCCCAAAAATTCTCCCTTTGAGCCTGCAGTTGGACCCCTTTTCTCCCTCTTCCCCCCGTGCTTCCTACACTTGCAGAGAGGAGGGAGGGATGCGCTGGGAAATCTATTTGACTTCCCATGTAAACAAAAAGCAGAACTAACCAAGGAAGGAGGTGACATCACCTGGCACACACACAGTGCATTTTCTGGCACCATTAATACATCATCCCTAACACAGCACTTGGTATATTGACTGTACAATACAGTGTTCAGCTCTGCTAATGAAGTGGTAAGTTTTGGGCTAAGGGCCTGTACCAAATAAACTTCTGAAGCTATTCCTGGGCACTTGTATCTGGTAAGTTTCAGGTGTATTTCTGAGTCCTGCACAGTAGCAGTATTGATTATTTAACATGTTTATTAGGGTAGAGCCTAAGGGATGCTTCGCTGTAGCCAGCTGTTGTTTTTTGCCTTATACTTGGATTGTAAGATCTTGGGGGTGGGGGCATCTATTTATTCCGTGTTTGGTTCAAGCACACTAGTCCGCATTATCGCCCTTGGCCAGGGCCCTGATCCAAAGCCCAATGGAATGAATGGGAGGCTTTCAGTTAATTTCAATGTCCTTAGGACCAAAGTGCAGGTAAATTGCAAGTCACCCCATCAGTGCTAATGAAGCAGATGTCACATGAAACAGAAAAGGCAAAATATGCTGAAGCCACGTCAAAATATCCCTCCCTACGCTGAAACTCAGCACCAGAGAGGAGACTCATGCTGTTCTCTCCATAATGCTGAACAATGCTCTTATGAACACAGTAACTATGCGAATAGTTCTTCCTTTTACTGTTGCTTTCAGTGTGTGCGCAGCTGGGGGGGAAAAGCACGGACCTTAATGCCCTCTGTTGGCCACTTTAGGCCACAACATGGCATCTACAACACTTCAGAAGAGCGGGAGTGCATAGTTCAGAAGGGCTAAACGTTCACAAATTCACCACTTTGTTTTATTTTGTTCCTCCTCTCTTGCTATACTGGGATCCTGCCTTGGCCATGGCATTATATTTAAAAGTCCATTGAAAAGACTGAATCCATTTTGTAAACTATTAAGGACCCCAAATTAGTAACAAGATCTAGGCTTAAACTAGAGCTATGCCCTGAGCCACACAGTTCAGATATGGACCTGAGTTTCCCCCCCCAATGGTATGCAGTCAGATTATTTGTGGTTTAATTTTCAGGCCCATCTCATTTACATACTAGATTTAAAAATAAAATATTTGAAATTCAAGTGTGTTCTAAGAAAGATCTGAGTTCAAGGTTATTTTGCCACTCCTTCCAACACCAATGCTGTAACATAAGCCCTTAGGGCCTGATCCCACTCCCATTAAAATCAAAATCAATCTTTGCATCGACTTTAATGGGAACTGGACCAGTACCTTAAAGCATTGCAATTCTCTATTACTGTGCTGCATGCAAAATCAGTGGGATGAGGTTAGTGAGAAACCTTCCCTGTTGTTCCCCCCAGCAGTCAGTGAAGCTGAAATTCTCAACTACACATACGACTGTGTCAGCAATTGAATTAGTGTGTGATCAGAGTCACAGTCTGTTAGCCTTCTGGACATGCTGCAAAGCCCATCAGTTCTCTCAGACATTCGGGAAGGAAGTGGATGTAGGAATGAAGAGGGAATGAAATGTTGATGTGTCGATTATTATTATGCGGGGACATCTTTTACATTTGTCCTTTATGGAAAAATCCTATAGAATTGGATTTTTAAAATGAACATTTATGGGTTTTTAAACGGTCTGAGTTGAATAGAAAATTGTATCTTTGATATCTATAGGATGGTTCAAAGAAAAACAAACATTTTTCTATCAACTTCTATAGGTTTTTAGAGTAATTGCCATATAAACCTATTAAACGTGTACAAAATCCTGTTGTTTTCACCACTGTTTAATTCTATAGGAGCTACAGACCACAACTACAAATTGAAATACATAAGCAAAATCCCCTGGGGTCTACCTCAATAGATTGAGAGCCTGTGCTGGCTGTCAATGAAATCAACAGCTTTAGAAGAAGCTTGCCTCAGATTACGGAGTTCCACCTTTTCACATGATTCAGCTCCTCATTTATCAAAGGGAATAATACATGGACCTTTTCATTAATAAGTAGCATCTGATATTCTAGAAGTTATCAACTTTCATCCCTACTGGAACAGTCCTTTAGAATTTCACAGGGATTAAACTCATACATTTCTATAGAAATTTAGTAAGGTTTTAAATAATTGCTCTAAGATGCTAATAGAAAGTAGAAAGCCATAAAATGGCATTTTGTAATAAGTTCTATAGGATGACACAAATCAAAAAAAGCTATGGAAAAGCTGTTTTCTATTAAATTCTAGAAAGCTTTCCCATACGGCATTGGAAAGGCTGAAATTCTTAAACAAGCTAAGGGAAGTGGCTATCTAACTCCCTGAGGCCCCTTTGAAAATCCCAGTCTAATTGATAGGTTAATGTTTCAGCCTCACACTCAAAGGCCAAAAGTATTTGGTTCTATGAATATTGCAGCTTTTTGTGCACTGATATTTGCCTCTGACTCCTGCAGGAGCAATTTCACATTTCAAAATACACACTTAAAAATTAATCCCACAGTTATAGCTGTCCTAGAAAACCGAGATATGTAGGCTGGGAGGGAGCTGGATCAGAGAATTTAGTGGGAGGTAGAAAAGACACAAAGCTCATGCTGAAAAATCCATCCAACCTGTTAGGATATCTATTAAGTGACTCCGTTAGCTTCCCCACCACTGTTCTGATGTCATTTGCTTTATTTAAAAGTGGGCCCTCCTCATAAAAACGCTCAGTTATTTTCTCTCCTTAGGAGCTATTTTTGCTGGCAAAGCCAGAACCAGTCTTTTCTTTTCAAAGTTTTCCAAGCAATCTGTTGTAACTTTCTAAAAACTCCAATGAGTTTGTGTTACAAGGATGTGTTACTTGGCTACTGACCATGGGTTGCTGATGGCACTTAGCCTCCAAATGCACTTGAACATATATCAAGACACTCAAATGCGTACCCATAGCCATGTAACCCACACCTTGCTGTTGTGCCTTATGATGCTTAATGCAATGGAGAATGGAAGACTGGTTCAGTTCAGTTGCAAAAATGTTCTGACAGTGAACAGCAGGGTAAATTTTAGTCATCTGTGCAGCACTGAAGTTATGCAAAATCATGATGTATGGCAGCTCCCCACCCACCAAGTTGCTACCCTAGAGAGCAGACAACCCAATGTGTCTTTCAGTATATCACACACCATTGCTAGGACAATTCTGTACTTGGCCAGCGCATTCCTATGAATAATAGAAAGAAAAACTTTCCACACCACTACATTTGCCACATGCAAAGATCAGCTGCTGCCAAAATGAATTTGAATTTCAACTGTTTCAATTCATGCTGGGGATAAACCAAAGTTAGAACTAGCCTATTTCTTGGGGTGGCAGGAAGTACTGCAATGAAGGCAGGCATAGCTGTGAGAGGCCAGGTTGAGAATTCTGAGCAATGACATCCCATCCAGCACTGCCTCTCTAGGTCAAAAATCCCCCTTGCCTAATTTTGCCTGGCCACTCTCCTACTTTCAGTGCCTGTCTTTCTGGCCCCCTCCCCCCTTCCACTGACCGATTTGGAGGTATGCAGAAGAGGACAGCCAGTTCATAAAGCCTCAAGTATCCAGGATAGGGACTTCCTAGCATGGAGCCCAAAAGTGGACCTTTGCTGAATAGGTTGGTTGGTAGATGGTACAGTGTGGGCGGAGAGGAGGATGGCTAACCACTCACCCACCATCCTTTTTAGCGTATGGGAGGGAGGGAACAAGAACAGGAGGTGCTTCCCAGCAGTGTGGAAGGCAAGGACGAAACAGAAGCACAGAATGTGCTCTTCTTTCATCTTGATTTCACCAACAAGTGCACATCACATCACAGAACAGAACAAAACAAAAAAGAACCCAGGCTTAGCTTTCCCAAGGAGAGAAATGGAGGAGTCACATTGCTTAATGCAGCACTGCAATGCGTTCATGTCGCCATGAGAGGTGTGGAAAACGAACAGAAATAAAACAGAATACTCAGCTCTAATCCCTTACTTTAGGATTCTGGAGAACACCACTTTCATGTTTAACCTGCCTAAATACATGGATTTGTGACAACATCTATTTGACACAAAACAGCTACATTTATAAAAAGGCTGATCCATGACAATTCCAAAGAACCTAACTAATTTGGGGCTCAGGCGTCAATAAGGTCTCCACCTGCACGAGCGTACTTCAGTGCATGTAGCTGAATGACCCTAATATTTTGTGGAGGGATGGGGTGGTACAGTTTTCACGAGTAAAACCTACATTTCCCAGTGGGCTTGGCATTGGAGAATTCTGTGACAGCGTGCAGGGACTGAGTAGGTGAGCCTGCATTCTGATCAGCTAGAGCCTAATTAGTGGCCCAGGAGAAGCTAACTGGGTAATGATCTAATCAGGCTGGTGGGCTGGGTGAGATAAGAACTAAGGTTTTGTCTATACTACCACTTGTGTTGGCAAAACTTGTGTTGTTCAAGGGTGTGCATATTCCAGCCCCCTGAATGACATAAGTTACACCGACATAAGCGCTAGTGTGGAGAGATTCTCCTGCCAACATGGTTATTGCCACTCATTGGAGATGGATTAATTACATCAACAGGAAAGCTCTCTGCTGTCGTCTTAAAGCGGCTACACTAGAGATTTTACTGCACTGGAACAGCTGTGCCACTCTAAGCTCTCTAGCATAGACATGGCCTTAATGGGCCCCATGAGCCCACATCTGATTTAAAAAAGGCACCGGAGGGGAAAGGGAGGTGTGGAAGACACAAAGCTAGCTGAGCCTAGCCATACAGAGGGCTCAGAATAGGGAGATCTCTGTGCCCCTCAGGTCCTGCTGAGTGGGCCCGGAGCTCAGCAAAGACTGTAAATAGGCAAGAGCGTGGGCGACTGGTGATATTGGTGAAGGGAAATAGAAATAAAGTGACAGGAAGAGCACACCTGGTGGAATCTGTGCGATCTCTGCAGGGAAGAAGATGGCGGTGGAGCAGGCCCCTGTTACATGTGGGGACTAGTCCAGGATTGTGATCCCCCCAGCTGTGGTGACAGAGGGCCTGATGGGAGAAGCCAGTGTGAAGAGCCAGTGTTTGGGGAATGGAGCAGACCCTAAAATGATTAATGGAGCAACAAAAAGAGATGCAAAAGGCTGTGCTATCATTCCGGTGGGACGGCAGTCCCTCCTTGCATGGCAGGCCAAGCAGCAGAAGACTTTTCAGGAGTTCATAGAGTAACAAGCACAAGCGCAGCAGCAACTGATACATGGTATGGCAAGTCCCACATCTGGGAACAGCGGAGAGACATGGGGTCAGCCTCTGCAAGATGCATTTTTATTAACTTGAGAGAGAGAGAGAGAACAGCAATGAGAGTCAGATGGGATAAGGGATCATGGGCCTTCTGGGTGGCACCCTACCTAGCTGGGGAAGCCCAGGTGGGCTATATGGCTCTGAGAAAGGAACAGGCCCAGATTGAATAAAGCCGTCCATCCTGGATATGGCAATCCATTGGCTATGACCAGATATCCAAAGTCCAGGGGAGATACAATTCCTGCAGTGCCTCCCTGAAAGCACAAACGTATCATATGGCTCCAGAGGCACCATCCAATGACCCTGGAGGAAGAGGTAAAACTGGTAGAGGAGTGTGTGAATGCTTAAGAAAGAATTCTAGACATTTCAGGGGTTGGGCTCAGGGAAGAAGAGGAGCGATTTGGCCGCACCCGGGATGATAGAAAAGGAAAGGAGGAGATGAGGGGGGATTCCTGTGGGAGATTGTAGTGTGCTTTGCTACCAGTGTGGGCAGTCAGGGCACATAAAGTGGGACTGCCCAGTTATGGAATGTGGATTCGCTGGGTTCTGTCAGTGGGCTAGGACAATAGGAAGAAGGCAGAAAAAGAAAATGTCTACCATCCCAGTCAAAGTGGAGGAGGAGGAGGTGCCAGAGGGGACTGGTGGTCATGGCCTCAGGCTGCATACTGTCCAGAAGGTTTTGGTGAAGCCCCATTGGATGCTAGTAGGTGACAGCCTGAAACTAGAATGCATCCATGCTGAGAAAGGGTTCTGCCCAGTGGTGGAATTACCCTAGAAGTCAACGGGTGGTTTAAGTGGAAGTGGGTAGCAGTGGTAGAGGGTCTGCCCCATCCAGTCATTATAAGGACAGAGTGGAGCCCCTTCTCTTATAAGGGGAAAATGAGGGTCCAGAGTCCCACATGGCAGGAAGAAAGACCAACAGGAAACGGAGCAAAGTCACTTTACATAGGACAACCAGAGAACCCTAGACATAAAGATACAAGCCAGGAGGAAGACGGGACTTCCCTAGAGAGAGGGTGGAAACTGACAGCCTAGCACAAAGGACAGGGAAAAATAGTGCTCCTAAGCTTGCAGGTGGAGAGCCGGCAGTTCCAGGGAACCCCATCACCAGCACAACAGGAGGAGGGATCCCAGGACCAGTTTGTGAGATTGGGAGAACCAGGGCCCTCAATGAAAGAGGAAATGGCGGCACGGCAATAGCCCCACCCCAAAATGAAGAAGGCAAAGGGAGTGGGAAACAGGCTGCCCATGATGTGTGGACCCATGGGCAGAAATAGAGTTATGGAGGAAATCCCCACCCACAAAGTATGACTTCTGCAAGTGGAGAATGAACATTCACTGTGGGGGCAAGTATGAGCATAAGATGCCCAACACTTTATTTAAAGAACGTGACGGCACAGAAGGAGAGAGACCTGGCCAGTAGGCAAGGGGAGGGGATGTGATAGAGTGCAGGGAGTGAATAGGTGAACCTACTCTGACCACTTAGAGGCTGATTAGCACACCAGGAGAAGCTGACTGGGGGGTAATGATCTAATCAGGCTGATAGGCTAGGAGAGGTAAAAACTCACTTGGCCCCATCAGCCGAGGGTGGATAAAAGAGGAGCAGGAAGGAAGTGCAGAGGGAGAAAAAGAGGAGGGAAGGAGGGAGGAACAGGGTTAGCTGAGCCTAGCCACACAGAGGCCTCAGAGTCGGGAGATCTCTGTTCCCCTCAAGTCCTGCTGAGAGGGCCTAAAGCTCAGCAAAGACGGTAAATACGCAAGAGCATGGGGGACTATGGTGTTATTGGTGAAGGGAAATAAAAATAAAGTGACACTACAAGCATGCCTAATGGAGTCTGTGTGGTTTCTTGTGACAGGGCCAGGCCAGATGGCTACACAAGGGTGCTAGAAGGCAGGTATGTTAGCCCCAGGCTCAGCAAGGCCTTATTCCCTGGGTGATTCAGCTGGGGCTGCTTGGGCAATTAGGCCACCTGGGGCCAATCAAGGAGACTGCCTCAGCACTTAAAAAGCCTCCAGCTCAGGCAGGCAGTTATGGAGCTTGGAGTGAGGAGGACGGAGGTTGGAGTAGTGGTAGTGGTAGTGGTAGTGGTAGTGGTAGTGGTAGTGGTAGTGGTAGTGGTAGTGGTAGTGGTAGTGGTAGTGGTAGTGGTAGTGGTAGTGGTAGTGGTAGTGGTAGTGGTAGTGGTAGT
>ML675603.1:27034687-27091943 GCA_007922155.1 Mesoclemmys tuberculata
GTAGTGGTAGTGGTAGTGGTAGTGGTAGTGGTAGTGGTAGTGGTAGTTTACAGCTTGGAGCTGGCAGGCTGCAGCCGGTGATCTACAGCAGCTTGGGGCTTTCCCCGTTGAGGCACAGCAGCGGGGCAGAGCACCCAGCTGGGGGAGCTGGAAGTGGACCTCGGACTACTCCAGGGCAAGTAGCCGTACCCCAGGGCAGAACAGGCCCCGCCCCCACCCCGGAGCCTTTCCCCGGCTGCACCACCGGCCAGGCCGGGTGAGCACGAGACCCACGAGGGCGGAACATCTCCCCCTGCCACCCCACCTTGCCACATTCTCCAGAGAATACGACATGGGTGGAGTGGGCCCCTGTTACACCTACACGTGCAACCACAAATTCTAGTCAAGATGAGGCCAAGGAAGAAAGTCAGTTTTCTACAAGGAGAGATTAGGACAGACAGGCATGGGAATAATTCACTAGCTTCAGTGTTTCCTACCTGTCTTTTCAGATTGGTGATAAAAAATAAACTGTCTCTGTGTATCTGGTGTGAGGTTGATTAAGGGTGTTTATGGCCTCACAACTCCTTTAAGATCTTATTAGCTCAAGAGAAAATTCTCTTTTTTAAAGAGGGACCACTATAAAAAGGGAAGTGGTCTTCTTTGGATGGAATCATTCTAAAGTAATACTGCTGCCTTTCTGCCCATAAACCCTTCCATATTTACTATGCAGCTATTTTTAGCATGAAAGAGGTTTGGGGTGATTTTGTTTTTTAAAACAGGATAATGAAAAAAGTAACACACTGCTGAATATCAGACACCAGTGCAAACCCAGGTGTTGCTTTGTGATGAATCCCTCATTAAACTAGCTCATTTTTAAGTTGGGTCAATACATTTTCAAACACCCAGACTTACCATTACAGATGAGGCTAATGGAACAGTGTCAAAAATCCCACCATGCTCTCTCACACACTGACATCAGAATTGAATCTATAACTGAATTTGCAGCATGTTCCACTGCCTAATCACCTGAAAAACAAAATAAATCTATTCAAACTGAGCAAACTATCTTTAAAAGAAAAAGAGGAACAGAATTAGCACAGTTTTAAACACTTTCAGTGTAAACAGGAATTTTCCCCCCTCAACCACTTTGCTAGGAGAAACCGTGCTTTGCACTAATCCCCTAACAGGATTGTAACAACTTCTACAGGACAGGGACAGGATTTCACAAAGAAAACATAACCAGAGTTGTGATCTATGTTTTAAACATGACCACACAAGTGAAGATAAAGCAGCAGGAAGGAATTGAAGTAGGTAAGTGCAAGTGTCACAGAAATACAACCATGTGGTTACTTGGTTGAGGCATGTGCACAATTTAATGGCTGTTTTCACCCTCTTCTTCCATACGTATATAAAAATGATAGACGATTCAGATTATTGAATATCAGTGACTTGCTTATTGTGAGCCTCAGGGGAAAAGACTGTTTCCAAGAAATGGTGGCAGCTTGCCGGGCCAGAGTAATGGGTGCCACAGCAAAAGGTCTCCATGTTTTAGAACAGTGTTTGGTGTGGACCCAGACATGTAACAATGATGATAGAGGAAGATGCCCCAGAAACTCAGACAGTAGCAATAATGATCTCTTTCTAAAAGCTGAAAAGGTAGATTTACCATTTTATAACTGTCTTATTGATTGTTCACATCTTTTTAGTGGGTCAACTTACAGCTTACGAAAGGGAAAGAAAACGAAGACTGGCTCTAGCCAGAAATAGTGTAGGTATGTACTGAGCAAGCTTTTCCTCGCAGCTCTGTTAGAAAATCTGATTTAGCCCCTGAAGCCCTCTTGCTGCAGTCTCAGTCTAAGCTGAATTGCATGGTAGTTTGTGCTTGGACAAATAGTTGTTTACTGGTAACAATTTTCATTCAGGACTAGAATCTAGCAGCCAAATTCACAGCTGGTGTAAACAAATGCATCTCCAGCAATGGAGTTGCACCCACTTACACTAGGGGAGCATTTAATCCTAGATCTCCAGAACTGAAATGTTAGGATAGAATTCTGCTATTCCATCTGGCAAGTCTGGATGCAGCAACCTATTGACTATCTCACTGAAATAAGGCTGTTCACGCCACACTCAGAAAAGTTAGATACTTTTTTAAAAATACATGGTTGCAATCTTTTGAATAAGTTCTTCCAACCGGATCCCTGTTAAAGCAGATTCACATTAAAGATTTAACAACCTTGAGATTATCCCTAACTCAAAATCCCTCTCCATATTAAGACTAGAACTATCAGTCACAACTGTTTGAATATGTTTTTTTTCCCCAAGTAAAATTTCAGCATGCTTTCTTTAACTCATATGAAGAAGAATCAATTTCTGAAAACTGATTGTTAAACTATAATATAGACTACCTATAGTTAATCTACTGCATAGACATTAAAAATACTTTAGTATGGTAGGCTAAAGAAGAAACATGTCTACACAAATCAGGGAAGTGATGCCCAAATCTTCTAATGTAAACAGTCAAATTTTTAAGAAGCATTTCAAGTAAACACTTCCACTCCACACTGTCAAATGCCTTCTCAGCATAAAGGAGGAAAGCCTAAGGAAGACCTTTTTTGTATATACTGATTTAAACTAAAGCAATAAATACATTATTTTATTACAAAATAACTACATAAAAATTAGAGGCATTACTTTTATATATCCATAATCTAGGATAACTGTAATTACTACATTGTATCATATCTGTATATGCCTCTCTCCATCTTCCATAATCCTTTACCAGATTTAGAAATACAGAATGTGTGCCCTGGATAAACTCTATGGGGTTAAGACTTATCCAAATTTCCATTATTTGGCTACCATGTTGATGGTACAAAAATTAAACAGGGTAATTAGGTGTTATAATATGGCCCACATGCCTTTCTATACTTATTTTAACAGTAAAAAGTAGTGTACATGTTAATTGCAGCTATAATATCTTATTTTATGGAATGATTGAATACATCCAGCAGTATGAAGAAAGCACACTTTTATCCCAGGATCACCTAATCTATTTGGTGGATCAATTTAAAGTTCAAGATGACTTCCATTCCTTCCAAATGCATGTTATTTCATTTATAGAAATGGAGTCTGTGCCAGACCAGATTAGACTGTTGGTTCATCAAATCTAGTAACCAGTGGCCAATATCTGGTGCTCTAGGGAAAGGCATGTCTCCTTCCCTCTGCCCTGTATAAACTTTTATATTATATATAATTCAAATGATGTAGTCTGGGGTTTTCAAAAGGCACCTAAGGAGGTTTGAAAATCACAACCTTGATTACTTAAACAGAGATGCTTATCCATATCATTCAAAACATTTTAATGTGGTGTCATACAGCTATATTCCCCATAAAACAAGAGTGTAATAATAAAAGCCAAGAAAAGCTTTTAGTATTTTTCTTATTCATCATTTTCCATCAACAGTAAGCAAGATCCTCAGCTGGCATAAATCCATGTATCTATACAGAAGTCAATGGAGCTACAGCCATTTATACCAACTGATGACCTGTCCCAATATGCTTAGTTAATAGTATTAGTAGGGGAAAATTGACCTTTAATTAGGCTAAGATTTCTCGAGGCTTACTTTCTTGCTGATAAAACATCTGTTTAATAAAAGGCAGATTAATTTTAGCCTTTTGGACGAAAATTTGATTTTAAAGAGATCCTAGACTGTTCCTTTTCCTTCAGAACCTTAAGTTTTAACTTTAAATTGTTTGCATAAGCATATTTTTGCTTCAAATCTATTATTGCCTCACTTGCTTTTTTTTTTTTTTAAACTGTTTGAGGCAGATGTTTATGAAATAATTGCACCCTAAAGAAAAATCTTTCTGCCTTCTATAAAGGGTTAGGATTGATAGAGGGAGGGGGAACAGTCTCATAAAAGACCACATTGTGCATTTAAATGTGCCAAGAAAAGTAGGATCATTAGACAATGTCATGTCCAACCACAAGGATTTATGTACTCCTTTCAAGAGAAAAATAAAGTGGTGTGTAATCTGATCTAGGAACATTGCCTGCAACTTCTTCAAAAACACATTTGAGTCAAAAGACTAGGAGACTAGAAAATAAATCTATTCCTGAAAGTAAATGATGCAAAGCCCTGTAAAATATCCTTTTGCTGCAATCTTTGCCATAATGTATATTCACCTAATTCTGTAAGCCACTGCACATTTCCCCTAAGCATATGATAACAGACACCCATTCACAAAGAGAAGATAGTCTTCTAACAAAAGGCAACTAAGGTACTACATTTCTGTGCATCTTTTCTGGCTGTATAGCTATAACTAAATATCTACTCTCAGAACTTATTATTTGTATTGTGGAGGTACCTAGAAGCCCAGAACCCAGTCAGGGACCATGGACCTAGATACTGTACATGCATGCATATATGCACAAATACCAAAAAGTTTACAAAGTAAGAACTGTGCTGATCTCAGACCTATTTCTACTCACCTTATGCAGACAGTGGAATCTATGGGAACACTCTCACAACTGAGGGAAGCACAATTTGGCCAATTATCAAAGATGTTTTAGGAGAAAACAATAGGCTGAAGTTAATTGACACTCAGAGGGCATTTTATGGTGATGAAGCAAGGATGCTAAATAAAATACACTGCATTGTAATAAAGAAAAGAATACATATGCTGACGTCATCTCCAAAATATACTCATGCATGTGCTTGTGTGTCCGGCATTTACCAAATGGAGAACAGAAAGAACAGATGGGTGGACAATAGCTTTGGAAAAGCTCTTACAAGCATTAAAAAGATATCATATTACAGAAGAGAAGTACAAGTTACCTGGCAATTTTTTTCCATTCTTTAAAATTTTATGTGAATTTAGTGCCCATGAAATGGCTAGATTAACAGCCTGGGAAATTAAACTCCTCCTTTATCTACAGAAGACATACCGGTACTACAATGTCAGTGACATTTAGTTGCTCTACAACAAGCTGCCTATACCTACCTCCAGGGCTGCAGGGACCAAAAAAAAAAAAGCCAAGAAATAATTCTTAAGCCCACTCAATCCTTTGCCTCTTTTTTTAAGACTGAAAACGTAGATGCCAATTAGAACCCATCATGCTTCATGTGTTGCAACAAGTATGACTGTGTTTTAATGAATCATAGTAACATCATTACTGTGTCCCCTTGCATCATGGCAGGACTGAGAATTTTCTGTTGCAGAATGTCATCTGAATTCTGTATCTACTGTTCTCAGTCCACCATGATGCCTACAAGCAAATAATAGCCACTATTTATGAAGGACTTCGTTTGTATTCTTCTGCCAAAAAGAAAAAGAAAGAAAGAAAAAAACACCCACCAAAGACCCCCCCACAAGTTTAAATTGCATTTCAATGGTTTTGCCAGGACGAATAAGGGAACAAACAAAGCATAATTTTATTGGCTTTGTCTAATTAAACTTGGGAAAAAAGATCACTATGTAAAATAAAAAGAGAAAGATGTTAGAAAAATCAACATTATTTTCAAACATTTTAAGTGATACAAACACTGCAGAGTAAAACCAGAACACACTTTCCCTTTAAGTGAGCAATCATCTCAAAATAATACATTTCAGTTATATTCTTCCTCCAAATAGGCCCTGTATAACATTTATATCCACTTTACCTTTAAGAAGCTAAGAATTTTAGGATCTAATCCTGCTGCCATTTAAGTCAGTGGAAACAGGATCAAGATTAGATGCTTTTCTAAAACATAGTTCCTGTTTGAACTAGAGCCTATTTCAGGGAAGTTGTATGGCCTGTGTTATATAAGAGGTCAGACTAGATAATTGCAATGGTCCTTTCTGACCTTGGAATCTAATCTGTGAACACTACATTTAAAATTTGTGTAAGAAAAACAATTTTCTGGCTCCTGGGACATAAAAGAGGCTGATGACCTCGGAAATCCATGACCAGCTTGACATTAAAAGTTTCCAATTGTCAGAAAGGTTACTGACTCGAAGTGCATAGAACAGTAAAAGTAAACCTGTACAGTGAACAGCTGGCACTGGTTAATATTTATGGTCTGCAGCAATAGTGGGAGGGGTTTAAACCAATTCAGGAGACTCAAACTAGGTGTTTTTGAATCAAGTCAGCATTGACCTATGGGATCTGAAGCATCTCCCTTACCAGTATTTGGAGCATAAAATCCTATCACTTATGCCTAACTGCCACATCCATGTAACTCTGTACATGTGGAATAAAATTAAAGCAGGGCAAACCAAGATGTCTGTATTCTCTCTGTGTAATTTATCGTGACAAAATCTACATTTTCTGACTGGCCTGGCTTCAAAATTTAAGAGATTCTGCTAGAATAAGAATAAAACTTCAGTGCTGCCCAGTATGACGTGTGGTGTGTGTGGCTTTTGTTATTTTGGGGTGGGGTTTTTTATTTATTTATTTATTTTAAGAATGTCAGTACTGAAAAATAATGTTCCCTATCACTTCAGTGAAACAAGAATCCCGGAAGCCTTCCATCCCATAACTAATACTTTATAAGCAAGAAGAGACCAACCTTGGGTATACTATCACTTAATCAGACAAAACATGAATCTTAAAAGTGGCGATAAAGTGACAGGAGGCAGGAAATCCTGCACTGATGCTATTATTTTTAACCATGCCTTTATAGTATGCATATGTATTTCAGCATGCAAACTAATTCTGCCTACATCTGGAGAAAGAAAGTACTGCACATTTTACTCTTTTTTCTTGAAAAACAGAACAGTAATATACTGAAATGCATGTAATGAAGAGCTCTTAATAGTTTTGTTACTTATAAGGGTACTGTGAGGATTAATGTTTGCAAAGCACTTATCAGTGTTTTTATTCTTCTAAGTATATTGGTTGTGATGTGTGGATGTGGGGGGAGCCTCATTTCACACAACATACACAGGAAAGTGCAAAAGTTGGTCTTTCACTGTAGGAGTCTGTCTGCATACTTTCGGTAAGCGGAAACATTAATATTCCACATTTCCCAGCCAACCGTAATTTGACAAGGAAGACTTAAATATGCATTTTATATGATAGCTAATAATGAAGTAGGATTTAGTGGTCTAAAACAAAGTGTTTGAAAATCTCATGCTCTTTTTAAAATAAATCTTACTTGACAAGTTTATATATTAGGCGATTACATCAAACCTTCCTTTGACAGATGTCTTAAGAGCATTTTGAAAAGAAAAAAGCATAAGCCACATCAACCATTTTTAATACTAATGTAACCCTTCTGCATGTGACCCTTCTGCCAGATAGAGTCGGCAGCAGCAAGAGCCGGGTTCTATATCTAGGGGTCCCTGTCAATGAAACAACACCAAACTGGCTCGAGCCCCCACCCAGTCACCTGGGAAATCACACACTATCACCTGGGTGCCCCAAAGGGTAATACTTCCCCTATCGCAAGCACAGAGTCTGAGTGTAGAAAGTAAACCTTTTAATAACAGAAGGGAAGTAACACAGCACTGGTTTGGGAAACAGTGCAAACAGAATTCATGAACTCAATGACCCAAACCCATCCCAGAGTACGGGGCATGTCCTTTGCCTCTCCCTTCTCGCTTTCCCCTGTACTGGCCATTGTAGTTACAATGTCCACCTTGCAGTTGAGGCTCAGCCAGTCCCCCTCTACAAGTTCCTGCCAGACGCAGGTTTGACCAGGCCTCCTCCGCTGCTGCCTCCTGCTGCCTCCAGGCCTCACCAACTCCCCGCTGCTGGCTCTCACCGTATGCTACAAACAACCGCTTTGGGTTCGCACCCTCTGTCTACAGATGCTAATTGATCCTGGCATCTTCAGGTGCTGACCTCTCCTGGCTCCCACTGTCTGCTGGTGCTAACCGATCCCGCCATCTGCTGGCGTTGACCGCTGTTGCTCCTGTCATCTACTGGTGCCGATCAATCCTGCCGTCTCAGGTGCTGCCCACTGCTGGCACCTCTCTGGTGGTTGTCGGTTAAGGTTTCCCAGTCTCTCTAGAGATTCAGCTCTTAGTGAATTTCAGCTCATGGGAAAACCTTCTGCTGATACAGAAGCAATGTCCCTGCTTTTAACAAACAAAAGACTCCAAGAGGAATCATTAGTTCTACCATTTAACAGTGGGACGAGATCGTCAATCTGTGCCTGAGGGTAGCCCTTTGGCAGGGCTACTACAATCTCAATAGGAGATTCCTCATCCCTTCCTCTCCTTGCAAAGCTGAAACATCCATCTGCCACTCTTTTGGGGCTCTATTTGGGTGAGAGCATTTTTTATCAGAACAGGCTGAACACAGATCTGATGCCATTTTTTTATACAATCGAAGGACAACATTTCATTACCCCTGCAGTTAACACAAAAATTACTTGTAACACAATACCAGACACATTGACCATTTCCCATCATGATCAACACCTAGTGTGCTTATGCAATATGCTGAGTACTTAATTGTACTCATGCAAATACAAAGCCCATGCAACTAACATGCCCCCCTTTCAGCTGCTGAGCAGGGAGAGTGCCAATCAGACACTCAGATGTTGCTTACACTAATATTTGGAATCACTAAAGATTTCTGAATCTATGTGCATCTGAAACATTCAAAATAGAGTCCAGAAGAATGAATACACAATTTTATTTACCTATGATACTAGCGCTATATACTCTTCAAAGTACATTTTAGTATTCATCATTTCTATTTAATTTGATTCTCAAATAATGTCCTTTAATAACAAATGTTTCTTTGGAAAGTCCCATAGTGAATAGAAAAGGAAAAATTACTTACCTTGTACAGTATCTGGAGTCCTTTGAGATGTGTCTCACTACGGGTGCACCATGTGAGGATATATGTGCACCTGTGCACTCATGACTGGAGATTGTTGTTAGCAGTGTTCACCAATCTGCGCCAATCCCCTAAACGGCCTTGTGTTCTAGCATGAGAGTATATAGGGAGGGGTGGACCTGCTGCCATTCCACTTCCTTCTCAACCATGAATGTCCAACAGGAGACTCCAAGGCAGAGGGGAAGGAGGGTGGGTAGTGGAGCTCCCACTGGAACACACATCTTGAAGAACTCCAGTCACTTTACAAGGTATGTAACCTCTCCTTCAAATAGTGTCCCTATGGGTGCTCCATCTGAGGAGACTACTGAGGTGTACCCCCATCATGGAGGATGGTGCCGAGGAGGTGGATTCAGTACAGATGGTAGAACAACTTTGCAGAAAGCCACATCAGTTCTGGAGCAGTCACAAGAGGGTAATGCTACAAAAACATATCTACTGAAGGCCAGGTGGCTGCCTGCATACATCTGGGATGGTTATATTGTTCAGCAGGGCTAGTGAAGTAAATTGAGTGCTGATGGAATGAGTTATGACTCTTGGAGTTGGTGGAATGAACATCCAAAGACTTCATAACACTTTGATGCATCTTGAACCCGTTTGGATGGTCTTTGGGTGGAAATCACCTATCTTTTCATGCCTTCTGCAATTAAGATGAAAAGTTTGGGTGAAATCCTGTCCTGTCTAGGTAAAAAACAAGGGCTCTTCTTACAGCCAGTGTATGAAGGCTCAATTTTCCCCCCAAAGAGTGAGGCTTGGGATAACACAGTCTGGTGACTCTCTTGGCCATTGTGGAATTCTGAGGAAACTTTGGGACGGAAGCGAGGGTGCAGATGCAGCATCAACTTGTCACAATGGAACATCATATATGGTAGGTCAACCATCAAGGTTCCAAGTTCCCCTACTCTCCTAGCTGAGGGGATGGCTATGAGGAATGTGGTCTAAAGAGACAGATGAAGGAGGGAACAGTTCACTATAGGTTCAAATGGGGATTTCCTCAGCATGTTGAGGAATAGAGTTGAGATCCCATGGTAGAGTAGGCTCCTTGACAGGAGGTAAGAAGTTGAAGAGGCCTTTGATAAACCTAGTCATGCCTGAGTGAATGAAAACTGAAATCCTCTCTATTTGGGAGTGTAAAGTTGTGGTATCAGCTGGGTGAACTTTAATGGAACTCAACAATAATCCTGTGGTTTTTTAATTGAACAGATAATCAAGAATGTTTTAGACAACACTCAAGATCAGTGACTGTGCCAAGTCTGGAAGTGTTTCCACTTCTGCAGATAATTTTTTTTGTTGTAGCTTGTCTGCTATGTAGTAGTACCCTTTGTACATCTGGGAAGCAGTCTTGTTCTAAACCAGAGAACCCTCTTGTAGCCATGTCTTGAGGTGAAGTGCTGAAAGATTTGGGTGAGTGATGGACCTTGACTTCTGGGTGAGGAGATTCACTGTCAGGGGAAGACGGAGAGGTGACCCTAAAGACATGCGAACCAGTTCTGGAAACCACACCTGTCTTGGCCAAGACAAGATGGTGCTATGAAAATGGCTACTAATTTTTCTTGTTTCAATTTATTCTGATCAGGTGGACCTGATATGAGTGAGGAAGTGCCAGCAAGCATAACAAACTGCTCTGAGCTCTAATATGTTGATATGGAGGATAGCCACCTGAGGGGTTCATCTTCCTTGAACTGTGAAGTTCTGAGAGTGTTCACCCCAGCCTACCAGGGATATGTTCGTGGTGATGATTCTCATGGGAAGAGGCTACAGAAATGGAACTTCCACACACGCTTTGTGGATTCTTCCACCAATTTAAAGAGTCAAGGTCACACTGAGGTACGGATACCTGTTTGCATAGATCGTGCTTGTTGGGGATATAGACAGTTGTCAGCCAGGCCTGAGGACACCTAGAGTGTAGTCTTGCTACAGGTGTCGCAAGTACAAAGGCCGCCATATGGTCCAGAAGATGTAGGCAAGCCCATGCTGCAGTTTGTGAACTGTGTTGTATGTTTGAAACAAGGTTAGACATTGTGGTAAATCTGGTAAATCTGTCCTTGGACAAATATGCTCTGGCCCCAATGAAGTTTATGCATTGAGTGTGTGTGATAGTAGATGTTTTCTCTCATTAAGCCAGCAGCCTAATAAGTGGAACAGAGCTAGAACCTTGCTTTCTGCTGTTTGAGCCTCTAGAAGTGAGTCAATTGTCCAGGTATGGAAAAACGATTATTCCTATCTGATGAACATGGACTGCAGCAACTGATAGGACCTTGGTAAAGATCCTTGAGGTGGTAGAAAGGCCAAAGAGTAGATGGTGGTTGCAGTCTACCTCAAAACATAAGGAATCATATGGAAATAAGCATACTGAAGCTTGAGGAAACAAATCAATCTCCTAGATCCAGAAAAGGAATCATCATTTCTAAGGTTATCATTCTGAACATTAAGCACAGACTGAAGTGTGCAAAGTCCTGAGGTCCAGAATTGGTCTCCATCCCCATTTCTCTTCAGCACCAGGAAGTACAGAGAAAGGAACCCTTTTCCAACTAAGTCCAGTGGAACAGGTTTGATTGCTGCCTGTGTTAGAGGAATTATACTTCCTGTCTCAAGAGATTTTCATGAGATGGACCCCTGAAGTGGGACAGGGAAGGAGAGTAAGGGAGCAGTAAGAAGCTGAAACTGGGTGGAATAGCCTGTAGAAATCATTTCCAGGATCCATCTGTCTGAGGCGAAGAGGTCCCAGGAAGGTGGAAAATGGGACAGACAATCCCCATAAAGGGAGAGAGGCACAGCGTAGGTTCCAGAGTGGGAAGCAGTTTGTGACCCCCACTCTTAGGGCATCTTGACTTCTTCCTGGGAGGTTCAGCCAGTCTTGTGGGATGGTAGCACACTGGCTGAGATTTATGGGCCCGCTGCATCCTGCTGTATTTTATTTTTAGTCACAGGTGCACAGATGGCTAGAGAGAATAGTGTTGTCTGGGAGTCTTTTAGGGAATGAAGGGACTTATCTGTGGCATTACTTAACAATTTGGGCCCTTGAAAGGACGAGCCTCAACAACATTGTGTACCTCCTGGGGATGCCAAATGGCTTGCAGTCAGGAAGCTCAGCCTGACTACCACTGTAGCCATGGAACATGCAGCTTTGTCAGTGGCATCAAGTGAGGCCTGGATAGATGCATTGGCAACTGTCTGGCCTTCTGTAATAAGGGCTTGAAATTGTTCTTTCTGCTCCTGAGACCGATGTTCAGTAAAGGTGCGGGAACCTAGAATAATTTGTGAAATTGTACATCATCAGGGCTTGGTAATCAGCTACTCTGAACTGCAAAATGGCTGAGGAGTAGCTCTTGGGACCCAGGAGATCCAGTAGCTTTCTCTCGTTGTTGCATGGTGTTGAATGGAAATGGTGTTATCTGTTTCTCTTGTTAATAACCTCAGCAACCAGGAAGTTGGGTGTAGGGTAAGAGGAAAAAATATATCTGAGGCTCTGGGTAGAATGTAATATTTTTTGTCAGCTTGTTTGCTTGAAGGTTGAGTCAGTACTGGATACTAACACAAGCTCAGGTCCCTCCCCTAGGCAAATATTTGATTGCTGATTGGCTGGTGAGGTGGTACCAAGTGATGTCACCTCAGTGCCATCTGGAAATCTCTCTCTGAACCCTCAAAGGGTCTGTGTGGGGACCATTCTGGCTCCAGGAGACACACCACTGTTGAAGATGATGGTGAAGGAAATTATAAGTTCTGGAAAGTGAGTCAGTATCTGCAAAGAGCATCTCTCAGTATCAGTCAGTACGTGATTCAGGCTCTTCCAGGGTGCATTAGGTCCTTGTGGAAAAGAAGCCTGGATGGTGCTGGGGGATCTGGATAGGGATCCTCAGGAGTCAGTATGTCAGTTGGTAATTGAGACAGAACTGAAGAACTGTTGGTAAGTGACAAGGATTTTATTTGGACTCTGGAGTCCCTGTGTTACAAATTCATTGAGTCTGGTGCCAATGTCAGTGCCATCCTAGGAGGCTTCTTGGTACATGGCTTCTTTATCAGTGCTACGGTATCAGTACCGGAGGGGATGAGAGCCCCAACAGTACCCAACCGGGATGCAAGTTTTCCTGAGACCCAGATTGTGGGATGTGACCTTCCCCTTCTCTTATTCGGTTCTGGACTATGGGGTCTTCTTTTCTTTGAAGGATTGGGTGATTTCGCAAGGCCCCCAGAGTATTTGCTTACTGCCAGAGCAGAGGTTGTCATTGGATCTGATTTACAGGATGGTTACTCAGACACTGCAAGTCTCAGAAGAAACAGGAGTTTTAGCAATTTCTTAGATCTGCTTTTGAAATCTAAGCAGATCTTACATTTGGAGGGGATATGTGACTTCTCAAAGCAGTGGAGGATGCAGTTGAATGTCTGTTGCTGTGGTGAAAAGATCTGGCAGGGCTTTAAACCTAGAGGCTTGGGCATAACCTGAACTCAAGGCCGTGGATTGAGGCCCGACACAAACAATAAAGGATCAGATCACACACACACACACACACACACACAAAAAGAGAGAGGGAACCCCAAACTCACAGACTGTTCTAAACAGAAAAATATTATGAAATTAAAGAAAATAAGTGAGATGTGTAGCAAGCCATATGGCTAGCTAGATGAATACTGTGATTCTCTGTCTCAGGTGATGAAGAAGAAATTTAAGTGGTGGTAAAAAGCAGTAAAATATATGTATAGGTGAGTCACAGCCTATAATTTCAAAAAGTAGAAGAGATGTAGAATCTGCCAGTTTCCCAAATATCTTTTAGGGCTACCCAGAGTAACTCTGGGGGTCTCCATCTAGGTTATTCTGCCCTGTTAGAATCCAAACAGTCTAGAGATGAAGAACTTTTCCTTGTGTCCATATTTATAGCTTCTTCTCACAGAAGCCAAGCTGACAGCAACAATTCCCATGCAGGTCCCTTCTTCATGGACAGTAGGGAGTAGGATGTACCTAGTCTATGGTCTTTGATTTTACACATAACCATTTGCTTTCCATGAGCAGAAATCAACACTTTCCTGTTAAAGGTCTTCATTTGCATTACACAAGGCTTCATTCTCATTTGATAGATTACTTAGTTATAGGGGGTATATACAATGCAAAATGTTTGCTATTACTTTATAACGAGCTACAGATAAGTGAAAACAATGCATGCAACATCCCACCCGTTTTTCATGACGTTTAAACACTAAACACATTGTACATTTTAACATCTACTCTGAACTGCACTAACACACAAGTGAGCTGGTGTGGCTTCCAGCTGCATGTAATTTCTTAGTTGATACCCAGGCCTTAGCCAGACCTAGCACTTGGCTTACCAGCATCACAGTGGTGTTCACAGAGCAGCTGGAAATGGTGGAGTGCCACTTCTGGGCACAAAAAATGAGCACTGACTGATGGGATTGTATGGTAATACTGGTTTGGGATGAGGAGCAGTGGCTACGGAACTTTTGGATGTGGCAAGGCCACATTCCTGAATCTATATGCCAAGCTCAGCACAGCAAGCCAACGCAGGGACACCAAACTGAGAGCTGCACTGACAGCGGAGAAGTGAGCAGTGATCACCCAGTGGAAGCTTGCAATGCTGGATTGTTACCGGTCAGTGGGAAATCATTTTGGAGTGAGAAAATCCACAGCAGGGACCATTATGCATGTGCATAGGGCCATTATCCTCTCCTACTACGCAGGACTGTGACTCTCAGCAATGTGCAGGACACAGTGGATGTCTTTGCAGCAGGGGTTTCCAAACTGCAGTGGAGCAATAGATGGTGCACACATCCCTATTTAGGTACCAGACAACCTTGCCATAGAGTATATCCACAGAAAGGGCTACTTTCCCATAGTTATGCAAGCATTGACGGATCACCTGGGGCACTTCACTGATATTGATGTTGGCTGGTCAGGGAAGGTGAATGATGCTCACATCTTTAAGAATACAGGACTGACATTACCATTGGGGATGTTGAAATACTAATAGTGGTCCTGAGGGATCCAGCATAGAGCTTACTCCCCTGGCTTATGAAGTCACACACTGGCCACCTTGACAGCACCAAGGAAAGATTCAGCTACAGTCTTAGCAGGTGAAGAATGACAGATGAATGTGCTGTTGGTAGACTGAAAGGACACTGGCGTGGTTTACTCACCAGATTGGATCTCAGTGCAAAAATAGCCCTATGGTTATAGCTGCCTGTTGTATCCTACATAATATTTGTGAAGCAAAGGGGGAAAGCTTATTGCAGGGGTGAAGGGTGGAGATGGAGTGGCTGTCTGCCAAGTTTGAACAGACTCAAGGCCCATCAGACAAGCTCAACAAGGAGCTGCTTGGCTTAAGGAGGCTTTGAAAGAACACACAGCAAATCACGTTCATGTTCTGTGCTGTACTATTCTAAACCTGGAGCAGCCATCTGGGGGTGTGACGTTGGCCTCTAGGGGAGCCATCCTCAGATAGCTTAAACAGGGCAAACTGCAAAGAATGGGCAGGCAAAGCCCTAAATACTAGTGATTTTTCTTCCATAAGATATACCGAGCCAGCAGCAAACAGGTTCTGATGACCTCACTGGTCATTCAGTAGACCAAATACAGTTCCCTTAAAACTATCCAGCCCTTTGGCTAGCCCCCAGACAGCCAAGCCAAATCTGATGGGGATTACTGAAAATCTTTATCCATCTTATGTAAAAAAGTCCTACCAATCCCAAAGGATCGATACGTTTGGTAATGAATAGCTCAGATCTTACCCAAATACATGCTTAAAGCCAATGCCTATTAACTAAACTCACCTTTATTTTAAAAAAGGAAAGAGTAATGGTTAAAAGGTCAGTGTACAGGCACAGATGAAAATAAAGCTTTTAGGTCTGTTTCAAAGTAGAGATGGTAACTGAATTACAAAGTTCTTAAATTGCAAAGTCTCTGAAATCACCCAAACGGCTTGGAGGTCGTCAGTCCTTGTTAGAAGTCCAGTCCAGAGAAATGAAGACTAAGGTTACGACTACACTGACGGCAGCAAAGTCACACCATCAGATCAACCTATCTGGATTGACTGAGCAGTCAATGAAGACCCGCTCAATTGATCCAAAAATCGCCAGAAGTCGACTTAGTAAAACTACCCCTCCCGTTGGCGCAGTGAAGACGCTGCACAAAAGGGAAGCACAGCAGTCTGCATAGCTTGCGTAACTCCCGTTGACTGCCACCAAATCACCAGGTAAGTGTAGACGGGGTCTAAACAATCCATGTGAAGATCTCCTTCAAATTCTCCCATGAGAACTAGCAGGGTGATTCCAGGCTGCTGCTGGGATCTCAATCTTGCGATCCAAACCTTCCCAGGCAAGCTTGGACAGATTTGAGATAAAAGGGATCTGTCCACTCAAGTCTTTTATAGATTTATGCAGGCTGACCAATATTTTCTTGACAGCCGGTCTCTCCTTGAACAATTAATAGATGACTATTTAGAGCTCTGAAGTACCATCTCCTATGTCCTGAGCACACCGGTAACTAGTGATATTAGCACAATGTAATTGGCCATTTACAGGTATTTACTACTTAAACTTCAAAGAGAAATACAAACAATAGTATTGTTACATTCAAAGTTGCATCTAAACGGTCATACCTTCCTTTTGAACTCTTAGTCAACAGACCAGTGATAGAGAGGAAAACAGTTTATCTACATTGCTAACCTCAGACAAGAAATATGTAAACAACATCAAATAGCTACCAACAATACATGTGTATATCAAAGCTCTAGTCTACTTAAGGAATGACCCTCACTACCATTGTATTTTCCTATAATATATCTTGAAAGGTCAGTTGCTTGCTAGGATTTGTGTGCTGCTTGCTGCACTTCTGTGCATAGATCAGTGACAGTGAACCTATTAATGTTGGCAGGCTTGCTGTACATTTATGACAGCTACACTGTTTGGCACCGATCCCAGGGGTTGTGAATGTACAAGACCACGATTTATACTGCCAGCAGGCATTGCACACCATGTATTGTAAACTAATAATGATTAATAACTTTCAAAACAGGAGTTTTATTCACTTACAAAAATAGCTCCAAAAATAATCTGAATTTGAAGTAAATGCATTTGAACTTTAAAAATATTGGAACCCTAATAAATAAACCAGAGGAAGGAACACTGATGTCCACTGTAGCTACATATCAACCATAGCTCACACAGGTCAATGTAGTTGAAACTGTGGTTGTCCCTGCTTTTCCCTGGTGTGGACTGACAGGCGTACTGTCCCTGAAGCCATGAGGAATGCTGCTATGCTGCAGTTCTCCAACAACTGCAATGGGAGTTGAGCCCAGAACTGATGAACCCAGAGGTCCATGAGAGTCTGCAGCATCTGAGTTTGCTAATGGGAAAGCCCCATTACATTTTGATGCATCTCCCTCTCCTTTTCCCTTGCCTTCCTCTTGTCCGCTCTTCCTTTTTTCATAGTCTGCAATATTCACCCTCTATGCCCTCTGTTCAAGGTCAGATGCAGGAATGGCTTGCAGGATCTCACAGAACATGTCCTCTTGCATCCCTCTTTTTTCTCCTCATCAGTCGTTCTACTGGTGTGGAGGAGATAGACTTGCAAGACTGGAAGAGATATTGAGAAGTCTTCTGGTCCAGTTCTGTCCATTCAAGGCAGAATCAAGAATTATTGAGACCATCCTTGACAGGTGTATGTCTATCCTGATCTTAAAAATCTTCAATGATGGAGATTCCACAACCTCCCTAGGCAATTCATTCCAATGTTTAATTACCCTGACAGTTAGGAAGTTTTTCCTAATGTCCAATCTAAACTGCCCTTGCTGCAGTTTAAGTCCATTTCCTCTTGTCCTATCCTCAGAGGTTAAAGAGAACAATTTTTCTCCCTCCTACTTCTAACAATCTTTCTGTACTTAAACTGTTATGTCCCCCCCAGCCTTCTCTTCTCTAGTCTAAACAAACAATTTTTTCAATCTTTCCTCATATATGGTTTTCTCTAGACCTTTAATCATTTTTGTTGCTCTTCTCTGGACTTTCTCCCATTTGTCCACATCTTTCCTGAAATGTGGCACCCAGAACTGGACACAATATTTCAGCTGAGGCCTAATCAGCACAGAGTAGAGCAGAATTACTTCTCATATCTTGCTTACAACACTCCTGCTAATACATCCCAGAATATTTGCTTTTTTTTGCAGCAGTATTACACTATTGACTTGTATTTAGCTTGTGATCCACTAGGATCCCCAGATCCCTTTCTGTAGTACACCTTCCTAGGCAGTCATTTCCCATTTTGTATGTGATTGTTCCTTTCTAAGTAGAATGCTTTGCATTTGTCCTTAATTTAATTTCATTCTATTTACTTCAGTCCATTTCTCCAGATCATTTTTACATTTTAATCCTATCCTCTGAAGCACTTGCAACTCCTCACAGCTTGGAATCATCCACAAACTTTATAAATGTAATCTTTATGCTATTTTCTAAATCATTGATGAAGATATTGAACAGAACCACACCCAGAACTGATCCCTGAGGGACCCCACTTGATATGCCTTTCCAGCTTGATGGTGAACTATTCTCTGGGAATAGTTTTCCAATCAGTTAAGTACCCACCTTATAGTAGCTCCATCTAGGTTGTATTTCCCTAGTCTGTTTATGAGAAGGTCATACGAGACAGTATCAAAAGCCTTATTAAAGTCAAGATATACCACATCTACCACTTCCACACCTGTCCACAAGGCTTGTTACCCTGTTAAAAAAAACTATCAGGTTGGTTTGATCCTGAGGCAGATCTAAGGATTGGCACCCGATCGACTGTTGGCCTCCCTGACCTTCTGGTATGCCTGCCGCAGTTCCTTTGCTTTCACGCAGCACTAGTGCTGATCCCTGTCATATCCCTTCTCTTGCATCCCTTGAGTAATCTGATAGTAGATGTCAATGTTTCTACGGTTGGTTGGGAGCTATGCCTGCACAACCTCTTCTCCCCACAGGCTCAAGAGATCCAATTATCTCCTGTCTAGGCTCGGAAGGAACAGGTCTGGAGCATGCAGTCCACATTGTCAGCTGGGCGGGTGTGCACAACAACGGAGAGTAGATAAAGCTCACCTAGTTGGACAACCAAGAAAAGGCATTTCCAAAATTTGTAGGAGTATTAAGGGGAGGCTTTTGGTCTACATGGCCTTGTAAATGTTGGGCATTGTGGGACAGATGCTGGAAGGCTGTTAAAGTTGACATAGCTAATGTGGTATCTACACTTGAGCTGCATCAACCTCTGTACATCAGCCATGGCTCAACCCCACAGGTAGGTGGTGTTACTATATTGGCATAAACCGGGCACTCACATCAATGAGACCATAATTTAAACGTAGACACGAGACACATTTAAGTGTAGACATGCACATCTAGGTCACTGCAAGGAGGCTTAAATGGACTTCATTTTGTAAACGAGCTTAGCAAAACTTTAGCAAATATCTGATTGCATGATGAGATCCCTTATTCCGTAGAGGAGGCAGATTTCAGTAGCAGTTTTGGCACCTAGTGTGATCTGTCACCTGACAAGAAAGCAGGTGACATGTGTCATATGTTCCCTTGTATGGGAACATGTCTTGCGCAGCTCAATCTATTTAGCTTAACAAAAAGAAGGTTAAGGGATGACTTGATTACAGTCTGTAAGTAACTACACTGGGAAACAAGTATTTAATAATGGGCTCTTCAGTCTATCAGAGGAAGGTATAACACAATCCAATGGCTGGAAGTTGAAGCTAGACAAATTCAGAATGGAAATAAGGCACACATTTCTAACAGTGAGGACAATTAAACATTGTAACAATTTATCAAGGGTCACAGTGGATTCTTCATCACTGATAATTTTTTAATCATGATTGAATGTTTTTCTAAAAGTAACGCTCTAGGAATTATTTTGGCGAAGTTCTATGGCCTACGTTAAGTAGGTCAGTCTAGATGACAATAGTCCCTTCTTGCCTTAAAAATCTATGAATGCTTTGCTATATTCAGGTAAGCAATACAAGGTCTGCATTATATATTCATTTAACATAACAGTAATCCCTTCGCAGGCCAATAGCAACAGGAAAGTAATAACCATTGTTGATAGGTTGGACGGTCAGGGAAGAGGTGCATTTCTGAAATTTCAATGTGTTATCAGCCTGATTTTTAAGTATTAATTATCATCATCATCATCATGTTTTGGAACCGTATTAGCAAACTGTGTTAGTTCAAGATTTTAATAACTAAAGAAAAGCCTCCTAAATTTGTATTAATTTTAAGAATTATGTCTAGGCTAATAAAAAAGCGTATGTTGTAAACAGAGCAATATTAAGTTAGTTGCTACTCACTGGTTACATACCATGAAGAGGGAAATGAAAAGTGAAAGACAGGCTGGAAGCAAACAGGACACTGAAAAAAGCAGAAGAATTTGTTGGACCCATTAAGGTAAAAGAGAAAGCATCAATGGATCAGAACTCTTCCACGATTCTGAATTGTCCAGTGAGAAATTGCACAGCACACCGAGTTTCAGAAGGACTAGGTAGGAAACAAGAGTAAAACAGCAGACTATCTAAAAATACTAATATTTTCAGTGCCCATGCTTGAGCCCGCCCACTTCCCAGATCACAAATAGTAGTACCCTTTTGTAGTCGTCCAGCCTGACTTTACCACACTTGCTAATGCTTGATTTTTTTCCTACAGTATATTTTTATTCCTTTGTCTAGTACAGTTTTACCTGTCTCAGGCAATGGGGCTTCCACCACTTTGTGTGAGGAGACTACTCCCTGTGTGATAGATCTCCCTGCTAGGAAGTTTTCCCTGATACTCAGCCTAATTGTACCTTTCCTTAATTTTATCCAATTATGCTTAGTTTGAAAGCTTTATGTCTCATCCTAAACCATTCTTCCTCCTCCTTGGCAATTTCCAAAAGAGAACAGAGAAACACGTTTTAAGGGCCTCTCCAGTGTGGAAGATGCAAATAAATGGGGGGAGAAGGGGAGAAATAAGTTGACACTGGACAGAAAAGGAAGCTGATGTTAACAGCTTAGAATATTCAAAAACATGTACATATTCCTCTATTTGAAAAAGAACCATGGAGTTCTATCTGTGCTTGAAATCGGAAAGAGTCATACAGAATTATGGCAGTGGTTGTATCCTGAGGAATCAAGCTAGAAAAATGAATGGGAGTATGTGTCTCAGTAATTCATGGTGTTTTTACTTCCTGTACCAGACGATAAAGATAATGTGTAGAATAGACATTTTCTGGGAGTAGTTCCATGTAAAATTCCAAAACAAGGTTGTAATGTTTATGCTTAATATGAATTTGTATCCACAGTAAGAGTGCTCAGCATGGGAACTAAAATGTAACTGAGGCCTTTCTGTAGAAAAAATTGGAAGTCATTTTCCCTCTAATGAAGGGAAAACAGAACTACTTTTAAAGTGTAAATGGAAAATGGTCACAGAAGTCTCAAATACTCTATGTTGAAGTTATATGGAAGTTACAGTGACTTGTGCTCATAGAGCTCAGGCTAAGGGGCTATTTAATAGCAGTGGAGACTTTTGAGCTCAGGCTCTGGGACCCTGCATGGAGAGATGGTCCCAGAGCTCAGGCTCCAGCCCAAGCTTGAATGGCTATGCTGCCATTAAAGAGTTCCTTAGTCTGAGCCAGCTGACATGGGCCAGGCACAGTAGAACCTCAGAGTTACGAACACCTTGGAAATGGAGGTTGTTTGTAACTCTGAAATGGTCTTAACTCTGAACAAAACCTTGTGGTTGTTCTTTCAAAAATTGACAGTTGAACATTGACTTAATACAGCTTTGAAACACTACTATGCAGAAGAAAAATACTGCTTTCCCTTTATTTTTTTTAGTAGCTTACATTTAACACAGTACTGTAATGTATCCTCCCCTTTTCTCTCCCCCTCCCCCCGCCAGCCCTCCCCATGTTTGTCTGTGTACTTCTGGTTCCAAATGAGATGTGTGGTTGACTGGTCAGTTTGTAACTCTGGGGTTCGTAACTCATTCTACTGTATCTATTTGCAGTGTGGACACACCCTTAAAGTCCAGCTACTTTGGCCACAAATGTTTTCACCATAATTTTGGTCCATTAAAAAGGTATGGGCAATAGTGCTCATAGATTTGAGACACACAGGATAAGCAGTACAGAAGAAAGTGAGATGCACCGTGATCAAGAAGAGATGCTTAAAAATGACCTCACCTTCTTGGATATGACAGTCTCCACAAAGATGCCAGTGGCCATGGCCAGATAAATTGACTTTAATGTTATTGCTTGCGAATAAAACCAGCTGAGCCTGGAAGGACAAAAGCAGGAGTGTATACAGAACAGTAACACTGAAGAAAGAATCTTTCATTGACATCACAATAGCACTGAATGGTGAGATTTGAAAAACAGTAAAACAACAGAAATGCACACCCACCGCTATTGAAGATGCATCTCAGCGAACAAGTACAATGAAGAGTAAGTATTACAGTCAAATAGAAATACTGAATGTTTTAGAGAGGGATTAAAAGTGATTCTGACAATCAGTTTTAGTTAAAGATTTTCAGAGCCACATGTCAGACAACTTGCCTACTACATCTGTAGGCATAATCACCTACACATTTATTTCAGAGTGGCAAAGGGGACTGTGACATATGGATTATCTGATATATCAGCCAGTTCAGATGGCAGACTATACAAAGTATTGACAGGTTACCAGAATGAAAGACAGACAGGTAGACAATGATAGACAAGAAAAACTAGTAATGAGCAGGCTACTGAAAAGACCATCAGCTCCTACTCTACAAACCAAGGCCCCAATCCTGCAATCCAATCCATGATGGCAGATCCTCACCTTATGTGGAGTTCCACTGAAGACCCCTAACCTCTGCCTACACAAATTCGAATGCAAGATCAGGATCCAAAGGTGCTACGCAAAGCTAACCTTGTAAGAGGTGTGGGTCACTATGTATATCCTCAAGAAACTGGAGAATCCCTGTTTAAAACAATATGTAGCAGAGGCTACACTGAATAATATACTAGAGTTTTTTTTTAATCAGCTGTGTGTTAAGGAGAAATTTAAGCATCTTCATAGCTAATGTTCAAATTAAGTTTTCTTTTAAATCCAGTTTTTATCTTGGTCCCTAACATCAAACCTAAAATCAATCTACTCAAAGTGTCACAGCATGATCTGATATGAGGGTAGAGTTTGAGAAACTGAACAAGACATCATGGAGACATAGGGTTTCAAAATAAATGGAATGATCTCATTTTTGATCAATTTCCCAACTGTTGATTCATCACAGCTCCAAAACAGCTCAGTTGAGAAATCCTAAGCTTGTGTTAGTTGATCTTGGCGAGAAACCTCTACTAGTCTGTTGGCAGATTATTTAGGTAAGAATGATTTATATGTCTTTATTTTTCCAAGTACCTAAAACTTGTGTTGGATGTCTCACAACACAAGTAAAACTACAGTCCCCACCCCATAAAGCATACAAACTAAGTTCAATATGACAGAACTAATGAAAAAGAAATACGGGGAAGGGAAGGATTAGAGGACAGAATGTTAAGGGAGACAATTAGAATGTGGTTCCTCAGTAAAGAACGTACACATCTTGATAGCTGTTACTATTCTGTTGCGTTATTTCCCCCACCTCTCTTCACGGACTTCATAAAAATGAATTTTTAGAAGGGATTTGAAGGTGATAAAGGAAGAAGGCTTGGCAAATAGGAGCAGGAAGGGTAAGCCAAGTGTAAGGGATAGGATGGAAGAAGGCAGGGACCCCTGTAACCAAAACAGACAATGAGGTTACCAAGGCTATTGTCAATGGCAGAACAGAGAGAGTACACTATCAGCTCTGGAATTCTTGACTTTGTGACCACACTTGGGAACAGAATCATATCGGATGTGGATTCTTGACTGATGGCGTGAGGGAGAGGTTGGGAGGCAAAAGATAGAGAACCTGAGGAAGAGAAAAGGGTGAGGGCTCAGCGACAGCAGCTTCCATCAACACTACCTGCAGAATCCATTGCAACACTGTCACTGAGCAACTTCAAAAACTTCAAAAAGTTTTAACTTGCGGTTAAATGGTACATCCTCAAGGCAAGACACCCTTAACAGAATGCTGCAGGTTTCCTTAAATAATTAGAAAAGAAGGGATTTTAAAGTTGAGGTTGCACTTAAAAACAATTCCAGACAGAGAAAATAAAGAAATTCAACTAAGGTCACTAACACCTCTTTAGCTCTGCCCACAGACCCCATAGGAGGCAATCCAATCCTCCAATAATGCATATTAGCAACAAAAAAAAGGAGCTATCTACCTAGACTTCCTTCCTCTTGCTTATAGATTGTTTGTACACAACTGTCACATTTAAACCAGAAGTTCTCAAACTGCTTTTTAGCAGACCATCTCCCAGGCACACCAACCCTGTCACAAATATCAGCAGTTGCTTCCATAGAAAGAATAATATTTAGGAAAATATCTAGTGATTTTTAACTGTCTAATGCAGGGGTGGGCAAACTACGGCCCGCGGGCCATATATGGCCCATTTGAGCTTTTCATCAGGCCCTCCAGCTGGGCCTGGCCAGAGCGCAGTGCCGCTCCCCCTCCCAGTCCCACCCATTCCCCCCTCCCTTCTCCCACCACATGGGACCAGCAGCACCCTGGCTGGAGCACCGCAGCTGCTCCCCCCTCCCAGCGCCACCACTCCCCCTCTCACACCACGTCGCCCGCCATACAATTTCATACCCAGATGTGGCCATCAGGCCAAAAAGTTTGCCCACCCCTGGTCTAATGTGATAAATGTTGTGTCCTTTTAGGAAAAAGGCAATCACATCATCTTTCCTCTACAGATGCTTCTTTGCCCTCCTGTCTCCAGGCACACTCTCCCTTGAAGTCTAGCTCTCCTCTTCCCTGCCTGGCTTTCTTCTCACAAGTAGCTTTAGTCCTTTTTACCCCTTTAGTACGTGGTTCCTCTTCTGCTTGCAGCCCCAGTTCCTAAAGGCAGTTACTCTTTCCTTTCTTCCTCCTACGTAGCAGCTGCCCCTTGTGGAAACAGGCTGACTTCTTGTTTCCCAATGTTTTAGAGGCATCTATCTAGGTTCCTCTTTGCAAGGAACTTACATGCTTATTTGTGTAAGAACAGCTGAAAACAAGGCAAAGCAGCTAGCACCACATGGCCTACCAGCTCTCTGATCACCAGATGCCTAAGCCAAAGTGCACCTGGTCTTTACAGCAAACTAGTACTGCCTTCTTTATGCTCATATGCAAATATTAGCAAGACGCAGGCTTTTACATCTTCTTCACCAAAAGTGTCCACTAGCCAGGACAATCTTTTGGGACTATCCCTAAAGGTATACAGGGTTTCAAGTGTTGCTATACTGTAAAGCTTTGTATAGCTACATAGTTACCATGCCCAGGGACCAAACCTTTTTAAGGACCAGAACAAATATAAAATAGTTTACATGCCTAGGTACAGGGAATCACATTTGCGCATAAAATATTTTAAACACAGACATTTGCTTCATGTATGTCAACTACACAGGTAAAATATGATTTTAGTGGACTCCATGCCTGCAGCCACAGACTAACAGCTTCTTAATGTTCTTATCAAGTCCTTCTGTCAATTCTGCTTAAAATTCTTTACACAGAAATTAACTCTAGTGCTACGATTATGAATAAAGGAAAAATAATTCTTTTGACATAGCATTTGCAAATCAAAAATTGTATTGTTGATGTATTTTTAAAAACTATATTAATATGGAATTTATCTAAAAAGAACTTTTAACTCACATGAAGAATCTAAGATTATAGTCGTGTCTGTTAAAATTAAGATTCTTTGCTGAGTAGAATATGCAAGACTTTACAGGAAAGTGCTGCTTCAGTGGCCATACCTCAGGGAAAAGAGCATTTTTCTGCTGTTAATACTATCATATCAATTCAGACTGCTGAAAGGAAACCAAACCTAAGTCATACCACTGCAACTCTGAAAAGTCTGAAATATTAAAAATAAACGGTAAATATAAATCTCAATATCATGGCTCTATGATGCTCAAATTGTGGCTATTTTTTAAAAACTAGACTTTCTCTGAAGTGCAAAGATGATATATCTAAGTGTCATTGTCAATATTACTTTCTAGTTTTGGTGTGCATTAAAGCAATGGTTCTCAGTCTTTTTGGGCTGAAGACCCATATGTAAACCTTAACCTGTCCCAACCCAGAGACCGCCCTCCGCCCAAACACCCCCAGACCTGACACCTTCCCATTCTGATGTGCACAAGAAGGGGGTGGGAGGGCCTCAGAGATAAGATTCCAGATGCTCTAACCAGATGGGAACAGCTCAGGAACCTCCCACTAACTGGAGGAAGGGACAGAGAGCCAAGAGAACCCTTAAAAAAAAAAAATCACACTGACTTCTCCCTCTTGGTCCCTGGGGGACAGAAGGTAAGGGGTGGGAGAAATTTGGGGACCTGGAGGTGAAGTAGGGCGATTGAGGACCCTCAAAAAAGTGAAGTTTGGGGGCTTCCAGGAGAAGGATATGGGTGGCAGGAGTCCGGGGGAGGACAGCAAGCCAATAACTCCCCAGAAACCAGAGTCCCCCCCCATAACCCATGGGTGCAGAGGAGTAGGAGAATTTGGTGTCCTGGGGATAAAATAGGACGCTGGAGACCAGGATGGGTGAGTGATATGACAGAGAGGAATTCGCCTGGCTATGAAGGAAGGAGTACACCAGAGGACCATTATTATTTACTGGAAAACATGACACCAACCACTCCTTCCCAGGTCCTGGCCGGTGGGGTCAGCTGGGCTTAGCTCCCCACTTCAAGCATTACCTCCAGGGTCACAGCATCAGCCTGGTCCTCCTCGCTGGGGGGGGGGAAGGCATGTGACTTGGCACATGGGATCATAGTACCACTCAAATTTGGCCCAGCCACCCTCATCATCATGAAGAGCAGTGCTGTGACCCTTTGCACCAGGTTACAATGCCCAGAGCAGGCAGCTTAGCCCATTCAGCCCTGTGACCTTTTGATGCATTCTAGCAACCCAATTTTGGGTTGTGACTGGTGGGTTGACACACCCTGCACTGCAGCAAACCCTTGTTCATTTTTAAATGGTTAAGAAATGCTTTAAGAGCAGTGCTATCTGAAATGACATGTTAACTATACTAACAAGTTCCATTCTCTTTATTATATCTTGCACCATTTACATGTGTGGAAAACGATTACAAAACAGGTACAAGTACTAGGATTTAAAATGGTTTCGAGTGCATTAACATGGTGACGTGCGTGTGCTAGCATTGCATCATCTTTTAAGCCATGGTTTCATTGGAATGCAGATGCTTCTGGTATTTCCTTTGCTTAGCACTGTTTGTCCATGAGCTGACAGAATTCTGGAAGTCCTTTCCCCAGACCCATTCTCTCTTGTTTTTTGAGCTGTACCCAGCATAAGGCTACTTCCAAGAAGGTATATAGGAAAACTTATGTCTGGATGCTCTTCATCCACAGGTCATGTAGAAGAGTGAGGAGGGCTTTAGAGGCGATAATGCCCAGAAGAACTAAATGGACCTGCACAAGTTTTAGGACAGTGAAAGTAGAAGGTAATTTTCTCCATCTCGCCTCCTGTAGATGGTAAAGTTCTTCCAATTATTTACCACAAAGCAATTCTCAAGACAGAGTAGCAGCTATCGTGCTTGATCGGGGAAAGGGACTTCAGCACCATTGTTCATCAAACTGTTTGCATTATTAATCCTCAAAGAGTCCAACACGCTTTTGATCTGTTCACTTGCTAGTCCCCTCTTTCTCTTCTTGCCCTTGACACTCTTTTTTGCTTCAGATGGTAGCAGTAGGGCTGCCAGTCCCCAGGGCTGTCTATCACTCAACGAAGAATGACCTTTATCTTCCTGCTGTAAAATCCAGGAACACTCTCTGGCCAAAGTTACAAATCTCTCCAGCTGGGTTTGATTAACATTCTTGCTGATATTAAGGGCCTGTTCAAAAGGGTTCTGAATGTAGAGAGGAGAACCCTCAGGCTTATTTTGCTCCTTTCCCTGCAGATATTTTAAAGACAGAAAAGACAAATGTTTTACAAGTGTATTATACACACAGCAAATAGAACAGTTCTGCTAAGTTCTTACAGCAATATTAATTACTATTACCTGATTGCCAAAGTGCTTTGACCTGATAAGGAATTTCTTTCATAAAAAGGAAAGTAGATGTTCATCAACTTAATTATCCTGTCAATCTCACCATGTAGCCTGTCAATCTTCCCAATCTTTGCATCCTTTCCATGGCTACTTCTTGTTAACCATAGTACATTTAAATACCTCATCTCCTTCGAGGCAATGCACACCTCTACATCTTAGACTTTGTCTCTTATACAGTTCTATTCCCTTTTCTACACCAGTAACACAAGCATTGGTACCATCCTGTCCTTTATGCATGGAATGAATACCTTCTCCTATGCTTTCCCTCATGCACTGAATGACTGCTATAGCCCCATTTGCTAAGCCAATATAGCCACAAAACTCCCTCAAAATACTCCCTTCTTTCACAATGTCCACTAAGAGTTAATTTTTTTTAAAAAGCAGTAAGTTATTTCCTCTTCTGGATTTCCCCCAGTGCATCCTGTCTTCTGCATGTCTCTCTCTTATATTTGAAGCTCTTCACAGCAGGGTCTGTGCTTTTTTGTGTTGTGTATAGGACTGAGCATGTTGTCAACACTGAGTGTATTTTTGTATATTTATTGGTATTCCCGTGACTGTCTTTTCACTATTATAAAGTGCTCTTGTGAGCTGTTTGGGCAATACCAACTGCTGAAAACCATGGTGTAAGCTGGAAGGCTCTCTCACTAACTGAGGAAGGAACCAATGCCATGTCAGAGTGTTTCAGGTCCTTGCCTCAGGGCATAATTTATTGGTTAATAGAAAACTTAGGAGTAACACCAAAACCAAGCAATTCTCCTGCCTACCATGGCCTGCAGTACCCACAGGCCTCTTGCTTGGCTCTCTCAGGACTGAGAGGAGGACACACCCTTCCTTTAAATCTCTTACTGGACCATGTGACAGGAAGGTAGGCCTTTAACTCTTTCCCATCTGTTTTACTCTGTTACACATAGGTAATAGGTCTTTGAAACATGTAAACAGCAAATAAAGTATCTTTTATTTGAAAGAAAGAAGCAAGGGAATCCTTATATATGTAACAGAGCAACAATAGAAGAGCTGAAGACCCACTCCACAGAGCAACTTTTAAATGTGATCTAGATAAGCAGGTTGGAGCATGGTCATCTTATTTATTTAGATTTATACAAATTCTAAAAAAGAGTTATAATTAGTCACAGGTTAACAATGCTCAGGTTGTGTCTGCAAAGTAACTTTTCAGCCATGTCAACCAAGTGATAAATCCACACATACATGATATCTAACAATGTTAGTGTCAGTGTTTTCTGTGAGAATCTGAGTAGGTATCCATAGCGCTTGAGCAGGAAATTGAATGCCCAAAGGGTATACAAAGCAGCACATCGGAGAATATACTCTGGTATGTCCTACCCCACTAAGAGCTGGTAAAACATGAATTGGTAAGCCAGTTACCTAAATATGGTTAGAGAGTCCCATAAACATTGAAACATATGTACTGTATGAATTACACGAAATTCATGTGCCAGAATAGCTCTCTAGGCACACACAAAACAGTTAATTGTCACAGTTACTAATTAAGTTTTGTGTATGGACACAAACCGTAGTGAACAGCCATGCCAGTAACTAGTTTCAAATTCAGTTAAAAGTTGTAGTATGGATGGGGTCTAACCTCTCAGTTCCCAACCAGAACACAGTTATTTAACATTGCAAAGCCTTTTGGGATACAGAGTTTGTATGAAGACCAAAAAATGTTGCCTTGTGTTGTGCAGTCCAAGTGCTAAAAAAAAAACAGCTCTCCACCCACAAAAGTGGGACAATGAAAGTAGCTGTTACTGAACAATGTCACCTCTCATGTTACAAAGCATTCAACTGAGAAGCTTTATTGGCTTATAGTTAGAGCTTTATAATATTACAAATAATTAGCACTGCAGCGCTAACATGAAGTAGGCAGTAAGTAGTTTTGCTTTGTTCTGCAGAACTTAGTTTTCTTTGGGAATATGGTTGTCAGTTTTAAAACTAGTTTTCTGGATAAAGTCATTTATAGGCATTCTATGTGTAATTTCTGCAACTGCAAAATGTGCCACACAATTGTAAAATAGTATCATTCAGTAAACATTTTATTTCCTTATGATCATAAGAAATTAATCTTTTATGATTATGAAGAAATGTACATTAGGTAGTTATCCACTTATCCCACAAACTACCACCTGCATATTTGTACCTCTCTCATATAGTAGTTGGGGAACTGTGACAGTTAAATAGTAATGGGAAGAGATTAAAATGAATTTACCTTTCGAATATTTATAGAGTTCTTATTGAAAGCAAAATTCCCAAAATATTCAAAGAAGTCATTCAGCAGCATATCTGAAAGTAAAAAGGTAAAATAAGGAAAGGGATATGGTTCTCACAGAAATGGAAAAAAAACCAAATAAAGATTCACTTACCTAATGTTTCTGTATTTTCTGTAGGCTTAATTTTGTTCAAATTGCTAGCAAATGTACAGTCATGACCTTTGACTATGTGTTTATCTTCTGCACCTGAAATGACAATGTGTTTAAATCTGATACCCAGTAAAAAGAAGTTCACCATATTTATTAAGCATAACTCAGACAACCTCTTCAAAGAAAGCTATACCTTAAATCAGTGCAAGTGGACACAGAAGGTAAATGACTACAGCTATTTTTAATATGACTTCTCATGTGAGGTTTACAATTAAATTAGTTAAAGATTTAAATGGTTTAAATTTGTGAGCAAGGGAGGGAGAATGCTTAGGTCTACGCAGGTGATTTTCAAAGCACAAATGGGTAAGTGAAGTGTATGACTCCTATTCGTTCCTTTGAAAATCAGCCAGTAAGACACTTACACAAGAAGGCCTTACTTATGGTAATCATCAACACATATCAGTGGGATTACTGATACAAGTAAGGGTTACATGATCAGTATCCTTCCTCTCAGATGCTTACCACAGTACACTGGGGTTTTTCTTGTAACATTTCAAGACATCTATTCAATGGCAAGTGTGGTAACTCCACATTCAAAACTTCACAGGGAATTAAAAATAAAGCTTGTTGGTAACTGATTTTGAAAGCTTTTAAAATTGTTTTTACTTCAAAACTACTACAATTGAGCACACTTCCTAGCCTTCGTTCTCTACTTCAGAGCCTAGGAGGGAGCATGTCTAAACGTTAGAACAGATGTCTAGAGCCCTGCATATTTACAAAATTTGAATCTGCATCTGATCCATGACCCCCAAATATGGTGAACAATACACCCATGGATATAGAGCAGATATCCATGGATTTGCAGAGCTCTCCAGATGACTTGTGACTCTTGTATTCCCCACTTTTTCACTCGCACATGCTCTTTGACCTTGGGCAAAACCTAATCCATATACCCATCTATACACAATGAGTAAAAGCTACCTCAGAGACATTGTGAGAATTATTTGATAGGCACTGAGACCTCCTCAGTAAATGTCACCTCATCGTCAGCCAGAAATATATCTTTTGCTTTTAATTTCTTTAAAAGTTTGATATTGAGGTCAAAGCTGATGACTATAAAATAACGTTTATGTATCAAATGACAGTAAAAAAGTTATACTACATGGTAGTTTATGGTTCATTTATTGAGGAATAAGTGATCAGAAGAAACACAATACAAACACAACCTGGACTTTCAAGAAAAAGCTGATTTTTAATTGCTTGATGCACAGAACAGGCCCACTTTCTGAGCCAATTAAAATAAAGCTGCTTTTGAATACTGCAGCTCTTCTACTGGAATTAAATGAATACTTTAGTATCAAATAAATGTTGTAAATGGAATTTAATATTGTGACTGGAAAACTGACTTATTTTGCCTTTTTTAATAAAAGTGTCTAATTCTCCAAAACATTTCCTTGCAACAAAGTTATTTAGTAATAACATTCAATTACTTGGACGTTCTCACAAATATGGCATTTGCAACATGCAAGATTATTTTGGACCATAAAAAGTGATAGAGTCACACACAAATCAATGAAACCAGAGTGGAGAGAAAATACATGAGAGCTAGTTCAGTCCTACTCAAAAACAGAGATGCTCTTACCTGCTAGCTCTTTAAGATGGTCTAGTGTTGGAATTATAGGTGGTGTTCTCTTTTGAAGGAAAAACAAGACCATCATTGTTAGAGAGAAGTTTGTAATCCAGGGACCGGGAATGCTACTTGTGATGCCATGTGCACGGGCCCAGCACCGTACACTGAACACAAGAGCTCTCACACGTGAGTCAAGGCTACCATAGATATAAAGCAGTTCTGAACTTCTCAAGGCAACCCTGTGAGACAAAAGTCCAAGGCACAAATTGTAAATATTAAAGAAAATCACCAACTGTCAAATGTAACCATAACTCATACTGCTCTAAGATACAACAATTATAAGGAAAGAAGACCTTTTGGTCACATTGCTGCATATGACATAAGAGTAAGAGAGAACATCTGAAAATATTTAGGACGAGGTTCCGGATGGCCCTATAATTAGAGACGTAAGTTCAGTGAAAGAGAAATACGATCAATATGCTTTAGGAGTGGAATTTGTGTTGTGTAAAATGTACATAAAAATAAATGCAACATTACAATGGAGAAATAAAGTATTCCAGAAACAAGAAATATAGAATTAACTTTGAAAGTGAAGATTTTATTTAGACTCTTATGGTTCTAAGAACCTTAAAATAAGATATCTGTCATAAACGGTCTAATATAAAATCAAATATAAACTGGAATATCTTAAGATAACCTTAGATACAAAGAGTTACAATACAATGCAAAAAAATCAAGTAAAATCTAAAGACCTCAGGGCTGGTTTACACTGCAGAGTTTTGTCAAGAGAATAATGGAGATGTACTTACTGAAATGCTCCTCCCACCGATGTAACTCCCCTGCTATGCCAGCATAATAAAACAACCTCCATGAGAGGTGTAGGGCTAATGTTGGTGTAGTTAGGGCAACACGGTGTCAGTGTAGACACTACATTCCTCACATCAGCTGTTGGATGTCATTCTTGTCAATTTCACAGTTCCAGTGGATCCTAGCTGACCCCTGCTCTGCTAGACAGCTGAGGGGCTGGAAAGAAACCCCAAGGGGCTTCCCCTGGCTCTTGGCAAGGAGCAGGGAGGGTGAGGGGCAGACCTGCAGAAGCCCAGGAGCCTGTGAGGTAGCTGGGCTCCTGGCAGGGAGCTGCTAGCAGAGTTGAGATCCCAGGCTCTCAGCTCCCCACACTGCACCTGGTAGGTCAGTGGAAGTGCTCCTGGTGAGGACACACTCCATCAACCCAATGAGGATAGTGTGGACATCAGCCACTGCAGTAATTAATGCAGTGGCTGTAAGCTGGCCTAACACAGGTTGACTTATCTTTCTAGTATAGACAAGGCCTAAATCTCAATGAGATCTATAAAACAAGCCATCTTTGAAGAAGGTCAGTTCAATAGTTTTCAAATTATGAATTTAAAGTGAAACATCCCCACATTTGTAACAGCTCAAAGTTTTTTAAAAAGTGAAGTATTAATACCACAAGTTTCAGGGATGGACATGTAACTCAGAAGTCATTGGCTCCCACCACTGCACACACTCCTCTGCATCATGCTGCACCACCTCACAATGACAACATAAACCACCTCAAGTCTGTGTCAGATTTTGGGAGTAAAAATCATTTTCCTTTTAAAGTTTGGACTGTGCTGAAGTGCTTTACACTGTCCCCAATGTTCTATGCTGCTTAAGAACAAGCAAAAGTGAAGACAACTCCTCCTCCCTCTGTATATGCAGAAATACAAATAAAGTAGTTTCCTACGGGCAGAACTACTGAACCACATTTTTCAGTCTTAGTTTTTTCCACAGCCTCTTTGGGTATATCTCCACTGCACACTAACCCAAACTCGGACTCAGATTTGAACCCAAACCCACCTAACATCCACACCTAACTCTGCCTGACTTGGGTCAGCAAGCACTTAGGGCCTGCATTCTAGGACCTGGGTTCTAAAGCACTACTAGAGGGGTGAGTCAGAGATAGAGTCATCCACACCCTGTCATTCTGCACTGTGGGTGCAGTTTAAGCTGTAAACCCAAGTCAGAAGGTCTGCATAGCACAATATGGGAGTGTTACAATTGCTGGACTCGGTTCTCAGTAGGACTATGCCCAGGTTTACAATGCACCTTGGATACTCAAGCGCAGGCTTGGAGAAACAGTCCAGAAGCCCAGGTCCCACCGACTCAGGTTTGCGATGCAATGTTGACATCTCCTTGGCATGTCAAAATTTCAACAGACACACACTGAGTGCTCACAGTTAAACTAATTTTGTTCAAACTTTAAAAAAAATTCACTTCTGAGCTGAGCACAAGGAATTTTCAAAGGAATTTTCTCTAATTCAAAGGAATTTTTCTCTAAGGTTGTGTACAGTTAAACAAGGAAGCGGGATTATGATCATACTATAAAAAAAACAGATCAATCTACAAGTACATGTCAGTCAGCACATTCTCCCTTTTCCACATGGGTGTCCACAAGTAGAATTTGTTGAGAACTGGAGGGGCAGGGAAGGTACATGTTTAACTCTGACTTAATTCTTTCAGTGCATTATCAGTTTTAAGTAGCAAACAAACCACAGTAGTAGGCAATTTTTCAGACCCTGTTTTTAGTTGCTTATAACTTGTCAAACTAACAGGCAGAAATTTTCCATGCCAGGTGTATGCTTTAGGATAAAGTTCTTGAGACAGTTTCAGCAAAAATGGTTCAAGCCATGTCCAAGAACACAACTAGGGAAAAACATGTTTTGCCTATGTTAAAGTTTACATTTCACTAAGAAAATATAGTGCCTCCAGGCTATGGAACTGGGACTTGAAATTTAGCAAGGGGTTTGCTTTGCATCAAGGATGGGCTTTTTCCTGTTCCCTGAAATATCACCCAAATTTGGACAAAGTTATAAGCTTTTGAAAAATCTTTTTGTCACTCGGTAAAGATTTGCTAAAATTTTGCAGCTATGTTCTCCAAACATGTCATCTTCACTAGACGTATTCCTGTGTTTTTATGGGTGTACCTTTATAAGAATAAAAGAGAACAGCAGCTCACAACTTAGAAGAAATGTAACGAAAATAAACAAGTGTGCCATGGACAGCAGGGAAATGGTAAAGGAACAGATTTCCATTAGAAGTTTCCAAGAAATTATTAGCTACAGTAATACAAATAATAGTGAGCATACTGTTTTTTACTGATAAATTTGTTTCACTGTAAAAAACACTGAGCAAGTCTTGTGGTTACCAAGAGAAGACAATGTCATCTGATTCTACAACAATACTGTCCATACAGTATAATTACATTTCGGCCCATAATCAGAATTTAAATTTAGTTCCTTGCTTTGTTGTTCTCGTCTTCCTTTCTTGTATAATCACTTTTATCACTAATTACAAGGTATCACAAGTAATTACTGCAGACGATGCAACAGTTCCAGGAAAAATCAGAAAAGAGGAAGAACACCAAAATTAATTACAGGCATAACTCCGGAGCTTGCCCCAGTGTCTTCTACAGCACATCAGATCTCAATGCTGTAGTAAAATCCACTAATTTTTATGATACAAACATTGAATTCTGTGGCTAACTGAATTGCCACAATAATGGAGTGCAAAGAATCTTTTTTTATTTTTAAAGTACAAACTAAGGAAAATCCCTCAGAGGGCTGGAAGAATTCTGCAACACTGTAGCCAAAGGTAAATCATATGGCATTTCTCATTGTTGCTGCCTATGCAATATGTTCAGAAGCAGAGGAATAATTAATTTCAAAGGATTTGGAGTTCAAGATTCTTAATATGATCATTAGAAATCATTTTGGGTATATCCAGAAACTTCAGTCAAGGGTTTAACAGCAACTACCATAGGTTAATTATGTTGTTAGCAATCAAAGACTGCACTAAAGTCATACGGAAAGAATCCCTCTCTGAAGTCTATAATCATTTAAACTTTCTGTTCTGCACACATGGAAAAGTTTAATGATTTTAGATTAAATGTTTAGATACTAATGTAATGATATTATACACAACTCAGAGAGATTTCTTTCCTAACCTGTGATCAATAAAAACAAAACATTTATGTGCCCAAGTGGCATTCATGTGGCTATTTGGTACACGTAATGAAAAAATAAAAGCAAACCTAGGAAAAGAAGTGGCAGGACAAAGGGCTATTTTTAAGGAATCTGCGCCCCCTATTGGGCACCATCATGAAGAGCAACAAGTACAGTAACACCGAATCTCAATTCCTTTCTCTTAAAAACTATTGGCTGTTTGCACTGCTTAGCTGGCAATAAACCAGCTATATTAATGCTAGGCTAATATAAACTAATTCTATGTTTGTCTGGGTTCAATCCAGGAAAAGATAAGTTCATACATCCCTGAAGCCTGGTCACTGAAAGGCAACTAAAGAAATATAAATTAACATTGGTATTCTACAATTGCCTAGTCCTGAAAGCAACAGAGAATCAAAAAAGTTAATGAAAATCCTGTATGTTCTCAATTTCATATCCATTTTATTGTATTGTTTTGTATCCATCTATTATTGTATTGACAAGTTTTCATGCCTCTAGTTCTAGAAGTATTTATGATCTGTATTTTTACTGCTAAGTTAAAAAAGCCTGGTCCTCAAAATTAATCAAATGTATTTAAGAAAAAAGTTGTCAAATGTATTTCCTACTTTAGGCTCATGTAGAAAAGGAATAAACTTACCAAATGTATCATTTGTTTGATAAACAGACACGCACGTACAGAAGCTTATATAAATAACTTTATTTATAGCTTTCCAACATACCTATTGTTCTATTTACGTTTTTTAAAATGCTGTTACCATATCAATACCTATTATTAGTTGTCAGATCACACTGGAATCCCGTTGGTTGATGGGAAAATCTCACCAATGGACAGCGAGCATTGAGTATCTTTTGCACTCCCACAGTACCAGCGCCAAAGTTGTCAATGCAATCACCGATCACAGAAAGGATTTTCTGCGTTGCTGTTCTTTCAGAAGATACTTTCTTCGTCTGATATTCCATATAAAATTGACCTGTTTTCTAACACAAAAAAGATGAAGGTAAATTACTAGTTCTGAAAATGAAAAAAGATTCAGGAAACTTTTGAAAGGCAACTGGAATCACTTGCAAAGAATGATTCATGATTAAAGATTTTAAAACACACTTCAGAAGTAGTTTATAGGACTCAGTAAAGAAAGTATTTTAATAAATTACTGTATCTTTGATTCTCTTACATTCTTTTCAGATTAAAAACAACTGGAAAATCAGAAATTCAAATGCTTGGATAGGTATATGGATGCTGTAATCTCACTATTATATACAGTAGTTTCCAAGATACTTTTTCAGTCATGTAAACAGTAAGAGGTCAACAAGAAGCACACTGTTTAGTGACCTAATTTAATTAAAAAAAACTAGAAACAAGAAGTACAACCAAACCACAAAACATGTTATTTCCTCTCTCTTTTACCAAGGTGTTTGTTATCTTGTACCAACCACATTAATGAGGTTCTTTGTTAAAGAACATTTTATTTTAGGTGTTGGAAAATCCCAAAGTTTCAGCACACTGGTTAATCATTACTTCATAATGCAGCACATCATCTTTAAAACTCTTAAATTCACTGTCTCAGAAAAGAAAACTAATCTTCCATGTATTTTATAGAGTCAGAATAATTCTCTATAGCAGAATTCTAACCAAGCCAGATGTGCATTTTCCTATAACATGCCTTATGCCTGGTAACTCATTTATTTAGGTTACACAGTAATAAAATTTTTAAAAAATTCTCAAGCCTTGTCTTCACTGCATGCTAACCTTGCGCTTAGCTCGTTTTTTCCCTTAATATGATATGCCTTCATATATCCACATTCCTGTCATAAGGCCATCATTATGCACCAAGCTATAGGGCACACCTTAAGGCACTTTTTAATGAGTGTTGTTACTATGAGGTCAATGAAGTCAGCGAAGGCACCCCTAACAAATGTAGATATAATAAAATCATAGAAGATATGGGTTTGAAGGGACCTTTGGAGGTCATCTAGTCCAACCCCCATCTCAAAGCAGGACCAATCCCAACTAAATTATCCCAGCCAGAGCTTTGTCAAGTCGCACGTTACAGGTGAGTTAGGTTGTTGGAAAGGATCTGGTAGTGTAGACAAATACATTATTAGGTTGACATAGGCGGGTTCCATCGACCTAAGTTTGTAGTGTAGACCATGCCTCAGTATTTCAGGACAGTAAAATGGAGGCTCTCATCTTTGTTATATGCATGCAGAATAACTGGGTGGCTCTTAGCCTGTAATCCTAGCACTGGCTTCAGTTAAGGGTGGATGCAGCACCATTATGCTTGAATACCCACCACCGCATTCCCCTCTTCACATCTTGCTATTCAAAATTGTACGTAGACAAAATGAAAAAAATGCAAACTGGAAATTTACAATGGATTAATGCAGTTTTTTTTAAAAAATGAAAAACATTTAATACTAAAAAGTGTAAAGGTTTGGGTAAAGGTTTAGCATATCCTGCCCAAAATGTAAACTGCCACAAAATTGTACTCAAAGGCACTCATTGCTATCCCAAACCACCTGCATGTTCAGACCCACTGCCACAGTGCAAACACTTTATTATGGATATGATTTTGATCTATTCCTGGAGAGTAACACTCAGTTCAGGGCAACTGCACATGTACTCCCTTCCACACATCAGCAAGGACATCCACTGTTAGGCTTCCAGTTCCCAGCCATCACCTCTTGAGAGAAGACCTGCATCTTTCTGCTTCCTGACTGGCATTTTTCCAGGCTGCACCGTTCCTTACCTAACACTGTTATTCCCAGCAAGCCAGACTGCCTAGACAGGGCAGCATCTGCACTTCACTTTCTCCTCCTTTCTATAAACTTTCTATAAACGGAGTAATCATCACATGGCTCTTTCTAAACAAGCGTATTTATTCTTAAAGTGAAAGCATTACAAGAAAAACATTACAAACAATAGAGTACCGACAACAGAGGTCACCTCAACTCCAACCTCAGGTTCTGGCAGGTGTCAGCCCTTCCAATACTTCCCTATGGATTGAAGCCTCCTTTTAAATAGTGTTCATTTGCTGAATCACCAAGGCCATGAGTCATGGCTATTTATTCAAAAGTCCTTTATTTTGTCCGTGAGTCTCTGCAGAATTCAATTTGAAGTAGTATATGCAAGCTTCTCCAGGTGGTGGTGCCTCTCTGGAGGTGTTACATCCTGAGTTAATTTACCTAATCACTCCCCACTGTTCATAATTCCTAAAAGAGCTGTGGACACCCTCCCCAATGAAATTACATGCAATGCCTGGCCCACAATGATACATAAATTTAATATAGTAAGATCTCCCAAAGATATAGCAATTTTCTGCAGTATCTTTCACAGTAATAAAACAGAATTTTTCACTCAGTAAAAATTCCAGGTGGTCTCTAATAGCCCTTGGTAGGCTTCCCATTGCCACTACGGTAACCCAAAATCACGGTCAGTAATTTATCAGTTCATCTGATCAGTTCATCACAAGACATGGATTTCTTTAGCATAAATGCAGTCTCATCCCGGATACATGTACTAACTGTTCTTTCTTCCGTTCTGGTATCAAAAGCTTTACATCTTGTAAGGATACAGTAACCTGAAAAGGGTGCAATATATTCACCATTGCTATATCTTCTAGTAACAGCCCCCTCCCCCCTTTCCCCAAAAACTATTTTAGATAGTTGGAAGGTAAAATTAATTCACCATTTATTCTCCTGGGATAATTCCAGGAAGAAATTTGATGGCAGAATGAAAGCACAAAAGGAATAGCATTCTTTTAAGACAAAAATTGTTATTTTACATGTGGCTGCACAGACCGGATATAAAATTGCCTGAATTCAAAGGCACTCAATGTTTTATCCTCTGTCTGTCAAGAACAAGTGCACCAGTATTAGACTATCAAGGGATGGCCTGACAACCAGGAGACCTTTCTGCCAGTGATAAGATTCTGAATATGTGGACAAAGTGATGGAGAAACTGGGATGACTTTATAATGGAGGTGCATAAGCAGTGCTCCAAGCAGTCAGAAAAGCACATGGAGTTAAGGAGAAGCAGCTGCTTTCAGAATATCTTCTTCATGATTGTGAGATGACGGAGCAAGACATGGAATTTCACAGGGATATGTTTGAAAGACTATTCAAGGTCAGAAGCCAAGAACATGAGACCCACGGAATCCCCTCTATGTTCCCATACACTATGAAACTTGCAGAACAACTCCTAGGGGAGCCAGTCAATGAGCCATGGACCAACATACCATCAGCAGTATCAGTTTCACTCTATATCTGATTCAATGTGCCAGAAAGAACAGATAACACTAGCGAGTTGCACAGTCCTTATCAGCGACAAGGTTTTAATCTTAGGATTTGTCTCTGCATGCTCTTTCACTCAGTTAGGACAGTTGACATGCACACTTTTTTAGCATCAATGAATTTCAATAAAGGTGAAGAGAATGGAATCTCTCTCTTTAGTGCATGCAGCAACACTACATTTGATTATAAGGCAGAAGTCCAAATGCGCCATGCAACCCCATTATTCAGCTCCACTATGCTCACCACCTGACTTGAATATGCAAGCGCAATTGCCATCCCATACAATTGACCACTGCACTACCTGTACAGTTTCCAAACCCAAATGGACTGCCAACAGTTCTGTAGCAATCTGATGTTGTCAGTTTTCACAAGGCAAAGAGCAAAACAATTCAGGACCATTACTGGCTCTCTCGTGGTTTCTCTGCCAGGGCAAGGTCCTCACACAGCTCCCTGAATGGGTCTCCATGTGTAAGTTCTGGGCCCACTGCTGTCCATCTCATAATTCCATCACAAGAAGGTCCCACCAGTGTATGTTCGTGTTTGTGGCCCAAATGCAATGGTCTGCATAGGGGTCATCGACCATTACAAATAATACCAGCTCAGTTCACGCCTCCACATCCAGATGATCCTGGGGAATTGCTGTTGCTATGCTACTTTGAAACAGTAATTCACTGTCTTCGCTAGCCTCAAAATACCCTCTAAAACCCCTGCCAATGTCTCCTGACAGCAGCTGGTGCAGGGACACAAAAAAGAAACACTGCCTCCATAAAAAACAGTAATTTTTTATCCTGGTAATTGGAAGATCCATACTTTTAGCTGGCACGTAACAACTCACAACCACAGCAAATGGGGTTACTACCAGGAAATGAATGTCACGGGCCTAGGTCATTCCCTCCCACATTCCAAATAGTGAACTAACAAGTTGCCCAACACTACCCCGAAAACATGAGCATGGTGCAACAGTGAGTGGTGGCATCATGAGTCTCAGGTTAGAAGCTCAGAAAGCAGTCTTGCTTGTTACAGCCAGTGGAAGTAAGGGGTTACAGCAATGTGCTAACATCAACAATGTGGCTGCACAGCAGTGGGGCAGGCTACCATGTGTTGACAAGCAGACTATTACTTATCTTCTGGTTACATTCAGTGAAGACAATGTTTCATACTATGTCCTTCTTTTGACCCATTATTAACTATGGACACTCTTTGCTTTTATCTTCAAGTTCACTTGTTGCTACTAATCCGACAAAGTGAGAAAACTAAAATGGCTCTCATAGCCCCACTGAGCATTTGTGCCAACACCACCAACTAAAATAACACCACCACCAAAGGAAGCAGCGTTAGTAACTTGATGAAGCAAAGCTCCTCTAAATGGCATCAGCAAACAATAAAATGGGTATGAGGAAAACAAGCAAGATAACCTGTAGCTTTAGTTTTACAATACAGGGTGGACAAAATGAATATGGTTTTTTAAAAATCTGATTTTAATTTCAGTTGAACTCTTATTTAAATTAAGTACATTCTGATCATCTCTGGTACTATAATCTATAAAAACCATTTAAATTAGAAAAAATATTAGGCAGGACATGTTTGTGACCAATGTTTTAAAGAAAGTCAAACCACTGAACTTGTGGAAGTCAAGGCTAAGCACACGGAAACCACCTGATGACAGCCTTCTTGCAGGTGTAGAAAGATATTTTCCTAATTTCAGTTTATTTCACTATTTCAGTTCAATAACTAGTTCATTAACATTTAAGAAAGCCTATTTTCCTCTTCTGATCTAGAAACAAAAACTACGTGTGAGAGGAAATCTACAGTTCTGAAATCCTAGAGGACGTGGCAAACAGAAACAGTTCAATTCACTAACTACAGATACTTTTGTTTAATAAATCAGTTATGTTTATCAAAATATTTTGCACATTTAAAACCTATTTTTCTCATGTACCTAGCACATTTAAAATAGTTTTATTTAACTGATAATTCAAAAATCACTGTTTTATGCAGTTAATTTCAATTTCTAAATAGAGCTGGACACAAATCTCAAGTAAAACATTAAACTAGTAAATAAGAAAAGCATAATTCACTATTTCTGACATACTACAAAATATAAAAATTAAGACTGAATAAATGTACACTAAAACTTAAGCTGCTTAAATAAACGTGCAGATATAGTCTATCCTCCAGGTTACCAAGAAGTAGTAATTTTAATATAAAGACTATGTTTAGTTGCAAATCAATATTTTTAATGGTTACCAATTTATGAAAATCTACTTTTATTTAGAAAAATAACTAAATACAATGCAAAACAAGATTAAAATTGATATTTAAATGAAGATTTCTGGATTGCTAATTTACATCAATCCACGCTATTACACTATAGAGCTAGATGCCAGTTGAACTGATTTACTATGGAAAATCCAAAGCAAGACATCTCAGACTTGCTCAAACCAGGGTAATAGTTGAGACAAATTTCAATAGAAGATTCACCTATGTAACACAGTTCTTGAGCTTAGCTCAGCTGACTAACAACATATTTAGAGGGACTATGAATGCAAATTGCCAACATTCCAGTACATTCATTGCATTCATTTTTAATGGTAGATGTCTTCTCAATTTGTTCTGTCTAATGAAGTTACTTGGTGGGGTAACGTGGGTTATACAATCCCAGTACCAGAAAAACTTCCCCCCAATTGTCACTGGTGAGTGCCAAGAATTAGGAAAAATAAGAATTACTCATTCAAATACTTCCATGTGGCAATGAAATAAAGTAGCATGTGTTCAAGGTGGGCACAAAGAAAGGCTGGAGAGTGCAGTAAGGGCATTAGACAGACTGAGCCAGGTCTACACTAAAAAGTTAAGCAACAGTTGGTTCAGCCTAGAGATGTGAAAAATCCACCATCTTGAGTAACATAGTTAAGCCAACCTAATAGAAAAATGCTTCTCTCTCTCGGGCAGGTGGATCAACTACAGCAAAAGGAGAACCCCCCGTCATCATAGTGTATCTGCACTGACGCACTACCGTGGCCCTGCTGTAGCCCTGCCACTGTAGCAGTTTAGGTGGAGATATAGTCCTAGTCTTATAGACAAACAAGTGACCTGCTCCTACATCTAGAGGCTCTGCTGATTAATCTGCCACCTTTACCCACTCCAGAATACTGGGGAGATGACAATAAAGAAGTTCCCTCATACGTGCTGCATTATGGGCCAGAAGAGCTACAAAGTTAAAGGCAAGAAACAAAGGGAGGCAGACTGTGCTCCCCCTTTTAAATAACGTCTCAAGCAGTGCCACCCAGTAACCACACTTAGTTTATCCATTTCCAGATTGGGAACTTGAAACCTAAGAGATGTAATGACATAACAATGTAAGAATATGGATAGTCTTTTAGAAGCATTGCTTCTAACAAAATCAAATTGCTGCTCTAAGTCTTCTTTGCTATCAAGCTTTAACTTTAAAAATCTCTCAGGATTTCCCCAGGCTTAACTACAGCTTGGTAACTGTACTTCCACAGTGGTTCATGTATCAGTGAGGTACAAACCATTTGAATTTCATACTATTGCTGTCAGAATTTCATCCTGCACCTACTGGGATCAGTGACAAAACTCCCATTGATTTCAGTGGGGCACTGTCAAAGTCCATAAGCAGTGTCTTTCCCCAAATTCAAGAGGAACAGCAAAAGCACAATGGGGAAGATATCAGACTTCACTCTCTCCACTTTATTTCATTGAAACTTTGCATCTCACAAGAAAATGGAAACTGACATTTTGCAGAAAAATTAAGGGATTTTTAAAATATTATATAAAGGACTTAAATCAAATTATAACTGCATTGCTTTGAAGAAAGCATGTAATTCTTTTCCACTTTGTTTTTAACAGCAGATCTCAAATTGCAAGAATTAGAATTCTTCATAAAATTTAAAAAGATGGAGTTTTAAAGGGACCCCAGGAACTTGAAATTAGGAAGTTTAAATAATGAATTTTAAAGTATAAAAATAATGCACCTTACACCCTGAATCACCCTGCCAACTTTTTGTGATTTTACAATCAAAATGTCCTACTTATTTGGAGCATGTCTCTCTCTTTTGCTGCTTTGTAAAAGACCCACAAAAACAAGGGGTAAAATGATTATCCAGACACAATTAAACTGGTTATATAAAGCACTGTCAAATACAAAGATATACATCGAAAAATATTGAGAAAAACATTTTCCTCTAATCTTTCAGTTACAGTAATCATAGATATTACTTATAATCAGTAAAAGATTTCACAGATAGGAGAACTATGATTTGACAGCCCCATTTTAAGCTTTTAAAATTTAAAGCACCAATTTCTACCTGTAGTAATTTTTGCAACAGCAGCAACTAAAATCACATTGGAATCCAAGTGGATATAATCTTGGTTATTAAGAGTAGGAGGACTTTAAAAACTGATATGGAAAAAGAGGATTAAAGCAAATGTTATAGACCACTGGAAAGCTGATTTTAAAGATTCTCAGATTTCTAATGACCCTAAGCCATGTGTACTTGGAGATGGTGGTTTGTGGACTTGAACTCCATCCTCATTACTGTAGGGCTGACTTAACATAGGATCTGGACCGAATATAGCAGGGTCAGTGCAATAGGACTATACATTTTTAATTATTTTCCTTGGAATGTAGAGAGCATGAAAGGTGTCAACCTTGGAGGTTAGGTTCTCCTATCTATGCAGACCACTGATTTTTAAAAACAGTCTATTTTACCTGTGGCTTTTGTAACTATCCTATACTTATTCTCCTACTCCTTTATGATTTCATTGCATTTTGACTAATGAGACTTAACATTATTGTAAGGACACATTTTTATGTTTAAAGACATTTTTTAAAACACTACAATACACAAATTTACAGAAAGAAAAGATTGAAGACAGAATTTGCACAATGTGCACACTCAGGCTGGGTCTACACTTACAGTGGCAAATTCGCCGCCGTCAGATCGATTGCTCTGGATCGACTGAGCGGTCTCTGTAGACCAGCTTAGTCGATCCAGCAAGTGACACAGGAAAACCACCTTGATAAGTGGCGTAGCGCTGCAGTGTAGATGGTGCGCAGAGGAGATGCTGCAAAGTTGACAGGAGATATGCAAGTGATTTACGTCGACTGCTGCCGAATCGCAAAGGTAAGTGTAGACCAGGCCTCAGCCATGGGCCAAGGAAAATAAGACAGTGTGTCCCAAAGTGTTTTATGTTCTCTGTCTAAATGACAACAGAGTCACTTAATTGATTACTGGCTCAGACTCCAACTGAGATTCTCCTCGTGATTCAAGCCTTCCCTCTCCCACTTCCCAAGTTTCCCCATTCCAGTAAGCATCTTCTCTACCTGCCCCCCTTCCTCCTTTCTTTCACCTTTCAGTCGTAACTCTGGAGGACAGTAGCAAACAGGAAACTTTAAAATATTTTCTTGTCTAAGCCCTTCTTCCTCTGTTTGGATCTAGCCATAATATTTAGGATTAAATTCTTCCCTGAACAAATACTGAGCAATTTAAAACTGCTATATTCCAAAGCCTAAGGAGCTGCATCTGTCCATGAACTGTATAGTTCTGAAAACCTACTACTGATGAAAGTATCCAAGAAACTTAGGACATGCATGGAAAATTCAACACTCAATTTTATATTAACAAGATTTTAATCCTGTATGCTCCAAATTCTCAGGAAATAAAATTCTTTGTATTTTACTTTAAGCAAACAAATTAAATTACTTCACCCAGCAAGTTGGGTTTAAAGTATCTATTTCTATTCTAAACTCTAAGGGTTTTGGCCTGGTGCTTGCCATTGTGGCATCTGAATACCTCAGCATTAACTATGGAGTAAAGATGTTGTACAATAGAGTTACCACCACTTGGGACACTAAAATTTACTACTTGCCATGGTGAGAAAAATCTGTTTATTCTTACTTTGTGTTCATATCACAAACAGTTCTTAATTCATTAAAGGTCTCTGTGTACCCCCAAAACATCAAATCCTTTTAACAGACTCTTTTGAAAGACTTTACCTGAAAACCTTTTGGAAATCCACTGTTTTACTTATATCCACTATGTGGTTAAATCTGTCAAAAAATTCCCACAAGTTAGACATGCCGTTTACCCTTACCGGTCTTTTAGGGTGCCTCCCCATTTCATCCAGGTCCAAAAACATATCTAAATCACACCCTAATTTGCCAAAGGTGTTCACTGAAGAGCCAAATGGCTTCACTGTGCAGTCTGGGAAATACGCGCATGAAATATCTTGAATCAGAGAACAGGCTAGAAACCGGAGCTTAATGTTCTCCTCCGTTAGCTGATACTCATCCATTAGAGTGTACAGTTGACTGCTTACCTAATTAACAAAAAACAAGCATCAAAATATTTATTAGTTCCATTATCCCATTTGTATTTGCTTAGCATCTAGCCTTTCTGACCTAAATTAATATCATCTCGAAGGTTATTTCTTCAACTCCTTAAAATGAATGTCAATGGTTTGTCACTTACACTCCCACACAAGTAAACAAAACATTTACAAATTAAGATGGCCTAAAGCTTTAGACACCACTTCCTTCATTTCAGAAACCACCACCAACACACTTAGAAATACTGATTGAGGACTTTTCCTTATGGAGCAGCAAAGTAAAATCCAAAGGAAAAAAACGACACTAGCATTCTGACTTCATTAAACACGAAAGTATTCATAAATGTTGCAAGTACCTCCTGGATCTCCCAATTCCCAGCTATTCAATCCACTGCTGGGGGTTAATCTAGCTTTAGTCGAGAGTACCACTCCTGTGTGGTTGAAATTTGGTAATGCAAATTTTAAATTGAAAAGAAAACACAAAAAACAAAAACACGACTTGTAGTTTTGAAGAAGAGATGGAATGTGCCCCATACCTCCACACATTCCATTGATCCCTTCATCCTATCAAGCCATCCAGTCCATTACTGGTGCAATTTCCCACTGCAGGAGTGTGCTCCCATTTCTGTTCAGTCATCTGCACTGAGTGCCATTAGCTCTGAAAGGTATCACAGATATCTTTACACTGATAGCAGTAGTGCATTAAAGAAGGTGCTGTGACAACCTATGAAAAGTTCTGGAGTATATATGAAATTCACAGATAAGTAAGAGGAGAGTGAAGAAAGGTAGAGGGATAAATTCTGCAGCTAAAGAACACTAGTAGTATGCCATAATTCTCTCAGACATTAACATATGTGATGTCCTATTTAGCTTATGAGTAAGGATTTCCTTGTTGGGGGTCTCTAAGCCTACTCATTGCTCATCACTACTGAAGAATCTAATCACCATATATGAATCAAAGTGGGCAGTCACTGGCCAAGATTATAGTTTCAGTTACAGCACTGTGAATCCAAAGTCACTCCGCACAAATCAATGGAGTTAGTTTGGATTTACTCTTACACCAGGATACATCCCGAGTAACTCCATTGGCTTGCCTGCATTCCTGGGATGGGGTAGAAAGAATGCTTAAGTCAGGAATCTTGCTGCTACTAGAGAGGAAACGTTTCCCCTCTCAATGATTTTCCTCTGTGGAATCCTAAATCCAGTCACTTTTGGCTTGATCAGTACATACCTGTATTTTAGTTTTTTTTAAAAGTGAATATAAGAGGCATATTTCACTTACAGCCTGAGAACCTGGTCCCATAGTGTAACACTCTAAGAGCCCTCACTCCTATTAACTTCAGTAGGAGCTTTTTTTAGAGTAATAAATTCAGATCAAAGAAAATATGCTCTGAAGTGAAGATTTAAAAATGTAAATATTAGTGTACTGTAAGACTTCTAAACACAAGTTCCTCCCTCCCCCCCAAAAAAAATTACAGTGAAATTGTACAAGTCCTCCATCTTCCTGTTTTAGCCAGATGGAAACAGGAGATATCATATTATTAGATATTACACTTCAAGGTATCAGCCTCACTCTCACAGCAGTTTACTTAAATCTGCACCTCCCTTTTCATCCTCTACTTTTCAACTCTTTCCACAGAAGCTTTTCTTCTATTTTTTAAAGCTTAGAAATATCACAAACATCAAGTCTTTCTTGTTTGTACTGACAGATTCAGATATAGGCTCAGAAATCTCAAACCATCGCAAATGAAGGTGTGGGAACAGTGGGAAAAAATGTCAGTTTGTTGAAAAGTCAACTGTTTAATACAAAAAGATGTTAACAAAAAAGATTTGCAAGATTGATCAGAAGGAGACCATCTCATTCAGATTCCTTTCATACAGAATAAACGTTTTAGTAACCATTAAAGTAATCATTTAACGTATTTATTTCAATTTATGAAATGCATTTATCCAAGGTAATCCTCTAATAGCGCAGATAAATATTTCTGACCAATGGAATTAACCTGGAAAATCCCAAGAGACTCTTTAGATAATTAAACATTTCCATATCCAAAACTAAAATCAAAAAAGTTCATTTTTAACCTTAAGAAGAGTATAGACATACACTTACACTGTCAGCACTACAAAGCTTCTGAATAAGATCATTGATTACAATGGTGGATTGCTTATGACAGTGAACTGGTGTCTGATCAGTAGTTGATGGGTTTTTCAATGTTAAAGTAAAAATTCTAGATTTAAATGGAACAGCACAGTCCTCTTCAATGCCTGGGGTTCGGGTAACATCCTGTAGTGAAGCTATGCTGTCTTTTTCAGAAAATTCTACCACAGCATAGGTACCCTAAAAGCAATAAAAAGTGAACAGGCATAGTAAAATAGACAGGTACAAGGCATAAAGAATTACATTGATATTACTGCTGCAACAGTCCTCATAACTATCTGGAAACAATATGATTTTTAGCCTATACATTTCACATTAATTCACACTTCAGTATCTGTCATACTCTTTCAGAAGCTGTCAAAAAGAGAATTTAAGATATATGCCATTTGGGACAATGAGCACATTTCTGCATTAGTAAGTAGCCAAACTAATGAAAATATTTATTTCCACTAATGCTAGATTTAAGAAGTGAATGGAGTATAAATGAGTATGTTCTACTGTTAGAGAAGCAGACTGAGTAGTATGGAAGTTATTGATAAAGCTTTAGTCCAAAAAAGTGTGCCATCTACAACTCATTTCGGGTGTCACTTTTCAAAATAAAAGAAACAAATCTCGACTGAAAAATTTAGAAGTAGAAATAAAAATCCTTGATTGATTTAACTAACGAAATACACACAAGTAATCTGTCAAAGAAAGATGCCTAACTTGAGGGAGACATGAAAACTAGTTTCTTGCAAACAAGACATTGACATTTCTTTTTGCCCAAACCCAGCTTTTAACATAAAATTTTAATTTGATTATAGTTCAAGTACTTACACCGCTTTCATAAAAGTAGTGACTGTTTATTTTTCCGTGATGGGACAAATACTTGAGAAATTTTTTCTCACTGATCGTGGCTGGACAGTTAATTAAGACAGTCCGTCGTGCTTGCTCGAACCTTTCTGCTTGCACCTCAGGAAATGTCTTCTTTTGGGCAGTGACTTTAGAATCTGTGGGAGGGGGAGAAAAAAGTTTTTCTTCTGCATAAAAATGTACATTTTATACAGATTTTGGTAGCTTGATGTTAAAGAATCCATAGAACTCAATTTTAAAAAGCAAAGTTAATAATGGGTAAACACCTAGAAGAGACGGTCTCCCCCTCGCACCAATTTTTCTTCACCTCCTTACTGTTTTTACTTATTCATCTCTAGTTTTTCCTTCTCCTCCCATGTGTGCAATCCAACGAGGTTGCACTGGTGCCTTTTTTCAGCACAATTTTACAGAAGTCAGAGAAGGGGGGAAACCAACAACAGTGAGTTCTCGTACCACAGAAAATGTATTTCCACAGTGAACCTGTCATGTTGACATTAACAATTGGCTTGCTATTTTCTATGTAAAATACATCTATTTAAACTGAAACAGGTACGAAGTATCTTAGAATTGAGAGCGGCCGTGATACAAATACACAACAATCAGATAAAACAACGAGAGTCCTGTAGCACTTTAAAGATTTATTGGTAGATTTCCATTTCATACAGCTAAATTCAGTGTCTTCCATAGTGAAAAGTTCCAGAGGGGTAGCCGTGTTAGTCTGTATACAGCAAAAACAATGAGAGTCCTCTGAAACAATCAGATAGTGATACATTCTTCAGCTCAGACCAGAGTCTCCCATCTTTTCTTGATCATAGAACTCTATAGAATCATAGAATATTAGAGTTGGAAAGGACCTCAGGAGGTCATCTAGTCAAACCCCCTGCCCAAAGCAGGACTATCCTCAGCTAAATCATCCCGGCGAGGGTTTTGTCAAGCCTCAGCTTAAAAACCTCTAAAGATGGAGATGCCACCACCTCCCTAGGTAACCCATTCCAATGCTTCACCACTCTCCTAGTGAAAAACTTTTTCCTAATGTCCAACCTAGACCTCCCACACTGCAACTTGAGACCATTGCTCCTTGTTCTGTCATCTGCCACCACCAAAACCAGCCTAGGTCCATCCTCCCTGGAACCCCCTTTCAGGTAGTTAAAGGCTGCTATCAAATCCCCCCTCATTCTTCTCTTCTGCAGACTAAACAGTCCTAGTTCCTTCAGCCTCTCCTCATAAGTCTTGTGCTCCAGCCCCCTTACCATTTTTATTGCCCTCCGCTGGATTCTCTCCAACTTGTCCACATCCTTTTTGTAGTAGGGGGCCCAAAACTGGACACAATACTCCAAATGCAGCCTCACCAATGCTGAATAGAGGAGAATAATCACTTCCCACGATCTGCTGGCAATGCTCTTACTAATGCAGCCCAATATGCCATTAGCCTTCTTGGCAACCGGGGCATGCTGCTGACTCATATGCAGCTTCTTATCCATTGTAACCCCCAGATCCTTTTCTGCAGAACTGCTGCCTAGCTCGTTGGTCCCCAGTCTGTAGCTGTGCATGGGATTTTTCCATCCTAAGTGCAGGACTCTGCACTTGTCCTTGTTGAACCTCATCAGATTTCTTTTGGACCAATCCTCCAATTTGTTTAGGTCCTTCTGTATCCTATCCCTACCTTCTAGGGTATCTACCACCCCCCTATCTTAGTGTCATCTGCAAACTTGCTGAGGGTGCAATCTACCCCCTCTTCCAGATCATTACTGAAGATGTTGAACAAAACCAGCCCCAGGACTGACCCCTGAGGCACTCCATTTGTGACCGGCTGTCAGCTAGACATGGAGCCATTGATCACTACTCGTTGAGCCCTTTGCTCTAGCCAATTCTCTATCCATTTTGTAGTCCATTCATCCAACCCATACTTTTTTAACTTGCTGATAAGAATACGGTGGGAGACCATATCAAAAGCTTTGCTAAAGTCAAGGTATATCATGTCCACCGCTTTCCCCTCATCCACAGAACCAGTCACCTCTTCATAGAAAGTAATCAGGTTGGTCAGGCACAACTTTCCCTTGGTGAATCCATGTTGACTGCTCCTGATCACCTGCCTCTCTTTTAAGTGCCTTAAAATGGATTCCTTGAGGACCTGCTCCATGATTTTTCCAGGGATTGAGGTGAGGCTGACTGGCCTATAGTTCCCTGGATCCTTTTTCTTCCCTTTCTTGAAAATGGGCACTATATTTGCCTTTTTCCAGTCATCTGGGACCTATACAGACCGCTCAGCCGATCCGGAGCAATCGATGTGATAGTGGCGAATTTGCCATGTAGACCCAGCCTATGTCATGCCTCAATTACTTCTCTTCTCTCCTCCTTTGTTTTTTCCCTTTTCTGTCTTTCTTTCAGTTTCTGCTTTTTTATTCTCCCCTCCCCCTAGATTCTCTCTCTCGCATTTTTCAACTACTTTTCACTTATTTTTCTCTCCCAGCCTTTTATCTGTTGCAGGTTCTGTCACCTTACCCCAGTTGCTGACACTGAATATAGAGTGATGCTCCCTGCATGTTGTCTTTTCAAAACTAGACACTTAGGTACTGCAGCTGCCCTGGACACATTCCCCCCCCACCTTTTTTTAGGGGGGAGGGGTGTGGTAGCAAAAACAGAAAGCCTATTCTCCCTTGATCTTAGGTACTGGTGTATGACAGTAACAGTTCTGCCACCTTCTAAAATAGTGGTGTCCAGAATGCAGCCTGTTGACTGGAAATAAGGCTTAATTTTTAACTATGAGCATATTCAACCACTGGAACAATTTACCAAGTGTCATGGAGGAGTCTACATCATTGGAAATTTTTTAGTTTAGATTTTAACATCTCCCCCCCAACATACCCTAGGAATTATTTAGGGGGAGCTATACAGCCTGTATTATGCAGGAGCACACACTAAATGAACGCAGTGGTCCCTCTAGCTTTGCAATCTATGACTTCTGCAACCTAATCTCATGTCACAGGGAGTGCAGCCCCCACCCCGCACAGGGCAGGCATACCCCTTGCCCGAGGGAGAGCTGCAGCGCACCTGTAGCAGCTGCAGGACGCAAGGCACCTGCTCTCCACCCCCACGGTAGCTCGGAGCCAGGCTGCAACCAGCCCAGTTTGCACACAACCCACCACCGCAGCCCCTCAGGCGGGCAGAGCCTGGGCCCTCCTGGCCCGAGCCCCGCGGCTGGCAAATGCTTCCCTCGAGGCTGCTGCGCGGAGCGACCCGAGGCGCCCGGGGAGCGGTTTGAAGACGGACCGCGGGCCGGCCCGCAGCCGCCCGGGCACCAGAGCCCCCCTCGGCCTCGACGCCACCGTCGCTCCCCCCGCCACAGAAGGCAGGCGGGCGAGTCCAGCCTGAGCCCAGCGCCCGGCCGCCTCCCGCGCCCTCGCCCAGCAGCGCCCCAGCCCCGGAGCGCCCCCCCGGCCCGGCCCCGCCCCAGGAGCCTCCTCACCTGCCTTCTCCTGGCCAAGGGCCCGCTGCGCGGAGGCCTTCGTGGAGCTGAGCCGGGCCTGGCCGAGCCGCGGCACGTCACGGAGACGCAGCCGACACCATTGCAGCAGTAACCGGCCCATGCGGGACGCCATTACCGGAACGCGGGGGAAGGGGGGGAAGGGAGAAGGCCGCCGTGCGCAGGCGCGAAGTCGCGCGCTGTACGGAGCGGCACGAGAGTCAAATCTCGTGCCGCCCGCCCCTCGAGTTCCGCTTGGGCTCGGGCCAGGCTGCTGCGGCCTCTCCCTGTGACGTCGCTGTCTGGAGCCCTCCCGAGTCGGTCCCGCCCTGCTGCCGCTGGAGCCGGTGCGGCGGGGGCGGGGCCCGATCCTCTGAGCCTCGCCTCAGGCCTGGCCCCGGGGGTGCGCTGCGAGCATCCCGCAGGCGGGTCCCGGCGCTGCCCGCTGCGAGCCGCGGCTATTGTCTGCGGGACGGGGGAGCCCGCGCGCGCCGGTGGCACGGGGGCCAAGCGCTGCGCCTCCCCCCTCCCACGCACGGCGCGAGCGGGGCTGACCGGGCCGGTCCCGCGGCACGAGGCAAGGCCCCGCCCAGTTGCTCACGTGCTAATCGCACGCAGGAGCGTGGCCGGGCCCGGCCGCGTGGGGACCGCGCCCACGGGCTGCTCCTCGGCGGGACGTGGGAGCGAAGGCGGGGGAGGGTGCGAGGGGCCGGGCCGGGGTTGCGGGAGGCAGCCAGAGTCAGGATCGCCCTGTGCGCCCCCTGGTCATTTGAAAAGGTGAGGCAAAGCACGGCCTCTGCCCTGTTCTGACTGGAGTGAAAACACAGACGGGACCGGCACACCGCGGGCAGCAGACACACCCCGCACATGTATTGCAGCACAGAAATGGCAGCGTGCCTGCCTTTGGGGGTGGAATGACCAGGTACCCGTAGTGAAACACTGCAGCTTCTCCTTTCCCTCCCTTACCCGGTTTAGAGGTCTCCCGACGACTCATTGGGCACTACTCAGGTGTATAAAGTTAAGCAGGAGAGTGGCTGTAGGAGCAGAAAGGGATAAAGGATAGGACCAGGTGACCCTGAGCAAGTCTCACCACCTGTCTCATTCTCCGTCACCCCCTCTGTCAAATGGAGATGATAGCTAATTTTGTTTAGTACCTTGAAATTTATGGATGAACGTTCATATCAATGTAAAGAATTATTATTCTGTAACCTTAGCCTTTGATTTAGGATGACCGTGGACAGAGGATCTTTTAGAGACTGCGTCCAGAATTGTTCTTACACGTGACAGGAACATTTCAATTTACTCCACCTGTATGTAGCAACTGTGTTTTTTCCCTGTGGAATCCTATGACACATTCCTTAGAAATTCACTGACCCGACTAAGAGAGAAGCTCCACCTCCTCTTCCTGTGAGGCTGGTCTAAAAGAAAAATGAGTTCATTAAAATTAATTGGGGGTTTAAGAAAACTAACAACCCCAGCTGTTCCTGAATGTGTTGCCAAGTCTCATGAGAAAAAAAGCGGCACTGCCTTTCAAAACAAGCCCAACCCATTTCAAAGGGAAGGAAGTGGGGGCAGTGCTTAATTTGTAATGAAAGATGTGCTGGGGCTCAGCCCTGGCATAAATTAAACTCTGATTGACTCAATATCATGCCACCCTTACTTCTGCGCTACTGCTGGTGATGGCACTGCCTTCAAAGCTGGGTGGCTGGAGAACAGCAGCTGCTGGCCAGGTGCCCAGCTCTGAAGCAGTCGCCAGCAGCAGCGCAGAAGTAAGGGACCCTCCTCACCTGTTACAAAAAAGCCCAAATAAGCCACCTCCAAATAAAGCGAGACCGAAAAACCCGTAACTCTCAAAAAATGGATGTGATTTTAAAAATAAGCCCAGTTCTCATAGACTCATAGATTCATAGGTCAGAAGGGACCAATATGATCATCTAGTCTGACCTCCCGCACAAGGAGATTTACTCAAACTCATCCTCTTGACTTCTGTGCAACCCCACCCATTTCTATACCTCAACTCTCACTTCCTAGAAGACACCTAAATGTTGCAGGAAGTGGTTTTGGTGCTCGCTAGGTGGCAGTCTGTAATTCGGGAGGAACTCTCGACTCTCTTCCCTCCATCTAAGTACTAACTTATTGGAACAGAGCGTTAGGGGGGCTGTGCTGATGGAGCTGTTCCCTTTTGGATGGGCTGTAAAAACTCGAGTCCTGAACATTTGTAATGATTACAACTCTGGTGGCCCCTTCCGAGAGTAAAGGTTGTTCACCCCAGTGCCTCCATCAAATTCTAAATTCTCAGGGCCTACCTAAATCCTCCAGCATTTTCAGCTAAAAAGGGCAGTCACTTCCTGCTCTAAACTGTTGTGCCAGTATCTTCATGGCCGGATTAACCTTTTATGGGCCTTAGGGTGACCAGATAGCAAGTGTGAAAAATCAGGACAGTGAGGGGGGTCGGTAATGGCTCCTATATAAAGAAATAGCCCCAAATATCAAGACTGTGCCTATAAAATCAGGACACCTGCTCACCCTAGCAGGCCTGGTGCCAAACATATTTGTGGGCCGCCATGGGGGCAATGGGGCATGGCACAATGGAGCAGAGGGGGGGTTAGTCCCTGGACAAAGGGGCTAGCTGGGGTAATGGGGCACAGCACAGTGAAGTGTGGCTGGTCCAACTCTGCCCACCCCAGCACGAGGGCAGTGTTTACAAACTGGCAGCTGCCAGAGGCACACTGGCTGTGTGCTACCAATATGCCCCTTCCCCTCAAGGGCAAGCCTGTGCCACACACCCCCTCCTAGAAACACCTCCCCACAGACGCCATTCCAGGTGCCCCCTGCTGACATCCCCCGCAGATCCCTATGCCCAGCGCCCCTCACAGACTCCCCTATTGCCCAGCACACCCCACAGCCTCACCACCACAACTGCCTAGTGCCCCACACAGACCCCCCACTATGCAACACCCCTCCCCACAGGCCTTCTACTGCCCAGTGCACACCCCAGAGACTCACTCCCCAATTTCCTGTCCCCTGGCTGCATTCACCCCGCTGGTAGGTCACTGTGTCTGCCGGACCAGCCACTCAGGAGCAGCACAATCAACCAGGCCAGAACAGGAGTGGGGCCTGTCCGGGTCAGGCTCCCTCAGGACTCACTTGCCTGGTTGGGCCTAGCTGAGCCCCCCATGCTGCCCTCACACCTCCCACTGGCCAAGACCAGCCTGGCCTCTGCCCTGGTGGTTTAGCCCAGTCCACATGGTGGAGCTCAGCTGCTGAGCAGTGAGCCCCATACAGGCAACTGGGACCTGATGTCTGGGAACTGCTCACACAGCAAGGCTGCGTGCTGGACTGCACTGGGTAAGGTGCCAGACTTGGCCGTGTGAAGGGGTAGATGGGTCAATGATGGGCCCCTTCTGAGTGTAGACGCAGTGTCATGGTGCCATAGTAAACCCAGTACTGAGTATATTGCTGTTAAACAGCAGCTCTGTCAAGAATTGACCACAATTCAGGGATAGGCAAAAATTGTCTCCTCGGTGGGGTTGTTGTGAGACTGGGTTAGAAACATGCATGGAGAGGCTTGGCTGGAGTTCTGGGAGCCAAGGGGGCTGGACAGTAGCTCCTGGATTATGCTGTTCAGACCTAGGCAGGTGCTCCTAGCCTATTTGGTCCTCCTGTATATGATGGATCCCGGATTCCCTGAAGGGCCTCCCTTTTGTTTGTATCATACGGAGGGACATTGCAAACCTCTTACATGAGACTAATCAGGTCGGGCAGCTGGGCGGGTCCTTTTGGTAAGTGGGTCATAAGCAGCTAAGGCCAAGAATAACTCTCTTTCCCCTGTGGCCTCTTGCTGCAGAAGAGGGGGGTAACTAGGGTCACAGTTTCAGACCCCACGAGTAACCTCCTTCCTCCTCCCTTGCGTTGCACCGGGAGGGGGCAGAAAAACAACCCCCCCATGAGTTCCCTTGCGTTGCACCAGGGTGGAAATATCCACCCCCCTCGGCAACCTCGCATTGCACAGAGTGGGGGTCGGGAATACACCCCCCTCAGTTCTCTTGCACTGCACCGGGCCGGAGGACGGGAATACACCCCCCTCAGTTCCCTTGCATTGCACCGGGCGGGGGGTCGGGAATACACCCCC
>ML675603.1:27091953-27165358 GCA_007922155.1 Mesoclemmys tuberculata
GGCGGGGGGCGGAAAACCAACCCCCATCAGTTCCCTTGCGTTGCACCAGGGCGGAAACATCCACCCCCCTCGGAAGCTCGCATTGCACCGGGCGGGGGTGAGCTGCAGAGAAACATCCCCCAGCGCGGCTCCCGCGGAGACCTTGCTTCTCCCAGGCGTTGCCCAGAAGGGGGAGGGCCGTGGGCGGCCCCGCGGACCCTTCCACTCCTCCCCGGGCTGGGAAAGACCCTTCCGCAGCAGAGCCTCCGGTGGGGGCCGCGGGTTTTCCGCCGCTTTCCTAGAGCCCCGGCCGCTCTCTTTCGGGTTCCCGTAAAGTGAAATAGAAACTGGCAGCGCCGGATTCCTGGTGCGGCTGGGCGCCTCCCCGCCGTGCGTCATCGGCCCGGCTGCCCGCGCCCAGACACCCGCCGCTACCTGCGCCTCGCCCGCCTACTTGCCAGCCGGAGCGCGGCGCCGCCGATGCGCCTGTCCCTGCGAGCCCGCTGCATGCGCCCGGCCGGGGCCCTGGTGAGCCGGAGCCCTCCCTCCGCCTCCAGCGGGGGCCCATCGCGGCAGGTAACGCGGGGGAGCTGGGCAGCGGAGACCCCCAGCGGGGGCGAAGGAGCCCCTGGGTCCACGCGCCGTCCGTTTTCTCTCCCCAGCCCCATAGCGACCCACGTGGGCCGAGCATCTGCCCCCGGTGCAACTCCTGGCCAGGATCTATGGCCCCCCAACACACCGGCTCCCCGCCAGGGGCTGAGCTCGAGAGGAGACGCGCCTAAGTCGGGCCCCCCAGTCTCCCCGTGGAGTGACCGCTGTGGCTGCTCTCTGCGCCACGGGATTTCACTAGCGCATAACCCAGCGCTTGGGCTGGGTGGTTGTTCCAATGTTGGTTTAATACCCACACCTCAGCAGCTCAGGCACCATCAATCTTCCCCTCGCTCTCTTTTTGTTGGAGGGGTCCTGTGGCTTTGCATGGCCCAGCGTGCTTTAATGCTTGAGTTTTCTTCAGATGCCCAGTGGAATTTCTCACTGAGGAGGGCCACTAAAATGAACGAGTTTCATCCGAAGTAATTCGAGACGCGGCAGCTCTGCGCTGCGTCCCGTGCTTGTAACTCCTCTGCAGTCTGACCTTACCTGCGGGTTTTAGTGAGTTTTGAACTGCCCTGTCCTACAGGTTACTCCAGTGGATCTGTATTGCTTGCAAGGTGCTTTGTCAGCTGTTGCCAAAACTGAAGGGAAAACGGGCTGTGTCCAGGTTGTTGTTACTGTGTTGGAGTTGGATGCTGTTGGGAAGAAATGTTGCTTGGAAATGTGTAAAAATATGACTTTTGGGCAGGAGGGGAAGTTAAAGAGAGAATGGCTGGAATGTTAGTTGCCTTCCTTGACATTTTGGTGGGTTTTAATGGTGAACAAACAATGGCAGAAAAAGTGGCGAGTGAGAACAAGCAGTGGTGTAGACCTTGTTCTCCACTGAAGGGAAATGCGAAGTGTAACCTAACCTGTTCTCTGGGGGTCCAGCAAGGGCATTCTGCCTGTGGCACTGCTCACAAATTAGCACTCTCTGGCCATCACCTCCTTGGCTGTGAGCATGGGGATTCAAAACCAAATTGCCATGGAAGACTCTTCCTGTAAACAACAGCTGAACTGCATCTGTTCCTTTATTCCCCAGCCTGTTAGCACCCATCAGTTTTCCACAGCTGTGAGGGGAAAATAGTAATGTCTGAATGCTGTTTTTAGGGACTTCTAGGGAGGGGAGAAAAGTATTCCAATGACCCACACTGAAGTCTGTGTTCTAGCTAGTTGCCCTCCCCAATTATCTGCTTTGTTCATGTGTTTTACTATGGTATATTGTATGAGATCAAGTTTTGTGTAAATGTAGTCAGAAAACCTGTTACTCCAACATTAGATTATGTCCCTGCTAAAGAGGAACATAGATGACGTCATGCAGGAAGGTATGCCTGTGTATTTTCCTATTGGGTCACACACTTGAAGCTTAAGTTAACCAGGATTGTGTTTTAAGTTGCTGATAGAGCCCTAATAGACTCAGAAACCTTTTCTACCCCCTCTTTAAGTGGTTAAATGTTATGTTAAGCATTGTTGTTTAAAGGCTACATAATAAACTCTAGATAGGGTCCACTTTAAGTATAGTACCCCAGTCGTAGCAGGCCATATTGCTTAATGGCATTGTATAAGTGAGATGCAGGTGTGTTCTACTTTGCCCGTGAAAACCCTTTTGAAGGCATCCTTGTCTCCTAATGAAGATTACTGTCCAGAAAATATTCCATCACACCATCTATAGTTCATTAATGGGATAAAGACACAGGGACAATTTCTGCTTTAAATCACACAGGTGTAAATCTGGTGTAACTCCACAGAGTGCAGTAAAGTGATACCAAATGTCTGTCTGTGGAACTCGGCACAGAATCTGGCCCACTCTCAGTAACTAGTGACAATATGAAAAATGGGGGAATGACCTAGTACAAGAGGAAGCCTAGAGAGGTTGTTGAGAGGGTGCTGTGATTTCTACTAAAGCACTGTTGCTATTCATGGGTTCTGTCCAATTCATTAGCCTGTGCTTAGCAGCTATCTGTCAAGTTTGAAGATCCCTTCTAGGGTTCCCAAGACTGTAGATTGAAATTTTCATGACTCTTGTCAGTTTTATGGCTCCCTTCAGCAATCTGAACAGCCTTAAAAGCAACTAGAGTCTTTTAGATTTTACACTGCTGCAGGTGTCTTTCTCCAGTTTTACTGGAGCTGTCTGTCTGCAGACTAAAGAGTAGACTAAATACAGTAGTTGTGTTGGTTCATATCTGAAAGATTATCATTTATAGTCATTAGGACTAGAAGTTCTTTTTCCCATTGAGAGATCCTACATTTTGTAGAAAGAAATGGAATAGGCCTTTCTGCAGGGCAAGTTTCTTCTTCTTCCGTGGTGGAAGAGTGCAAGCTTTTCAAGCCCTGTCAATATCTTTCCTTGAGAGCACTTAAACTACATATACAGTATTAATTCTTTTATGTATAATTGATGGCCAATCACACTACAGTAAGACCATGGCTTTTGTTTTAAATGAGGAGAAAAAAAGTAAGTAGATACGTGTTTTCACTGAGTCAATTAGTTTTTATGTGTGGTGTGTGTTGGTTTTTTGGTTTCAACTGAAAATGCAGGAATTGTTAAAGCATAGGTTTTCATTTTTTTGTTTTATTTTTGTTTTTTGTTTCTTTTTGATGAGTCTTGTAGCTTAAAACTACTGGTGACAAATAGTCTCTTTGACTTGCTAATTGCTCATGTGATAATGTACAAGTGATGACTGAGGATAGAGGAAGTCTCATGCTTAAACTTTATTCAGTTCACATAAATGCATACATTTTATTTTATTATTTGGCTTCTGTAGGGGAAAGCAGAATTTTAATTAAAAATATGAGTAAAACCAATTTACAGACTTTTAATTTCCACAGATATTTGGACAACGCTGAATTAAAGTGGTAGTGACTTGATCCCCATTCTGCACATTCAAATATACCCAGAACTCAGCAGGCTTGGGGGGAAAAATAAATCCACCAAGGCAAGTAGGAGCCATCCTTTTTGTGTAATGCTTGAGCTGTTAATTTCTGCAGAACTTAAGCTTTTTTTTTTTTTTTTAAAAAGAAAAAGTTTCTACACCTTCTTGCAATGAAAATAATCTTCCAAATATGAAACGGTAGTTTATTGCTTTCCTGCACCTGCAGATAACCTTCAAATTCTCTGCTGCTGTCTGTATTTTCCCAAGCTGTAGATTAGTACAATTGACAATATTCTGGTCATTTTCACTGCTGTTCAGAACTTTGGGGGCAGCAGTGAAGCTGTCAAGAATCATGTGAGCAAAATGCTGCTGTGTGGGAAAGTCTTGAGAAACAACAGCCAAGTCAGGCACTGGACTTACTCATAACAGAGACTGATGGGGAGTTAGGCCTTGTCTACACTATAAAACGTCATGATGTCTGAATATGATAGTAATCAATAATTGTGGTAGCTGAATAACGCTGAATGTCAGTTTACATGTTTGGCAAGTGTGTTCAGACACAGTTCAGATTTGTAAAAAGGACCAGGCCTTACAACAGATGACCTGTTCCATCTGTAGCAACCAGGAAGCTTTGAGCAGGGAAGAAAGCTTGTTCTCCTTTCTAGTGGTTTACGGGTGAGCAGGAGAGCTGATTGGAATGTATGCCTCTTCTAGCCAAAGTCTGATACAAAAAGAAGAAACCACAAAGTAGGGTCCAAGGGATAGCCCTATGATAGAAATCCCAATGCTTGATGCTTTCCCCGAACATCTGGGAGAGTAATTGGGGTAGACTTCACACCAGTGCATTACCTCCAGCCATGCTGAAATATGCTGCCCTCCCACCCCCCACACTTCATGTCTGCCTGTGGCCAGAAGGCTTTGTGCTCTAGTTAGTCAGTGTCTGATAGAAAATGCAGGAGAGGAGGTTTTATATCCCCCCACACACACCCTCGTTATGCTAATAATTATTGCTAGTGCCATGCTTCCCTGGGCGCCCCCTAAAGCCCCCTTCTTAAGACCAAGGATATATGTGCTTGCATTCGCTTGGCACTGGGTGAACTGGTCTAGCTTAATGCAGCAATATTAATTTAGGTTGCACATATGGGTGGAGCTGCTGCTCTCTCTGCCCCCTTCCCTTCTTACCCATGGAGCCCAAGGGCACTGCAGAGCAGTGGGGGAACATGTTGCAGAGCTGCCACTTCCCCTTTTGTGGTCCAGATCTGATGAGTTTTCCTGACCTATGCTCTCAAACCTGCAACATCTGGTCTGAAGTTATCAGCCAAGTCAGCCACGTCATTTTCTTTAGTTTTCTCCAGTGCTGGCTCTGACGTAAATACTCTTTACGTATGACTTGAGAAATATTTCCTAGAAGGGTTCCACATCCTCACAGGAAGGGAAGCAAAGATAACATCTTGACCAGAAACTACAGCTAGGCATGCTGCACTTTCTGACAGCCTTAGAGTATCGGAAATCAGCTGCCTAGCCTCAAGATGACTAGCTTGTACTTATCTTTTGGGGTTTTTTTAAGTGTCACTTTCTGTTTTCCTCTCCTACTCTAAACAGGTGATTACATTAGATTATGCAAAAGGTAAATGGAAGATCTGTGAATGGCATGCACTTTTACTTCATTCAAGAGGAAAAGACATTTTCCTCTTTCCCTTGTGTTTGCAAAAAACAGGCAGGGAAATTAAAACGTGGAAACTTACACTGAGGAACTGATTTCCTACCCTACTTGGAAATCTAGATGATCTTTTTTGATTCTGGTGTGCACTGTCATTTTTTTTTCTTCAAAAATTCCCGTTATCTGAACCTCGTGATCTTCTGCTTTTCTTTCCATGAGACCAGTGAACCGAATGATCATATGAGTATGGGGCACTTATTCAGTTTTAGCAGATCTGCCATTTCTAGGCAGGTTTGCAAAGTGTTTTGAAAAGAAAAAACAAAAATGCAGTTTTGTGAAGTCAGCTGTGAATAGGAACTGAATATACAGAAAAATCTGACTGAACTCATTGTATTCAGGGTTTTTTAATGGTTTTATGCAATGCAACCAGAATTAATTTCAGGTAAGAGTTCATTGGCTAATGAAGTCTGCATGAAAGATAACCCCCTTGGTTTAATTCTTTTTTTATAGTAGTCTTATTTCACATGGATCGGGGGAGGGCGGATGCAGTTTGAGTCAGAAGGTTCTTAGTGTTTGTGGGTTGGGGAGTAAAACAAATTTAAACAAAAATAAACTTGAAGTAAAGAGGAGGATGGTAAGGACGGACATTCTTCTGCAGATTGCTGAATTGCAGCATATCCATGGCTCATTGGGACCATCTTAAGCACTAAGAGAGTTGAATGTTATTTACTAGCATATATACGGGCATCTTAAAATCAAACCCTAGGGTTTTTTTATATAGATAGTGTGGCAGGCACTAATGGTGATGCACCATTTAATTTGTACCTTGATATTATACGATCTGTATTTTGCTTCTGTCATTGTTTGCTGATCAATATCCTTGGTCATTTAATGCTTTATGAGATAGCCACTGTTCTTTGGGAGTCGTGGAGAAGGTGAAAGTATGCTTTTTGTAAAGCTGTTGTTTAGTTCTGATATAAAAACAAGGTATATTACTAACATGTACTTCTTCAGTGTACTGCTAATTATATGCAGATTTGCTAGTAATATATGAATAGTTTAATAAATGTATATTCCTCAACCTGTTCTTTAAGAATCCTTTTATCCAGAACTATTTGTTTAATTGCTAATAACGTTACTAAGATTTATTTCTGTTTACCTTTTACAGGTTAAGTTCAGAAAACCAAACAGTAATGGAGTATATGAGCACTGATAGTGACAATAAAGAGGAGATTGACTTGTTGCTAAAACACTTATATATATCTGATGTGATAGACATTATGGAGAACCTTTACCCAAATGGAGAACTAGCAGTTTATGAAGACAGTCTGATTACTATGTGCCAAGAAACAAATCAAAATGCGGGACATACGGAATCCTTATTATTCCATGGAAGTGAGGTTTCTTTGCTGTCATGTGTCAGGTTCGGGACTGAGGAAGACTTGCTGGCTTTTGCAAATCAGGTGTCTAACACCGCAAAACAAATTAACGGACACAGACGACAAGAATCTGGAATCCTATTAAATATGGTATGTCATTTTGTTTGAAAAAAAGATTAGAAAATTTTTAACGTAATTACTGCAAACTAAAAACAAACCTACAAATTCTTAAACAAGCATTGACGTGGCAACACCCAACAGTAATAATAGCAGGTATATCAAATTGTAAGAAAAAGAAAGATCAATAAGATTATTCCACTCAGAATTTAATCAAAGAGCATCCCCCAAAAAGTCAAAACTGGAATGGTGTTTCTCAATAGCATTACTTCTCCTCTTAGTGCTTACTGTACAAAATATGATAATCTGATATACACACAATCCATTGCATACTATGGAAAATCACAGTAAGGAATGGTTAGCAATGCAGTGATGGTTTAAGAATTACAGTACGCTTTGTTACCATATGTCCCACAATTTGAGGTATGTCATTCATTTCAGTCTCAAAGTTATTTGCATTACACAGACGTCTGGTGTCCTTCCACTTCTGTTGTTAAAACAACTTACATCAGAAATAAACCATCATGGAATGGAGATGGTAGAAAGAGTTATTCACACAAAGGAATGAATCCCAGAGCATTTAATGTTTCCAACATAGATTTTTTTTTTGTCTCCCTCATTTTGGATCTTTGCTAAATTTGCATTCCACATTTGGCCTTTGGAAGTAGAGAGGTATGTTTGTTACTCTGATTTATATGCTCCCAGTCAGAAAACCCTAGATCTGAACTTGAAGAACATTTGAACTCTGGACTTGAGCTCACCTTTTATACACAGCCATGAGTAGTGATAACTGTTAGTGATGGCTTTCAGAGCAGTCCGATTATTACATGCTCTAAGATTCAAAATGAAAAGCTCACTGGGAGTTGGTGGAAATCTAAAAATAAGGGCTGGTAGTTTCACTAATTCTTGACCTAAGGTATGAAGAACTTGTTGATTCAAACCTCTGGTCATCCTTAAATCTGCTAATACAGTTGCCTTACAGCTGTCAGGAGACCTTCAGATATAAGATTGAGTATATATAAGTAACAGAGGTTAGTTCCAAACCTGAATGAAAAACAAATGAGTCTAAACTCTCAAATGTGTGGTTTATTGTATACTTTACCCTGACTATTTCTTTTCCTGAGTTCAGAATTCTCTCTCCCTTTCTAAACTAATCTAAATACTTGCATGGTCCCCCTCACCAGAACACTCCTTTTCCATGCGTTCTTTCCCTTATGTTGGCTGGGCATTAGCTCAATTAATCCCAGTTGCCTCAAATGTTTAAAGTAAATTTTGTAAACAGTACAGTATTTTTGTGAACGTATGTTCACTTTTTAAACTAGATGACACTGAAATGTGGCTTTGCTTATTCATCCTATTCATAGAAACTATTTAAAGTATTGTGTTGCATATTTGTAACACACCTAGGTAGACTTGCAGTTAGGTACACGGTTATTTTGTCTGCATATATCTTATGCAGGTAACAGACGTGTATGCGTGAACCAGTTCTTTGTTGGTGCATACAACCGGTTAGGCAACTGAGGAGTGGAGCCAGGGTATTGCCCACCGATCCTGTCTATGTGAATCCATCAATCTCTGCCCACTGAAACTGGGAGAGGAGCAAGGAAGGTGCTGGAAAGACTCTAATCTTTGGTCTGCTGCAGTGGAAGCAGAGTGGTTCTACTACCATTCAGTTGTTGATGGGAGAGATATCCCTCCATCCTATTCCTTTGCCCCCACAAGAACCCTAATATATAGTTTGGCTACTGGGACGTCATACTGGGATGCAGGAATTGACTCTTAACGAAAAGACTCCAGGGCTTCTGTTTTCTAGTTAACACCATACCCAGTGTTTTTTTAACCAAGTTACCCTGTATTTTTCAAGCCACTTTAAATTCCACTAGATATAAATAAACTATCCTATGGTAATCTTAATGTGGGGAACTGTTTATTTTGCTACATGTTCAGTTGCACATTCCATTGAGGTGAGAGATCAATTTCCCTCACAAATAGCAAAATTTGCTGTGTTAGCACACTAGAAATTGTGATGTTTGACAGATTTAGACTTCTGTTCTTAGTTTCTGTCTAATAAAGTTTTAACATTATTTTTTAAAATTATCATTAAACCTTGACGATTACTTCAAAGAAATCTCTACTTTCTAAACAACACAGTAGCTAGACTTAACAAAAGTGAAATTACGAATAGCTCCTTTGGTCTTGTTTTACCCATCGAGCCTACTATATGTTTTTAGGGCTCTCAGATAAAAAAAGCCTGTCTTCCAGAGCACAGAATTGCTTTTGCATCTTCTGACAGTCATCAAGGTTTGCTTTGGTAGAATTTCGGAAGCAGAGAGAACCTTCTGATGATATCTTGTGGTATGGGAAAGTATGAGAAATTTTTATAAGGGAAAAACTGTCTGTGGCAGAGGTCATAATAGTTTCTTACAAAGTATCTGCTAATTTCTAGAAGATGGAAAAATCCCTGATAAATATGTCACTGTAAAATGTGTTACATTCTTCAGACTCTGTGCTATTAATATACGGAATGAACAGAGAGATGAACATTAAATGTATGCTTCTTTTTGCATCAGTTTTTGCTCCACTGTCCACAATAAGTATGTACTGTAATTTGAAATATAACAACTTGTCTTTGTGTCTACTCATAATCTTCAAAATATAAACAAAAAAAGCTTTCATTATTTTAACATCTTGAAACAAATTTAATACTAATTTAAATTTTTTTAATCTCACACTTGCAGATAGATGCAGTACATACATGTCAGTTTTATCAGTCAAGAAAATCTTTTCCTTATCAAAAAACATCTTCTGTTACTTCAAGCATAGACTGATAAGATTTGTTATTACATGAAAGAGACTTTAAAAACATTAATCTCCACAATATGCTATTGTGTGTAGTGTGCAACTGAGGAGCTGTGTAATATAGTACGTGAGACACCTTGCATCACAGGCATGAAATTAATGTACTGCATTGGTCCATTTTTGTTTATCTGAATTCAGAACCTTGTTAAATCCCAATAAACAGACTATCCATATCTGGAATATAATATCTTTAAAGTAATATAAGACTGAATTAATTAAAAACTTATTAACTGGAAGTGTAATAGCAGTAGAGATTGAAGTGCTTAGTATATCACAAAAACACAAATTTATAAAATCATCTTTGTTTCATGGTATAATTCAAACAACGTGAGGATACATGGTAAAGTCAAGCCATATTTCTGCCTTTTAGTAAACCACAAAAAAGTCTCATTTCTTGATCATTTGTAAGTCTTATTCCTCAGCGCTACACGTGATGTTGGGATATGCAGAAAGTCTTACTCACCTTCTGTAGCATAGTCTGTGAGTAACAGCTATGTGGCATAACAAGTTAGTAGATTCCAGTAAAGAACAAACAAGCCTTCAGGTGAATTTACACAAGCCTCATGGTTAGTCTCAGTAAATGCGTTGTGGTTGCCAGGCAATTAATTGCAATTTAAGAAGGTTAATAATTGGATAAAAATGTAAATATATCTGCCAGGAATGAGTATACCTCATGTGCTGTTCCCATTCAATGTTTCTAAATTAAGACTACTAAATATATCAGGGGAATCACATGTACGTAAAGGTGTGGAGCAGGAAATGCTGAATTAAATACACTTAAGTGATGATCCTTTCATTGCACGTGTAGAATTTGCTGAAATTGAAGTACCTCTCTTTCTAACATTTGTTTCTCTGCTTTTATTTCCTTCTATAGATCGCTCCGAAAAATGGGCGCTATCAAATCGACTCTGATGTGTTCTTGTTTCCATGGAAGCTGACCTACAGGAATATTGGCTCTGATTTTATTCCTCGAGGAGCTTTTGGGAAAGTATACTTGGCACAAGATAGAGAGACAAAAAAGCGAATGGCATGCAAGCTGGTATGTTAGTATGGTGGTTTTCTCCCCCAAGTAAATATTATACAAAGTGATACATTTAATGAATTATAAGAGGATATTTCTGCATTTAATTTCAGTGCCAGCTGGTATATCACTGTTGGTCTTATTGAATTACATGGGGGTAAGAGGGAGTGTACTACAATTAGCCTTTGAATTAATTCATATTTTTCTAGAGTGCATAGTGTTTGAATTGCCAATGAGAGCTTTTTTTCTAATGCACTATCAACAAAAAGTTGCAATGTTGCATTCTGTGTTTTTTAAGAAAGTGCATTTCTTTAGAGGAAAAGCCTCATTTTGAGAAAGTAAGAGAGAAAAACTTAAGCATTCTGAAAAACATACAATGATTTGTGTAACTGTTGTGCTGAGCAAACCTGAGGCCTAATTAGTATTCTTTAGAGGTCTTTACATTGAATCTTACAGCAGTCAGTATGACAGAACATTGGAGGTGTAATCTTGGCCCCATTGAAGTCCATGGCAAAACTCTCATTGACTGACTCATAGAGCCAGGATTTCATCTTGACTCTCTTTTGAATGGGAAAAGCTTGCATTAGGGCCCCAATTCAACAGCACACTTAAGTGCCATTTATTTCACTCGGACTTAAGCACAAGTGTAAATGCTTTCCTATATCAGGGCTTAAGTGAGATTAAATATGTGCAATTTCATTATTTGCTTTGAGTGTATTATAAGGATAAGTAGAAAAGATCCATGATTTTCAACACCCTAGAGTTTTTTTCATGCCTTTCTTTTATATTAAAACAACTCTTAGCGTTTATCTTCAAAGTACTATCATGTCTTTAGTAAAAAAAAAAAAAGCATTTAGGGCCAAACTAAGCCTCTGGAGGAGGCATGCTCCATGCCTTTCCATCCCCCCCTTCTAGGTGATGTAATAATGCCGAGAGTGGGTACCCTCCTTGCCTTTCCTCAGGGAGCATGGACCTGGCTTCCCCCTGTGCAGAAGAGCTGGAAGGAGGGACTCACATGCCCTTTCCCACCCCCATGCACCCAAACAGGGTCTGCATTAGTTTGGCATGTAAACACAGTACATCTCAGGGTTAGGATTGTGCAGCTGTGCATAATGAAAACAGTACTTCTCAATGACATAAAAATTAATCTATGAAATAATTAGTTTGTGGTCATGAGTGAGAAGTAAAAGAATGGCTGTTGACCTTTTGTAGCTGCTGATCACTACTCTGTATTTTCGGTCAGTGCCATTTAAAGAATAAACAAAATTTGAATGGTCATTTTACAGTGACTTTCTTTACCATCGTACCTACAGCAGCTTTGTAATATTGATCAGGATTCAATAAAGGTGCTGAATATGTTTGTTTAGTTGCAAGTGTATCTAGGGAAAGCCACACCTGTTCAGACAGATGTCAGCAGCCGGAGATTCTCAGATTATAGATGGAACTTCACATGGTTAATGGGAAAATAGAGTTTTGTAATTTTTTCCCCTTTTCTCCTGAGCCGAGAAGTCTGCTCAGAATTTTGCATACTCTTTAGGTTTTGAAGGGAATGGATCTTGCTGAATCATTTTGTCTGGTCCAGTACACTCTCTTTTTGAGCATGAGTCCAAAAGCTATGTCTGTTTTACACAGGATGTGTCTGAAACAAAAAGGAGGAATAATTCAAGATAGCAAAACCAAGCCTATTTTAATGAGTAAATAGTTGCTTTTGTCTTTTTTTTTTTTCAGTAAACATATAGGAACCCTAGCCTTAGAACGTCTGACTTCTGAATATGGTCTGTTCTAATTGCGATTCCTTCATTTTGTTTCAATGTGCTAGGTCCCAGTAGAACAGTTCAAACCATCAGATGTTGAAATCCAGGCCCGCTTTCGCCATGAGAACATTGCTGAGTTATATGGTGCTATCCTGTGGGATGAGACGATCCATCTCTTTATGGAAGCCGGGGAGGGAGGATCTGTCATGGAAAAGTTGGAGAGCTGTGGGCCTATGAGAGAATTCGAGATCATTTGGGTGACTAAGCATATCCTCAAAGGACTTGATTTCCTTCACTCAAAAGGAGTCATACATCATGATGTAAAACGTAAGTATCTTTCATTCTTTAAAAGGCTATTTTTTGTCATTGTTATACCAGGAATACTTGCACATTTTTTAACGCTTCTACTTTACAGACTAATTCTGAGGTGCTGAGGCCTCTCAAGTCCTGTTGTCCTTAGTGGGGAGTTGGGTGGCACTCAAGTAGCTCACAATATCGGATCCTCAGGATAGGAGCTATTTAAACTCATCTTTTTACTGCTTTATTTTTATTATTCTGATGCTCTGAAACATCACTGTTTGTTCCAGCTGAGAAATCTCTAGAACCCCTTAACTAACCCAATTCTAAATAAAAAACCTGAAGAGTTCACATGAACGCTGTTAGACTGATTGGGCCAAACCTTTGCCTCTCTCTGTTTTGCCCCAAGGAGAATGTTTTGTCCTTCTATTTTAGTTTTACGTTATTGATGTTGGTGCTGTGGCTTTGCATTTCTATATCTGAGACTTTGTTCCCACCCTGCAATTGAACTAAGCACATGATTATTTTTTTATTGGGGATTACAGTTTACCTTCTATCAAGACACCTGTAAGCATTAGTGCCCATAAATATTACTTCTGCTCAGCAACTCCACCATAGGTCAAATCCTACTTGCCTTTTTTAATTAATATTTGACCTCTAATATTTATTTTGCAGCTGATTCTTGATAAACTTTGAGGTTTAAAAGGGGAGCTTAAAACTTTTGAAGTATTCTTACTAAGGGTAACAATACACAAAATGGTGGGTACAGTAGTTTGTCAAGAGCTACTTAATCTGTGCATATGATTTTTATTTTATTTTTTTTTAATTCTTACAATCATTGTGGGCAAAGGTAAAGCTTTGAAATTGGGGAAACTATTAAGTTAAATCATTTTTTTTCCTCATTGCTTTTTGTGTGTCTTTTTCCAGTAAACCTCTTGCAGACCAATGTATAGTCATTGACCATAACAATGGAATTAATTAAAAGACTTATGAGTGATAGCATAAAATAACTGATACATATCTGAAGGCTGAAAGAGTTTAAAAAAATTTTTTTTTTAAATATTCAAGCAACTTTTCATTTCCATGTGTTGACTGTATTAGGAGCAGTGGTTAGGTGGCTCAAAACAAGGGCTTGAGAGCACCAGTTTTGATTGCTCTCATCACAGCCCTTGATGCTGTGTGGTGGTGATGCATTGCATCATCTTCTGGTGATGGAGAGGGAATAGGGCTAAGAGAAGAGTTATATCTGAAGGGTGCCAAGCAACCTGTAGCCAAACAGTGCATGCATGCATGTGCAGTATGCAAAGCCAGGCAGGGTGAGGTCAGCAATTTTTTTCCTCCTCCCATTTCTATCTGGATGAAGAGCGTGACCATGATAGGGAATATATGTTGTTGCAAAACCAACTTAAAATGGAGGGTGTGGGGGAGGAGGAGGCTGTCTCTTCTTCCTGGAGCTTTTTGATAGTTCATCCATTTTAGAAGATGAAATTTCAAAAGCAGATTTAAGTAAAATCTTTGAAGCTGGTGATAATGGAGCCTCCTGTCCCCTTTTGGAGGAGGGGCAGCTAGCAGGAGGTTTCTCCATCTATCCCGCCAGTAGAGGAGAGAGGGCATTAGTGGAAGGGATGAATCTTTCTTTAAAGAAGAGATCAAAAGGGACTCCCAGCTGGGGCAATATTTCTTTCCCCTCCTGGGTCTGTTGGTGGTAAAATCTCAAATTCCTGTGTCTGCTTCCAGTTCATCTACCAGTGAATCCTCCTTTTGCCATCCTCAGTTGAGGAGGTGTTCGGGTGGGAGCAGGGCTCTCCCAAGCCAATGATAAGAGGAGAAATTCCCCCTTGGCTTTCAGCTACAACTTTCTGTGCTCCTCCTTATTTTAGCCCCTGGCTCAGAAGGTGTGGTATCAAGAAATTGCTCTTTTGGGGCCCAATCCCAAGGCCATTAAAGTCAATAGGAGTCCTTCCATTCACTTGAGTGAGCTTAGGATCAAGCCCTTGGTATTTCCAGCCCTGCTGAAATGAAGAGTTACTGGAAATCTTGTGCTAGAGCTTACCCAGATAAGATTTCAAGCACTTATCTCAAACGTTGTAGTCTGGGGAGCAATAAGTGCGGTTTCAGTGCCTATGTGAACCAGTTACTTACTACTTTTGTTTGTAGCAGTGTCACGTTCTGCACTTTGTTGTTTACTTATACGCTATATTAATCTGTGTCTTCACAACTGTGCTGATAAGTGTTAACTAATCTGTGAAACCAGAGAGCAGACTCATAACCAGAAAAACAGCTTAAAGCTTACTTAAGAACCACTAAGGTGGAAAATGACGAGTCCACTTCATTTTTCAACTTGCACAAAGGCAGAGTCTCAGGGACTAGGAGGATCAGTGTGGTTTTGGTTTTTGAATTTTTGACAAACAAAAGTTTCCCTTTTTAAATGCAAATATCTTCCACTACTCATTTGAAAAGAAACATACACATGCACACACACAAACAAAAACAACCTGTGGGCTGAGACTAAAGATGGAAAGTTTCACCCCCCAAAGGTTTTGGGTAGGTTTTTTTTGTTTGTTTGTTTGTTTTAAGTTATGAGCAATTGGAAACAACACAAATGAGTTGTCTGGCATCAACTTGTCTTGATGTTCATCACCCTGAAAGATACAACTACATAATAAATATGTGATTCTGCAGATTACTTGATACTTGAATTCAGGATCCATGATAACTACTGTAGCATGTGACATGCCCTTTGAAAAAGACAATCCTTCATGGGTGTAGGGAACCATGAGAGACCCTCAGAACAGGCCTGTGGCCAAGGGAATAGCCACTCTGTGCATGCTCCCTTCCAAATCATTTTCTCTAGGAAAACCATCAAGAAGTTATTGGTGTGAAGAACAGTATTAAATTCCATTCTGCACTGTTGAGTTGTATTGGAGGGTCAATAAGGCACAGATGTGGTGGCGGATGCCAGTGGCGCCATGCCAACTGAATTATGGCTGCTGCCACTGGGGCTGAGGGCTCAGCTATGCAGAGAGAAAATCCCTACATGTGAAATCCCTGAGCTTCACAGGGTGGGAATCTCTCTCAGCTCTGAATCCTAGGACCCTTGAGGATTTGGAGGCTGCACCATCTACCAGTTCCATGAAGTCCCAAACCCTTGAGATGACCCAGGTGGAATTTTCAGCACAATGCATATGGCTTTCCCTGTTGGAAGATAGTCTGACTTAGAGGATCAGTGTAATACTTGGAGCTAAATAACTTACTGCCAGTGGTGGTGTTGATCTGTGAAGTGACCATATAGGCTGAATGTACACTTAGCGCTAGAGCTTGGGCTATCTTCCCTTTTCATGTTCTAGGTCTGTACGAGACGTTTATGCTGCAGAATAAATGGCACACGCTTGCTAGAGCCTAAAAACTTTTTGTTTTGTTTGCCTTTAGCCAGCAACATTGTTTTCATGTCAACTAAGGCCGTTTTGGTGGATTTCGGGCTCAGTGTTCAAATGACCGATGACACATACTACCCCAAAGACCTTCGCGGAACTGAGGTAGGAGTGTGTGCCTGAGGAAAGCCCGGTGATTGTCTCCTTTCTGGATTGATGCTTTTCAGGGGAAGAAACTCTTCCAGAAGATTTTCATGAAATGAATGTTTTATAATTTTTTAAAAATCAGTTTTTCTCATACTTAATTAGTTTTGTGGCTTAATTACAATTGACTCTTTAGATTGGGGACTGGGGAACTGCGACTGTTCTGTCTTGTACGTTTGATTTACTATCCTTCAACTAGTCATTTTCTAACTATGGTTAAATCCAGATCCAAGGGTGAAAGTCTGGTCCCACTAAAGCCAGTGGTAAAATTCCCATTGACTTCAGTAGGGCCAGGGTTTCATGCCGAGGGATAGCTAGACAAAGGGATTTAGGTGTCTAACTGCCACTTTAGGTGCCTAAATCCAACATTTGTATCCCCACGCCTCTGCTCAGCTGCAGCTAACTCTGTAGACCTCTAAATGCCCCAGGTGCCTAAGTCTCTGCTGGTGAGCAAGCGCAAAGCCACCGCCATCCTGACGCCTGGGGCCTAGCTCACACCTAATCCCCAGCAGGATCCTGAAACCAGGGGTTCCCCCATAGAGGTGTCCAAGATAGATTTTAGTCCCTAGTTACATAAACCTGTAGCCCTTGGATAAGCCAGTGGAGCTACTCACATGCTTAAATCTTTCCTGGGTTAGGACCTTGCTTAGCAACTGAGATGTAGCAGTTGGCTTGGACGGATGAAGAAAGTGTGGCCTTGCTTTTTATTGCCAAAGAGGCTGTGCTACAGGAAATGTTTCCTCTGAAATGCTGACTCTTGTCATTTCAATAGCCTTTCCGAGCAAAGAATAAATAGGTTTTTAAAGGAGACGTTTACATAACCCTTTCAGGGGAGTGACATGCAGCTGGTAAGGACAGCACAGATTAGTAGGTTTCAAAGACGCAATTGATGTTTCAGGGAACATTTTGTTTTGGGAGGATGCTGGAACATTTCTTCTGGCCTTCCAGTCAGATGAGTTCACCTTTTTACCTTACTAAAATAACTAGCTCTGTGGCATTAAACTGACAAAATGCCTTTTCATTCCATGTGACAATGTGGGACATAGAGCATTGCATTGGGAAACTGGTGAAATCCTGAGCGGGACTTTCCAAGGGAGGGAGAAGATGAGTGTAAATAGGGACTATTTAGGTTTGTGGAATGGAAAAATGGAGTTAGGCTTGCTTGGAATTAGATGAAAAGTGTGTGAGCCAAGTTCAGCTTGGTGAGAAAAATACACTCTTTATTTATGTAGGATTGATTAAATGACTGCAGTGTGAAGCCAGTTAAGTCCTGCACCTTCACAAGGTATATACACAGATTCATCCAGTCCTGTAGGGCATAGATACGTATCTTCCTCCTGCTTTGAAAAAAAGGCACAGAAGGGGCAATAGCCCTCTGTATTTGCAGTGCCATTGGTGCATTGCATCCTTGTAAGAGACGGTGGGATTGTGGAGAGTGGGGGTGGGGAGACTTTCAACCTTTAGGTAATGATTTGTGGGTATACACACAGGCTACCCCTTCGAGCCTAGAAAGAGAGACTCATGCTAAGCTTCCTCCTGGCCATCATCTCCCTCCACCTCCACCCTCACCCTCAGCAATGCCTGCATGGCTTGCAAAGTTGCTGTGCCATCAGTGGGTGGCCTAGCTGTCAGTGACCTGCCTGTGCCCCCTGTGTAATCTCGGAAAGCCGTAGGGGGATGGTTACTGCTATTCGCTCTGTCCAGGGAGGTATTTATACTGCAATCACCGCTCTATTATCTGACTGGTAACTGGTATAACTCCGTGGAGATAATGCTCTGTGTGACTTGCCACTCCTGCAGCAGTTAATAAAAGAGCAATCTGAGTGTTTCTGTTAGAATAATCCAAGTGCTGTTTTATCAGTTGTTCAGAGGGAGTTGGAGGAGGGGGATATGTAAACCAAAGCAAATTGGCTGGCCTGCAAACCTAATGAGCGGGCTGTGCAATGGCCTGTCCAAATTTAGCTCCCTGAGTCCAGGAGCTGTTGGAGAGCCGTGCAGGCAGCAGCCTCCCATCCTGGGGCTGATTGCTGAATGGAGCTGACTGGCTGCAAGTGAAGTTCTCTCCAGGCTGACCTTAAAAGTGTAGTGACTGTGTCTTGAGGACATGTAGGTGCTAATTGAAAAACCGGGGAATTTTTGACTATCGCCTTTCAAATTGTGATGACTAAAGTGGGGGGAAGACAAAAGCAGAGGCTCACCTTCCTTTGCATGCCCTTCCCAGATTTACATGAGCCCCGAAGTGATACTCTGCCGAGGCCACACAACGAAAGCGGACATCTACAGCATGGGGGCTACCATCATTCATATGCAGACTGGCAGCCCCCCGTGGGTGAATCGATACCCTCGCACCTCGTATCCTTCGTACCTCTATATAGTAAGTAGCCATAGAACATTCTAGATCAGCCAGCCAAAGAGAGGGACCCCTGGGTTCTTGCTGATAAATCTCCGGCCTCCCAGGGGACTCTGAAAGTATTCGCTGCCAGAGAAATGATGCCATTTGCCCAGTTCCGAAAGAAATATAATAAAGCACAAATGCAGGTTGTGATAATTTAGGAGGAGGCAGAGAGACTGAGATGGAGCCAGTATTAAGATTAAACAGCTACAGTTTTACAGCGCTTGGGTCAGTGATGATATCCCAAATTTCCAATAACCAGTTCTATAAAGGCAGGTGATATTTAAGAACCTATTCTGAACTTCAGACTACTCTCCGCCGTGAAATTGACTCTGCCTTGTCAATTTTGGCGGCGGAGGGGGAGACTCAGCATCGCAGCGGAGAATCTCCGCTGTGAAACTCACTCTCCGCTGTCAAATTCGAAACCCCTCCAGCGCCCCGCAGAGTGCGACAGGGGAGGGCGCTAACAACCGGTTTGCTACATTTTTTTAATTTTAAGAACCGGTTCGTGCGAAACCCACCAGCGCCCCGCAGAGCGCGACAGGGGAGGGCACTAACAACCGGTTCGCTACATTTTTTTTAATTTTAAGAACCGGTTGGATATCATCACTGGCTTGGGTGTACTGTAGGGATGAGTTTAGAATTGTGCAAAACTCAGTCATTTCAAGTCCACATGGTTCCCATTTGTTGGCATTATAGGGTTTGAGGAAACCTAAAAAGCCCAGAGCAAAATTAATTAAAAACCTCTAAATTTCACCCAATTTTGCATGGAAGCCTGGTGAATTTCTTGTGCACAATGCCTTAAATGGGCTCCAGTTTGCTTAGTTTGTTTCAGGCCTTTGGCTGAACTGGTCTGAATCTTCAGTTTACATTTAAACATGAAAGCAGGTGAGTTTTGCAGAATTACCTGTTCCATTGTGACTGCTCAGCACAGGGCTACAGTGGCAAATTTATAACTTGTGAATTGTGAGGGGGAAATTCCCAAGTGTCTAAAACTTCCTCGTTGTCATTGGCAGCATTGTCTTAATACTGAGAAATCGTTCTCTCTTGTTTGCTAGATACACAAGCAAGCTCCTCCGTTAGAGGACATTGCGGAAGATTGCAGCACCAGCATGAGATTGTTGCAGGAAGCTGCTCTGGAAAGGAACCCTAATCACAGACTCTCTGCTGCAGACTTACTAAAACACGAGGCCTTGAACCCGCCACGGGAGGAGCAGCCAAGGTGCCAAAGTCTGGACTCCGCCCTGTTTGAAAGGAAAAGGCTGCTGACGAGGAAAGAGTTGGAATTGCCAGAAAACATTGCAGGTACAACAGCAAGCGATTCCTGCTCTTGGGCTTTTATACTATATTCCCTATCAACATTGTATTTACTGAAACAAGCTAAAGGGCTCCAGGGCCTCTTGTTGAGACAGATCAGTAACAAACTTGACAAGATGAGGTCAGATGCAGATCTCATTACAAACTCCCACTGACCTCAGTAGGACCAGAATTTGGCCTAAATTGTGTAATTCCAGAAGAATCAGCTTCCCAAAAAGCCTTGGCTGTCCTCCAGGACAGTATTTTTAAAAAGTATATATAACTTTCCTGAATTGTTTGAACTCTTTCCAGCACTAAGGCCGTTTTATTATTAGCTGTTAGGGTTTTTTTTAATATGACTTTGTTTTATTTTAAAACCTCTTTATACCTTGACTGTAAAGTTAAGGAGTGTCAGCACTGACATGCAAGGCCTCTGAAAGGGGCTGTTTAAAAGAAAAAGCAAATGATTACTCACATACCAAGCCACCATACTGTTTGCGATAGGTGCTTATCAATAAGGCATGAACCAGTTAAAATCTGAATGGATCCAAGGATATAATATCAGGTCCACAGGGAAATCTGGTGCCAGCAATCTGTTAACAGATTATATTTCTCTTTTCTTTTAAAATATTTGTCTTCTACAAATACTTGTAAAATTTGGTGGCTGCATCCTGGCAACAGGCTGCTAGAAAAACAAAACACAGTCGAACAAAACACCTAGCCCTGAAGCGCTTTCTTTTATTTACTTTGATTTAAATCATTTAAAAAAAAAAAAAACCCACTATGCCTGGGTATTGAGCAGCACAGCAAAACCCCAGCAGCATTAAAGTAATAAAAATAAAATTGTATTGCTATAATTGAACTGTCCTGCTGTTTGCTTTGTTGGGTGCACAGTCCTTTGACCACTGCAACGCTCCAGAGGCAGGGCTCTGTTGTGGGTCAGGGGACATTTGGCGATTAATCTGGGACTCCAGGTTAGGAGTTTGGTTACCTAGGACACTCATTATAAAGTTGCTCGAGGGAGTCCTGAGGTTGCAATAGCTTCTTCAGAACCATCACACATAATTTCAGAAATTGAAAAGTAAAGCAGAGAGACAGCCTCAGATCTGTGCTTTGCACTACCTAAGTGGAGATATAATCTGGCCAGTGGGGGGTAATTCTCAACTGGCATAATGGTGGCAGAGCTCCCTCTATTATGCCAACCTCCACTTTGGAATCCTGTCTTAGAGGTATGTCAGGGAACTCCTCTTCCATATGGCAATTCCCAGCTGGTGTATGGGCCTTCAGAGACCGTACACAGCTTTCATCCTGCTCTATCATCAGGGCTGTGGCAGCATGAGAACCTGGGAGCTGTAACCATCTCCAGCCCACCCAACTCCATCTCAGATTCTGAGTGAATCTGGCCCTTTTTTGTCTATAGATGCCAATGACTTACAATATTTTGCTTACAAATGAACCTTTTTTAGTGAGTCCCAAAAAGAATAAAAATAAAAATTAGGCCATTTAAAAAAAATGTCGCCAGTATTTGAAGTGAGTTTCTTTATTAATGCTAAGACATTAACACATTTCACCTTCTTTTTCAGATTCTTCTTTGTGTACAGGGAGTTCAGAGGAATCGGAGCTGTTAAAGAGGCAAAGGTCACTGTACATAGACCTTGGAGCTTTAGCTGGCTACTTTAACATTGTTAGGGGACCACCAACACTAGAATATGACTGACTCTAGTGATTTCTTGTGTCTGCTGGTCAGAATTGGAAATCTGCCTCAAGCTAACTTTATATATAAAACAATGCCTCTTTGAGCTGTAAAGTGAATCGCTTTTAACTGCACAGATGATTAAGCTAAACCCTTTGTGGACTCTGGTAAATATATCCCAAGCAATAACATGTTGTTCTCTGATAGCAAACCAACAATATGAAGGAGACAAAAACACCGTCTTGAGAATATTGTTATCTGAAGATGTTCCATGCACTGTGTGTGGTTTTTGTACATGCACTTTACATCTATTTAAATTTTATGCAAGTAGAAAAATTGTTTTCATTTAAAAAAAATGGAATATTTGAGCCAAATCCTCCCGTGTGACCAAGTTACACTGATTGTAAGACTGGCTGGGGAGACTTTGGGCAATCTTCAGCAGTCTTCAGCTGGCTCAGCCTTGGGCCAGTCTCAGGGCAGATCAGAGCAGCCTTTAGGTTGATGTGAACTATACCAGCCACCAGTGGGCTCTGGAGCTAGAGATCACAGGGGTGCAGGGGTGTACTGGCCACTCCCCCTTTTCTCTTCCCACAGCAGGAACAAGGGGGATGGGAGAGGGGCTGTAAGAATTTCTGTGGTGGCTCCACAGCACATGAATGTTCCCTGAGATAGGGGAATCCTCCACTGGCTTTAGGGGAGCTTTGTGCTAGGAGGGCAGTGCAACCTACCATCACAAACCCAACATTCTGGCCCTGAGCGTGCACCTGCTTCTGAAAGTTATGTACATTTGAGCCATTGCAAGTATAGCTTGGGCAGGAATGAGTTTGCTGCCAGTAATGTTGGGAGGATTGTTGTATTAATCACCAGTAAGCCAAACATAATGTTTTAATCCTGTACATGTTTAATTGACTTAACCACTATGTATCGGAAAATATGTCATTAGTGACAAACTGTGTTTATGTTCCTATGGAAACAGAATGTATCTTGTTCTCGCTATGCCTAGTATATTTAAAACATGATGTTTTGGATGATAGTAAAACTGTGTACACCACATAGTTCCGTACATCCCATGGGATGAGAATGTAAACTTTTATAAAACTCTTCAGTGCTTAGGATCATATCTCTTTTAAGCATTTGTTAAAGACGGCATACTATGTATGTTGTATAACAAGCCCCTTATGTAAATTATCTGATGGCTCCTGTCTGAGAGATGATCTTAAACTGATTATTTTCACATGGATACCAATATGATTGGATGAATAAATCCAGTGTGTTGTGTTGTGAAGCGGTCCTTCTGTCCATTCTTTCCGGATATTAGTTATAGCTGAATTGCAGAGCCAACTGGGAGAACTACAGAGGGCTTGTGGAGCTTTGGTTATACCTTCTCCTGCCAATGTAAATGACTCTTGTCCAGTGACAAACTGAGGATTTGGGGAAAGATCCATATGATAGTTCTTTGGGTGCTCCCAAACCTCTCGGAACTACAGGTACCATGAAGATTGCTCCTTTACTATCTCCTGCTGGCTGCTCGTGAATAGCTGCCAACATTTAGAAAAGATTCCGTGGTACCAACTTTCAAATAAACTTTGGAGGAGGATGTAGATAGGGGACGCCTTGGGGCTGCTAAGCCTTCAGACACTGGAGGGTTTTGTGTGCACCCTGGTGAATGTTAGGCACTTATATAGACTCCCTTCACAAACATTAACTGCTTGTCACCCCACCCTCCTCCCAAAAGCTGGTATGTGAGGAATTGTGTCCTGGTTTCTCACATGGTACGGTGGAGGCAGTGGTGTTGACTTAACTAAAGCCACAGCGGGAGTTGATATTAGAGCTGGGATTGAACCTAGGAGTCTGTTGCTCTCAATCCTGTGTTTATCATTATCAAATTCTCTTTCCTTGGGACCAGGAGCCATTTTGGCTACTCAGCATGGCAGCCGACTCAGCTGCAGAGAGAGCCTGCTGGCAGCTGGAAGGGAGTTTGAGCCATTAGTGGCAGTACAGGAAGAACTGCACTTCACAGCTGCAAAACTGGTGCAGGATCCCTGACCTCCCTTGTAAGGAGTAGCCCCATAGCAAGAGTGAATCATGTTTGAGACTGAAGTGGACAGCTGCTTCATTTGTTAAGTCACTGGGCTGCAGCCCATGGCAGAGGGAGGTCACAACCTCCCCCAAACATCTGCTGCCCCTCCTAAAGGGGGAAGAGGAAAACCATGCTCCACAGAGAAATGGTTTGAGTGGGATAGTTTGTGATTCTTCATTTAGACTGTTGTTTGCCCCAGAAATTGAGGAATTTTGAATTGGCTGGAGGGCCAAATCTCTCTACCAGCTCAGGAAAGGTTTTTGCCAAGAGTGAGGGGAAATGGGGGCACAGATGCACTTGGGTGCCACAGAAACAAGCTGCCCTTTCACTGTCCTCGCAGACTGTCACTTAACAAAAGCATACCTCTGCCTTTGCAGATAATGGACACAGGTCTTAGTGACATATAGGCAAGATCCCCCAACTCTTTACCTAGATTTTTTCCACTCTTCAGTGTTAACCATACCAAACCTCTGACAAACTGACGATAGAACATCCATAATGGAGAACAGCACAAACTTGTAGCTGGACAGAATCCAGTATGTGCAGCATTAATAGCAGTTGAAAGCAGTACAATCTTTTTTTTTTTTTCTGCTGCTGACTGGACTGCTAAATAAGGAGGTGCCCCTTTTCACTTTCCAGAGTAACCTGTGCTTTAAACACCACTACCTTTTTCTGCTTGCAGCTATGTTGAATGGGGTTGTAGCAGTGAGGGAAGGGAGATCGAATAGTGGGTTCAGCAATGCTCAGCTTGCTAGGAACTGTGAGCTTTCATGAGAAAAAATCTTGTAGTAATTCCATTTTATTCTGTCCATCATAGGACTCGACTGCGTCATCATATATAAAGTTCTTGTAGTTAGTTACTACACAGGTTACCCTTACCGCTGGTTGTTACCATCTGGTAAGCTTCACTGGGCAGGAGACAGAAGCAGCTAGCTACTCTGTTCCATTGGATTGGCCTGAATTATTGTGGCCACACACTGGTGTTGTGATGTTAACATTCCTGGCATAACAAACTAGGTGTGGTGCTCTTTAGATTGGCAGTCTTCTGTGACACACCAGTAGTGATGTAGATCCAGATGTTTATTGTAGATGCTGTCTTTCAGATGACCTACTGAATGGACAGTAACCAATTTATCAAATATTGCTGTCAGGATTCGATATTGGTAATCTGACTGAACAAAATTGTTTTGAATATCAAGTGCCTTGGTTAGGATCTAGTGTCACTGACCTCGAATTATGACTGGTACTAACAGGAAATTTATTTATACAAATGGCAAATTACATCCAGCAGTGCTATGCTGAGTTAATCAAACTCAAATACAGGGGGGACAGATGTACAGTACATCACAACTCCAAAGTTACACAGAAACCTTCTCCCTTTATATACATTACACATCTCTTTGCATTTGCTGTACATTGCATCACACATTTTTGGATTGGCTTGGTTACTTTGCAGGAACCAGTCCCTGTGTGGCATTTGCTGTCCACGCACAGACTGTGATTTGACGACTTCTTTATGTCATCTCTACATTCTTTGTCCCTTGTTATCTAGTTTATAGCAAATACTTCCTTTGGTGTTTTTGATTTTCCTTAGTTGGCTCAGACATTCTGTCTTCTTAACCTACTGACCTATTTACTTATTTTATTTATTTATTTATTTTCTGTTTTCAACTTGATTTAAAATAATTTAATTCCTCCCTTAATCCTATCTTTGAGAAAATGAGGCCTCCCTCCATGTGTTAATTACTCAGGTGAGGTCAGGCCACAGCTACATTCCTCTGCTTCTATTTTTTTATATTAGCATTCATTTCATTTGCATTTTATTCCTGTCTTTCTGTGCTTCCCCCACCCCCAAGTTTATTACCCAGAAGCACATTCCCAACACCACAGTTGTTGTAATCATTTAACCTCCATTAATATTAGGCTTAACGTACAAACCAGGGGGTGCAAGGTCATCTCCTTTGGTGCATCCCACTGTGGTGTCTCCACTCCCTAAACCATATTATCCCCAATTGCTTGTTGCTCAGCTATTAGTTGGGCAATGGGCACCAATTGTTCTATTTTCCTTCGTACCAAATTAGCAGTGTTAATGGCAAAAGGCAACATGGGTGTAAAGAGATTGGTCACCAGTAACTCGCAGTCGATGTTATCTATCACACCCTTTGTCGCATTCTCCTTTATCTGCATACTTGGCCATAGGGCACGGCTAAAGAAAAGATTATGTCATGGAGGTCATGGAAGTCACGGACATCCTGCGACCTCCATGACATTTTCTGTTTCAGCTGGTGGGGGCAGGTCAGGAGCTGTCAGCCAGTGGCTCCCTGGGCGCAGGGAGAAGGGAAGACCTGGAACTGTAAGCCACACACATCAGTGAAGGAGCCCTGGGGGGGGGGGGTCCTGGAATCACAGCAGTCGTGAATAGCTGGGGCCACTGCAGCTTCCAGCCACTGTGGGTGGTGAGGGTGAGGGTGAGGTGGTGGAGACCTGGTGCTCTCTGCTGCCATGGGTGGTCAAGGTTCCCAGCTGTTGCTTGTAGCCCATGCAGCAGCTGAGCTGCAATGGGCAGCCCTTTCAGCTCCAAGCCACTGTAGGTGGCAGGGGTGGGAGGGGGGAAGGGGCGCAGCTCTGAGCCATGGGGCCCACAGGGCAGTGAGGATCCACAGACCCAGAGCTCCCAGCCTCTGCAGGCAGCCGGGAAGACTGTACTAGCCTTCTGAAATGTGTTTACGTAAATATCTACTGTGTTGTTATTTGGCCAAGGCCAGGTCTACTCTGGTTCACAGCCTTTGGTTCTGGCCTCAAATCTTGCACCAGTCCCAGTGCCCCAGGCTCTCAATCACTAGTACACCAGCAGGCATGCTCAGAGTCCAAGTCCACATCAAACAGTTGGGGTGGAGGAGATGGTCCCTTGTCAACTTTAACTCAGCGGTTAGGGTACTCCCTGGGATGTGGGGGACCATCTGGTTCAAGTACTCCTTTCACCTGAGAAGGGATTTAAACAGGGGTTGATTATCTCTCTGGTTAGTGCCCTAGCCACTAAGCTATAGAGTCATTCTAACTCTTTCTTTGGCCCCAACTGTTCGCTAGAGTGGAACAACTTCAATGGGTGAGATAGAGGGATCTCTATAGAATATTCCATAGCCCAGTGGTTTGAGCACCCCCTGAGAGGAGGCAGATCCCTGTTCAAATCCCTTCTCATTAGGGAGAGGAGGGAATTGAACTGGGGTCTCCCACATCCGAACTACTGGGCTAAAGGCTATTGGGGGGCACTGCCGGCTTCATGTGGAGCCAGGTGGCCTCTGAGCATGGTAGCTGGGTCAAGCCCCGCGTGTGACTTAGGCAGCCAAATGCCAGTCTCTCCGTGGTCCGTGAATCGCTAGCAGAGATAAGTGCTGAACTCTGAGGGAGAGGAGGGGCTTAGCACATGCCCCTCTTATGAGAATCTCCTATTGGCTAGTTTAGGTACTGTTCCCCACCTCCACCCAGTGTGCTGGCTCTGTGGGTTCTGTTTGTAGGCACCGATCTCTCCCCATTCTGTGTAGAGGGAGCCTAGGCACCTAACACAAACTTTGCAGATCGCAGTGTTGTTCCTGCAATTTTCTAGATACCTAAGTCCCTTTTGTGGATTTAGGTTCTAGCTTCTCTGTGCTTCAGCTCCCCTGCTGTAAAAGGGGGATAATGCCTCTCCCAGGCATGCTGTGAGGATAAATACACTGAAGACTGTCAGGTGCTCAGATACCATGGAAAGAGGAGCTATTAAGTGTTTAGAGCTCCTCATAGGAAGCATTTATTGGCGATTGAATTGTTTCTGTCACTTTGCATCATCTTTTAATAGGCGAAGAAATCAAATGATTCAAAAGATATACCCGTAGATGGCTATAAGTGGGAAGAGCTTCAAGATGGGGATACCATTTTATGAGCGTTTTTTTTTATTACTGTAAAGCAGCAGGTGCATCCCGAAAGCACAATACAAGTGGTATCTGACCAGATTACTGACAATGAATAGAGCTTGTATCTCCCTTGTTACCTGTGATAAGGAAACTTTGTGCATGTGGTCTATGAAGTGACATTTGTCTTAGACTGTAGGATGAGCTGTTTATCTGCTCACAGAGGTGTATTGCAAGTGACAGAAATTATCATTAGGAGTGTGTACTTTCCGATGGCCCAGCGATGAGATCTATATGCAAGACAAGCCTACTAAGGGTCAGGAAGCTGAATTTCTGCTTGGCTAAAAAGGTTGATATTCAGGTGACTGCCTTGTTGTGCCAACTGGTCCTCACTCAGCCACTTTCTCTCAACTGCTGCTCCCTTGAGCACATGTGGCTTTGGTTCCTTCCCATTAGTTTTCTCAGGGACAAGGTCTTCTAACCTCATTTACTTTTTCTTGTGAGGATGGTTGTCATAGGGAAGATGAAGAGCTTTCTTATCCAACTGCAGAGAGAGCATCAGAGGATAAGAAAACCCTTAGATCTTCAGTTACCTCTGAAAATGGAATGGGTAACCTACTGGATCTTGACTTGGGAGGATGTAACACAGGACCAAGTAGGATTCTAGCACTGGGGTGTGAACCTACAAGCGGCAAAGGGGCGTGACAGGGATCAGCAGCAGTGCCGCATGAAAGTGGAGGTACTGTGCTGGGCATACCACAAAGCCAGGGAGCTAAAAAAGAACTTTGGTGCTGCCCCAAAGACCTGCTGCCCCAAGACCTGCTGCTTTTACAACTAATTCTATGCCAGATGTGGTGGTAACCCCGCCCTCAGATGACTTTGGATACCTTGGAGGGTCCTGTAATGGAACCTGCTGTGAACAGTGAGGTTGAGGGAGGGGAAGAATGGCAAGGGACTCAAAGCAGGCCTTGACCCAGGAACTGTTTGAAACGCCACAAGAGTCCAGCCAGTCCCACCAGGTGAGCCCACAGACGAGGGGGAAGGCAGCTCAGGTAAGCATCTACTATCTACATGCATTATTCCTTGCTCTGTTTTTTTGTTTGTTTGTTTTTTCTTGATTTTCCTTTTCTTCAAATCTCAGCTCCCTCCCTCCCTCTCTCCCCTCCATCCCCCTTTGTTCCCCATTTAAAAGTGGTGCCCAGCCCATCTGTAAGTTAAGACAAAGGTATTGACTTTTCATTGCTTTCCTGGTATGACGTTAGGGAATACATACTCCAAAGGGTTGCACGACAGTCCAGTTACACAATCCACAGTGCTTGTCCTGTGCTTGGGGAGAGGATGTAGAGGTTGAATTGGCATCTGCTTATCATTTCTTTGGCTTGCTGGGCTAGCTGGGGGGTGGGAGAGGGATATGGAGTACTTTGTTTATCTCGGTAGAGATGCGCCTTTTGTCCTTTTGAGAGATCTGGATGAAACTTTCAAGGGAGATATCTGCAATCCTCTCCCAAAGATTTCTAGGGATGGCAGTTTTGTTACTTCCACCATGGTAGGACACTTTCCTACAGTTCAGCTGGCACCATTGCAGTGAACAGGCTAGGGACATATGTGCCTGAGCAGTGTTGGGACATGATGCCTTTGTGACCCTATAGAGTGAGATATCAGTCAGAATCCTATGCCTGCCATTTCCCTATGCCTGCAACCAGGAGAGGGGAAGTGGGGGATGGGAGGGCGAACTGTATAGCAACATGCAATAGAACACCCCCCTCTTCTCAGTGATTTGAGCTGCGGGCGGGGCGGTGCTGTAGCAAGACACTCCAAAGCTATGGTGTCAATAAGCTTTTCTTATTAAGGGAATGACTAGATGGCCTCCTGAGGTCCCTTCCGACTCTAATATTCTATGATTCTATGAGGTAAAGGGGGTTTTGAGGCTTATCTTTCCCTTTCTGTTGTGACTATAAATCTAATAGTGCATCTGTCTGTTTTGATTAGCAGCTTCTTGTGTGGTGGCCTCGAAGGCTGCCTTCTCCATGCCTGCTGAACATCTGACCCTAATGAGGAGGAGAAAGAATTAGCCTAGGGAGGATACATTCTGTGGGTTCCTCCAAGCCACTATTGCCTCGGACCATGACCAAAGGGTTTAGAGGGCCCATCAAAATGTAGTCATGGAGAAAGACAGAGAATGGAGAGTGGTTGCTGCAGGAGAGGTAAAAGGATCGAGAGGCACATGGAGAAATGCATCAGGACATAATGGTTCTGCTGAGGCAACAAACATAAATTTTGCTGAGCATGGTTGCCCTGCAGCCCAAAGATTCCAGACTCAGCAAGTTTTACAGTCTTTGGAGAGCTCCATGGATGCTGCTTCCTACTTGCTCCCAACCTACCATGTGACACTGCAGTGTACATCCTTATCCCTACCACTACATGCCAACGAGTAGAACCATAAGTACTCACATTCTGATCTGTGAAAACCACTCCCGTTTACACAGCTGGACATAAACATTTGTGCCTGTTTTCACTTGGGATCGTAAGCTTTGGTTCGCCTGGTTAATGGTGTCAGTAAAAGATTTTTTTTTAACCTCATGTTAATTGCACTTTAATTTTGTTAACTGCTGTTTTGCACATAATAAAGTTATATTTTTGGAAATTCAGAATATCTTTTAGTCCACATCAAGCAATGCAGAATCCATATCAGGGGGCAAAGACCTAGCTATATTTATAAATGTATACTCAATATTACAGAATTTATTGCGGCAGGCAAAGACCCAACCAATGTATAACGTAAAGCATACAAGACAGACACTATTTCATGAAAGCAACAGAGAACGCTATTGTGGCTGACTTGGTAAAATGCTCTTTTAAAACCTCCCTCAGCGATGTAGCTTCAGGACTCACTCTTCTAATAGCCCTTGGGTCCAGCTGTTCAACGTCAGCAGACAGATGCTCTACCTCTGCCTTCCACTCTGGTGGCAGTTTTTCCTCCTTTGCTTCACAGATATTATGCAGGACACAGCAGGCAGCCATGACAATTTTCCAAAAGCACAGTCAAATGTCATTTGGCACCTGCTGAGCCAATAAATGAATCTTTCCTTGGCCCTGTCAAGGTGGCCAGTGTACAGCTTCATGAGCCAGGGGAGTGAGGGGGAGGCTGGGTCCCCCAGAATCGCTATTGGCATTTCCATATCACCAGTGTTTATCTGCTGGTAGGGAATGAAAGACCCTACACTCTACTGTGTAGAACTGCCCAATGAATGCCAGTAGCAAAGTGGCATTTTTTCCCCCACTATGTCCATCAGCATTATTGTGTCCACACATCTCTGCATCTGCCTCATCGCAACCCCCATAGTAGCAGTATTCCTCCAAGCATTGCAAGTACCAGAGAATCGTGCATCCTGTATCAGCCACCCACAGGAGAACTGTGGTGCACTCTGCTTCCATGCATCTGTCAGAGAGTGGAAACCAAAAAGCACTGTGAATGCCTATGGGAATTTTAAAAAATGGCATGAAAATTATAGGATGTGAAAAGTATGAGATGGAGAAAGTGGCATGTTGGGAACTTGGACTCCCTAGCTCCCAGAAATCTGTGGGAAAATGCACAAAGCACTGCAAAAATGTCCCCAAAAGCATTCTGCTAGCTGGTGGCGTGGGGCATTCTGGGGTACCTACCCATGGTGCATTGCATTTTACATCAACTCAAGCGCTCCTGGTGAGTATACACAGCACTGACGCAAGCAGCAAAATGTGCACATGCCCGAGCTATGTACAGACTTTGGCAGCTGTACTCTGATGGAAATTGCACCAGCCAAACTTTGTAGTGCAGATCTGACCTTAGTTTTCTTTTCCTCTGTGTCCAGGAGGGCTAAAGGCGCAGTTCCACTAATACCTCTGCATCCAGCAGTGGGTAGAAAGTGTTCATGTGTTGCGCAGCTGTTGGATTGGGTCTGTGCTGAGACACTCTCTCTTTCACTACATATTGAGCTTCTCCAGTGGGCTGGGAAGACTGAAGATTACTTCTGAACTCAGACCTTCCAGATACACTTGGAAAAAGCTAGTCAAAGCCTTTAATTCACTGTTTCTCTGATACCTATGCTGCTTTTCTCTCTATCTCCCTCCCCACATGCACAGGAGAAGTTTGCAGTTTAACAGCCAGACTCATTGTGCCCCTAAACTGTATAAAAGGATGTGACAAGATAACCACACCCCCATTATCTGTGGTTCTTCAAGACCCCCAATGTTTGCATGTGCCTGAATTTCCAGTCACAAGATGAGCTCCACTCTGCTGCTGGATCCTAATCTGTGCCTTGATTCTGCCTCCCAAACCCCAATTGTCCAAGGATCTGATCTGTAACATATGTATTGTTCTTACACTCTTTTATCTATGAAGGAATAAAGCTTTCCTTATGTTTTCTCTCTGTGGGGCTGGAGAGTATGCACTCCTTGTTTTAGAAAGATGAGATTTTAGTTCCTCGTTTTACAGAAAATTCTGGTAAGCAAATCCTTGGAAGGGTAACAGAATTATTGCTCCCTTGCTCCTTCTTTTTCAGAACCGCTGCTGTTTCTATGCTCTCAGGTTGGGAAGTGAGGTATACCCAGGACTGGAGGTCTTTCTGGGTAATGTTGAGAAAAGTTATGGACGAACTACAGTAAAAATTTAAATTAAAACCTCTTAATATATTATGCTGGAGGGGGTTGATGTTTGCCAGGAAGCATGTCTTTGATCTATGGACGCTCACAGACCTTGCTGAAGCTGATGGAGGTGCTAGCCACCTTTTTTTCTGGCTAAATGGAAGAAGAAATTAAGCTCCTTTATGGAGAAAAGTACCTGAAACAACAGAAGCTACCACCCAAGGCATTGGACGACCTGGGAGAGCTTGAACAAGAACTAACTCATAGAGAGTAAGAAGGGTTTCCCTTGGACAGATTGCAAATGCAGGGAGTAGAGCACTGACTGGTGAAGCTATGTGAGGCTGTGTGTGTCATAAGAAGAGAGAAAGTGAGCAAACAGTGATAGAAACAATGTGACTGTGGCCCTCCAGAGAAGCCAAGAGAGAGAGAGATCTTCTTTTGGGCAAAGGGCTGGCTGGAAAGAGGTCTGGAAATTGTGAGCAAGGAAACCGTCTCTTGCTGTGTTCAGAGAAACAGGCCTTCGTACATTCTTTGTGAATAAACAGATGGCTCCGAAGAAAATACCTGACTCCACCATCAATTTCTTCTCCTAACAGAAACAACGTTGCAAGGCCCGAATAGTGCTAACCACTCTGGCCAAGGGCACAATACCTTTGTCAACTCCACTGGATGGGGCCAGATTCAAGTTTTAGCCACACCAGTATAAATCCGACTGACTTCTGTAGTGTTACTCCCAACTTGGACTTGGGATCTGGCCATCCAGGCACGTCCCAGGGAGCCATTCCTGTCCTTGTGCTAGTCTCTTTCCCATGTCTGCTTAGATCTTGCAATCCATGGCTCCTCTTCTCCCACTGCTTCCTTAGGAGACACCCACTGAAATAGCATCCTCTACTGGCTGCTACTACATCACTCTGTGACTCACCACGGAAGGAGAAAAACTGATCAGCAACCTCAGCTGCAGCCTGATGCTTGATATTTTCCCAAATGCTTCTGCTAACGGTCATGCCTGCTAACTCTGCAGTCCAGCCTGAATCGTGTGTGTGTGTGGAGACCAGAGGGGGCTGGAGACTTGGAGCAGATGAATTTGTCTGAGTGGGTGGCGGTCGGGGGGGGGGGGAGGGGTTGGCCATAGATAGATTTGTTTGGGGAGAGAAAAATGATAGCTCTATGTGTATGTGTAGTGACTGATGATATTTTTGGGTGCGTGACAGGATAGGAGAAGTGATGAGTCTGTGGTGAGGTGTGGGGAGGAATTGGTGAATTTCTGTGGTGGTTGGGATGGAAGGAGCAGGATTTGATAGACATCATTATTGTCCATGATCACACACCGTATCTTTCATGTGGCTATTTCGGAAAGTTCTGAGAGATCCTCAGAAGCTTTTGTCCAGGCTGCCTCAGCCTGCCAGTTTGGCTAAATGACACCAGAATAGCTGAGATCACAATCTGGCCTTAGAAGTCCACAGGTCTGGTTGTTTACATTGTTGTTGGAGACTTGCTTTCCATTAGCCTCCCATACAGCTCAGGGTTACACTGTATAGCTGTCAGGGTTCTGTATTATTATTATTTATCTTGCAAGTGCATCAGAAAGTCCCATTCAGCGCCCCATTGTGCCAGGTGCTGTACAAATGAGTAAAACAATGGCCATCCCCTAGAAAAACCACGGTCTAAACTTTTCAATGAAATATATTCAGCGGTTACCAGCAAATCCATTCATTACCCATCACATCATTCTCATCCAACACCAATATCACAAATGATCTCACTCCAACATACACAGTGAAGAATAATTAGGAAGCCTGACCTATGCTTGGTATCCACAGTACAGCTTGTCATACTAACAGCAGACACTTAAATCTAGCCACAGAAATAGACCTGTAGTTCTTGCGACCACGTATTTGAGGAGGGCATTCCTAAACCCCCCTACAGTCTCCTCTGCATTCCAGGATATATTTAGTCAGCTGAGGGGGATTTGGATTAATGTTTGCTACTCAGTTGATGTGGAGCGATGCAGTGATACATGGGAGATCCCCCTTAGTATCTTCCCAACAAAGGGCTGTCACATTAACTGTTACTTAGATAGCTCTCCTTTTTTCCAAAGCAAAGAGGCAAAACCTTTGCCACATGAATTGACTGTGATAGGTGAAATTAAAAAAAAAAATCCAGTTTTACTCTTCATAGTGTCTCTCATACAAACTGTCTAACAAAATGCCACATAGTGAAATAATAAATTAGAAAGAGATATAATAGCTGAGGCAGGGAGGAATTCAGTAGTGTATGTGTGTGGGACAAAGTACATGTATTAATCTTTCATCTGAAATGAGATGGAGAGTTCCTCTGTTGGAGATACACAGGAAGGCTTTTCCAGCTGGCAGGAACTGCACAAGGAGAGAGCTCTCAAACCTTCAGTGGCTAGATTGTGTCACAGGACAGGAAGGAGACCCAAATAGTAATAACATCAGAGAAAAGCAACAGATTTCCTTCCTCTTTAACTCTCACTTACAGTAATTCAAGATCAACTTTAGATTCCACCCACCCCAACGCCCCCCGCAAAGTTTTGTACAAAGAGGAAGTCTTTAACTTCTCTGTCTAAATTCTTGGCAGAATCCTTTTCCCTCCAGACTCTCTTTCTGACTTTCTCCACCATTTAAAGTCCAAGTTAATGTAGATTGCAATACACAGTGTTGATAGTGGCAAGGCTGCATAAAAAAGCAAGGTTACCATAGTGTATCATTCCCTTGGGATAGGGAGCGTGGTCTAGTGGCTAGACATCAGGCTAGACATTGGCAAGAGGAGAGAGCTGTTATCTTCACAGATGTACTAATGATTTTCTGGGTTGGGCAAGTCTCTGGATTGGTTTCCCCATCCTATAAAGAAAGTAACACCTGCCTGTTCCTCAGGGGTGCTGCAGGCTTAGTTCACTGCTGTTGTATAGTGCTTTGAGATCCAGGATAGGAGGCGCTAGAGAAGTGCATCCTCATTACAAAGCTAACTCTGAATGAACCTGGTCAGTTCAGATCTAGTGCTATCGTTATGTATGCAGCTCTATAAGCCCATTTGCTCCTGTTCTTGCCTAGCCATTGAACTTTGCCTTATCCTTTATTACTGACTCTATTTCTCCAACTCTTGCCCAACCACCATTTGCTTTACACCTAAGATTATTTGTTGCTATCAGTTAAACCCATTAAATTCCCTCCAGGCCAACATACCCCATTAGCAATATTACCCCCATTCGCCCTCCACAGAGGGACTCCAGCCTCTCTATCGGTGTCTTCCGTTCACATCCATTCCAAAAGTTACCCTGTTCCCTCTTGCAGAGAGGAGCAGGCTGCCCCTAAAGTCAGAGTTGGTTCTCAGGACCAGTGCAGCCAAATGTAAATTAGAGCAGCCCTCTGGCTTCTCTGGGACTGGATCCCTGCCAGTCCTAGAATTCGGGGGCTGTAAAAGTGGTGTACAGCCACCTTGCTGAGCTTAGCACAGCTTAGAATCAAGACCCAGGATTGGTCAGCTCATGTTTTTTGATGATGTGTTCTGATGCCTGCTATAGACCTTTGATGAGGTTAGAATGTATGTGAATCACACAAAGCAGGAACTTTCCCTCATCTGCTTATACAATTGCATAGTTTAGTTCAACAGAATTTCATTCTAACTCGTTAAGAAACTCATTCAATTCTCCATGTGATCCTCTGTGGGTTCCTTTGGGCAGTGACCTGTGCAGCCACAAAGGATGCCTTTTCTGTTCTGCCTTGGCACGTTTGGTTTAAGCTCTCTGCCTGTAACCAATGCTGTTCTTTGGGCAGGCCAGCAGCTTCCCCACAGGTCTCTGCAAGTCAGGCTGTGTAATGCTCCTAGTGGGGGTTTCACACTCCATCTTCCAGGCCGTGCAGCACATTCAGGGTTTTTGTTTATTCTACAGACAATTTTCTTTTAACCTTTTAATCCAAAGACATTGTATGTGTTTGATAAGAACCAGGAAATGAAAAGTCACACGAAACGGAGAAACATGGTGTGTGTGTGTGTGTGTGAGAAAGAGAGAGGTGGCACTTCCTTCTGTATTGCACTTACGTAATAGATGGCTGTCTGGATACATTTTTTCTAATATAAATATGGGCATTAATTTCAGCTATTATCTAAATTATGGGCTGAGCTCTGCACACAGCCAATTGCATGTAGGTAGCACTTCTCCATGTCTGCACTTTTTTCACACGTGCCCACATTCTGGTATGCAAAGGAACCAAAACTCATCTGTATTTTAAGAACTTTCAGATGCAAAGGCCCAGAAAGGGATATGACTGTGGGTAGGGCACAAGTAGTAGTGTTAGATCAAAACTTACCGTGTCATATAACATATGCAGACCTCAGAAGCATGTGGAATAATTGGGTCTTGGGCTGAAGTACCTCTTGCACATACCTCCAGAGACTGAAGGCCATGGGAACAGGGGAGAGAACAGCATTGCCACTCATATGAAGTATTCAAGTTGACTTGAGAAACATACCAGATCCTGGCCACTTGTTTCTACCATGTTCACAAGGACGGTTTGCCATGAAAACAGGGAGGTAAAATCAATATCATGCGGAACCCTGACTCCATGTGTAAGGCCCAGAGTCAGAAGATTTAGAGGGGTAGAATTCCCTGCTCCATCTCTAAGGCAGAAGACAAAAAGCTAGCTCTGGCCAGCTTCATCTAAATACATTATAATATTGTTTGCCCAGAATTCCATCTCCTGAATTGTCTTGCTTTAGTTGGAATTTGTTTTGATTGTATAAATGTGCATAGATTATTATTTTCACTGACTTGTGAAAGAGCACAGGAATGTGCAGGATATGTCCGGGAGTGAGTGGGTCACCTTGAGGCTACAGGCAGTGAACTTTGGTTTGGTAACAAAATTGAAGCTCAACAGGAAAGGGCTCTGTTCTAGAGACTAAGACCTCTATTGAAAGAGCAAAGACTCTATCCAGATAGTCCTGATTTGATTTATGGTCCTCACTTGGAGATGCTGTGGCATGGCGTGGTGTGGCATGGAAGGTGACTTCATAACAAGGCTTGACCAGGCTACAGGAATTCAGAGCTAACTTTACAACACCCTGGCCCACCAAACCTGTGGAATCAGAGCTGATATAACAGAACTGAGCCAGGTAGCTGCACAGCAGAGCGGGACCTGGCAGAGCTGTCGTCTCTGGAATGGAGTAGATCAGTAGAGAAGAGCCCACACCATGACCATCACCAACCCTAATTGGACTTGTGGCTGAGGTTGTACCTGGGTGAGTCTTCTGTTGGAACTAAGCATTCTGGCCCTCAAGAAACCAGGCAATTGTTATTTGGGACCAAACTCCTGAAGCGCAGTTTTGGATTGTTCAGTTTCTTGTATGGAAATAGACTAGTGTGACACTTTCTTGGGGCGTCCAGGACTGTGAGTCACTCTGCTGCCCTTCGGCCTCTACTGAGAGGGAGTCTTTCTTGTGATAGCTGGATGTCAGCTTCCTGACTCTGCCAGCTCTTCAGCTACTCAGGCGCTCTGCTCAGGGCTCCGCCAGCCCCCGCTTTGGCTTGTAGGTTAACACTTGGTGTACCCCGGCCCCGAACTGCTGAGAAGTGTCTCCATGTGATATCCAGCCCCTGTCACTGGACACTCACGGAAATAACCAGGTAAGCTGTCTCCAAAAAGATACTGTGCACACCAGCTTGTTTGGTTCAACTAAAGGTTCACACTTTGCTTAACACCATCACACTGAAATGTATTTATAATAAAAACAAGAATAAGTTTATTAACGAAGCACAGAGATTTACAGAGACCGTGAGCACGGATGATAAGAATAACAGTTACATATGAAATAAAAGAATAGCATGCTTCTTAGAGTCCAGACCTAATGTTAACTGGCTAAAATCTTTCTCTAAAGAAGTTTCTCACTTAAAGCAATCTCCCAGAGTCATCAGCCCCAATGGCTGATATCCATGGTAACAAAAAATGGATAACTTTTAGTTCCATCTTGGTTCAGTAACTATTTGGAGGAGGAATCCTTCAGCTATAACATCCTGGAAAATCTGGGCCCTATTATTACTACTAGCATTTGGCCTCCAGTCTATGTCTGGGAAGCTAAAGTCTCCCATAATCACACAATTTCCAGCAGTATTAACTTCATTAAAAGCCTTAAAGAGTTCTCTGTCCATGTCCAGATTGGATTCCGGTGGTCTGTAGCACGCCCCAAGCACTATCCCAGGGAAAGCTGTTGTAGTTTTCTTCCTCAATGTGATTTTTGCCCTAACAGAGTCTGTCTTATCTATTCCATCACTAAGTTTCTGCTGTATAGCATTGCTGTAACATGTTCCCGAGTTAGAAAGGCAGGCCCAAACCAGTTTTTCAGAGACAAAATCACACTGGCACCCTGAGATAGGGTATCAACAATGTCAAGTGGATTTTCGTTTACTTAAGCAGACATTCTCCAGCAACAGGAGGGTGTGAATAAGAAATTTACATTTCATGAAAGGGTTGTTTCAACCCTTATGTCCACAAGAGACTACTTGTCACCTGCACCCACTGGGGGGTAACCCTCAGAGAGGGAGAGTGGTATAAATATGAGAGATGGTGGCCTCCACTTGACCTCTCTCCTTCTTCATCTCTGCTCATAACATCGATGACGCTCAAAGAACAGACCTAAGGAGGGAGGAGTCCCAGGCTGAAAGGAGCCCCAGCCTGTGAAATTTACTGCAGCATATGACGAGACCAAACCTTTTGCTTTTAAGTTCTCTTAGTTTGTTAAGTTGTTATACTTGTAAAAGAAAAGACTAGCAGGATCTTATTCAGGAAGATGAGGCAATACGCCACATTTATTGTACATAAAAGAGTATAAAAAAGCAATCAGATTCACACACACATTCAAAAAGCTCTGCAAGCTGGTGTGATATAATTACCAGTCCTGTTATGTGTTGCTTGAGCCAGCCTAGTGGCCAACTAGACTGGGCATGAGAATGGAGCCGGGCTTCTGTCGGTCACAAATCCAATGCTCCAGATGACAATTACAGAATGAGACCCAAAGTTTCTGTTTTTACCCCATCTTTTATACTTGCTGGCTCTCATGTAAGTCTATGGGCCTTGCTGTGTCAAGCTGCCTCTAGGTTCAGTATAGTTGTTAATCAGCTAACTGCAAGCATGACTATTTTCTTATTTCTGTACTTTGCTTGTTCCCAGGGTGGAGCCTTCAGTATTTTAGGGTCATTTATTTGCACTTTAGGGTCGTTGCTAGGTATTCTTTGGCCTTCAGGTTTAGGATGGCAGTCTGTGTCTTTCCTCCCCTTTCTGTTGTTAGAGCAGTTTAGGTTGGTGTCTTTTTATGCCCTGCACATACATTCCTCCCTCACACACAAAAAGAGAATTCATCAAGATATTTTTAGGTTCAATAGTACAAGTATCAGGAAAGAGTGCACTCACTGCAAGAAACTAACAAGATGGAGTCCACTTATGCCACATCAAACAGTACTTATCATAACAGTAAAGGAAACATATCTACCTCTATTTCACTTACGCAATAAAACAAGGAGTTTACATCTGATTTGTTTGCACAGCTCCTGGGGATGGTTCACAAAGTGAGGTATTCACTTGCATTTTACTCTTTTATTTTCTTTTTGTAACCAATCTTGATTTTATGCAGCATCACTTGTAATCATTTCAAATCTATCTTTCTGTAATTAATAAACTTATCTTATTGTTTTATCTTAATCAGTATGTTTGGATTAAAATATGTGGGACACTCCATTGAGGATAGCAAGGATGGTGCATATATTATTTTCCTTTGATGACATGACAGACTTTCTAAGAGCTTGCATTGTTCAGTAGTGTGCTAAACAGAACAAAACACATATTTCTGGGGGAAGTTTGGGACTAAGAATTTGCGGGTGTCGCCCTGTCTGTAATTCATGAGTGACTGGTCAGAGTGCTCATGTATTTAGCTATGCATGAATTTGCATATTAAAGGCTGTGTGAGCAGGCCAGGAATGGATGTTCTGCCAGCAAAGCAGTGTAAAAGGCACCCCAGGCTAGCTAACTAAGGGGACATAGCTCTTCAGTGGTCCAAATAGTACCCTGGGGAATGTCATAATCTCATACAACATTCTTTATAGATAAATATTATGACAGTAATGTGTTAGGTGTAGTGAGTTTGTTAGGCCTGTTAGAAGTTTCTGATACAGAGTAGTGAACACTTTGCCAGCTGGAACCAATGGGCCTCTGTGTTACAACTGGATTTTCATGTTTCTTTTGATTGTTTTTCCCTTGTCCTCAGATGAGAAGACACTTGTCGATTCATGTTCCTAGAGGAATCTGAATGCTTGTGAGTGGGGAAGAACCATGTGCAAGGCTGATTGGGGATGTTTTATTTGTTTTATTTTAATTTCCAAGGGCCAGATGCAGGAGTATGTCTCTGGGACCCCTAAGGAGATTGAACCTGATCTTTGTTGACGTCATTGACACCTGACAGAAGAGTTGCATGTGGATCTATATAAATTATAATAGACTGAAGAGTTCCAAAGGGGTAGCTGTGTTAGTCTGTATACAGCAAAAACAACAAGAGTCCTGTAGCACTTTAAAGACTAACAAATTTAATTTCTGCAGGCATAAGCTTTCATGGGCTGCAGCCCACTTCATCAGATATCCTTAAGCTTATGCCTGCAGAAATTAAATTTGTTAGTCTTCAAAGTGCTGCAGGACTCTCGTTGTTTTTGCTGTAATAGACTGCCATCCTTTCAGCTATGTTCATATGTGGAAGCAGGAAAGCGCTATTTATACTGAGGAAAGTTATACCCATTTCAGACTGCAGCGATCTGGCTTATTAGTTAGAAGTTGTCCCTCAACCATACTTTAGTGTTTTCACTCTGTCCTTTTATATTTTTTTACATTATTCTAATTTTTACAATAGTAAAAGTCACAGCACTTCATTTATTACAGTGTCTTGGTAAACAGAAAAAAAATCCCATCTATTTGTATATAGGAAGTGGTTTTAGTGAACTGGAAGGTCTCAGTCACTGCTGTGTGAGAAGTCATCATGGCAGAGGCAAGCTGCGTGCATGAAACAAATAAAGCCAGAACCCTCTGAAAATAGATTTCATTGCCAGAAATGACACACTGAGTGTTTTACTTGCAAATATTGACTGAAATAGCATCAAACTGCCAGCAAATAAGTACCAAATGAGATACAAAGTTCAGTTCTAAAAAACCTTTTAAATATTGTATTGTTTTGAATGAATTAGCATTGTAAAGTTTGCTTGAACATACTTCTTTAGTGAGAACCCTACTGAGAGTCATTGTTAATAAGATGAAGTCACACAAGTTTAGTGGCATGTTGGTTAGGTACTTGAGTTTAAAAACTGTGTGCAATCAGTTGAGTATATAAAATGCAAATGCAATAGTATGTCTAATTTTAAAGGTCAGTTGCCATGATTAATTGTGCATACTGGGTTTTGTATAGGCATTGAGTATTTCCATGGGATTACTGCCAATACTCAGAGCTGCAAGCAGCCAGTGGCCTTCTTTCCACCACCTGAGCTATGCTTCAGGTCCAGCCTATGATCTGGGACTAAACAGGAGGGAAGCTGCAGTCTGATCCAGATTAAGCATGCTCCTGAGACTTCTAGCAAATTACCAATGCAAACTTTAGCTTCCTCTTGTTCTAGAAAAGCAGCAAGGAGGACACCACTTTAATTGCTAGGGATTCTGCTTTATTACAGAGGTTCTACTTTGCTGGAACATGATCACCTGGCAAACCATTCAATAGGATTATCTGTGCTATCTATTAGGTCTATCTGAGTCTCCCAAAGCCTGCTACCAACTTGATTCTTCCTGCATTGTTTGCTTACGCAACTTCAGTTACCAAAAGAATACATCTTTCTTAAGGGCCTACTTGAAAAGGTGCCTTTTATAGTTCCCATCTCCCTACTTCTAGCCAGCCTACTATAAATGTAACTGCCTGTCACTTAATAACAGCACCCAAAATTTAGAAGGCAGAGCAATATTGGCCCTGTCCCCTTGGGATAACAAATCACCCAGCACTTGGTGTTTCTGACCTACCGCAGCTCCTGCTAACGTGCCCCAATAATTAAAAATAAACACATAATCTGACCAGCAATGTAACAGAGCTCCAAGCAACACGCACAACCTGGACAAGGGTCTTTCAGCTCAGTGGCAGACCTATTGATATCACAGCTGATACCACAATTGATACCACCGCTGGCTATCTGGCACTAGAACACAACCCTCCATCATTTGCCAGGAGGCCAAAGGGTGAAATGCTTTTACCAGGGCTGCAGTGGCCCTAATATCCAGGTGGTCTCCTCCACTTGTGCTGGCAACTGGACAAAGGAGGCAGGAAAGCGGTAACACTGACTCAGGAGAGTACTCTCCAAGGCCATGAAAATCCCTCCCCAGTATTATAATGGGGTTGAAGCTCTGAATGTTGGAGATGGGGCAAGTCATAAGGAGGAGGGGATGAAGCCGTAGCTTTTGTAGATGTCCTCCTAACTTGATGGCTTTTCTGACTGGAAATCTGCCTGTGACTCTCTGTTCTCTAGAAAGGAGATTTATTCTCTGCTTTGTACAAACCTCCCACTGATATCAATGAGAGAGAAAGTAGAATCTAGGCTAGCATGGCCTTATGTTGTATGAAGAAACTTTTATACAAACGTTATACTCAAAACTGACATACAAAAGAGGAACTATGGCCCCCAGAACGTACTAAAACCATCTCAGCCCCATTTAAGTGTCATCACTGGAAACCGATCCACCTCTCCAGCTGTGTTGGTAAGTATGCAGTTTGCTTTGAAATTGCAGGAATGGGATCTTCTAAGTAGCAGGACACATCTATTGATTTACTCTTTTTTACTTATGCTAGAAGAGGTAGTGAAATAACCAATACAAGTAGAGTTACTATCAGCTTCACATTCCCCTGTAGAGCTAGGCAGAGGGGACCCTGCAGAACAGTTTGTTAATGTGCACCAGGATGTCCCATGAATCCTCCATAGAGATCTCAAGGAAACTTTCCTGGGGGTAGTCTGCAATCCACTGCTGAAGGTTTCTGGGGAAGGCTGCCTTATTTCTTCCACCACTGTAGGACACTTTCCCATGCCACTCAAGCAATTACTTCAGCAAGCACCGGTGCAGCACACAGACTAGCAGCATGCGGCCCAGACTGCAGCCACACACTTGCAGGAGCCATTCCCTTTCAGCCTCCAAAACCCTCAGGGGTGAGAAAGCTAAAATCACCTCCGCCTGTGGAAAATGCCCAAATTCAGTTCAATTGCCCTATCTGCATATACTCATGCCCATGAGCTATCCCCCTTATTTTCCCAAATTGCCCTCTCTCCCCTGGGCTGTGCTCACCATGGCTGGGACAGCTGCCATGCTCTCTGAATCCCAAGGAGAAATGAGAATGTAGTGCTTGCCACTTGTGTGGCTCAAGGGGAGTGAGTTTAGTATATCAAGTTTCCACTGATCTCATTAATACACTCACAATGATATCTCTGTGCATGGTATCTTTTGCAGCTGGAAATGTGGCCTTGAGGGTCTCTCCATCCACACCAGCTCAGCCAGATATGGAGGAGAAGAAAGAGGATACAGGATGACATGTTACAAGTGATCCTGCAAGTCTCTGTTGCTTTGGAAACCGAGCACAGGGCTTGGAAGATCACCCTTGCAGACAGCGTGGGCAGGGATAGAGCAGAAAGGAGAAAGGCGCAGGAAAGGGAAAGAGACGTGCAGCAGGAAATGCTAGTGCTTCTCAAGTGGCAAGCAGACATACTGCAGACTCTTGTTGACCTTCAAATTCAACAGTCACATGCTCCCTTTGCAGCCCATAGAGAACTGCATTTCAGGAACTCCCTACACCACCCTCCCCGCATTTCACATGACATCCGGGGCGGCGGCTCTACCCCTAGCACTCCACCCCAAGGGAGAGTATAGGCAAACACAGCTGCACATACCCCAACCTTGTATTTCACAGGTCAGCATATGTGTTTGTGAAATGGAAATGACTGGGCTTTTCCCCTTCAAAAGTGTTTTTATATTATTTATGTAGGCAAGGTCTGAGTGACTCTCCCCAGCTCAGCCAGCAAACGGGGGGGAGGGGCATTTTATTTGCATAGGCTTTGTATTTGCATGAGTACAACTAGGTGCTCAGCATGATTGCACCATATCTGCATAAACACATCTAGGTTCTGAGCATGATGGGAAATGGTAAGTCTGGCTGGTGTTGGGTTACAAATCACTCTAGTGTTAATTGAAGGGGTAATGAAATGTTGTCCCCCTATTGTACAAACAAATGGCAGCAGATCTGTGGTTAGCCTGTTCTGATAAAAGATTCACTCTCATCTGAACAGAACTCAACAAAACATTTAAGTTTTATTCAGTTATAAATGTGTCTGTTTAAGAACATAAGAACAGCTATACTGGGTCAGACCAATGGTCCACCTAGTTCAGTATCCTGTCTTCCAACAGTCCCCAAGGCTAGGTGCTTCAGAAGGAATGAGCAGGACAGATAATCATCAAGTGATCCATCCCCTATCACCCACTTCCAGCTTCCAGCAAACAGTTTACATGGGTATGGAATAAAAGTCTATTTTTGGAAACTTAATTCATCTTTATTAGTTCACAGCATATGCTAGCTGGGGCTGACATCATTCACAGATAATAGCAAAAGATGCATTTGCAATGTTATATTACTACACATACAGCACTCATAATAAGGCCAAGACCAGGGTGCGAAAGAATAATGCCAGGTAGAGCACACTGCAGCAACATGCATTGCTGTGGCTCACTATTGAATTGGTCTTTCAAAGCCTCCCTGAGGTGAATAGCTCCACTTTGAGCTCTTTTTTTTTAGTCCTGGCATTTGACTGTTCAAAATCAGCAGACAGCTGTTCCACTTCCACACTTCATCCCAGTGGAAATATTCCCCCCTTTGTTTCACAGATATTATGCAGGACACTGCCGGAGCAAAACCATTGGGATGCTTTTTTCACTGAGGTCCAGTCTTGTGAGTAGACAGCGCCAGCGGCCTTTCAAACAGCCAAAGGTACATTTAGCTGTCATTCTGCATTTGCTGAGCCTGTAGTTAAAGTGCTTCTTGGTGCTGTCAAGGTGGCCAGTGTACAGCTTCATGAGCCACAGGAGTAAAGAGTAGGCTGGATCTCCCAGGATCACCATTGGCATTTGAACATTCCCACTGGTAATCCACTGGTCTGGAAAGAAAGTCCCTGCTTACAGCTTTCTCAACAACACTATATTCTTAAAAATGTGCGTGTCATGCACCTTGTCTGATCAGCTCACATTGATCTCAGCAAAGCATCCTAGTGATCCATCAGTACTTACAATGCCATAGAAAATTAGCCCTTTCTATTGAGGTACTCTGTGGCAAGGTGGTCTGGTGCCAAAATAAGGATATGCATGCCATCTGTCACCCCACCACAGTTTGGGAACCCCCTGCTGCAAAACCATCCATTATGTCTTGCACATTGCCCGGAGTCACAGTCCTTCATCACAGTGATATACTTTGACTTTCGCAAAGCTTTTGATACAGTCTTCCACAGTATTCTTATCAGCAAGTTAAAGAAGTATGGGTCGGATGAATGGACTATAAAATAATACCTCAAAAAAGAAATAGTCATCTTACACATAACAGCCTTCCACACCAGGATAACACAGGTAGGATTATTATTACTATTCGCAGCTCTCTCATCCTTACAAACTCCCATATTTGTGTTTAGACACTAAGGTTATGTCTGTGCTGCAATTAAACCCTCCCAGGTGGTCTGTGCCAGCTGACTCAGACTTGTGTGGCTTGGGCTAAGGGGCTGTTTAATTTCAGTGTAGATGTTTGGGAGTGGGCTGGAGCCGGCTCTAAGATCCTGTGAGGTGGGACGGTCCCAGAGCTTGGACTGCAGCCCAAGCCTGAATGTCAACACTGCAATTAAACAGCTCCTTGGCCCAAGCCCCACAAGTCTGAGTCAGCTGGCACAGGCCAGCCGCAGGTGTCTAACTGCAATTTAGACATACTCTAAGGCAGAAGTCTTCAAACTGTGGGTGCAGATGAACGAGGGGGGGCTGGGCGTGGCAGGGCCTGGGCCAGTCCCCATGGTGGGTCAGGAAGGAGTGCCACTTCACACTGCTGTGGCCCAAGCACTTCTTTGGCCCCGCCCCCCAACCATGGCTCCAGCCTTGGCTCCTGACTCCGCCCTCTGGCCCTAGCTGCAGACATGCACTAGTTCGGCTTCACCTAGTACACTAAAATATAGCAGTAAGAATACTGAACCTGGGCAGCAGCACAGGCTAGCCACCTGCTAACAAGCCCACCTGACTCCCAGAGTCCAAACTTGGGCAGTTGCAAAGGAACGTTAGCATGCAGGTGCATTTCCACGCATGTAGCTTCCCTCTGACCTCTTGTGGAAATTTTGTCAGAGATTAAGGCTGCCTAATCTGGTCCGTAAGTATCAAGAGATGTTGTGCCTGGTTGCGCAGCTGGCATGAGAGGGGAAAGATGGATTTTGGGGCAAAAGGCGTAAAACAAAAACGAGAGAAAATGATACTTAGATTTTCATGTGAGAAGGACTATGATACTCATCTAATCCGACTTACTGCATAACGTAGGCCATAGAACCCCTCCCAGTAATGGAAGGAATTCTCCGTCCCTCCCATGTTCCTGGAAGGAGGAGGGGGATGAAGGAAAGCCTTGCGGGGAGTGGTACTCTTCATACATAGGACTATCAAAACTAAAACAGGACCATGAAAACCATTTTTGTATAATGCAGAAATCAGCTTTGTACATATGCTCAGATGTTAGAGTTCAAATTCTCAGAAAATTGCAAGATGGTAAGGAAAGTGGGGTGGGAACGACCTGGCCCATTTGGGTTTAATTCTCCATACCCAAGTGTGAGTATATTTGCAAGCAATACTGGATGTGTGTGTCTATGAGTGCAGCTGGGCTCATAATTAGCTACGTCGCCCTGTGAGTGAGTAAATAGCAATGCACGTGCACACAGAACTGGCATGCATTTGTGTGCACTCGCCTGGTTACTGCACAAAAGACACTGTATGACTCTTTCTTCATTGTGGTTTCAGGGTAGGAGGCGTTTGGTATTCCCCATACCAGCACTTCACTGCAGTGAGTCATCTGCCAAGAGACCTTTACATTTCCCTAGTCAGTGTATGTATGAGCTACTATGACAGCTAGATGAGGGAGAAATGATTGCATCCCATTAAAGACCTAATAGTTCCAGTTGAGATGGCACTTGCAGTTTAAAATGGCACATTCAGCCATTTTAGCACTAACTGAACTCTTGGGAAGTGGGAGGAGGAACAATTTTTATCTGTTATATTGTCAGCTGCCTTTTCCATCTCTGGGTTAGTCAAAAATGGTTCTATTTTAAATCATTATATTTTGGGAATTTCCAAACCACCTGGGGAATTGAGGCACCTGCCTTCCAGTGAATTCAAGGGGAATTGAGCTCCTAACTCCCTTAGCTGCTATTGAAAAACCCAGCTGTAACTGGCAAATGTGTTATATAGGCCTAAACAAGGCACACTTGCTTTGCCTTGTCAGAAGGAATAGGGTTTTGAAATACCCACATTATGAATAATTTAACTGTTCTGGCGGGCCTGGCTCACGGTGGGTAGTTGTTTTTTTAGCTTCAGAAAGGATCATAGAAGATTAGAGTTGGAAGGGACCTCAGGAGATCATTGAGTCCAACTTCCTGCTCAAAGCAGGACTAACCTCAGCTAAATCATCCCAGCCAGGGTTTTGTCAAGTTACAGCTTAAAAACCTAAAGCTGGAGATTCCACCACCTCCCTAGGCAACCCATTCCAGTGCTTCACCACTCTCCTAGTGAAAAACTTTTTCCTAATGTCCAACCTAGACCTCCCCCACTGCTCCTTGTTCTGTCATCTACTATCATTGAGAACAGCCTAGCTCCATCCTCCCTGGAACCCTCTTTCAGGTAGTTAAAGGCTGCTATCAAATCCCCCCTTATTCTTCTCTTCTGCAGACTAAACAAGCCTGGTTCCCTCAGCCTCTCCTCATAAGTCTTGTGCTCCAGCCCTCTAATCATTTTTGTTGCCCTCCACTGGACTCTCTCCAACTTGTCCACATCCTTTTTGTAGTGGGGGGCCCAAAACGACACAATACTCCAAATGTGACCTCACCAATGCCGAATAGAGGGGAATAATCACTTCCCGTGATCTGCTGGCAATGCTCCTACTAATGCAGCCCAATATGCCATTAGCCTTCTTGGCAACCAGGGCACACTGCTGACTCATATCCAGCTTCTTATCCACTGTAACCACCAGGTCCTTTTCTGCAGAACTGCTGCCTAGCTCATCGGTCCCCAGTCTGTAGCTGTGCATGGGATCTTCCATCCTAAGTGCAGGACTCTGCATTTGTCCTTGTTGATTCATCAGATTTCTTTTGGCCCAATCCTCCAATTTGTTTAGGTCCTTCTGTATCTTATCCCTACCTTCCACGGTATCTACCACTCCCCCTAGTTTAGTGTCATCTGCAAACTTGCTGAGGGTGCAATCTACTCCATCCTCCAGATCATTAATGAAGATGTTGAACAAAACCAGCCACAGGACCGACCTCTGGGGCACTCCGCTTGTGACCAGCTGCCAGCTAGACATGGAGCCATTGATCACTACTCATTGAGCCCTATGATCTAGCCAGTTCTCTATCCATTTTGTAGTCCATTTATCCAACCCATATTTCTGTAAGTTGCTGATAAGAATACAGTGGGAGACTGTATCAAAAGCTTTGCTAAAGTCAAGGGTTATCACATCCACTGCTTTCCCCACATCCACAGAGACAGTTACCTCTTCACAGAAAGCAATCTGTTGGTCAGGCATGACTTTCCCTTGGTGAATCCATGTTGACTGTTCCTGATCACCTTCTTCTCTTCCAAGTGCCTTAAAATGGATTCCTTTAGGTCCTGCTCCATGATTTTTCCAGGGATTGAGGTGAGGCTGACCAGCCTGTAGTTCCCTTGATCTTTTTTCTTCTGTTTCTTGAAGTTGGGCACTATATTTGCCTGTTTCCAGTCATCAGGGACCTCCTCCAATTGCCACAAGCTTTCAATGCATGGGGCCAGAGCTTTCAATGGCTCTGAAATCATATCAGATAACTCCCTCTGCACCTCAGATGCATTGCATCTGGCCCCATGGACTTGTGTATGTCCAATCTTTCTGAATATCACTTTGGTGTGATGCTCAGAATCTTTGGTCTTGTATGGGATGCAGTGTAGCCTATTGGATAGAGCAGAGAGGTGGGAATCAAGTGACCTGGCTTCCATCCCTGGGTCTGACATTAGCTTGCTGGGGACCTTGGACAAGTCACTTCACCTTTCCGTGTGCCTCAGTTTTTCCATCTGTAAAGTAAGGAGAACGATACTAACCACTTTGAGATTTATTGGTGAAAGTGCTATGTTGGAAGTGCTATATTATTATTATTTCTGGACGGTGAGCAGAGGTTGGGATTCTCAGTTATCATGCTGGAAAACTTATAAGCCCGCTAGTGAAGTGCTTCTCACCTTTTTGGGGTCTGTGACACCAAAAAAGGCCCATCAAATTGTTATGTGACCCAAAGGATTGTGGGATTCGGATCATTGGAAGACCAAATGGGAGGGTTTTGGGTGCTGTGAAGTGGAGGTATGGGGATGCTGAAGGGTGCTGGCTGCTGGGTAGGGTGCTAGATTTGGGGGGCTAGGTATAGGTATATAAACAGAGTTGAAAACAGGGGAGTTAGAGTGGGAGTTTGGGGAGGGAGTGTGTGGTGTTCTGGTATTGTTGGGGTGTTCATTGAGGGTTGTTTTGGTGGGTTTTTTGTTTTTGTGTCACTGACAGGAAATAGGGGAAAGGCTATGACAGATACAGAGGCAGTAGTGGTGGTCACTCAAGCAGGGGAAGAGACAATGAAGATGACTGGATGTGGAAGTTGTGGGACATACATGATCCTGGAAAGGGTACCTCAAAAGAACTTTGTTTGTATGAAGTGCTGTCTCATAGAGCTGATGTAAGAGAAGATTCTAGGTTTGGAGATGCAGGTGGAAACTCTGGTTGAGTTTAGAAGGGGGTTAGAGCAGATGATGGAGCAAAGGAATGAGGAGGCTGAAGGGAAAAACCCAGATCTGCAAATGGAAGCAGGACCAATGAATTCTGAGGGGAGAATGTTGGGTGAGGAAAGTGGCCAGTGGAACCATGTGACTGTGAGAACCCAGCAGAGGAAAAGATGGACTAGTGAAGGAGAAATAGAGCTCAGAAACAGGTTTGCGGAGTTGAAAAGTGAAGAATGGGCACAGCAGGTGGTTACTGAAAGTGGGAAGGCAAGGAAGAAGAGAAGAACAGCTAGTCCTATACAAAATGTCGATGAGCCAATGGAGATACCACGAAATAAGAGCCCCAGGAGGATACAGGAACGGTTGCAGAGGATTGCAAAGGAGAATAGTAGACGAGATGACTTGCAGCCAGAAAGAACAGGGGATAGGCTGGAGAATCGCACTATCACCAGGAAAAGGCAGATCTACACGATTGGGGACTTCCTCCTGAGAAGAATAGACAGGCCTGTAACGAGAGCTGATCCGGAGAACAGAAGGGTGTGCTGTCTGCTGGATGTTAAGATATGGGATGTGGACCTGAGGCTGAAGAGAATTCTACCGGGAGTGGGAAAGAATCCACTGATTGTCCTTCATGTGGGTACAATTGATATAGCTAGCTTCTCACTGGAACTTATCAAAGGAGACTATGACAGGCTGGGGAAGACTCTTAAGGAAATCGAGGCTCAGGTGATCTTTAGTGGGATTCTGCCTGTTCCTAGAGGAGGACAACAAAGACGTGACAAGATTCTGATGATCAACAGATGGCTTAGGCAGTGGTCCTATAAGGAGGCCTTTGGGATATATTGCTAATGAGCAGCATTCATGGACAGAGCACTGTTCTCTTGGAATGGACTTCACCTGTGTAGGGAGGGAAATGCACTTTTAGGATGGAGGCTGGCACAACTACTTAAGAGAGCTTTAAACTAGGGAGTTGGGGGAGATGGTTGGGAGATGCCCAGGTAATCTCCACACCTGATTTTAGCATCAAGAGGGAGGAAAATGAAGTAAGGAAGGACACACCAGTGGGGAGCAGAATGGACATTAAGAGGAAGGGTAGTGTTGATACCAGTCTAATAGGTGATATTGGCAGCAGAATGACTGGGCCAAATCAGGTAAGGAACATGAGAGAAGCCAAACAGCAAAAATTAAGTTGTTTGTATACCAATGTGACAAGCCTGGGTAACAAAATGGAGGAACTAGAGCTACTGGTAAAGGAAGTGAAACCAGGTATTATAGGAATAACAGAAATGTAGTGGAATAGTAGTCATGATGGGTGTACAAGTATTGAAGGGTATGTGCTGTTTAGGAAAGACAGATATAAAGGCAAAGGTGGTGGAGCAGCACTGTATATCAATGATGAGGTAGACTGTAAAGAAATTAGAAGTGATGGAATCAATAAGACAGAGTCTGTCTGGGAAAAATTCACATTGGGGAAGAAAACTACTAGAGCTTCCCCTGGGATAGTGCTTGGTGTGTGCTACAGACCACTACGATCTGATTTGGACATGGATAGAGACCTCTTTAAGGTTTTAAGGCTTTTAATGAAGTAAATACTACTGGGAACTGTGTGATTATAAGAGGCTTTAACTTCTCAGATATAGACTGGAGGACAAGTGCTAGTAGTAATAATAGGGCCCAGATTTTCCAGGATGTGATAGCTGATGGATTCCTTTACCAAATAGTTACTGAACCAACAAGAAGGAATTCCATTTTAGTTTTGGTATTGGTGAGTAGTGAGGACCTCATAAAAGAACTGGTTGTAAGGGACAACCTTGGTTCGAGAAACCATGAGCTAATTCATTTCAAACTAAATGGAAGGATAAACAAAAATAGATCTGTGACTAAGATCTTTGACTTCAAAAGGGCTAACTTAAAAAAATTAAGGGAATTAGTTGGGGAAGTGGACTGAACTGAAGAACTCATGTATCTAAAGGTGGAGGAGGCTTGGAATTACTTCAAGTCAAAGTTGCAGGAACTATCTGAAACCTGCATCCCAGGGAAGGGGAAAAAATTCATAGGCAAGAGTTGTAGACCAAACTGGATGAGTAAGCATCTCAGACAGGTGATTAAGAGAAAACAGAAAGCCTACAAGGAGTGGAAGATGGGAGGGATCAGCAAGGAAAGCTACCTCTGGGAGGTCAGAACATGTAGAGATAAAGTGAGAAAGACCAAAAGCCAAGTAGAGTTGCGAAGGGAATTAAAACCAATATTAAAGGTTCTCAACCTTTCTAATGCCGTGACCCCGCAATACAGTTCCTCATATTGCGGTGACCCCAAACCAAAAAATAATTTTGGTGGCTACTTCAAAACTGATGACGTCAGCAAGCGCCGGACACACGTAATGTGCTGCTATGGACTGTGGAGCGTTCCCCCCGCTTCCCCTGCCCCTTAGGCCCCGGACGGATGATGCAATCACGTCTGCGCATGCGCGCAGGCATTCAGTTTGGAACGCGCATCCATAACGGTGTGCGTTCCAGCTGAATAGCGCTGCTACAGATGGTAGCGCGACTTCTCAGCGGCTAAAGCCATCGGAAATATGTATTTTCCGATGGCTTTAGGCGACCCCTGTGTTTTGGTCGTTCGACCCCCGCCGGGGTCGCGACCCACAGGTTGAGAACCGCTGTTCTATAGCCACATAAATAGGAAGAAAACCATGAAAAAAGAGGTGAGACCACTAAGCACTGAGGATGGGGTGGAGGTTAAGGATAATCTAGGCATGGCCGAATATCTAAACAAATCTTTGCCTCCCTTTTTAATTAGGCTAATGATGATCTTGAGGATAGTTGTAGGGTGGCTAATGGGATTGAGGATATGGAGGTAGAAATTACCACATCCGTGGTAGAAGCTAAACTCAAACATCTTAATGGGTCTAAATAGGGTGTGCTGGATAATCTCCATCCAAGAATATTAAAAGAATGAGCACATGAAATTGCAAGCCCATTAGAAAGGATTTTTAATGAATCTGTAAACTCAGGGAATGTACCGTATGACTGGAGAATTGCTAACGTAGTTCCTATTTTTAAGAAAGGGAATAAGGGTGATCCAGGTAACTACAGGTGTGTTAGTTTGATCTCAATAGCATGCAAGGTCTTGGAAAAAATTTTGAAAGAGAAAGTAGTTAAGGACATTGAGGTTAACAGTAATTGGATACAACATGGCTTTACAAAGGGTTGATCGTGCCAGACCAACCTGATCTCCTTTTTTGAGAAGATAACAGATTTTTTTAGACAAAGGGAATGTAGGGGATCTAATTTACCTAGATTTCAGTAAGGCATTTGATATGGTTCTACATGGGGAATTATTAGTTAAATTGGAAAAGATGGGGATTAATATGAAAATTGAAAGGTGGATAAAGAACTGGTTAAAAGGAAGACTACAATAGGTCATACTGAAAGGTGAACTGTCAGGCTTGAGGGAGGTTACTAGTGGAGTTTCTCAGGGATCGGTCTTGGGACCAATCTTATTATTACTGACCTTGGCACAAAAAGTGGGAATGTGCTAATAAAGTTTGTGTATGACACAAAGTTGGGCGGTATTGCAAGTACAGAGAAGGTTTGGGATATCCTACAGGAAGATCTGGATGACTTTGTAAACTGGAATAATAGATATAAGATGAAATTTAATAGTGGAAAGTGCAAGTTCATGCATTTAGCGACTAATAACAAGAATTTCTGCTATATTAGTTGGAAGTGACAGATGAGGAGAAGGACCTGAGCCTATTCATTGATCACAGGATGACCATGAGCTGCTAATGTGATGTGGCCATGAAAAAAGCTAATGCAGTCCTTGGATGCATCAGATAAGGTATCTCCAGAAGAGATAGAGAGGTGTTAGTACTGTTATACAAGGCGCTGGTGAGACCTCATTTCGAATACTGTGTGCTGTTCTGGTCCCCCATGTTTAAGAAAGATGAATTCATACTGGAACAGGTGCAGAGAAGGGCTACTAGGATGATCCGTGGAATGGAAAACCTGCCTTATGAGAGGAGACTCAAAAAGCTTAACTTTTGGCCTAACCAAAAGAGGCTGAGGGGAGATATGATTGCTCTTTATAAATACATCAGAGGGATAAATAACAGGGAGGAAGAGGAATTATTTAAGTTCAGCACCAATGTGGACACAAGAACAAACTGACCATCAGGAAGTTTAGACTTGAAATTAGACACAGGTTTCTAACCATCAGAGGAGTGAAGTTCTGGAATAGCCTTCAGAGGGGAGCAGTGGGGGCAACAAACTTAGCTGGCTTTGAAACTGGGCTTGATAAATTTATGGAGTGGATGGTATGATAGGACATCCTAGTTTGGCAATTGACTGATCTTTGACTACTGGTGGTAGATATGCTAATGGCCTATGAAGGGATGTTAGATGGGGTGGGTTCTGAGTTATTACAGAGAATTTTTTCTTGGGAGTCTGGCTGGTGAGTCTTGCCCACATGCTCAGGGTTTAACTGATCGCCATATTTGGGGTCAGGAAGGAATTTTCCCCCAGGACAGATTGGCAAAGGTTCTGGGGGTTTTTCGCCTTCCTCTGTAGCATTGGGCACGGCTCATTTGCTGGTGGATTCTCTGTACCTTAAATCTTTAAACCTTGATTTGAGGACTTCAATAACTCAGTCATAGGTTAGATGTTTATTACAGGAGTGGATGAGTCAGGTTCAGTGGCCTGCATTGTGCAAGAGGTCAGACTAGATGAGTGGTTCCTAACCTGTGGCCCGGGGGCCAAAAGAGGCTCACGGGCATTCACAGTGGCCTGGAGCTCCCCTCCTACTGGCAGCAGAAGGGAGCCACTGCCTAAAGACCCAAGCAGAGCGTGTTTCCATGTGGCTAAAAGACCAGTGCAGGCTCCTTGCTGCAGTTAAGGGGACAGGAGATCCGTGCTCCCCTCCCCCTAGCTGTAGCAAGGAGCACGGTAAAGCACTCTGCCTGGGTCCCTAGGGCTGTGGTCTCTGCTGGAGCCAGAGGGAGGCGTGCACTGATCTTCCATCCCCCTGACTGCAGAAGGGAGCCACTGCCACGGGACCCAAGTGGAGTGCACAGAGCTACAAGACACAGGTGGTTTCCCTGCTACAGCCAGGGAAACGGGAAATCAGCAAGAAGACAGCTTCCTCGCTGAACTCCTTTCATCTGGCTGCAGTGCGGGAGGGCGAGGGGGCGTCTGCTGTGGCCCTTCAGGGTTGTAAAAATTATGTCGAGCCAAAAAGGTTGGGAACCACTGAACTAGATGATCATATTGGTCCCTTCTGACCTTAGAGTCTATGAGTCTACAGGGTGTTGAACTTTTACTCAGAGAAACCATTGCCCTATTTTCTAGAGATGGGTGAAACTCTAATGAATGTAGTGAGCATAATGAAAGGGAAATTGTTCACACAATTTCATCAGATCTTGCAATATTTCAGGCATTCCCGCATTGTGCAGTAGGCCTTGCAAAAGAGGCTAGGCAATGTCTGAGGGTATTTCCTAGTCATCTCTATGTGTGTGTGTGTACACAAACATGTGGGAGAGATCATACATATAATGTTTGATACAATAGCAAATATAGATTAAAACATAGAGGGACACAGGTGTTGTGTTCACTTCGCATTTTTTGCAAAATTGTTTAAAAGCCAATATTAATGTATTCACTAGCTTCAGTTTGTAAAGTTTACCCAACATCTGTAATATGTGTATGAACTTGAAGAAATCAGCTGCCAGGTGAAAACCTTAAGTGCCCTACTGTTAAGCTTGCCCCAGGTAGTAGGGGTGATGTAGCCTAGAGGATGAAACACTGGTTTGATACTTAGGAAAGCTGGGTTCTATGCTTAGCTTTGGTACTGGTCTGTTGGTTGACCTTGGACAACTACCTTCCCTGCCTCAGTTTCCCCGTTTGTAAAATGGGGCTAATGATATTTGTGCTTTGAGATCTACTGATGGACAGGCTTATATAAGAGTTAGTTTTGTTACTATTATGAATTCAAATGTTACTGTGTGCTGCTCTTGTAAAAGCTTTGCTCACTAAATGAGCCACAGGGCTCAGATTCAGGACAATTGAGTTCTATCCCTGCCCCACACCTGGAATGTAACCTGAGACAAGTCACTTATGGCCAGGTTGTCAGAGCTGTTGTCTGTCCCTCAGGGTACGTCTACACCGCACAGAATTAGAGTTAGCAAACCCTGGGTTTGTTAACCTAGGCCTTGAGTCTCTATACTCATTTGTAACCCCAGGTTAGGAGCTATTGAATCTAGGGTCTCAACCTGGGGGTCCAGCATCTATACCACATTATGTGGGTCTGAGTCCAACCCGCTCAGACCCCATATCTCAGACTTCCTAGTGCCCTCCCAAAATGTCACTCCTCTAGCCCTTTGTTCGTGGTGCAGTGAGGCAAAATGTGACTGTCCACCACACATGTCCCTCTGTCGAGAGAACAAAGAATTGCCTGAGGGATTGTGGGATACTTTGGTGGACTCCCAGAACACGAATCCAGTGGGGCTGCATCTACACTGCCAGGTAATAAGACTTGAATTCTAGGTCCTGGATTAACTGAGGCTTGGACCCTTGACAACTGTGGAGTGCTAAGATCGTGGGTCTGAGCCCTGTGTTAGTGTATTTTTGTGTAGATAGAAGGGGAGTTAGGCTTGATCCAAAATTTGAACCATGGGCTTACACTGCAGTGTAGACATACCCTCAATTTCTTCATTAGTGAAATGGTGACAGTAGTGATTACCAACACCTTGGGATCCTCAGATGGGAGTTTCTATGGGAAAGCAAAATACTATTACTTATTAACTTTCTGTAATGTGGCAAAATTAGAAATGGCACATGAATAGTATACTTTACCATCTGGGTTCCTGTGTGTACCAGGCCATCAAATTCTCTCCGGTTAACCAACAGCTGAAGAAATTATTAGTGATGAGAAGACCTCAGAGTTCTGTTCTGGTTGAGAAAAGCAACCATTTTTAGCAGTTTATCTAAACTTCTGGAAACCAAAGCACAAACGCACATGAAAATAAAACATAAAAAGATGAAGCTGAAAGTTAAACAAACTTTTTTGAAACACCAGAAAAATTTGGTGTGCATTCTGGGTGGAAGTTGAAGAGGGTGGGCAGCAATTCTTATTTGAACTGGTTTGCCCATCCTTGAAATTATCAGGGGGTGACTAACGCGTAGGTTTATCACCATTCAGCATCACTGTTACCAGGCAGTGGAAAATAAACAGAGATGGGAGGAAAAGAAGCAGAGTGGTTAGAAGAAAAACATTGCTTGACTTCTAAGGGAGTTAAGGACAGTGCCACTGAAGACATCAGAGGAGCTACAGCCTCCATTTTATTAATTCCACATGCCATAAAAGTGTTTCTAGATATCTAGTTATATAATTTAATAACTAGATATACAGATGGATATATAGATGCACACACACAGACACCTCCTTCAGCAATATATACATATATTTTAAAAGCTATTTTATATGATGCTTAGTGTTTTCCTAACTAGATTAGTTACAATTTTCCTCTCCCTCTGAGGTGTGTACAGTCAGACTCCTGGCACTAAGGCAACTCTTAATATTTTTCCAAAACGTTTCTCTATGGGTTTACTGTAATATATATGGTGTAGAAAGAGATCACAATGAAGTAGGTGGGTTTGTAGATTTTATTACCTAGCTTTTTGAGAAATTTATATAACTCACTTCTTTGCCACTTATGAGTAGAGGCACCCCCTCCCCCAAACTCATACTAATAAAACTCTTACAACCACATCACACCACATAGTCAATCTATCCATAATATATATGTATACATGCATTTTTTTCTTACACCATCATGTGAAAATGTGCCTTCACAAGAATGGGCCCTTTTTGCTACAGGGAATTTGCAAACATCTCAGGACAGTGCTAATGTAAAATGTTTGGCTGTTGTGTACTGGAAAAGTGATGTTTCAGAGAGGCCCCTGCTTTTACTCTGCCCTTTAATCTCTGCGGGAAGTCTGGGTTGGACATGAGGAAAAACTTTTTCACTAGGAGGGTGGTGGAATCTCCATCCTTAGAGGCTTTTAAAGCCCAGCTTGACAAACGCTTGGCTGGGATGATTTAGTTGGGATTGGTCCTGCTTTGAGCAGAGGGTTGGACTAGATGACCTCCTGAGGTCCCTTCCAACCCTAATCTTCTATGTTCTGTGATTCTACACTAACACCTTGACTGTCAAAAAATTACTTCCTTGGTGATAACTTTACTCTAAATAATGTTACATTTAATCTCCTTGGCCCCCTCTCTGTTTGCATCAAGAGTCAAATTAAAACTACCCAGAGGTGGAGTCATTATGATTTATGAAGATGCTGCCATGTGGAAATGTGGTGAAAGTACCATATGCAGTAAGAATGATAGTGTGAGGCTCTCCGAGTGGTCAAGGAGTTTCACATAGCCAAGGGAGTGAACACATAGAAACACTTTTGAATGATGTGACAACTGACACACTGGCTACTAAAAAGTCATGCAGCTCCATGCACAAAGTTTACGCTATAACTCTAAATACACTGAGCCAGAGCATGTGTGGTGGGATGTGGCTGCTTACCTCATGTCAGGACAGGCTGTTCATAAACCAGGTGTAACTGGTCTGGGGAAAGCCATCCTCGTACAAGGAATAGGTTTCCAAGGGAGGTTGTGGTATCCCCATCACTGGACGCTTTTAAGAACAGTGTGGACAAATACCTGTCAGGGACAGTCTTGCTTTATTTGGTCCTGCCTCAGCACAGAGGGTTCGACTTGATGACTTCTTGAGGCCCCTTCCACCCCTACATTTCTATGATTCTTTGATAAATTGGATCTTCTGGTGGCACAGACCTACCAAAGGGTCCATTAGGCCCCCTTTCTCCCTTGCTGCCCACTCTAACAGGGCCAAAACGGGCATGACCTGAGGAAAGGAGGCACGGCTGTGGTGCTTTTGTGCCATGCCAATCCTAAACAGCAGTTTTGGCCCATTGGGACTGTTTGTAGCCAGTGAAATTGGACGAGTTCACTGAGACATCAGCCCTGCCTGGTATCATGGGAGTGTAAATAAGGTGCCTCTTCTCACATCCTCTTACCTGTGTTCTGTGCAGATAAGCCAGACTCCAGGATTGGGCCCAACAAATTCTGATTTACTTGTTTGTAGGTTTCACACAGTGTCATTGTTTGGAGACAGGAAGCAGAAAGCATGGTTCTATTTGATTCAAATCATAAACATGCTGTTTCTTTGAAAACTTTATTTCTTGCATAACAATCAGATTGAAAACTTCTGTTGCCATCTAGTGATGTTTCTCCAGATTTCACACTTCCCTTAACATTTTAAAGGCAAATTTAAGCATGGTTTTTCTGCTCTCAAAGCTCCAAAAGGTATGGGTAGAAAAAGAACAATGCTATGTCAACTGCAGTTAAATTGGCAGATTAACAGGTTTTCTCAGTGTTGCGCTAGAATAAGCGTTTTCAGAGCAGCCTTCATCTATGTATGTCACTTTCCCCAAATGTAGCCCTGTGTGAATAACACTCTTAGTAAAGTGCTGATAGATATACTAGTTGTATAACAACTCAAATGCTATTGATCACACGTTCAGCAATCCAAGTGCATTAGCAATCATCAATTTGCATTGCATGCTCAAAAATCTAGAAAACACTGGTAAATTTTCAGTTATTAATTTTCCCTCCTTCATCTTAAAGGAGATGATAGGAATAAAAAATATCAAGTCTGAATCCACAGATATGCATGTCCTGGAGCCTCTGTATGTCTTTATACAGGTTAAAATAGAGCTATAAATCTCTGAATGATTCAAAGATGTAAACATTTCTTACAACAATAAGACGTTATAAGTCATGAGATGCAAGACATACCATGAAATATTAAAGTGACAATGCAAATCATACAGCAATTAAAAAAATAAACTAGGTAAATTGTTGGCTAGAAAACATCAATCATTAACCATACAATTTTACCAGTCATCCAAACTCAGTCCCCTTCAGTAGGATGTTCACAAATGGAAAACTTTGAAGTGGGAAAACTGAGACATCTATGTATTAGCAGGAAACGTATTGAGATTTATAGGAAGAAGAGTGAAACATGTGAATAGACTAAATAATGGCCTTACTAGTTCGTTAGCATTGTTTTTAAAATACTTTAATGCAACTGTGTACCAGCCATATGTTGCCATTGATCTTTGAGCAAATTCCCAGTAGTTTCACTGAATCCCACAAATGGGATGGAAGAATGGCAGGAAATGGCCCTTTTGCATTTTTCCTCTTATTTTACATTATTCTTTTTCTTTACATTATTTTAATTTCTTTTTATAATCTCACCTGTCCTGTTCCATCTCCTATCCACCTCCCATTCCTGCTAGCTTCTGTTTTGCACTGGCTTCTCTCCTCTATTTAAATCACTAAGTGCAATCAGTAGTCATCTATGTTCACAAGCTCATACTGATTGCCAGATGACACAAGACGGGCATGGTTAAGCAGTTGTTGCGTTGTGACAGTTATTGCAAAAGCAACACAAATATGAAAGACTGCACTTCTAGTTTTCCCTTCTACGTCCCAACCAGTTCACCCAACACCCCCACTTTCTTCCAAAGGTCGTTCTTGCTGAGCTCAGCATTTCTACTTCTCCCTTTTTAGTCTCACTTTCAACCTAATTACTTGCAGCCTTAAGTATATCATAGCCCTTGTCACAATAAAAAATGCCACATCACTCCAAACTAACCCAAAAATGGCTCCACCCAAGTTCCCTTTCTTATACATCACATAAGGAAGTAGAACCTCGATGTTGGACATTCTGATCAGGCAGCCCACAGCAACTTCCTGATATGTGTCCCTTAACTTTTAGTCAGTCTTCATGTAAATGGATGCAACTTCATTCACTTCGTGGAGTTGCAATTACTCAAGATTTGAACTGGTCCCAGTAACTCTATGTTGAGTCATGATGTTTCTTCCCAGCCTGTAGTTTTTCCAGGGGTTTGTCTGTTATTTTCCAAGCATCTATTTTAGAATGATAGAAACATAAAGCTGGAAGGGACTTCAAGAGATTATTTAGTCCATCCCCTCATGCTGAGGCAGGGCTTTTTTCACCTCTCTTTTCCTCCCCTGTTTTGTGTAAACAGTTTCCCTCTCTGAGTCTCTAGCCCCTACTGATTTTCATACTCTAAGTAGGTTTCAGTTAATTCCATGAAGTTGAAATCCCCTTTGCTGTGCAAGTATATTTCTGGTTCCTCTATTTTCACTGCAGTGCTTAGAAGCTGTGTATTGATACAAAGGTCCCTTAGAAATTTTTCTTCAAGTGACTTTCTAATATACTTTGGAATTTTCTGACTTTTTCAAGGGTATTTCCCAAATAAGCATCTAGATATTTTAATATCTAGATATTAAATAACACTGTTGCATGAAATGGATGACAACAACTCTGATAAATAAAAGTTTAAGAAGCAACTTGAGAAGAAGTATTATATTTTATGGCTGTTGGCTTTGTACAATAATCATTTTAAAGAGAGAAATGTAAAAATTTACATTCCCACAAGAGGGATTCAGGGACTAGTAAAATAGTATAGGGAATAACACACAGCAGGTTGTGTGATGATTAAAGGGATGGAGGTCAGGTGAGGAAGTATACAAAACAATCAATATGTTTCCTGGATATAACTTCAGAAGATGTTTATTGTGAATATATCCCAAGTCTATGAGCATAACTCTTCAATTACTGTGTCACCACAGAAAAGAATGTCTGCAAACCACATATTTTACACAAAAATGGGAAGTAACCATGTTTTTCTTCTCTTAGAAGAGTTTGAAAGTTTTGTGCTGATACTTTCTTGGGCTTTCCAATGAGATCACATTCAGGTTGCGCCCAGTCCCAAGAGGCCTGTCAGTAACCCCAATTGGTATCCTAGATCTTACACCAAAGACAATGCTGGTAACCAATTCTATAGTAAATTAACTAAAGGTAATTATCTAAGAAAAGGAAATGAGATTTATTGAGAGGTTAAAGTAGGTAAAATATATGTACAGGTGAGTCACAGTTTGTAATTCCAAATGGTGGCATTGATGTTGTTATGAGGTGTTCACCTCACAAAGGAGTGGAAGGGGTTAATGGAGCTTCCTGAGCCCACCATGCCTTGTCCCAGAAAAGAGCAGTGGAGGTGAGTCCTCCAAATGGTCTAGAGAGGTTGTGCAGAAAGCAACCAATTGGAGAAAGACTGCATAGAACAGCCAATCAGGGCCTAGCAGGCTAATACAAAAGGAGCTGTGGTGCAGAGTAGGCTGAGCTGCTGTGTGGGGTTCGAGCAATGAGGATAGTGTTTTGAGCAGGCTGCAGCAAGGGTAGCCCCTTGGCCAAAGCACTTGCTGAGAAGGGCAGGGGGAGCAAAAAAGTGCTCCTGGATGGCTGCTGGGACTTGCTGGCTGAAGGTGCTGAGAAGAGGGCAAAGAAGGTGTTGGGCCTGTGAGGAAGTGGCCCAGGAAATAGAAGCAGCATTTAGGGAAGTTAAAGAGATGCAGAAGGAGGCTGCTATCTACTTGGTCCCTGGATCAGGACCCAGAGTAATGGCTAAGCCCAGTTCCCCCACCCCCACATCAGCCACTAGGGAAGTGGCCTAAATATTGGACTTTGATGAACCCCGGCAGGGGGAAATATGGCCAGTGACTCAGCCAGAGGGCCGAGTCATGGAGAGGACACTGCAGTAGTTGGATTAGGGCAGGTTTTTAGGTAGAGAAGATGATGGGAGAGGCATCACCAGGAAAGGGCGCACCATCTAGCTCAGCTAATCCCTGTGATGGCCAGCAGGAGAGAGGTGATTAGTCCCCTCTATGGGGCACTAGTGAGGCCACATTTGAAGTATTGTGTCCAATTTTGGTCCCCCCCGCTACAGGAAGAATGTTCACAAATTGGAGAGAGTCCAGTGGAGGGCAACAAAAATTATTAGGGGACTGGATCACAGGACTTATAAGGAGAGGCTGAGGGAACTAGGCTTGTTTAGTCTGCAGAAGAGACGTGTTGTGGGGGAGGCTGGGGGGAGGGGGCGATTTGATAGCAGCCTTCAACAACCTGAAGGGGGTTTTCATGGAGGATGGAGCTAGGCCTTTCTCAATGGTGGCAGATGACAGAACAAGGAGAAATGGTCTCAATTTGCAGTGGGGGGTGGTGTAGTTTGGATATTAGGAAAATCTTGTTCACTAGGAGTGTGGTGAAGCACTGGAATGCGTTACCTAGGGAGGTGGTGGAATCTCCATCCTTAGAGATTTTAACACTTGGCTTGACAAAGCCCTGGCTGGGATGTTTTAGTTGGGGTTGGTCCTGCTTTGTGCAGGGGGTTGGACTAAATGAACTCTTGAGATCCCTTCCAACCCTAATCTATGATTCTATGAATGCATTAAACTGTTTTGATCTCTGATCTTCACATATGACCTCTTGCTTTGAAATTAGCACTCTTCTGTTAAAATTCTTCATTTGCATTCCAAAAGGCTTCCTTCTCATTTGATAGGTTATTTAATTATAGGCATAAACACAATGTAAATGTTTGCTATTACGTTATAACGGATACAGATTAGTGAAAACAATGCATGTAACATCCCATTGGTTTTCATGAAATTTAAACACCAAATACATTCTTAAAGATTTAACTGTCACTTTAATCTATACTAATGCACAAGTGAATTGACCTGGCTTCTAGCTATGCATTTGTAAGCCTTCAGTGAGGCCTGGGTCTTTGGCATAAGCTGGCACCTGGTCTGCCAGCATCACAACTCCTTTTTATTGTCACTTTTCATGACTATTTTAGTGAATTAATGTACTGACATAAACTTTCAATGAAACAATGAAATGCAAGCCAATATTGCAGAATAACTGCAAAAATATTTGAATACCATCCATAAACTAAATGAGAACAGCTACAGACCAAGAATGATTATTGGCACATAATTCAGAATGATGAATGTATTCTTAAAATGAGAATCTGTCTAGGGACACTTTGTGAATAGAAAAGCTCAATCACCAAATAAATCATAACAGAGTTGACTCAGTTCTTGTCATAGGTGAGGGGGTAACATTGACTCTTTCTCTCATGGCATAGTCTGAAATAGCATGTTTTTGGTGTGGATTGTGGCACCTGAGATGTGCAACCCTCTAAGACTGCTACACTCTTGCATTGTAGTCTTAGTGACTTTATCACTGTGGTATTACTGACTTTTTGAGTATGTATGTTGGGGAGGGAAGGAGTGGACTAAAGCTATAGGAAGTTATCTCATTGGTGTCACTTGAGACCCCTAATAGCACAAATTGAAACCTTAGACCCAATCCTGCCAAGGGTTTGTATGGAGTCTCCTTGAAGCCAATGAGACTTCCAGTGGGTGTAAAGAACAATCTTCCAGCAGGAATCTCTTTGCAGTACAAGGGCCTTCACCAGCCAATCAAATCTCTCATTTTCTAAGTGTGTATTATTTATTGTCTATGGAATGAATGAAGAACTGGGTGCTTGCATCTTCATCAGTCAAAATTTTCCCCTTATGGCTCCTGAAAACATAAAGTGCCTTTTAGGCCTTTGTAGGAATTATGTTGAACACACATGGTGCCATCATTTTGGAATGAGGGACTATTTCTGACTCTTTGATGCCCCCCCTTCTCCCCACTCCTTTGTAGAATGAGGTTTTAGGCAGCCCATTTTATCTCAAAGGTAAATTTTAAAATAATAGTAAGTAATACTATAGTATTACTTAATAATAGTCTTCAGGTGTTTATGGGTACAAGTAGAGATGATCTGAATCCTAGATCTTGCATTCTAGTGAACGAATGGTGTACTTTGGTCTCTGAGTACAAACAAATCTTTTAAAGGACAAATTATCTGCTGAAAGCACTGAGTAAAGAATTAAGGGGCCCATTTTGCCTAGTTCAGAAAGACCAAAGCTCTTTTCCAACCAGACAATTGTTAAGAAGTTGGCAATGCTACAGCTGTCCCTGCTTGTATCCATTCTTATATGCTGTGTTTAATACACAATTGTACAATGTACAGAAGCCTTGTTAATTTACATTAGGTTAAATAAACAGCAAGTAATAATTGATTTCCCTGAAGCTCACATCATGTCTTGCTAATCCTCAGTCATGGAAAGATTTTTTTCCCCCCATGTTAATATATTCTGATATCTCACTGCCTTTCCTTCCAAAAAAAGCTTTCCGAAGCATTTGAGCAGGGCTCTCTTCTGAATCCTTTCTCTCTTTTATGAGTAAGGGCCCTGAGTCCAGATAGATAAGCCATAGCAGAAAGGGAAAAAGATAAGCTACCTTTCCTGAGAAAATGTATTTAAAAGTGGTCAGGAAGTTCCTCACTGCTTTGTTATAATGCAGCTTCCTCTGGCCTGCTGATAATAAATTGCCCTTTCACTACTCTCTGCTATGTGTACACAAGGGTTCTTATTAAATAATATTTGCCAGATGAAGCCAATGGGAGTTTACAGCTAGTTGGCAGAAATCAAAAAGCCACATAAAGATAAAGGCTTTCATTTTAAAAAACCCCCAAAAACGACACCAGCAAGACCTATAAAAATAATCAGCATACAATGTCATTTCCTTGAAGCATAAATCGCTATTCCTAGTACCATCCAAGCGCGAAGCCCATGTTCCCATACAAGACGTACACACACTTTGACGATGTCAACATTGTCCCTATTTGTACACGTCTTGATTAAATGACTGAATGGAAGAGGGTCTTTGTCTTTCTGAACTAGGCAGCAAACAGGTCCCTTTATATTTTACTCTGAGCTTTAAGCACCAACCATTTATTTACAGCTGGTACAGTATCAGCAGATATTGTTAAGGGTATAGTGTTTCCATTAGAAAACTCCTTACTTGCTTATAGCTTTCTGGATCTTTCACTTTTCAGGCTTGCTTGTAGTGCTGTTGCAGGCATGTCGGTCCCAGGCTATTAGAGAGACAAGGTGTTTGAGGTAAGATCTTTTACTGGGCCAACTTCTGTTGGTGAAAGAGACAATTTTTCCAGCTGCACAGAGCTCTTCTTCAGATCTGGGAAAGGTACTGCAAGACTTGGCCTACACTACAGAGTTAGGTCAGCCTAAAGCCTGGGTCTGCTTTTGTGCTGCTGTCTAGCCATTAACAGGCGGATCACCTCCTCCAGCTTTCCCCTTATTCCAGGGCAGGCTGGCTACCCCACTTCTGGTACCATGTATCACTGGGCCAGGCTTCTCCCAACGTCCAAGATATGAGCTGCCACACCCAGTTTTTTCCCCAGAGAGGCTTATTTCCTTAACAGAGTATAGGAAACAAACAGACAAACAGCTTTAATGCACTCCTTAGCCTCAGGATTCGGGGACACTCCTCCCAGGGGTCTCTGGCACTCCTGCTCCTGGCAATTTCCTAATGTGTCAGCTCTGTTCCCTTCCTGGAGCAGCATCCCGAGGGCTGTTTTTCTTGCTCCAGGGGACTCACGACAGGAGCTACCAGTGTAGCTTTCCTTCCACAGGGCATAGCCTACTCAGTTCATCTTCTCCACCTGTCCACAAGCGGCCCTTTGCAGGCCCAAGTGTAACCCAGCACCCTTTAACTGGCTGGATTGGACTCATCTGTCTCAGCCGGGGAGCTGGGTTTAGTCTATCCGCAGGGACCAGTTTCCTGCAAGAATGCACTTATGGAACTTCTCTTCCTCTGCACAGTAAGGAACTTCTGTTCAGTTCACGGTGCTGCCAACTCTCAGGGCTGTATCCTGAGCCTTGTCATGTTTGGTGATGTTCTTCAAACTCCTGTTCATGGAGTCAAGTGATTTTGTGAGCACCTTAGCTGTCATTAAAAAAAAACCTAGCCCCTGTTGTTGCAGGAGTACGTCGGAAAGCATGTAGTGAGTGCACTAGCAAGGCTCAGATACCAAAAGGCAAATAAACAGAGTCCCAAATTTATTATTTTTTAAAAATCTCTTGTGGTTTTTAAGCCAGTCTTATGATTTTTGGGGGCCCTAACTCATAATTTTTGAAGGTTTAGGATTGGCCAGTCTGATTTCTGTCTCTGCTATGTTCTCTCCTCCCTCCCCCATTTGCGAGTTTCATGTCCATTTCCCCCCGCTACCTCACTGTGGGGCCTTTCCCCTTCACACTCTGCCCCCCACCACACCAGCTGGGAATTCTCCCCCAGTGCTCATTTCTCCCCTAGGGGATCCTTCTGCCTTCCCCACTTTGCGGAGTTGTTCTTTTCTTTCTTTCCCTCCTGCATTGCGGTGCAGCTTGCAGCAACCAGACCAGAACCAGGGGAGAGGGACCAGCCACTCACATGAGCCCTGGATGTGGGAGGAAGGGTGGGTTGCGGTTGGAGGTGGAAAGAGGAGGGAGCTCAATTGCCTGTGCCCACCCAGCCAGGAGCTTCCTCCGTCAGCTCCTCCAACTTAGGCTGTGGCTCCAGCTGTTTCCTCTTGCAGCAGGCTGGTGACTGCAGGCTGGATGGCCTTTAGGTGTGAAAAGGGAACTGCGACTAGTGGCCAGATTTGGCCCATGGGTTGCATGCTTGACGTCTCTGTTCTAGATCAAAGAGGGACCAGTGTGCATGTAGGAAACCTTGGCTAGGTTGGTTGCTGCATATTGGTAGCAGGGTCTTGTGGCGCCTGTATTTCCAGTTTTGCTACTAAGCTGCTGTGTGACATTTAAGGTTACCAATCCCACCCTTCAACTGCCTCATAAAGTATCTCGAGAGAGTGATAACATCTCATGTCTCCTCACTCTCATTGTTGTCACTCTGGTGTGACTCAGACTTTCTCTCACAAGCGCGCATGGTGCGCCTGCATGTTGGTGGGCAGACAGCTGCTGTGTTTTCAGCCGTTTTGATCTGTTATCGCTTAAACTGCGGAAGTGGGAATGCTGCGGCATCTTTAGCCAGACGCAGAAATTTTTAACATTAGATAGCCCAGTGCATTGTGACAATAAAGCCAATCTTTAGACCCACGTAAAGAGACCCGGCCATGTCAATTATTTTTCTGGCAACTGGCAAATCCATTAAAAAAAAAACCCAGCCAGGCCAGTCAAATACTGGCCAGATGGTAACCTTATTTGGGCCAGTCACTTCCACTTTCCCTCACTCTGCTTTCCCTCACGCCAATCCATATCCATTGAGACTGGATGTGCTAGGGGTCCCGGGAGTTATCACACTCCAGTCCTCCACCCAGCAGCTCTCAAACAGAAGCTGGGACTTGGGTCCATGAAACTCAGCTGGGGCACAAGCTAAGTAGGAGAGCTCCCAGGCTCCTGACAGGGCTGCAGACCCTATGCAAGTCAGAGGAGGCAACAGGAAGTTGCCTGGACAACTGGGTTTCATCCTGTCATGGAATACTAGTCTGGTATTTACTGGTTCCTTTCTTCTTACCCTGGTATCATGCCTTGGCCTAACTCTAGGCCTTCTGGTTCTGTTGCCTCATCCTGACCACCTTATATCCTGACTTGGCTTGACTGTTTGTTAGTAACTGGCTTTTGATCCTTGACCTCTGGTTTGTGTCTGGATTCTGATCTCCTGGTGTTCCAACCTAGCCTGATTCCTGGTAATTGGCTACTGGCCCCTTGGCCTCAGCCTGATGCTAACCCCTAGGCTGGGCCACCCATGCCCCGAGCCTGACAGGAAGCTCTACAGGGTGCATGTTCCTATAGCTCTTGACACAACCTCAGTCTTGACTATGGCCACTAGATGCTAATGCACTGCAAATAACATAATACTTAGTGCACTAACTTGACATTGCTGCTTACTGAATGTGCTGGGGTGCCCCCTGGTGACTGGCTGCAACTCGGTGTAGTTTGGCAGGATTGGCTTTAATGTATTCTTGCTTCCTTCACTGAAGGAGGCAAAGGGTGTTGCAGGACTGGTTTTCTGTTACATCAGAATCTTGTTAGGATTAGGAATATGTGTTGACATTAAATCACCAAAAATAAATGTAAACAACTCTCTCCTTGACCTTCGGAATTTGCAAGGCCCAGGCCATGTTTTCTATATGGTCTGGGCAGTTGCTGTGTTCTGTCAACCAACATCCTCCTTAGTGCAAACAGTGGCAGGATTACAGCTGTGTGAATAATCAACAGAGAAGGGCTTGCTTATTGCAAACCAAAATCACAAATAATAATTCTGGGCAACAGCATTTGACCATTGATCGAGCTGGTTACATTATGGAAAATCATGAGTGAGTCACTTAATTGACACAAATTAATTGAAGACACTTTCATGCACATTTATCAGCCAGTTCTGGACATGCCAGGCACCTAGGCTAACACTTTATAAAATGGCTTGTGTTTTAGGTGTCATGGTTTCTTGGGTACCAATTGTGAGACACCTTGGGCTAGATCTTCACCTTCAGCTGCATTCAGATCCAGTGGGTATGTCTACACAGCAGCCAGACACCTTGCAGCTGGCCCATGCCAGCGGTCTCTGGCTCAAGAGGCTCTGGCTAAAGACCTATTTCATTGCATTGTAGGCTTCAGGGCTTGGGCTGGAGTTCAGGCTGTAGGACCCTGTGAGATGGGAGGGTCCCAGACAGAGTTCAGGCTGCAGCCCGAGCCCTGAAGTCTACACTGCAATGGAGCAGCTTCACAGCCAGAGTTGACTGGCACAGGCCTGCTGTGGCCTCAAGGCCGGATTAATCATTTGTGGCTCCAGCACCTGGTACATGGCCCTGCCCTGCCCCGTGGCCTTGTCCCTTCTCGCATGGGGCAGGGAGCAGTCATAGAGGAGTGGGCAGTGGGTGGGACTTTGGGGAAGAGGCTGAACAGGGGCGGGACCTCGTGGTGGAGCAGGGATGGGCCATAGTCCAGGCGCCAGGGCCCCTTCTGAATGTGGGCCCGATGCCATGGCTCCATTGCAAACCTGGTACTGTGTGGCTGTCTAGTGGCTGTGGCAACATACCCAGTGGACTTGCACCTGCTAGGCATGTCTCAGATCAGACCCACCCTGTCTGAAGCGGGGCACCAAAGTCAGTGATAACCTTTGAAAACTGTGACTAACTCTGTGCTTCATTGCATCCTCCCCAGCCCAACGCCCACTGCCTGGGGCTAGAGTCGCTTCTCACAGCCACCAAGCGCCCTCTCCCTTGTTTACAAAAGGGCCGTCTGCACTGCAGCCGGGAGGGTGCTTCCCTTTGTAAGGAAACAGACCTGCCCTTGCTCTGCTTGGGCGAGCACACCAAAAATAGCAGCGTAGCCGAGGGTAGCTCAGGCTGCTCGCTCAACAGGTCCCCCGCGGTCCGGGTGGGTTTGTACCCAGGGCTAGCCCAAGCTGCTGCCTGTCCTATTCCCAGCTACACTAACATTTTAGTGCACTAGGTTGAGCCGAGCTAATGTGTGTCTGTCTGCTCATGCTGGGAGGCACACTTCCCACTGCAGTGTAGATGTACCCTAAGGGAAACTGGGGGAGGTGGAGGGGGTGGTGACGGCAGCTTTTGTAGATTTAGCTGTGCTACCTTTCATCTAAGTAGCTGGGTTACAGGAGCCGTGACGCTGCAGCTGCAGAGACGTCTGTGCAAGCTAGCTGCCAGAGTAATTACCCAGGATTCGGGGAGGGGGGGGGCACTTCTAGCACCTCCTGAAGGGTGCACTGCCACAGCTTCACGGCTATTATTTGAGTGAGCTAGCCAGTGTGTGTAGCCTACATGTGCTGCTGTCACACCCTGTCGTCGCTGCGTGGCTGTGCCCTTAGGCAGTCGTGTACCTTTCAGCAGTCTCTCATTTCAAGGGACATCATTCATCTTCATTTCAAAGCTACCCATGTTCCACAGAGAATGGGTGCCTTCACTCCACACACTCAGCAGGGACTGTCCTCCTTAAGTGTCTGTGAATCACCTAGCTCCTGCACGCAAGCAAACAATGCATAATAGTGAAGGCATTATTGGCATTGAAGGAAAGAGCCTTGCAGCACTTGAAGTGTTTTGCATAAAAATTTGAGTCCCTTGTTTTGGATCTAGTCACAGATTGTGTGCCACATCTGGATCTTAACAAACAAACATATAGGCAAGGTGGCTCACTACTTCGGAATAGTGAGTGCTGGTGGAGCAAACTCTTGTACTGTCTTGCTCTATAGAGGTGCTGAGCATCCTCAACTCCCATAGACTTCAGTGGGGGATGTGGACATTCAGTACCTCTCTGGATCAGGCCCTTCCTGTCCCATTTGCACTGCTGTTACTAAAACTACAATGCGGCTTGCACGCTTCTAGTTTAATTTGCCAGTAGATGGCAGTATATTAACTCTATTAGAGTGAAGGGCTTACATTTATTTATGTTTGGGAGAATCTTGCACTGGGATACTAAAACTTTGTGCAACTGAGTGTGATCACTGGTAAATTACAAGCTGTGATTTGCTATCCACATGCTAGGTATTGTAGCGATGACTGAGTCTCTGCCAAGGGAATATGGAGTTGAAAACATAAAAAAATAGCTCAAATATAGAATAGTACTATGGAAATGCTGCACTACCGTCTGTTTTAAGTACTACTTCAGTCAGTCTACCTGTAATTAAAATTATAAGCATTTCTTCTCATACCCCTCCCCCCATTTGTTCCCTAATATGAGAACAAAAGAGCACTCAGTGAAAGGACAGGGCAGTAAATTAAAATCTAATAAAAATAAATTTTTCCTACAGCATTTAGGGGTACAATCTTGCTTCCACTGAAGTTGGTAACAAAATTACTATAGCACTGAACATCAGATTTGCCTAGTGACCAAATGTCCTGATTTTATATGGAGAGTCCTCATATTGAGGGCTTGTTTGTATATGGGTGCCGATTAATCCTGCTGTTCCAATTTTTCACACTGCTATCTGATCACCCTAGAATTGCCACACTGGATCAAACCTAAGGCCCATCGAGTCCAGCATCCTATCTGACAGTGACTGGTACCAGATGCTTTAGAGGCAGGTGCAAGAAACCCCATAATACACAGTTATGGAATAACCTGACCCCATGGAACGTTTCCTTCCAGCCCTCAATAGATAGAGGGGGGCTTAAGCAAAAAAGCATGGAAACAATGTTGGTCACATTCAGCCATCAGGCTCTCTCAGCCACTTCCAGGTCAGCAGCAGGGTTCAAAACCTGGACCTTCAGATCTCCTGCACTGATCTCTGCCACTTGAACAGCAGGGATAGCTGGAGCAGGAGCAGAGCAGCCCTAGCTGTTTTGCTAGCCAGGGTGGAAAATGTTGGTGCTCTAACCCTGAGCAAGCCATGTGGCAGAGCAGTTTGGCACCCCCTGGAAGCTGGTGGCCAGGAGACTGCTCTGCTTGCCTGGTCGTGAATTGGGAGGAGGGTTAGACCTGTTATCCTGTGACACTCCCACCGCCGGGAGTCTATGGAGTGGCTGGAATTAAAAAGGCTGGTTAGTCCTCAGTAGTTATACAAGCTGTCATGGTGTCATGCTTGAGGACATTGCTGATCATCTGCAGAGGTCAGGGAACAGTCCTCCAGCTCACCTCATGCACAGCATTGCACAACTGTCTGCCCTGTAAAAAGAGAAAACACCATTTGAAGCACCACCTACTGGCTACTGCTGGTGGTACGATGCCAGAGGATAGGGAACCTCTAATCTGGTGTGGCAAAGCTTCTGCTCTTAGTCTGTGAACTCTTTGGGGCAGGCACTGTCACTTTCTTCTGTGTTTGTACAAGACCTCGCACAATGAGTCCTGGGACATCAGTGAGGCCCCTAGATGCTAGAGTAATATAAATAATATGGGTACAGAAGGGTTTGGTTATATTTGACTTTCTCTAGCTGCCTGCATCTCTATTTTTGTTTTCTTTTTTGGCATCTCGCTTGCAGCTGGGCACCCGTCTCTTTTGCATTTGCCATCTACACAGCTACTTGGCTGGTCAGAAGAGGAAAATCCTGCACTTGACAGCAGCTTCTCTCCACTGTAAGTCAGGGCATTAGCTCTGTTCAGCCAGCATTATCCCCTCGCCATAGAATAGAAAACTTCCTGGCTTGTATTTCCCACATGTCAGCGGGACTGACTTAGCTATACCACAAGCCCAGATGTTACATTCTGTTTCAAAAAGGAGGCTGCTGGGAGTTACTGTTTCTTACTGCATCTCACAGTGAATAACGGAGAGTACTGCCTGCCCCTTATCGGTGTCTTCTCAGTGTGAACCAGACTGTGATCAAGGAAGGAAGAAAAGGCAAAGGAAGGGATCCAAAATTGTGTGGGATCTTTGTTGCCCTCAAGCTGGGCAGTAATGAGTATCTAAT